>CM074301.1:1887500-2487500 GCA_037194245.1 Opsariichthys bidens | reverse complement strand
CAACAACCCCATAATGTCCAATAAGAACTCGATGCTCCCCCAATGGTCTAAAAAGGCAAAAGTCCCTGTTACTGTCTTTGGTTCCTCTTAAAGTCAATGCCACAGGTCTCGTTCCTGGAGAGGAAATGAATCTGTCACAGGTGAAGTCATCCTTGCTGGAGGAATCCTTGTGACCTGGAATTCCTGTGGCCACACAGCTCGAGCTGAAAGAAGAGAGCTATTCTGTGGAACTAAACGTCCTCCCGTGATTTGTCTGTAAAACTCGTCTGCCCTCGTTTCAGCACACAAAAGTGGACGAGGTAGAGAAAAAGAGAGGTGGGGAAATGTTGTTTGAGTGAAGGGTGTGTGAGAGCTTTCTCTCTCTCTCTCTCTCTCTCTCTGTACTGCTCTTTTGGCTGCTGTGCCCTGGTGTACCACCTCAAACTGATCTCAGATCAGTGCTCAGGTCGTTTCCACCGGGCCGCAGAAGCTTGTACAGCAGGCAGGGAAACAGTGGGAGGAATGCGATCATTTGGCCTTGCTCCAGTCTACAGAGCCTGGGGCAGCACACGGCCCTGTTGCTGTCACATCATCATGCTTCTTTTCGGGCCCACAAGCAGACAATACATGAACGCATCCACCTCTGCTATGCAAACTCCCAAAGAGAGCCTCCATGTTATGTTTGTTAATTAACTGTGGTATGTCTGCGACGTTTCCTCTTTGGAGTAATGTAAATGTGATTAGGTGAGAGAGTTAAGTTATTGAATTAGTTCTTGTCTGATCAGTTTTGCATTGTGGTGCCATAACTGAATCAGTCAGGATTCACGTGCGGGTTTTATAGAGTTCAAAGTTCAGATAAACTATTCAAAGTCAAACTGTAAGATACGTGGAAGTAGAAATCAGAGAGGTTCAGAAATGCAAAAGAGATTTATGAAATAACATTTAATTGAACTAAAACAATGAATAGATTCATTACATCAGGGGCTCACAAGGGGGTCTGTGGAAAAGTTTCAATGAGGAAGGAAAAAATGTATATAAATTGTTGTTGTCATGTGGTCAAAAACACTGGTCTGTCATCAGTGATTATTGGTAATCTTATTCTATTGACAGATAAAATATACACAAGATACAGTGTCAGTTTAGAAGAATCTTTTTATTTTCCAAGATTTTACTCAAAAGACTGTCCTTTTTCAGTGTAAATCTATCTTTATACATGAAAAATTCAGGTTAGAAAGTCGGTCACATGGGGTTTTGATAACCCCTGCACTGAAGTATTAAAAATATATGGAGACCCTTTTTTAATAATTAGTTTTGGTTATGCTCATTAATTCCATATTCCATAACGCAGCTACAATACTTTGGAGTGTTTTGGATGGTTATTATTGCTATGCAGCAGGAGAACGAAAAAAAAAAAAAGGAATTAAAAAACATATTTCCGGAATCAGCGTTGCTGAAAAAGGGGGTGAGGACTGTTGAACTGTATTGCACACGTTAGACCATTTGTCAACCAATCAGATTCAAGCATTCAACGGCCCTTTAGTATAAAGGCCCGTTCACACCAAGAACGATAACTATAAAGATAACTACAAAGATAGCTATATTTGCATCCACACCAAGGAGCGATAACGGTCTGTTTATTCTAAGCTCATACACTGCGGTTTCAAAGTGTGTACAACACGTTATGCTGTTCTTTTTGCATTTATAAGGTTTTAACCAGCAGATGTCTCCAGTACGCTGTGTTTCGAGGTGTAATCGAGCTAATATAACAGTGAATTTACCTGACGAATCAATATAGTGGCATAAAAACAACGCCTAGTCTGTTTCACTTCAACTACATAGGAAGCCAGACAATGTTGTTGAAACTAGTGCTGGATACCTGAGGTAATTCTATGCTACACTATTTGCCAGCCTGGCCTTATGATCTCACCGTTAATACTTCTCACCATTTATTGCAAGGATATGACCGATTGTTTTCGACATATTTGTTTTCTTTAAAGTATCCTAGAAAAGGGGGTTTGACTTGTCAAACAGTGGTGCCTTTTTGTGGGCCTCAGCTCCTAACTTCTCTGCAGTGTCAAGGTCACAAACTGCCTATTGTGTTTTTTTGTTTTCATTTTTTCTATGCACTACCTGTTTTCCTTTGTTCCAGTTTCCCGCTCCTCTTTGTTACTATGGTTTCTGATTAACAAGTCATCACCTGTTCTTCAGTTGAGTTCAATCACCATGTGTGTTTGAGTTCATCCTTTTCATTCAGTTGTCTAGTGATTGTGTGCAGACATGCTGTTACAGTGCCTTCTCGCATTTGGATTATTTGACTTTGTTTTATTAAAGTACCCTTTGATTGTAGAAACCTGTTTCAACTTTTTATTAATCTTTGTATGAACCAGATCGTGACAGTGGTCTGCCATTTTAAATGTGCGAGCCCTTAAATTAGAATGTTTTCTGATTGTCTGTCAGTGTTTAATCGTTCAACGGCAGGAAAAAATCATTCTGAAAGGGATCCCAACAATATTGTTGCTCTATATCGTTGTGGACAGTGCTATTCTTTTAAATTCAGAACGATTTTTAGGACTAGAGTCAACAACAGCTGCCGAAAATCTGCTGATTTTCCGCACTCGGAATTGACAAATTTCACAGAAAATTATGTAGTGCACGAAGGACACAAACTCAGACTTTGATTCCATCCAGTTGGAGGATAATTTCATATTTCATATTTTGAGCCGATTTTAACGCATATCATATGAATTCGTAGCTGAATTCATGTGCCGTGTATTATTAGGCACAGTAGCACACAGAAAGTATGGTTTGAGACAAGAAGCATGGTCAATAAGCATACACAGGGTCGACAACAGTAGCGGCAGTCCAAACAGCAAACTAATCCAAGTCTGTAATCCTAAAGCCACGGTCAGAGAAACGCTTGGTAAAGACAGGATAAACAATACTTCGCAACATGATGCGCAAACAACATGGCTTATAATTGGTAGAAGGAGGAAGTGATGCAAGAACTCAGGAGATTGCTCTGGTGTTGGAGGAATGGATGGCAGATGCAGATGTTTCAACAAACAAATTAACTTTAATATTTGACTCTTCAGCACAGGCAAATCAACTGACTGCCCCACTCATCTCTAACTCATGTTGTAATCTGTAGTCCATAGTGACTGCATCTACCCACCCAAGGCCGCATTCAAATGCACTTGGCTCATTTTTTTCAATTGCAAAACAGCTGGCATATGCTCTGCCTTGCCCTTGTGTTTACAGATCTGTTCAGATTTTAAATGCTTTGTAGTGTATTCCAGCCGTGTTCTCTGAACATGAAGTAATGTTAAAAAATTGTTTTGAGAACATTATTAAAGACCAGAAAACATTTAACGTAACTGGAAGAACGTTTGTTCATAACTTTGAGGGAAACTTGCCAGAACATGAGCCAAAGTTCTTAGAACTTTACTGTTAGCTGGGGAACCTCACGCAAGGCATGGAAATGTGGATGGTGAGAGCAGATCTGAAATCTATAATGTTGTTAGTTTTTTCTTTTTCTTTTTCTTTTTCTTTTTTCTCTGTGCTCGGCTCAGACTGTTGTGCCCTCCACAGGGAACACAGACTAATCATGAGAGGAATGAGGGTCTGCTCATGCACAGAGAGCAGGATCAAGGGAAAGATGGGATATTAGTGAGAATTAATCTCTAGGAGATCTGTTGTGACTGTCGGCAGTCTCGACTGCTTTGATTGTTCAGTGTAACAAGGCAGCCAATTCAAGCAAAAGTAACACTTTTTAACATCATCATCAGTATCACCATCCCAGTTAGCAAAAATATGTTCTTGCTACCCCTTACGAAAAAGAATTACAGGTGCTGGTCATGTAATTGGAATATCATCAAAAAGTTGATTTATTTCACTAATTCCATTCAAAAAGTGAAACTTGTATATTATATTCATTGAATACACACAGACTATATTTCAAATGTTTATTTCTTTTAATTTTGATGATTATAACTGACAACTAAGGAAAATCCCAAATTCAGTATCTCAGAAAATTAGAATATTACTCAAGACCAATATAAAGAAAGGATTTTAGAAATCTTGGCCAACTGAAAAGTATGAACATGAAAAGTATGAGCGTGTACAGCACTCAATACTTAGTTGGGGCTCCTTTTGCCTGAATTGCTGCAGCAATGCGGCGTGGAGTCGATCAGTCTGTGGCACTGCTCAGGTGAGAGCCGAGGTTGCTCTGATAGTGGCCTTCAGCTCTTCTGCATTGTTGGATCTGGCATATTGCATCTTCCTCTTCACAGGTTAAGGTCAGGTGAGTTTGCTGGCCAATTAAGAACAGGGATACCATGGTCCTTAAACCAGGTACTGGTTGCTTTGGCACTGTGTGCAGGTGAAATGAAATCTACATCTCCATAAAGTTGGTCAGCAGCAGGAAGCATGACGTGCTCTAAAACTTCCTGGTATACGGCTGTGCTGACCTTGGACCTCAGAAAACACAGTGGACCAACACCAGCAGATGACACGGCACCCCAAACCATCACTGACTGTGGAAACTTTACACTGGACCTCAAGCAACGTGGATTGTGTGTCTCTCCTCTCTTCCTCCAGACTCTGGGACCCTGATTTCCAAAGGAAATGCAAAATTTACTTTCATCAGAGAACATAACTTTGGACCACTCAGCAGCAGTCCAGTCCTTTTTGTCTTTAGCCCAGGCGAGACGCATCTGACGCTGTCTGTTGATCAAGAGTAGCTTGACACCATGTCTTGCATATGTCTGTGTGTAGTGGTTCTTGAAGCACTGACTTCAGCTGCAGTCCACTCTTTGTGAATCTCCCCCACATTTTTGAATGGGTTTCTCCAGTGTGCGGTTATCCCTATTGTTTGTAACCATTTTTTCTACATCTTTTCCTTCCCTTCGCCTCTCTATTAATGTGCTTGGACACGGAGCTCTGTGAACAGCCAGCCTCTTTTGCAATGACCTTTTGTGTCTCGCCCTCCTTGTGCAAGGTGTCAATGGTCGTCTTATGAACAACTGTCAGGTCAGCAGTCTTCCTCATGATTGTGTCCTACAGAACTAGACTGAGAGACCATTTAAAGGCCTTCGCAGGTGTTTTGAGTTAATTAGCTGATTGGCGTGTGGCACCAGGTGTCTTCAATATTGAACATTTCAACAATATTCTTATTTTCTGAGATGCGGAATTTGGAATTTTCCTTAGTTGTCAGTTATAATCATCAAAATGAAAAGAAATAAACATTTGAAATATATCAGTCTGTGTGTAATGAATGAATATAACATACAAGCTACACTTTTTGAATTGAATTAGAGAAATCAACGTTCTGATGATATTCTAATTATATGACCAGCACCTGTATTATAGAGCACATATAGAGCATCGTTGTAGCTCGTTATCTAGGTTACTATGATTGGAAATAGCTGCATTTGTGTTTTAACAACGTTTAGTTCACGAGTTATTGATCCGGGAAGTTCGAATTTATGAATATAGTATATATATGAGCGTGAGAGTTTCTAAGAAACTAAAAAATACTTTATTAAAAATAAGTAATACATGAAATGATGTACACTTGCTAATATTTATTTTTGTTTGCAGATTTTTTATAGTACTGAATTATGAACACATTAATCATGACAAACCAATTATACAATCGGTGAATCTACAAAACTAGCACGGAGGTATGTACGATTACAAAATGAAGCCGTTATGATTCTTATTGTTATTAACATTATTTTATAACGTAAGTAACATGAAGGATAAAAGTAGTTGTATCATGTGTCGAGCCGTTTCTGACGCACAGTGACGTCAGCGTCCGAATTCACTCACTTCACTACGACCGTAGCCTACGTCTCTTCTTTTTGTGTGATGTTATAATATCTAATGTTCAGCACTTCCTCATCACCCAGTTTTAGTTTGACAGATTCCTTCTGTTACAGTCTGATGGCTTGTTGACTCAGCTCTTTGATAATGTAGAGAACCAGACTCCTGTTTCTGTTTGACTAAGGTCCAGGTGTGCCCTCATTGTTGACAATGGACAGAACAGAGCGTCTGTTTGTCATGGACATCTGAACTAGAGTGCACATATAGAGGGGTAAATTGAACTCTAGACAGAAGATTTAAGACAACAACATTTGTTCAGCCATTTTTTGAGACAGTGGAGCAGTAACCGCTGCTCTCTTGTAATAGTTGACTGTGAAAACATGATTGACTCTCACAGTGGACTTTTTGTTCAAAATCCAGAGTTCCAGTGAGGTGTTACTCATCTTTATCACAAGAGGGAAGGCTGTAAAGATGTACAGGATGTTCTCTGACCCTGACCAAAAGTAGTGGGTCAACTTGAAACCGTCATTTGATGAAAAAAGATAAATGTGATTAGTCACATCTCATTTAATACTTAACCTTGATGAGTGCAAGATGCCTAGAAGACTATGATTCAGAACACAATTTTATATCATGCTCGAATTCAGCCTTTAATCATTTTTATTTGGATTAAATGACAGGTAAGGAGTTGAAATGAGGAAGTAAATAGTTATTTAGACTAAAAGTCAGAATTATGATATGACAATTAAAAAGTTAAGACATTTTATATCATACTCAGATTCAGATTTTTTAATGACCTTTAATCCATTTTTGTTTGGGTTCAAGGACAGACATGGAAACTCATTTCCACCACATAGGAAAGAAAATGCTTTGGTATATCATAATTATGACATAAGTTGAAATTATAAGATACTAATTCATATATGTGGTATAAAGAGTTAAAATTATGAGAGATACTAATTAATATTTGAGACAAAAAGTCAAAATTATTACATCCTAAATCATTGAGATAAGGTCAATTATGATACAAGTTGATGATCATGATTTTGATTTTTTGTGTCAGTTATGACATCTCCTAATTTTGACTTTTTGTTAGTTTCAAATTCATTGATATGACTTTATGCCATGATTATGACTTTTTATTTTTTGTACTGATTTACCAATATCCAGATGCCTGCAACCCTTTTTTAACTGTGGCAATCTCAGAACCAAAAACAAACTTCATTCCATTCAGATTGTTTCAATTCACGATGAAATGTCATTCACAACTTACACTGTAAATGATTTCTGTTGTTTACACAGTATTATACTGTTTTTCTCAACAGTATCTTGCTGTATAAGCTGTGTACAGTATTTTACTGTATATTTTGTTGTTTTCACAGTATTGTATTGTATTCTCAACAGTTCAATACTGTGTACATGGTTGACAGTATGTTACTGTAGATTTTCAATGCATTCTGGGAAATTATCAGTAACTGTAAATCTAAATACAGTAGTGCAAATTGGCCGCGAAAAATACCACACAAGCTTTCGTGGGTAAAATTGCATCAATAAAAAAAATTCAGGACTGGGTGCCACGCATTAATAGCCTACTCTTAATTTCTGTCAGTGGTGGGCGCATGAGAGCCATTTGAAAGTTTTTCTGTCATGTGAGTGCATCGTGTCTGTCTTCTCTCCCCACCTGGACAAGTGCTTCGTCATCTTCGTCGCGTGGTGAGTAATAAATCTTAATATTGTCGTGCATACAGACATTAGTTCATCCTATGTTACTGTAAATTTAAATACAGTAATATGAAATGACCGCGAAAAACAACGACAATCTGCCATTTTGTAAAGAACTCTTTCATTTCTCTGAGTAACTTTGAGGGCGCCTTCGCCTCGCGCCGCTGTCTGTAAAGTTTTCCCCGTAAGTATCTTCTAAGTTAACTGAAAAATCTTAATTATTATTATTTGCAAACCAAAATGTCAGTAATAGCGTAATGTTAGTTTAGAAGAACTGCTCGTGGCTTTGATGTTCTATAACGTCTGTCTGTACGTTAAGCTTGAAGCGGATTTCCTGTTTATAACTTAAAATACCTGATTAGTAAATGTGATTTTATAAACCTACATCGTATATGTAGCCTCTTATACGGTCAGAATTTACTAATAATTCGTTATTTAACTATTTTAAGTCGGTGGAAGCGCTGGCGCGTTCATTATTTTATATAGGCCTGTAGGGTTGGGGATTGAGAATCAATCAGTATATCCTGAAATCGCATATACCCAAGGTTAGGATAGGATTCGGATACATACGTTAACTTACTTGTTATTAAATTAAAATTTTGAATCCTCTAATCAATTAATGCGCGTTCATTTTCATGTAAATGAAATTTGTTTTTACACGTCTGTGAGGACCTGACTGGCGATCTGCCAGGACCGTGCGAGTTCAGTTTTCCAATAGTGTGATCGTAAATTAATTGTGTACAACAGTCCAACAAACGAGCATTAAGTAGTTATATTAGTATTAAGTGAGTTATACTTTGGACATGATTTATTCTGTTTTTTCTCTGTTTCGCCAACAAAAAGAACATTTTAGCAAAGCCAGAGCAGAGCTTCTTAAAGCTTCTGTATTTCTTAGAAAGACGACAATCGCTAAAAATCATTCAAAAATGAGAGGATCATTCAAAACTTTTAGCTTAATTTTATTGGGAGCTTAGAGGTAGACTTTGAATATTTGTATTAAATATTAGTTGACCGTTTTGACTATTTTAACTGCCTGTTCTATTTTTTCCACAGGTGTGAGCTGTGCCATTTAAGAAGGCCTATCCATCTTGACGATTGGTGAATTGTAATTCGAATCTATTTATCTTATTAATATTCCCTGGTCCAAAACTGGCTCACTGAGCACATTTTAGATGGTGCTATACATTTAGATAATTGATCAATTGAACTTGGGTTCTTTAGTTTTTTAAAACATGTTTTATTGTATTGTATTCCATTATTATGATTAATGTATTGTTCTGTGATTTTAATTCTGAATTATAAATTGTTAATGTCTTGTTTTTTATTGTAATTTGTAATTTTTACTAATGAATTTATAATAAACTTTTTTTGCAGTTAAAGCTTCAATTGTTATTTATCCTATTTCCCATCAACAGTTGAAATAACACTTCTACAGGTTTTCTACATATTCTAAAGGCTATACAGTAGCACTATAAAAGAAATTAAAATAACATTTCATAACTGTATAATACTATACGGTATTATTAAAAATCAGCAGTGTAATACCGTATTTTAATATGGTAAAAAATACAGTAAAATACTGTA
Organism: Opsariichthys bidens; assembly: GCA_037194245.1. Classification (NCBI taxonomy): domain Eukaryota; kingdom Metazoa; phylum Chordata; class Actinopteri; order Cypriniformes; family Xenocyprididae; genus Opsariichthys; species Opsariichthys bidens. Next base: position 2,478,392 of record CM074301.1, on the reverse strand, counting down.
TTGAATTTTACAGTAAGCTAAACACTACTGTAGTTAGTGTTACGGTAATAATACTGTTTAATGAAATACAGCAACTACTGGATAATTGTTGCCAGTAAGTTACTGTTAATTTGACGATAAATTTTTTACAGTGTATTTTAGCGCTGAAGTATGAGATATTTTTGAGTTAAGCAGGATATTCAAAAATTTGTAAAAATGTAGGGCAAGGCCAGGACTTGATTTTATCCACTAGAAATTGCTTTGAACAATTGGATTGTGAAAAGGGGCCTGTGTATGACAGAAAGGTAAAGTTTGATAAAAAAAAGGACCTGGTGATGTCAACCAAAAAATTGAAATTCGTTTCAGAAGCAGAGCAATTTATTACATTTTGATGTAATTTCCTGTAATATTTCCTTTGGAATATAATGTACCAATGAATCCCTCACAATACGACCAAGAATGTGTCTTAAGAAGGTACATGGATCACATTTGAAGAAAGAAAGAAGCATTAGTTTAACATTTCATGTCGGTCACACCAATGAGAAAAGGACACTATAGCAACTCTAAAAGGTTTCTTATGTTTTATACTGGACATATTGATGTCACCTGATATCAAAGTCATTCTTTGAACTGGACTTTTGAACCGTTCTATTGAGCAAACCCTCAAAACTCTTGCCAAATCTGGGCCTTTTGATTTGTGGATTTGGCCGTGTTTAGGTTTGGCTTGGGCACCGTCTCCATTCTCAGATTCATGAAGATAGAAGAGGACACTGTCTGCTCTCTGTGAGTGAACTTACTGAAGTATATCATTACCATTAACCTGACAGGGTTGCATTCCTTTCCAGTGCACAGAAACCTCATGTAGTCACTTTATGGATCACAAAAGTCAAATATCTTGTATGATATACACTAAATCTGCCAAACTTAATAATTTCTCAGGTCCTCATCCTAATTTCATAAAGATTGTCACTTCATTAAGTATTTAACCACATGCAGGCATTAATCGATAGCGAGGTTTAAACTTTGAAGACGAGAAACTTTTATAACGGTGTAGTGTGTTTGAGTGCGTTAAAACGAGCTGAGCTCAAATGATAAACCTCTTGTGGGCAGGGCCTTTTATTAAAGAACTCTTTGTTTACTCTTTGTTCCAGGTCATTTTGATTGACTAAAGTAGAAAGCCAGGGTACTCGCTTAGAAAAGAAAGGAAAAAAGCTATTTAGAGTGCTTGAGCAGCATGCTCACTTTGGATCACAGCAAATGTCAGAAACACACTTTTTAGATATCAGCCCCTCTTCAGACAGAACTGTAGAAAGCAAGACATTCTTGGTGATTAAAACAAAAAGTTAAATGCAGCTTTGCTAAATAAATAAATACATTTTTAATACTAATACTCGTAAGAATAATAATAATAATAATAATAAACAATGCTCTGGAAATCATTATTATTTTAAGCATAATAAATTTAATAATTTATTGATTAATAATATGAGTAATAAAAAGAAATCATTACAATTTAAACAAATAAGAAATAAATTAATATATTTATTATTAATAATGAAAAAAACACTAGAAATCATTACCATTTAAAAAAATAATTACATTTATTTATTGAATAATAATATAAAACATCTCTCTAGAAATAAGTACCGTTTTAAACAAATAATAATTTAATTTATGTATTGATTAATAATATTGATAATAATGATAATAACCCTTAAAGAAATCATTAATTTAAACAAATAATAAATATATGCATGTTTTGATTATTAATAATAAACAACCTTCTATAAATCATTACTGTTTTAAACAAATAATGCACTTAATTTATTGATTAATAATAATAAAAAAATAAAAATAAAACAAATAAGTGTAATTATTTTTAAATGACAATTTGTTTATAATAAATAATTAATAATATTAAATTAATAATCTAATTTATTAATAACAAGCCCTCTAGAACATATCACCATTTAAAAATAAATTATGTAATTAATATACTGAATAATAATAATAACCCTCTAAAAAATAATTTAAACAATGTATTGATTATTATTATTAATAATAATTAACCCTCAATAAATCATTACCATTAAAAATTCATATAATTAAATTTGCTTAGTGATCAAACATAATAATAATAATAATCTTGTTCTCATTGCAGGTGTCTTTGTCTTGAAGCCAAAAGACATTATGTCTCTTCTGTCTGCCCAGAATGTGCCAACCTTGTCTTGAACTTAATCAGCCTGGCCCTTTTCCTTTTGACAAAAGCACTTTGGTGTAGAATGGAGCTCTCTCACGCTCTCTAGGACAACCTGCACAAAGATGCGGCCTGCCACCTGCATTAAACTACTGCGCTATCTGTAATGTACAGTATGTTATCAGCTAAAACATGCAGCAGCCATTAGTTTACATTAGCTACTGTCTGGTATATGAGACTATCGAAAATATAAATCAAAAATATAAAACACGTAGAGTTTCATATAGTTTAATATAGCAGCTCCAAGATCCACTAATAAAATGTTTTGATAACGTTGAAGCATCTGGCTTCTTTGACAAAACAAACGTTTGTTGCATATAATCATAATTACATTAAGTACTTTCTTGAAAAGTTCAAGTGATTACCCAAGGCAGTACACATAAAAGTTTTTCCATATATGCAACATGACATAAACAACATATAAGTGCTGTAGTTTGAGGCATTATTAGGCAGTTATTCTTGGCGGATACAGAATACATTTTCAGGTGAATTTGATTTCAATTTCCACAATCCCTGATAGGTTTACACCATAAATGTGATGGGTTGCTACACTCACCATTTTTATGGCCTACACACCCCTGTTAAATCCTGATTTGTTTCATGCTGCATCCTAATATGCACACTTCCATACTATATAGTATGCAAAAACAATGTGTGAGCCAAGTAGCATCTCATTGTATTCATAAAACAGTCTGCGAAAAGTCCCTGGATGACTTATTACTTCCGGCGAGATTCTGAAGTGCTCCATCCGATGGACACTTTCCTATTTCCGAGAGGATTTGAGAATGGAAGGGAAGCAACGCAACTGACGCCGTAGGTCACATGACAAGATGGCTGATGTAGTATGTTCAATTTTCATTCATACTACACCCATTCATACTAATTTCTACAGAGCCCTTAAATGGACATGGTGGTGGGGAAAAAAAATGAGATGGGAGGAAAAATAAGTGAAGGTTTTTGTGTTTTTTGAGTAACTGAGTAACTTTGCTTTTACTCGCAAATTGTGTTCGCTTGCAAAACCTTTTGTACGGAGCCCCACGCATGACGTGCAGGAAAAAAATAGTAGGCTAAATTATGCGCATGATTTACTAATTCATTCCCTCGATTTGCTACATCATGAGCAAAAATAGTAAATTGAGGGAACGAAATGGGAAATCGGGCACATGATTTAGCAAACGAAGGGAACGAAAAGCGGAAATCGTGTGTCCGATTCAGCAAACGGAGGGAACGGAATAGGAAATTGTGTTTGAGATCTTTGCAAGTGCAAAGTTTCTCAGTGGAACAAAAATTTTCATGAGGGAATGCAAAAACATTAATAAATATTTTTTCCTCCATTCCTTCACCATGTCCCTTTAGGGGCTCCGTAGATTTCACCTGTAAGATGACTGTTTGCTTTTGTCTTTTTAGATCTGCTTTACAGCAGAATTGAACTCAGTCTACATCATTGAATCATTATTTTCCTGTTATCACCTTAAAGCTGCTTCAAAACGATCTGTATTGTATAAAGCGTTATATAAATACCCAATTTTAAAAGGGTGTGCACACTTATGCAGTTAGGTTCTTTTAAGTTTTTTTATTATTATTATTATTATTATTCAATGAAATGTGTCAGTGTTTTCAGTGGCATTGCATAAGTTGCTGTTTTAACAGGGGTGTACAGACTTTTTATATTCACTGCAGCTATAATAAAGTATTGTATAAGTGTCTGCACTACAACACTCTGTACCTCTCAGGTTTTTCCCTTTGACTTTATTTACTCAATCTTGGCACAGTCGGGATTTCAGCTGTCATGTGTTTCCTCTTTGGCTAATGAACTCCTATTAAGAGTCCTGCCTATTGAACTTTCTGAGTCTTTTCGTTTTCTCCTGCCGGACTGTTTCTGCTTCCAGACAGGAAATCTCAGTGAGCCTCTGGACAAAAGATGACGAGGCACCCAAGTGTGGATCAGGGTATGACTGGCCTGAAAAACAATTACCGGCCCACAGGCTGGTTAGACAAGAGCACAGTTTGCTTATTCAGGTTTACACAGGTAACACTCTCCTCACCTCATACATAAGACTGGGGATTTCAATAATTGTCCCCCCTGTGTCTGGTAGAGGGAGGACGAGATGTGTGTGTACTTAAGTGTTAAGTATTGTTTGTGAGCTCAAGAAAAACATGTGAAATTCATGAAATTTTGAATTCTGAATCTGTAACGGGAGTGAAGCGAGAGATCTTACCTGTTAAACACCGAGTGAACACCTAAATAGCACATACTACGCACTAACTTTACCAGCACTAGCTGACATAAATCAACTGAAACAGTAATCTAACCCTACTAGAAGGGTTATCTATGGAAGCCTGTTTCTGCCACAGAAAAAAAAATAAAAAGGGTATTTTATCAGAATTGGGGGGGGGGGGGTTGCAAGATATAAACTAGCAATTCTGACTTTATTTTTTGCCATTTTGAGTTCATAACTTGGAATTTAGACTTTTTTCTTTTGTCTCAGGATTCAGATTTTGTTTTTCTCAGAATTGGGAGTTTATATGTCGCAATTAAGACTTTATTACTTACAAATGTGTTCTTTCTGTTCAACCCCCCCCCCCCCCCCCCCCCCCCCCCCCCCCCCCCCCAGAATTGTAAAATATTAACTCAGATTTGCAAGTTATAAAGTCAGAATTGTGAGCTAAAAAGTTAATTTTATGTTTTATTCATGTTTTTATTCTGTCATGTTTTATTCAATAGTTATCATATGGTAAATGACAATAAATCAATTAATCAATGCTAACTTGTTAAAGATGAAATGCTCACTTTTGTTGTTAGCACCAACAGGGACGAGATTGCGAGCTCTGTTTGTTACCATTGGCCTGAAAAAAATGCAAAGTAAAATAATTATACAATATACAGTAAACATTTGCATAGCCAAATACAGAGAATGAATTATTGTCACCTGTTTTTATAGTTTTGTGATAAACAGAGTCGTCCGCTGACAGATGGGCAGGTGGCTGGCAACAGAACTGATGGAAACGAGGTCAGATAATCAGACCTGGAATTGATGCAAAAAATATTAGTAAATGAAAAAAAAACAAAACATAATCTTGCAGTAATTTAGCAGTGCTGAAGAACTCACCCGCTAATATTTGGTCTTGGGTCACGTGGGGAAAGTTCTTTGCGGTGGGCAAATCTGGTTAAATTGTGAGAATGATAAACATGGAACTCCTGAGAAGGTGGACTTGTGCGATTGTGGTTAATCAGAACACTGTCTGCTTGGGGGGGAAAAATTACAATCACAAACCTTTCAAGTTTCCTGAGAAACCACTTTTATCTAAAACAATTGCAAAAGCATTCCCTGACCACATTTACTTAGATCTAAAGAGAATGTCTATGCTGATAAACTATCAATTTAAATGTGCTGCAGAAACATATTCAGGTGAATGTGGTGAGCGCCACCTACTGGTTACCTCACTGACACTACCAATTACACATTTGTTCCATCTCATCAAATAATGATGTCTCAGTGTCATAATCTGACTAAACAAAGCACTAAGAGACTTTCTCTGACGGGTTTCCCTTTTGTATACTAATAATGACGATACAATAAATGTCTCAGGGATAATCAAAATCGTATTAATGGGAAGAGGGATAAATACCTCTTATACCATTAGCGATGTACGCTCCATTTCTCCATCGATTATCAAATAAAAAATGACGGCCAGAAATATCACGGTCGGACACATGGTTTTGTGAGGTACACTTGGTGATTGCTGACCGGCCTTTGGCCAGCAATGGAAGCAGAGACCTGAGAAGTTAGAAGAATAGTTTCATTCATTCTGCCATTACTAAATGTTTGCTCAGAAATGCACTTGGCAGCTTTAGCGACCCAAAACCGCGTATTATCTCAATATTTGTATAGGTTTCTCTGTTTCATATGAGCCAAAAACGTACAGAACGATGTCCTTATTAATATACAGAGATACAGATCTTCAAAGAACACACAAAAATAACAATCCAGTCTCAGCATATCATAAAAATCGTGGTATTATGGTTGTTTTAGTGTACTTACCCGTCAGTTACAGAGCTGTGAGGCGGATCCCTGGAATCTACAACTTCATATCAAACATTAAATGTACATGTTAATAAAACGCCAGATACGGTTCATTATCGACAGACTTTATAAATGCGTCGAAAGAATGTTTTTGTATCTTGTTGGAGAGACGCTGACTCGGCGACATTCCCCTCATAGACATTCCTCATGCCATTCAGTAGCCTATAATATTGACTCACAGCTCGGACCGCGTGGATATTTCTCCCTCGATGAGAAAACATTCATCCTGGATTCAGCAGCCGTGTAACATGCAGAAACTGGAGGACTGGAGATGTTGGAAGAATAAGCAGGTCGCGCGCCTGTAATGTCCTTCATCACGAGACGAGATTCAGTTGGCAGTGGCATCAGTTTGGGTCTAACGACGCTGGTATAAGGCTTCATCTCCACTTTTGGATGTCAGACAGACTATAACATCATTTTAGTCAGTTTAAGTAGGTTTACGCTAATAATTGCCGCCATTATTTCAATAATATATGCGGTCAATGAAAGTTAAAAAAAAAAGGAAGCGGATAGTCCATTGCGTCGACGTTGCCGTAGTTACTAGCTACTATCAAAACCACGTGACACAAGAGTTTACCGCTAGATTAGACTCAAAATTTTAATTTATTTTACTCATAAACGCACACATGTATATAAATAAACCATACGCTGTTTGAATTAGTTTGCCTACTATGATTTGCCTACTCTGAAATATGCTATTATTGAGCACGAGAAAAAAAATGCTTGAATTTATCTTTGAATGTAATAATGCAGAAAACAGCATTTTATTGTATTTACTCATATTTGTTTTTTACTGTGTTACATAAACTAATGTTTTGAATGTTTAAAATTCGAATTTAACCAGCACTTCTAAAATCGAAACCCCTCCCCAAAATGCATGTGTAATTACAGTTCCAGACCAACAGGTGGCGCCTTTGTTATGGCGTTTTTGTGTTCTCTTCAAATATCAGATCTGCTTCGCTTCATTCATTAGTAATTTATATAACATGTGGCTGAAAAGATATTAAAGTCATTAGCTAATAGCGCAATAATGTATAGGACAAATTTAAGGATGACTGGTCCCATTAATTAGAAATTAAAATGTGCATAAAATAGGCTAAATTAACCTAATAATGTTACATTTGTAATCCTTTAAAGATAGCTGTTCATAATCAAATCTGTAAATATAATAGTTTAATTATGGATAACACATCCATTTACATCTAAAAAGAATAGGGGCCTCCAATAACTTGCAATCATTAGTAATGTAAGACTAACTTGAGGCACTAAAGTGCAAATGCTTCATTGATTCATCCACTGGTGTGTATATGGAGTAAGGGGCAGTTTGGGTTTATAATTAATTTATATCACAGATGCAACAATTATATAAAAAAAATTGCACGGGGTAACATGTGTTCGGGGTAAACTTGAGTTACATAATCAAATTACTTTTTCAAGTAACTAAAGTAACACATTACTTTTTCAATTTACGACAAAATAACGGCTGCTTTTTGACGTTTATTGACTGACAGCTCTCCTGTCGCCATGTTGAGAGAAATAAAATGCAGAGGCGTTGAGTGCGCTGTGTGATCATGATGGTTATTGTAGTTCTGGACTAAATGTGAACATGCATTTACTCATCTCACTTACACAAAAACATTCAGTATTCCTCAAAATGAATAAAAACAGTGAAATGCAACCTCAAAATTTTATGCAAAACTGTAGTAGCTAACTATATTAAATTCCACAAATATACTTTAATGTATTTGATCTCACTTTATTAACCAATGTCTTTCCTGCTGACCTTCAATGATCTAATTCAACCACAGCCAATGATCAATGATCATACTTTTCCTTCCGCCTGAGGCTTATTCATTTCACTACTGGTGTGAAAGGGGCTTAACATTTGCCAAAAATATAACTTTTTGTTGTTGTTGTTGTTATTAAAAAACAAACAAGCAAGTCCAGGTGAGAAAAAAAAGTAATGCATTACTTTTCATAAAAAGTAACCGAGTAACACAATTAGTTACTTTAATAGGGAGTAATGCAATATTATAATGCATTACTTTTAAAAGTAACTTTCCCCAACACTGCTAATAATAGGCTTCTCTCAGGCGGATGAGTGTACTCTCCCAGCAACACTTGCATTTGTTCTCTTTCTGATAGTTTTGGAAAATATGGAATGATTTTAGGGAGGTTGAAGCACTGGTTAGGTGCCAGGACAATAACTTCTCCCAGAACATTAACAAGACCAAGAAGATAGTGAATGAGGGACCACAGATCACACATCCATTCACATCAATTGAGCTGATGTTGATGCAAGTTTCTGGATGTTTCTCAAGACTGTATCACTGATGCACTGGTCAAAAATGGTTGAGAGCACATCAAAGTAAAGTAAGGACTGTACTGACTGGAAAGACAAACTTGTGCAGATGTGCCATTGAAAGTGTTCCTACTGGCTGTTTCTGAACGCGCTGAACTGCAGAGGGCAGTGAAAACAAGAGCTGAGCAGCATCTCTTGAGATAGATGTGTAAGAAAAGCCAGATCCATTCTCAAAGAGCTCAGCCATCCCAGTGACCGACTGTTAAAATAAATACTGTAGCAAATGCATCGAAATGTAAAGTTGTTACAAACAGACCTACTCTTTGAAGATGGGAGGCTCATCACAACGCATCACATTGTAATGCTGTTTCTGTATTTTTGCGCATTTGGCACATTTTACTTTTCAGTAAAACACACAGATCGCATAATATCCATTGATTGGACTCACTGACACATCCGACCACAGACATGCAGACGCTGTTGTTACATATCCATTCTGTTTCCTCAAACGTCCACAGCTGACCTAAGTAGATGTAAATTTCAATCAGGCATCTGGTCCAATCACTCTGTGGGGTCCTGTGGAGAGGGGCTGGTTTAAATAGAGCGCGAGCAGCAGCGCGGGTCCAAAGAGATCAGCCTGTCTCGTGTTCTCTCGCAGAGCTGCAGCGTCTGGCCGCTATCGCGCGCGCGTCCGTCCGTCCGTGCCGGGATACGATAGTTTTTCACACGGGCATTTGCTGGCGCGAGACTCGGCTGTATTTATCAAGGCTTGTAGCGTTAGAGTGGTGCTTTTATTTGTGCTGCTCCTATTCTGAAAGTTAAATGCGTTACCTTGTTGACACGGTTTTATATATGTATATTAGTAGTTGTTTGACAGTTGGGGTTAATTGGATGTTCACCCCATAAGCTTTTTTTAAATAGGCGGATAGTTAAAGAATCAATTTAATGGTAGCCGCTCAACAGCAAAACTCAGGTTTAGTATTTTAGGTGCACCACTGTTCTACGTCCATCTTTATTTAAAACCAAGTCGCAGAACGGCATTAGACATGATGATGAACATTGCTGTGGAGTTTTTCGTGGTCATTCTGAAAGTTCTCTGGGCCATCGTGATGGCCGGACTCAAGTGGCTCATACGGCCGAAGGAGAAGAGCGTGGCGGGACAGGTGTGCTTGATCACCGGGGCGGGCGGCGAACTTGGGCGGCTCTTCGCGCAGGAGTTCGCCCGGCGCCGGGCTACACTGGTGCTGTGGGACATCAACAGCCACAGCAACGAGGAGACCGCGGAGATGGTGCGACAGATCTACAGACAGCAAGACAACCCGATGCCCAAAGAGGGTAAATGGGACGATTTAACATTTGTCTACCTGAACGAACATGTTCGTCTTATTTAAATGAACTAATTATTATACTTTTACGCCAGGCCGACTAGCTAAGTTTGTCTCTTGTAGGTATTTAAGCTTGTTTTGTGTGTAGTCCTTAAATATATTTGCTGTATAAATTAAGGATACATTTGTTTTATTCAAAATGACCCATATGCAGATCAGGTTTTACCCCCTTATTGGCAATAATGGCTAAAAAATGATACGACTGCTCGTATATATATATATATATGATGTAGGCTATTCCAATATGAAGTTATTTTTCATATTTATTGCAAGCGTTTTATATAATTATTTTTGTTGTTGTTATTGCCACTAAGTGGGTTGTCAAATTTGTTTAAAATGTATTATTGTTAATCTTAAAATGCCACATGTTCTAAAAGTTGTGTAATTATGCCAACATTATTATCCGATAAATTTGTTTGCGTTGTTTTCTGTTGAACACGCAGTGGTTCAATGGGGTTTTTGTGCGATATTCATTTGACCAGCCGGTTGGTGCCATCTATCGGTAGACATAATGAACAACCAGATAGCGACAATTTTATAACCTCTAAAAAATCCAGGCCATTTTCTTTCCTATTGATGCAATTATCTTGGTTAAATAATCATACAAAATATCATTGGCTACTTGACCGATTTTTCCCCCCCAAATGCCTTCGGACTCTGAATTCTTGTAATCAAATGGAGCTCGAGGTGCACAGGAAAGTCTTGTAGTCTGAAAGTCTAATGTTTTTCCTAAGGAGCTGTTGGTGGTGTGGAAGAGGTCCCTCCGTTTCAGCCGCAGGTGTATACGTACGTGGTTGATGTGGGCAAGAGGGAGAGCGTGTATTCCACAGCGGAGAAAGTGCGCAGAGAGGTCGGTGAAGTGGACTTGTTGATCAACAATGCTGGTGTTGTGTCCGGCCACCACCTGCTGGAGTGCCCCGATGAGCTGATCGAGAGGACCATGGTGGTGAACTGCCATGCACACTTCTGGGTGAGCCTCATTTAACTTTGTCACCACTCAACTGTGTACTGCAATGGCTGATCTAATAGTGTAACAAGACACTGAAAGTGAATGTGCATCATAAAGGAACCGTACAGCTCTTTTTTTTTTTTTTTTTTTTTTTTTTTTTTTTTAAGTGGGGAAAACACTGTGGAATGTCCTCTTTTAGTGATTGTGCTATATCACATGATGCCACTGTTCATGCACCCATCTGTTCAGCACATACTCATTTCTGTGCTCTGGTATTTGCGCTTGAGCCAAGTTGGAAAGCAAACATCTTTTGCTCCATGCATGTTCATAATAAGCCAGAGTGAAGTTTGACTTGTATGCTAAAAAAAAAAAACGCTGTTTTTTTCTTTCAAAATCACTTACATCATCCACTTAAAAGCTCAGTCGTTAAATCCGTCTGGTGTTTAGTGCAAACAAATGTCTGTCATCTGAGATGGGTCGTCACCCCCCCCCCCCCCCCCTTTAAAACACTCCAATAAGTTTTGCATATTCCTCATGTAATCACCCCTCTCCTGTCTGGCTGTTTCTCTTTCAGTCTGTCATCCATTTGTTTCCATTCATTCCTTTGTTTGTGGCAGCCAATATTAATATTTACGGTTCAGTCTGGATGTACCACTAAAGTAGACGTCCACAGGCTGTGAGATTATGAGGATCTAGCATGAGTTCAGTAAGAATATCAGTACAGGAGCTGATCTAGGATCCGATTACCCTCCCTGACTTCATCAGTTTCAGTCCCTGTGAGTTATAACATCAGAACTGATCTTAAAAACATGCCTCCACTCAGAGGGGTTTTATTAACATGCCCCCTGTCGTTTCAACATGGTCCTCTCCAAAGCTCCCTGATCTGTGGATATAAACAAGCTCTAAGCAAGACAATTCCAGCAGGGGGTTTGGTAAGATCACCAGGAACAATCTGCTCTGCCTTGGTTTGTTAATTTAAAGCCCATTGAAGGGCACATCCTGCCTGGGGAAGTACCATTTGGACGAGCCCATTCTCACTTGGCCTCTCTAATTAACCTCTTGCCAGTAAATGCGTAAAAGCCCTGTCAGTAGTTTGCTTTGTCTTATTGAGACCACCTTGTGGGACGAGCTGTAGTAGGGCAGTTTGTATTAAATTATGCTAAGTCACGTTGAGAATTGTGGATGTTGGGGATCGCAATGTTTTAATGATTAGCACGACATGATGGTTAAAGGGGTGGTTCATCCAAAATGAATATTCTGTCATTTACTCACCCTCCAAACCTGAATGAAATTCCCTTCTGCTGAACACAGTTGAACTATTTGGTTGAACTCTCACTTTAAAATTATTATTATTATTTTTTTTTTGGGATAAGTGAGGGCTGACATCCTCCCAGACCCCCTGGAAAAGAAATATATTAATATTGATGGGTCTTAAATGTTTTTTTTTGATTGCCTTGGTGTTAAGATATCAGGGTTTTTTTATATATACTGCAAGTCCTTTTAATGAAGCATGAAAGTGCTTGGACACAAACTGAGCTTGAGTGTAACGGCATGTTCTTTTCCATCTATATATGTTTTTTTTTAACTTGGAAGTTGTTCAGCGTAAGCTGCAGTAGCAGATGCACTTGTTAGTGACCGAGTTGGGATTCTCATTAAGGTTTTGGTTGTGTTTGCTTAAGCTTTATGCAATGCATGGTTTCTTGTGGGGGTTTAAGATGAAAGCGGAGCTTAATCATTAAGGACAGGCAAGGAATACCAAGCGGAGGATGTGGTCATTAAAGCCACAAGCCAGCTGAATAGAAATGCACCAACACTGCTTTTCCTCTTTCTCTCTTACACAAACATGTTCTCTTAATTGGTTGCTGCTTGCATGTGGTTTGTAACACTGCAAGACTTCCTTTTTTTCACTTCTCTTTTGTCTTCCCATTTACAATTCATTTTGTACAGAAAGTATGTTTTAAATATGCATGCTCAATGTGATGCTTGGTGCCGTCACTTAAATTAACAAGTCTGGTACATATAAACAGTTTTTACATTTTAACGAGAACCATTATACGTTCTCCCCTGATGATGGCCCTGGTTTTATTTATATAAATGCTATGCAACTGTATGTCTTTAAGGGAAAATGCACTTATTTTTTTATATATACACATACATAATCTACTTATTTTTGAGTTTATATAATATGAGTCTATAGAAACATAACACACACATGTTATATTTATATAGACTCATACATACAAGTTTACGTTTTCCCTTAAAAGATACAAAATATTACTTTATGTACTTTAACTTTAATATTGAAAATTTCATGAATTAAAATATAATCTTTCTCTCTAGTAACACCACCTTGATATGTCCCACCCAAAGTATTTTAATCCGATATGCGTCAACATAGACGAGAAAACTGGTCAAGCCATTTCATGGGATCTTTAAGCTGTTCATAATGTGCTAGTATAGCTTTCAGGTGTGTCCATTTCTTTATCCATTAACTGCACGAGCGTTTTTGTTTTAGAGTGTTTAAGCCACTGACGTGGTTTATATAAAATTCTTTCCTCTAGTCATTGTGAAATTTCCTTAGCCTGTCTTCACAAGACATCCTTGTCATCCTCTTAAAGGGTCTCAGTCACGACCTGGCAGGCGCTTCAGCGCCTTTATTTCAGCGGTCTGCTGTATTTCGAAACCCTTTAAGGCAAGAAGGGCAAATTCCAGATGGACATCATCTTTATTTTGTTGGATAGCATGGTGGGAATGCAACAAAACCGAAGGAGCCAACAGGAAGTGAGGCCATTATCTCAGAGCAGCGCTCTTCCAGGCTGTCTGTGCTCAGCTGAGGCCCTTCACTCTTTCTGTGCTTACAGCTGCGTTTTAGTCCCAGGACCAGTGAGTTCTCTGAGCCTTTTCAGACCAACTTGAGAACAGCTGATAGAGGTGGCACTGGGGTGGACTGACTGGTACTTGGCGAAGTAAAAGTTTAAGTGACGTCTAGTCCGATTTGGAGAGCTGTGCAGAGCAAGCTTCTCTTATTCTTTCTGACATTGAGCCCATAACCGGCGATATGCGAGCAGTGCATTCTGCGTTCCACACCTGGGCCCAATGGTGTCCGTGAAAGCCTCCTAGTTGCTAAGTGAGCGTGGTTGAAGCAAAAGACTCGGGGCTGTCCCTAGAGAAAAGCATCAAGGGATAGAGAGTCTTGTACACAAGCTTGCTGGTAATGGGGAGCTGCTGCCTGACCCACTTATGTGACAATTGCTTTCTTGTCTAGGGATCAGCTTGACAAGATGCCAAACGACAGGAGCCAAGTTCTCCAGCCTGCATTCCTGCTAGACCAGGAGAAAGGGAGCAGCGAGGCAGAAGGGTCTTACTTGAGTAGTTTTCGATGGCCTCGCTCAAGATCAATGCACCTGTACCCGTAATTCGATTTGCGGCTGCTTATGTTTGAAGAGCTCCCAGCCAGCAAGCTTCACCAATGGCTTTATTTGGCTCATTTGAATGTTCAACCGCTCCAGATTGTTTTTCAAACTGATTCCGTTTGAGATCCAGCCCCCCATTTTAATGAGACATTGGCAGTACAGTAGCAGTGTATCAGTTAGCCCCCTCTTCCTTTTCTCTGGGCTTCCGAGTCTAAGGGCTGTATATGAATCTGGCCAATGCTTCGCTACATTTCTCTGGTCCGTCCACATTATTCTAATTAACGGCCATCTGGGCTATTCAGTGTGACAATATTTGTGCATATTCCTATTGGTCAAACATTAGCACTAATCCAGGCTGACACGGCAGCTGTGAAGAGCTTTGTGAGGAGCGATGCACTTGAGCTTGTATCAATTAGAGAGCACAACAGGCATAGAACCACTGCAAGGGCCAAGGAAGCTCTCTGCTGTTGGAAGTTAATTTAGCGTAAACTCAGGCGCTGAGAAGCAATTACGGAAGCTATGAATTAAGACATGAACTTCTGTTCGGTTTCACACATTTTGTGTCTGAGAGGTCAGCAAGGCCATGCCCACATCAGTGCCGGCCCCCCTCATTCCATAGCGGATTGGGGTTTAACAAAGACTCTTAGCCATTTCTGCTCATTTTTGCAATTTCAGAGGTTATGGGGTGATCGACTAATGGTCAAAGGGCTGAACTTGTAATGTTCAGTTTGATTTGGTCAAGCCCAGCTACTTGATCAAATCATTAGATTGATTACAATACAAAACCAGCTGCTTGACCAAATCAAACCCAATGTTTCCCGCCTAGTTCCTGAGCCAGGCAAACTCAAAATTGCCAGCCCAGTTACTCGACGAACATTGGGTTGATTTACCAGCCTAGTTAACTGACAGATCAAACCCAAACATTACCAGCCCATTGACGCTGCATTTGATTGATCGATCAAGGAGTTGAGGTTGTAATGTTGCCGGTTTGGGAGATTCAACCCTTGAGTTGCCTAATTGTTGTGATCCAAGGTGGTTCTAGTTACAGTAAATTGATGACGTTTGCTAATACAAAGTAAATGTGGATTGAATTCACTTATGGTGTCCTTGTCCAATGACTTTGAAACGCTTTCCCATGTTAATGAATGTCTCTTTCTCCATATCACATTTTCATTGATCGCTTTTATTACAGCGTGCAAGTTAAATGGCTTCAAGTTCTGCAGCAAGAGAAATTTCAAAAATATTTCCTCACTGGATGCAAGAGACTTTCGATTGCCTGAATCTTGGACTTTCTGTCTTGTATCACGCTAGTCTTATTGGCAGCAGCAGCAGCACGTCGTCCAAACTCTCCAAATCAAATTTTAATTCTGTAGATTGCACTGTTTGGAACATGTTGGCATTTGTGCTTTACAGGCCCAGTTTATCCTAATGCTTCATTTGCACGCATACTTGCCATCGGTTTGGCATGCAAGGCACAAGTACAGATTCAAACCGGTCCAAGTCTGCTCCCTTGAAGGAACCCCCAACACAATGAGATGAATATTAAGAGCAATTTTACACTTAATGCGCTGGAAAAATACACAGTTTACTTTTAACGTCAGGGATTAAATGCATAGCATGTGGACCGCAGCTCTCGATCGCATGAGAGGATTGCCTCATGAGAGTTGAGTCAGTGGAAGTAAATTTGAGAGATTCCAGTTCCATGTTTCAACAACATGTCGAGATGACGTGTTGAGACGGCTGGCAGAGGTGTGAAACGCTTACAGAACCGTGCAAGATGGTACCATTCTCAACCGTGGCCAAGGTCCTTTTCTACTGGGCATGTTTATAAATGGTGATATCATTGAAGGCCTCTGGAAGGGGCTCTGTTGTTTTTGGCGCTCACACGTTTTTCTTTTTCATAGCATGCTTCGTGTTCCATTGAAGACTGACTATAAAGCCACAGGCGGTTCTGTGGGGCTTGTACGGCAAATCTTCTCTAAGAGAGCAGTAAATGGATGACGCCGGTCATGTTTTTCATCATTATTGTCCACCCCCTCACTTCCTGTGGGTCTGAAGAGAGTGGAAGAATCTTTTTTTTTTTTTTTTTTTTTTTTTTTTTTTATTATATATAATATTTAATTGCCTCTGTCTTTTGTCCAGCCTGGATCAGGCGAAAGTGGAAGATGACACTGATTCATTGCATGAAAGAAACGTCAACAACAGCCAGGCAAGATGTCAGAGCACTGCAGCTGAGAAAATGTAACGCATCTAGTCCAGAAAGTGTTCCGTTATTACAAGCCAAGTTGTGTTTTCTGCATTTTAAACCAACTTAAATTAAAACCATTTTAAAAAAAAACGGATACATTTTTTTGCTTCTGATATTTTCAGCATGGTTTACAAAACCTAAAAGTGTCATTCCCTTCTGGTTTACAGTTCAACCCCTTGACTTGGGGTTAACTTGGCTAAACTTTGGTTTGTTTATTTGCAAGTGAACTATTCCAATGCTAATGCGTAATGCAGGCTAAAAAGGTGGTGTTTGTTTCCCATCTTTGTTGACCTACAGCGGTGGTGTTGTGGTCTTGAGCTGTATTGTGGTGACAGTGGTGAGTGAGTATGCCGCTCAGGCTTTGTGCTCTTGATACTGAGATGCCACTCTTGGGAACAACTCGTGGGAGAAAAGGAAACCACAGACAAACCACTTGTTGTGAACTTGCAAGTGGTCTTTTCACCTTTTTAATAAGCCATTTCAGAGCAATACGAAAGCACCCCAAAGTCTGGTGCAATACTTCATCCATTAAAGTAGTTTGCTTCCCTTCCAAGTTAAACCTCCTTGTCAGATTTGAAAACTTTCTCAAAAACTAGTACTACCAAAACAAATTGAGCTGTACATAAATTAATCTCTTAAGTGCATGTGGAAAGCGAGCTCCCTGTAAATGGCCTTTAAGACCGTAATGGAATTGTGTTTCTAAACTCCCCCAGCAGGATGAGGGAGATGAGTGTTTAGTCTCAGTGAATTATTAGTCAGGGAGGAGGAAAAAAAAAAAAACGGATCAAAGGGCTTTGGCAGAGACGAACGGCAACAGCAAAATAACTGTCTCTCCCCCCCCACCCCACCCCCCTCTCTCTTCCTCTTCCAGACCACCAAGGCATTTCTTCCCAAGATGCTAGAGATGAACCATGGCCACATTGTGACAGTTGCCAGTTCGCTGGGCCTTTTCAGCACAGCTGGTGTGGAGGTTAGTACATTGCATCCATCACATAAATCTATTGGCAGACTGAAATGAAAAGAGAGCATGTTTGGAGAGTCTCAGCGCGTTGGCTCGCCGTGGCATGGAAATTCGGCGCGGCGCACAGCACGCCTAGCGCTCCACGCCAATTAAGGAGCACGCTAACTCTGAGAGATGCTCGGGTTTCTTTGGGCCTACCTTCTGCAGAGACACTTTTCCCATAATCCCCTGGTGTTTCTCACATACTGTGACTATTGTGTGCACTTACTACAATTGATACAGGGATGTGTGTACTTTTTAAAATTTTAGTTAATAGTCGACTGACCTAATATCAGCCCTTAAACGGATAAAATCCATATTATATTAAATATCACGCTTCCTAGACATTCCAATAGCCAACGAACATGTTCAACAGACGGCGACCGTGGTAACGCACTGATCCGACAGCCTGACGAAGCGTCCGCTGTCGTTGGTTGTCGCCATTTGTCGGTTCAGTGTGAATTGCTCTTCACATGATGTACACGTAGCTGCTAAAAAAGTTGCTTTTCTAAATTAAATCTCTCGTTCGTGCTGGATTAGCCTAAAGTCCCTTTTCATCCGTTAAACCATCTCTTGGAGTCTAGTACATGTACAATCCTCTTCTTTCACTGCTGTCCAAACTGGTGTCATTTTCCCAGCAGCCTTTTGGGTAAACGTTACCTTTTTTTTGTTTTGTTAGCTGTACGCGCACTTCTATTTTACAAGCCCTCATCTTTACTCTTAACTTCAAAGGGTCCCAGTCGCACTGTCTGACCTATTATGTTTCCTTGAATGTGACTTTTTATGGTTTACGTTATTGGAGTGACTCAAGCCGCAGTGAGCCCCTTTATTCCGGAGTGTTTATCTACACGCATCTGTGTTTGCCCACTCTGTCCGCCGCGAACCACATCAAAACCCTCCCGTGCGGCTCTACCTGTACTCCATACGCGACAGAAGAATGCTAATGAAACCGTGCTATTGCAGGAAAACCGCCTCGGGAAGCTTGACGACGTTCACCAAACCGTTTCCTCTTGGTTTCAGGATTACTGCGCTAGCAAGTTCGGTGCCATCGGCTTCCACGAGTCCCTGAGCCACGAAATCAAGGCCTCGGAGAAGGACGGTATCAAGATGACGCTGGTGTGTCCTTACCTGGTGGACACGGGCATGTTCAGAGGATGCAGAATAAGGTAAAAGAAAGGAGCCGTCCAAATGTCGCGATTGGGTTTCAGACGGCCACTAAAAGGAGCGAACGACACAATGCGTATCTAGTTCGAGTAGACATTGCTTAACAACAGTCGGGGTAGCTTTGCTTGTGGCCTCTCATGTCACTGTCAGCTTGGGTTTTCATGCGCACAATAGGGGCTTCCACTTGAATAGAAGGTGCATGCTGGATCTGTTTCCACTCAATAATGACTTTCTCTGACTGGCCGAGCACTTTGGGCTGACTTTATTAAACAAAGACGACTCTTAAACGTCATGTTTTCTCCTTCTCTCCCGTCCTTTCTTTCGCCTGGGCGGCTCAGGAAAGAGATCGAGCCGTTTCTTCCTCCATTGAGACCAGAGTTCTGTGTGAAACAGTCCATGAGGGCCATCCTGACGGACCAGCCCATGATCTGCACGCCTCGTATCGTATACATGGTCAACTTTATGAAAAGGTGCGTATGGGCGGTCCTAAAACTGCAGCGTAAAGTACCTCCGATGGTTTGTAACGCATTGCCGTTTGCTTTGTTTTCTAGCATTTTGCCCTTCGAAGCAATTGTGTGCATGTACCGGTTCCTGGGTGCAGATAAGTGCATGTACCCCTTCCTGGCTCAGAGGAAAGAGGCGATGAACAACAACGAGGCGAAGAATGGGATCTAGAGGGTGCCGTTTCTAACCCGCATGAGGATAAGACCACTGAGAGGGCAGAAGGAAGTGAAAAGACTGCGTTTAGACTGGTGCACTTGCATTCGGCAGATGCAAAGGTTTACCATATTGTTCCTCTGGAACAAAGAAAGCTGTGTACTACACTAAGGATTTATTTGATTTGTGTTGTCTTTTTAAGGGTTTGTTTAATGAAACCATCCATCTATATACTGTGTCAATAGTTTTGAAATCATACATGAGCTATTCAGTAATTAACTATTTACGTAATGTAGTCACCAGCATTATCTAGCGTCTTTGTGAAACTATACAGTATGTTACTGTACGAACAGTAAATTCTTGTCACTTTTTTGTTTTGTCTGTGTGTAGACATGCACTGTATTTACGTTCCTCTACACTGCCAACATTATCTACACCGTCCCCAATTCGATCCGTTTAAAGGCGGTGGCAGAAGATAGTGTGTCCGAAAGGGCCCAGTTATGAACCATGTGATAAAGATGAAATATTTTGCATTGTATTCTTCATTTCTTTTTGTTGACGTCATGAGGAGTGGGTAAAAACGCTGGTCTGTTTCCAGCTGCTGGTGGGAAGGAAGTGTTGTTGTTGTTTTTTTGTTTTTTAACTCTTTACAGACGGAGGCTTGTTGTTTTGTATATGTAAATGTCAATCAAAAGGGATGGCTTTTTTTTTTTTTTTTTTTTTTTTTCCCTGTCATTTGAATATTATATTTAGTATGTGGCTCATTTTGAACTTGCCGATCAACTTAATACTGTTTTTGGGTTTTTTTTTCCGTTTTTTAAGTGATTTATTATGCAATTTCTAAAGTGAATTTTAAATGGGATTAACAGTTTAAGTCAATAACATGAGGATGTTGTCAGCAACTGAATCTGATGCCTTTTCAATGTACACGCATTTGTTTTTTTGGTTTTTTTTTTCCTTCGTTTATGCAAACCTGAACCATTGAGTTTCCACAGATGTTATGTTTGGGCAAAAAATGACAAAACACATGAGTTTAAACTACATTCCAATAGGCATGTGATGAGCCTAAAATCTCTACCTCTTCATTTTTGCCATTTGTTAACAGTATGACACAAATACTCTTTTTGTAACTTTCCTAAAGAGTGCTCTATATAGGAGCACACAACATGGTTCCAATGTTTAGTGTCTCTACCTAACTTAAATTAATAAAATGATTTAGATTATTTGTTGGTTTTTGTGTATTAGATAAAACTGCAGTGTCTTTTCATAAGCCCGACGAACAGCAAAATGTCACCATGCCAGAAATTCCAGAGGAACTTGGCATAGAAAGTGTAGGTTTTAGTATTTGCCAACTCTTCCTACTTCGTGAATTCCCTATAATGGAATTGCCATTGCAACGGAAAGCTCACAGTACGCTTACTGTACTTGTAGGCAGCAGCAATATTGTCCATCATAGAGCATTTGGTTGGGATTTTAGGCACAATTGTTGGGATTGGGCATTTTGGCTTGAATGGAATATCCGAGTCAAAGTTGTGAAAGGGAAGTGCGTTTACCTCGACAGGAATTTCCTCAATTGCTAAGCTTATGAATGACCATGCGTTATCTTTACACTTCTACTACCGCTTGAGTGTTTCATAAGTGATGAATCCCCTTCACAAATCAGTGAATTACATATACAAGGAGTTCTTTTAAAGTATGACCAAACTATTGCATGTTGAGTGGGTGCGGTGAACCAAAATGTGTGCTTTCACAAAACAAGCCATGGTAAGTGCTGACTGCTGTTCTGAACACCATGTCTAAGAATGTTTGTACTTTTCATAGGCTCTATTCAAACAGAATGCATTTTTGCGTGCAACTCTGCACTTTTTTTTTTATAGGTCTAGTCATAGACATTTGTGTGAGATTAATCAGAATGTTTTCTGAAAGATCATGACACTGAAGACTGGAGTAATGCTGAATATTCAGAGGGAAAAAAAGAAGAATTCATCAATAAATGCAGCCTTGGTAAGCAAACAAGCCTTTCAAAAAAAAAAAAGAATTATTTTTGACCTACTTTCACTACCAAAGAACTAAAATGATGCAGATTCCAGTTGCTTGTGTGAATGTCATCAGCATGCTTCCATTTCAGACATTTTCTGCAAGCTAATGGGTTAGGGGATGGAAACGTCAGCGTTTTTCAAGACACCCTGCAAATACATTGGGGGAAAAAAGGCCATTTGAAAGCACAAACATGGGTTTTGGAGCCCACAATTAAAAAACAAAAACAATAACGATGTATTATCCCCATTTTTAAATTCATAGACAATACCAAGTGAGATTTCAATTACATTTACACTACTGAACTAGCAAATGTTTCCATTTCAGAAATCTGGTAACCTTATAATGGGTAAGTACTAGTGTAGTCAAGACCACCTAATCCAGACTAGCGCTTCTCAAATTCATCTGAAAGACCCACATTCACTGCCTGAGAAATGTCTTCTTTTTAATCAATAATTGCAATTAGAATAATAAGACACTATATAGAGCTGTTACCAAACAATTGAAATCACTAACTACATTCATTTTTACACTGCAGAGGTGGAACAGGTTGCATCTGAATTAGTACAGTTTCAAATAATGTAGAGAGTAAAGTTTTACTTAGTTATTGTCTACAATTGTGCTCATTATTGTGAAAACAGCTCTCTTTCTTATATAGAAAATATCAAGATTTACTATTTTGCGATCAAATCTTGAATTTTGTGGCCATTTGTATTAATTTTGATGACTTTTTTGACACAATCGCTCGTAGATTTCTGACCCGGCACAATAAATGAAATTAGAAATAAGTCATTGATAGCATCTGAAGCAGGAAGTTTTACAACCAATGAAATGAATGATGTCTTGACCGGCTTTGAAATGAAATCCAGAGTCCAAGACAAGGCCGAGATCCAGACAAGACCTTCGAATAAAACGGTCCGGTCTTCAAAAGACCGGTCTCGAGGCCAAGTACTTGTGAGGTTAGATCTGGCGCGACTTTACCAGCTCACAAGGTGCTTGGAAGCAGAACATACAAAAAGTACATAAAGGAATCCAGCAACACTTGTGGTAAGGGGAACTTTTCTAAAAACATATCAACCCGTTTCGGCTTAAGGTATACAACAGACAACACATGAACACATTGTATGATACTCATACAAAGCAAATCAAGGACAGCTGACAAGCTCCAGTCAAGACGTTACTCTAATTGGTTAAAAGGTCATTACAGAAATGAAACAATCACCCATTCAGAGTAGGCCTACATCCTCATCAAATATAGCTAAAATGTGCACGTGCTGTCTGTTGTACATCACGAGGAAGACTCCTCAAGCCGAAACGCGTTATATGCACCTTATGGAAGGTCAAAGTCATTCACAAATGCATAGCAACAGGCACTGTAGAGATCCAGTTCTTTGGGCAGCCAATGGTCTTCAAGGCTTGAAAAGCTCTGATCTTAAGGCAACAGACGTCAGTAGCCTGCAGTGAAGGCGTTTGAGTCTGGTAATTGGCCTGACGGATAGTCCGTACTGAGAGATTACTGAATACAAAGACAGAAATATTGACGCATCAAAACGCCCACAGCTACAGCGATTGTCAGACGGGATCAGTCTACTGATGAAGCTCCCCGCTAAGAAAATAGTTAAGCTAGAAATTCACAGCTTTGAAAACACGAGACGAAATGCTTCCCTTGCACACGCTGACTGATTTATTTTTCCTTTCACTCAGTTACATTAGCCCTAATTTAGCAATAAAAGGTCGATAACACTTAATTCTGGTGGAAAAATCAATAAACTTTGTTTCCCCATAGCAAAAAAGCCAGAGTTAACAGCTTTATATGGGTCAAAAGGGACAGAGCAATTCTCATCGGTGATGACTGTTAGCTTTCCGCAGCGTAACATTTGAAGGATGACATTCACTTTCATTGATTTGTTCATTTAAGATAAAAAATAATCTTGCTGCATATGATTTTGGCACTTCGAGCAACATGCTACGTACAAGCAAACCACAAGGAACATGCTAAATGCGTATCAGTAAGTGAACAGAGATAAAGAGGTCAACTGCAGTCAATGCATCAGCCTTTGCATTGAGTTCCTTCTTCCCTAAACGGAATGTGGTTTTTAAAGACTTGCTTCCACAATGATGGAGCTACCTGTAATGGATATTGAGACTGATCTGTTTCTTCATTCCCCACAGGACACGTGCACAAGAACCAGCGATGAAAACAAAACTAGACATTTTTTGTTCCCGAAAATTCAAAGCAAAACTCACCACCACAGTGCTAGTGTTGTGGGTGTTGCTACATTCGCTGAAGTGTTCCGAGCAGTTTTTAGCACATCATTATTGTGTCACTAAGGTGTTCTATGACCCTTTTAAACACCCGTTTTAAACACTACTAATGTGTGTGTGTGTGTGTGTGTTTTATTTTTTATAGCATATTCCAATTCTTTTGCTAAGGTGTTGCCCCAACAAACACAGAACGTTGCCTCAACGTAGCCAACCTTTTAGCAACGTTGTAAAAACATGGCTAAAAGGTTGTTGGTTCTACATTGTGTCGTTAAGGCTGTTACTGACAGCTGTGCTGTCACAATGTTGCCGTTCAACCTCGGTTCAGGACCATTGCTGAAGGTTGTGCTTAGGCTGTCTGGACAACCATTGTACGACATGTACTCGTCACTGTTCCGAAGCGCATTTTAAATTTGAACAGACCGTCGGGCCGTTATTCTTCTTCAAGCCATGGGATACGTGAGTATTGCTTATGATTTCTCTTTTAGATAAATAAGATATGTAAATATCCAAACAAAACCTACAATTTTCATGTCTAATGTGAGATTTATTTGTTCTGTTAATAAACTGAGTGGACAGAATAGCTGATCATTCACATACCGAGTCGTTTGCGATCGGGTTTGGTGTAAGTTAATTCTCAGTTAAGTAAGTCTATTATATTTGAGCTTAATATAATTAATATACTCTATATTAATGTTTTTTTCCCTTCAAATGTATGTTTTGGTAGTGTAATTATATGTATGCAATGTTTTAATAAAGTATGGCATTTTTCCTCTTTAAAGTTTCAGAGCTGGTTTTAAAAATAAAAATAACAATTAATGATTAACATTATTTAAAAAAGTGTATCTTGTGTATGATTATTAAGAGATTGACCACAAAAAAAATACATAAAAAAATAAGAAGCAGAAAAGGTAATATAATATTAATAATCTGGTATAAAAATAAATGTGGTCGGAACGTCGTCTTGCAGTTGCTGAATGTCGCGCAACAACGTTTCTTCAGCCCTTCAGCGTCTTACAATTCAACGTTGCTACAATGTTGCGAGCACGTAACAGTCAACGTTGCCACAGTAAAAATGGAACGTGGCAGCGACGTTGCCACAACGTAAATGTGTTTGTTGGGTGTGAGCTTAGCATATTGTTAATGTGTTTTGGGGAATGCTAAACATTTGTTAAGGTGCTTAGAGTGTTTTTAACGTCTTTGCTAAATATTTGATAAGTGTTAAGATGTTCTGAGTGTTCTTAACACATTGCTAATGCTATTGTTATGGTTTTTTTTAGCATGCTGCTAAAAAGAGTTTTAGGAGGGTGCTAAACATTTGCTAAGGTCCTCTCTTTTTAATGCATTGTTATTAGTGCTGTCAAACTGATATATATATATATATATATATATATATATATATATATATATATATATATATATATATATATATATATACAAAATGTGCATGATTAAAATGTTGCTGATTCTTTTACCAAGGTGTTCTGAGTGTTTTTACAAAGATTCTAAGAGACACATTGCTATACATTTGTAAAGGTTTTCAGAGTGTTTTTTTAGATCGTTGCTAAACAATTTACCGAGTAACGGCCCTTACAAAAAAGAACTGCAGTATATTGAAGTAGAACTGCAGTACCAAGTAGTTTAACTGCAGTTTAATTCAGATTTGCAGTATAATGAAGTATAGTCACTGTACAGCTGCAGTAAAATGAAGTACAACTGAAAGTTGCATGAAGTATAAAAACAGTAGAACTGCAGTTTTATTTTACTAGTACTTTAGATGTATTGCAGTATAGTTGTACTCCAGTAAAACTACAGACATTTGAGGTTATACTGCAATACTGCAGTTTTTCCGTGTCCAAAAAACTGCATTTTTCTATATGTAACATAAACTGTAGTATTACTTCTAAAAAACTGCAGTAATCTTTTGTAAGGGGGGTGGTGTTTAGCATGTCGCCACATACTTTCTGAGGTGTTCTGATTGTTTTTAGCATATCGCTGTACATTTGCTAAGACGTAATACAAGGTGCAGTCACATTTACCGTTTGATGAATTTTCGCGGGAGAAATCCAGCCATTTCAATAGGAATCTATTCGATCGGGAATTTCATGCGAGGGCAAAAGAGTTCCCCTCTCAGATTTCGTAATGGGTTGCAGTTGGTCACACGGATTTGCCACGTTTTGGAGGCCAAAAATTGCTGTGCGAGTGGCATTTCATGCATCATTACACGACATTTGTTGCCTGCAAAATGGTGCTGAAATTTCATTAATGTGACCACACGTTTGCTAACAGATTTGTTATTCAGTCTGCTGAAAAATATGATATTACACTTATATGGCAATTATACAGAGGAATCTTCCTCTGCCTATGAATGAATGACTGACTGACTGTTTGCTTGGTGATACTGAATAGACTGGTAGTATGGATCTATTTTTAGACCTGTGTCGCAACACTCATGGATGATTGTTCGTGTGTTACTAAGCCTTAAAGTCCTTCTAGCTATGACACAGCACTATGCCATATGCTTGAGCAAATCGCCTGTGGTTTTTTAATTCACACCCACATGTTGGCTGGAAAATATGAATCCGGTTGTGCAGCTACTCTGCGTGTTAGATACCCGTTTTTCCTGCATTTACGTACATTGGGGTCCATAAATCAAAGGTGATCTCAGACGTTTGGACCACACTGCACATAATGTGTTTAATGCAACAGATAATCTGGGATTTTCTTTTTCCAAATGAACTTGGAAATATTTGGAAAAGAAGACAACAGACACCAATGGTTTCAACATGAACTGATGTGATTTTACTGCATTTTAAGTAACTGACATGTCTGTTATTACACTGTATATCTTCAGCGAGAGAAAAACACTTCCATTGAGTTACCAGTTTCGGACAATTCCCTGACTCTTTCGTTTCGATGTCTATTGATCACAGCCACTCTTTTCTCCAGAATGCAGTCCTTAAAAGCACTCAGTTGATGTATCGAGTCAATATAACACACAACAGGTGTAGATGTGCTGGCAAAAAACTGAAGGAAGAACAGAACATCATCAAACAGGACTTTGCTAAAGAGGCACGGGTCACTATGCAGGGCCTCTTGTTTCTGTCAAACGAAATTCTAATTTCAAGGAACATTATAGCAGGCAAGAGGCAAGTTTGTTCAACTGGATACCATGGATGAGCTGCATCTCCGGTGATCCTGTGCTGTTCGCATTCTAGCATCAGTTTTCTCCATTGGTTTACACTCGTAGTGTGTGTTTTTCTTTTCCTCTGCATATGATATTCTACAAGTCATATACATCCATATAGATAAATGAATGCTTTATGACAGCATATACGGTAAGCTGGGTGACTATATATGAAGACAACAACTACGACTTCACAGCACTGGCATTGGTTAATACTTAAATACTCAAGCATTATTATTCATAGATTAAAGAGAAAAGGAAAATAATATAACCCCCCCCAACTAAGATACACAACTTTGTTTTCCCCAATAATGTTTTGTTTATACTAATGGCATGACATAAGCCTGTTTAAATCCATATCACTTGGAGGCAAGGTGAAAATAATACTCAAACATCTATCAAATGGGGAAATTTCCCTTGATTTTCAAACATTACCATGCATTACATTTTAATCTTTTTTTTTTTTTTAAGTTCACTTGCTTGCTCTTTTTAGTTAACTCTAGAGTAAATAAATGTTGTGTTAAGATAGTGTTGTCTTCACATAGACTCAAAGAATGCATTTTTTGTCATTTCGTATTCATGGGACACATCCACCATATTGCATGTTGACACGTGTAGAAGGATGCAGCGGCGGTCGTGGGGGCTTTTGGGGCGACGGGGCAGAAGGGCGGGATCAGCTCCTAGACGACGACCTTTGAATCCTTGCAGTCCTGAGCAGTGGTGCCTGAGTTAGTCGGTTTGTTGTCTGTCCTCTCGGCAAGACGTTTCGCTTGTCTGCAGGACAAACAGGTGCAAATGAAGAAAAATGATGAGCAACCACCAAATGCTGGTAGACGATAAAAATAAAAATGTTAATAATGTCAAATCGATTAATCGCATCAAATATAAAGGTTTGTAAATTATAGAAATATATATATATATATATATATAAATATATAATTATAGAAATATATTATATATATATATATATATATATATATATTTATAATAATAACTATCTTTTAAATTGACAATTTAAAAGATAGTTTGAAGTTATCGTTGCGTAAAGCATCGAACATGGATTACAAAAAGTAGCGAAAAATACACATTTTTACACATGAACTTTTGGATCATGAGGGTGAGTAAATGATGACTGAATTTTTTTAATAAAATTAGTCTCTAAATAAGAAACTAAGACTACCAGTAGGTGGCGGTAAATGTCTTAATGATTAAGTCATTCATTGATTTATTCAATTCATTCAAACGGCTGATTCATTCAGAAGTTATGCAAAATGGTTCTCTTCAGGCTCGTTGGACTTGAAGCGGAGCTACACGGACCGATGACGTTAAAGTATTAAAGTACTGTGAGAGCGACTGGAGAGCAGATGGCTCCGTATGCATTTGAATCAGTCCCACTGTACACTGACAGTCTGTGTAGCGCCGCTCAAAGTTCAACAAGTCTTTTATGAATGGTCCGCTGAATCATTGATTTCACTCTGTTCATTCAAAATGTGGATTCAGGAGACGAACAGTTCAGCTTTGTCTTTAAATTTCATTAGTAAAATTGAAAAAAAAAAAAATAAAATAGACAACATTGTGTCTAAAATAACAATGTTAACTTCTTATTTACTGAACTGTTGTATAAAATGTGGCTAAGTGGGTAGTCGTGGCCTAGTGGTGAGGGAGTCGGGCTTGTAATCTGAAGGGTGCCGGTTCGATTCCCATGCCGGCAGGAATTGAAAGTGGGGATTGTGAATAAACAACAATTGGAAAATCAGTATTGGATTTGCACTTTGCACTCCTTAAGATCTAAATATGAGACAAATCTCAAACAGGGGCACTTTTGACCCCATATCTTTAATTTTAGGGGCTTTCTGACTGCATTCTATAGGCTTCATCATGCAGTGACTTAATGCCCTGCATAACAATACAAAACCTAAAAACAGTAAATAATAATAACAATAAAATTGAAATATACAGAATACATATAAAATCTGTAATAAACAATTAAGAAGTATGAAATATTTAAATATGAAGTACACGACTATTCGAACGTCGGTCAAACTTGAATTCATCAAGCACACACTGAACTGATCACGAAAAGAGACTGTAAAGGCATTTTTATAATAACAAAAGATTTATATTTGAAATAAATGCTGTTCTTTAGAACTTTCTATTCATTACATAATAGTGGGGGCAAAATGTATCACAATTTCCACAGAAATATTACGCAGCAAATCAGCATATCAGAATGATTTCTGAAGGGTCGTACGTCACCAGAGGAATAAATGACATCTTACATACATTAAAGTAAAAAACATTTTGTGTCGTAATAATCTTTCACAATATTACAGTTTTTACTGTGAAAGAACGGATTTCTGATTCTTACAGAATCATTTCCCTCATATGGGCCGCTGAACTGGCTCATTTTTCCTCTTTGTTCTGTTCTAGCTCATGGCTGCACTGAGAAGCTGAAGCCACTGTAAATAAACATTTCTTTAACCTTTTCCTACGGCACACCTACTATGAAAATATTCTTGAACGGGTTGGAGTGATTTCCGTTCTGGTGTGTCTATCATTTCCATTCTCCGATTTCATTCTCCACGGATATGACAAAGATTCACTCTTCCCACAGCAATCCCTCTGATTACAGCAGGATAAAGATCATGCAAAGACATGGAGTAGAGTGGTGTGAGGGTTTCCACTGCGGCTTGGACATGTTGGGGACGTGGGCAATACCACTGAAGGAAAATGCATCTTGTGTGCGTGTGCTTCAAGCACTCTGTGAAAGTGATAAGCACGGCCAGCATGTGTGTCTATAATCCTTTTGGTGATTAAGTGAAATGAGCTGCCAGGTTTCAGACGTTTGACATTTAAAGGACAAATCATGTCCGTCTCTGCGGCTCAAATCAGAAAGGAGCTCCTCCACCTGCCACTGATATTTACTATACTGTGTGTGTCTGTGTCTGTGTGTGTGATAAATGCCACATAAAATGGGTTGATGAGTAGTTCTCTTTCCTGCGATGACACGTTCCCTACTGAAATAGGAAATTGGGAGACATCTTGAAGGGCTCAAACCTTCCTGTAGTTAACTGTAACTTGCTACTGAGGGGTGGGATATATGACCGAAATCTTGGACGATTAAAGTAATTTTATTTCATGATAATTCATCATATCATTATATAGTTACTTTTGCTTTAAAGAAGGTCAACATTTTTGAAATGTCTTAATTCTTGTCACCAATGTCAATATCGCAAATATAATCTATATAAAAAATAAGCAAATATGGTCACAAACTACAATGGAACAAAGGCACAAATTAAACAGACCTACCTGCAAAAATTCAAAAGCAGAACTAAGAAATATTACAGAAATTGTATAAAGCAATCAAAATGTATAAAAAGCACTGCATAGAGTTGACTGTGTAAATCAATTGATTTATTCTAGCTAAAGAAGTTTTGTTGTTTGATGAACATCAGTGACTCAGCAGCAGGTGTATTAGGCTACTGTCACTTTACGACCGAATGCAAGGATCCAACATATTGATTCACGTGTGTTCCCTTTTACGTTCACTTGAGACATAAATGACTATGTTTATGAGAATACTTGCGACACATTAGTATGCATACTTAACCGTTCAAGCCCCATTAAAGATCTAAAACAGAACTCTATGAGCAGCAGCTTCATGTGCGCGCATCTCTCAGACTGAGTTGTCTTTCGCGGTTTACTGCACTTTAAAATCACTTGTTTTCAATACAAACGCAAATGCTAAAAACATTGATGATGCATGTTATTTGGTGTCCCCCACCCTTATTACACAACTTGTAATTAATCATTCGAACAGTGCTGTATACTCGCATTGTGACAGTCGTTTTTAAATAAACTTATCTTTACTTCTGTAATGAACTGTTCTTACATCTTAATTCTGGTTTATGCCAGAATCTGGGCAATATTTTGGCTTAAATTAAGCTAACTCTGCTTGGAAAAACACATGGGAAGCATTTCAAGGCCGCTAACATGATGATCTGTAAATATTTAAACGGAAAAAGGTATAAATCATGTCCATTTCGTTAAATCATCTTGAGAATCTCCTAACAGTTTATATAAAAGGCAATGGCTACCCACACTGCCTCGGAGCACTTTTGTCATTTACATAACGTCATCGAGACACAACAGATTTCTTCAGGTTGGAAGTCTTTGACATATGTGATCCTTTCTGAAATGGAGGTGTGGGTGGTGGTACTTACGGCTCCGTGTGTACATACATGTCACATGATCCATTTTCCACCTCGATTGGTCCATCCACTGGGTCCAGTCCTTGTTCTGACAGCTGTTTCAAGGCACTAAGAGCAGCCTGTGTGAGGTAAGGAAACAGATGGCTTTGAGTAAGACAACATAACCCACATCAGCTGCTTTTTAAATAACACTTACTATCAGAAACCCGAGACTGACAGGACGCTTTCTGCTCCCTCTGTTTTGTTTGGCTCTGTCCAGATCTCTGTTTATCTAACGTTTATCTAATGTTATTAGGTCAACGTTTTCAAGCTTGCATGTCCTCCAGCCAATGAGTGGGATTTACGTTGCCGATCAGCCACGCTATGAGTCGATATGCAAAAAATTAGCAATAAATCAAGTGTGTGGACAAAGTGTGCTGAAATAATAAAGTCTGATAACTCAGGTGAAAGTGATTTCCTGAGTCCACAGCCAATGAGAGACTTCAACAAATCCATAAAGTTTGTCTGTAGGTTTTAAACATAAAATGACTTCATGGAAGTAAAATAAAAATGGATTGAAATATATTTGTTGTTAGTTCCATTTATAATTACGCGTTTAATATCTCAGTGGGAATTATCCATTATTCAATTAAATGTTTGAAATGCCACTTACAGACGTGTGTATATTTTATGTTTATTTATGTATATATGTATATTTATATTTATGTGTACATGTATATATTTTATATATTTTAAAAAAAACACACACACATTTAATACAGCCATTAAAATACTTTCATTTTTAAAAATCAGATTTGAGTCTGATCATATAAAATATTGTTATGCTATAAATGTTGTTATTGTATATATATATATATATATATATATATATATATATATATATTAAATATACACATGTCTGTAAGTGGTGAATGAAGTCAATATTAAAAAAATGATAGTATGTTAATGACGGTATTAAATGTGTTTTTTAATATTCATATTTTGCTTTAATTTATATTTATTTAAGTTTTAGTAATTTTATTTATTTTTTCAGTTTGACACCAAGATTTGATGTTCAAGTTTTACATCTAATATTTGTTTTATTTTAGCTTCATTTCAAATAATGAAAAGTAATTTTAGTAGTTTTAGTTAACAATAACAACACTAAACAACTAAAAAAAGAACCATGAAAAGCAGAACAGTAAATCTAAAAATCTGCATAATTAGTTAATATTATTAATGTAATGATTTTTTTGACGATTTGTCCCAAAACTTGTTAGACTAAAGAAATTCCTGTTCGTGAGATGGCGTTCCTCACAAACTTCCCCTTCCCGTCACACTTCCATTCAGCATTCAGCCGTATGAAGTGGCCAAATGAATCCAAATTCCAAAAAGAATGGAAAAGGGACCCATAAGTTCTTTTTTGTTTTACCCATCCCCATCAAATGCACATAGGCCATAATGGCTTAAAAACATTTATAAAAAGGAAGTGTATCCTGCAGGACTGTATGCAAGTTGGCCATCAGAGATTACAGGCAGATGCTTCTCTCTCAACCGGACATTAGGAAATCTTACAGAACACGAGAGTCGGCATGTCTGTCACAATCCCTAAAGCCTCGTTCAGCAGGTCCAAATAAAACACTATGATTGAGAATCATGGCTCAAGAGAAGAGAAGAGTAAGAGTGCAGTTGCTGAAGGGAGACCCTCGCAATGACAAGCGGGTTGAGAATTGGCAGATCCACCTGGTTGTCGGGGCTGATGCTCTCTCCAGCATCCTGCCAATGAGCACCAGATGTGCTGCATGGGACGAAAAAACCATGACATATTTCTCACAGCTGACAGCCTATTCCCTCTGAACCCAAACCCCCCAGCACCCCAACCCACTCATGAGAGGCGTGGACACCACACACGCACAGATGTGTGTGCATTCCTCACCCTGATTAATCAGCATTTGGAAGGATCAAATAACGGCAGCTAATTTTGTCAGGCACCCTGTTGTATCTATATGTGCGTGTCCATCTCAGATAGAACAGCCTTTGATGAGCGTTTTGTATCCAATACCGCACGATCTCAGATCAATCATATCTTATACTTTGAAGGATGTAGTTCATAGCGGTCCCAAAAAGTATTTGGATGCTTAATATACACTTAAACATGTTTAAAATGCTATTGACTTACATGCAAAATATCAAAGCAAGTGACATTTGGTAACCAAGAAGTGTCCTATTTATTTCGTCTTTGAAAACACACATAAATATATAAACAAACATTATACAAAGCTGTTCAATAGTTTGGATTCAATAATATTTTTTAAATGTTTAAAATGTCTTACGCTCACTAAAGCTGGAATTATATGATGAAAAATACAGTAATGCTGTGAAATATTATAACAATTTCAAATAACTGCTTATTTCAAAATTTTCAGCATCATTACTCCAGTCTTCAGTGTCACATGATCTTCAGAAATCAGTCTAATGTGCTGATTTATGCTCAAGAACCAGTTCTCATAATTATCAATGTTAATTGTTACGGAAACCCTGATGTATATTTTTTAAGGATTCTTTGAAGAATGTAAAGTTTAAAAGAATGTCATATTTGACATCTATTGTAACATTATCTTTTCTGTCACTTTTTTTTTTAAGCATCTAGTTTAATGCATCGTTATTGAATAAAAGCTTTAATTTCAGAACAAATCTTACTGACATCAATATATAATATATATATAGTATAATGTCTTGTTTGAAAAGTGTGCTTTTCTGCAGTGATGTTCATATATTTTTTAAGTGTGGCTTAAATGGTTGCCTGTCAGGCCAGTTCTAACAGTTGGAAAGCCTCGGAGTCAATAAATAGGACAGGCCTGAAACAAATCCGATCCTACTTACAGAACCTTGACAAAAACCCAGCCTCTGACTTAACATGTCAAAGAATGGTTCATCATGTGCTAATGTGAAAATTTGAGTTGAACTGGCCAACGTACAGGAAATGAGTGCAGTACATGACAATGAGCCACATCAGTGAGTTTATGCCATCACATCTGCAGGGATGACAGTCGAATCACTGTGAATGGTGAAAAGTCATTCTATCATGGCACATATATTTGTCCATTTAAGGAGCACTTTTGGGGGCTTTAAGTGAGGAATGTCTTATCAAGTTGTGAAATCTTTGGAAAACGAGCGCTTATCTATAATGGAACATATTGTACGGCTGTAGTCTGTGCATGCATGTAAATTCCCAGCGGTGTTTGGAGCAGCAATAAATCAGGTTTAAATTTAATTTGTTTTGGTGATTGATGACAAGTGTGTATGGGGCTCAATAAGGAGGGCATTATTCAGCCAGGAAATTGTTCAATATTCCAGACGATAATTTAAAGGCAATCTGAGTTTTCCTGGTAAACGAACAGTTCTCAGGACTGCTATGAAAGAGCGAGCACCAAAATGACTATCTGAATGCTGTATAAATCATCCGTCGGCCAACTTAATACTCTATTTGACTTGAATATGCATTTAATTTATTTCAGGGAACGTATGCAAGATATAGAAAGGAATGGAAAGGGAATGAAAACACCACCTTTCCAAGACATAAATTTTATGTGGAATGTAAAAAATGATATTTTAGCAGTAAAACACTGTAAAATTTACAGTTTTTGGAAGTGAGGAAAACGAGTCATTGTATAATTGACAGTGAAATGCTCTAAATTGACATTCCCAGAATGACACTTCACATGTGATGCATTTTGTTGAAATAACTATTTATTCCTATTTTATATTACATCTAATGCTGTTAAATTAATGTTTATTGCACCATATTAGTGTTTAGTATTTGTGTGAATGAGCTTTGATTCTTCATGTGATTTTCTCATCCCCACCTGTTTTTGGTTGGGGTCTGTGTATTACAAAAGGTACAAAATTTATATTAGTACTTCAGCTGGTTTATATATTAACATTATATCAGTTCATGTAATGTTATTTTTCAGGTAAGAGCATTTGTATTGACCGGTGTTATTCACTTGCAGTTATTTTTAGCTGTACAAAACAGCTTGTTATCCTTCTTGATTTTCAAAACTGGTATTTCTTACCATATTATTTAAGGCACAGTCTTAATTATAAACACGCTGGTTAAAGTTTACTGCACTTTGAAATTCTTCCCGCACATGTTTCAGGTTGGTATATTAACATTATATTAGTTAATGAAATCTCTTTTTTTACTGTAAATTTAAGTTAAAAAGTAAAATGTTTTTTGCCATTTTTTTTTACCGTAAAATTCCGCCACGGCTGATGTTTTTTCTGCAATAAATTTCACGGAAATAGATCAAAATAGTCAAAAGCCTCCTTTGGAACTAAATTTCCTCTGACATTTAAGGTACACGCTAACTAAAAATTAGGCTCGAGATGTGAGCGTGAGCTTGGACTTTTGATGGATTCGGATGCAGATTCCTCTACGGTACGAAGCGTATAACTCATCCTCTCCTGTGGCCAATAAATTGCAATCAAAAGGGTAATTACCGGTGTTGTGTGTGTGTGTGAGTGCCATTACAGTCTCTGAGTAAATAAGCAGCATCTGCTTTTGCGCTGCCAGACAAAGACCATGAATCAAGCGGGAGAAGACAGGCTTGTGATAAAGGCCCGGCAGCCCATCACCAAACAGCGGGCTCAAAGATAAATATACAACTATCTTTTGTAACAACAGCCAATTACATCATTATTTTTCTAATGAGATAAAGTGAGCCTGCCGAATCACTGATGGGCTGAAATATGTTTAGTCTAGCCCCCCAACCTGGAAGTGGTCAATCTCCGTCGCTGAGAACATCAGATCAGAAGCAGCGCTGTCCCGGGACCCCAGGTGACACCCCCACGTCTCTCCCCCGCTTTAGATAACACGCCACCACTCAGCGGAGGCATTAGCAAGCTCAATCGATAAATCTTGACGTGCGCTACTTTGCGGGTCGCATTCATCAGCTCGCCGTTGGATTCAAACGAACGGAAAAAAGGCGGAATGCGTCAAAGCTAAATATCTCGGTGCGGACTAAAAGGCGGGTGGAGGAAGACAAACGGAGGACTTTGTCAAAGGACAGTGAGGAGTCATTTTTCTAAGCTCCTTTAATGGTTTCCCTGATTGCATTTTCATTTCCTTCACTGCCTTGGCTAAACAGTGGCGCTTTCCCCTAGAGATGAGCTCTGTGCCTTTGAGGCCAATTTACAGACAGGGAGGGAGGTGATGGATCGACAGGGCCAAGCACCTCTATCGACCTGGCTCTCACAGGGGGGGCATCCAACAAGGATAACATGGAAGCCTTCAAGCTGAAGTGGAGAGAATTTGACAGCCTATCACTCACAAACACAGAGCGTAGAAAACAAGGTCCCGTTAGAAAAGACATTCAGAGGAGGGGGGGGGGGGGGTTAACTAAAAATGATTTGCGCCAACTTATACCGTTGTTTATTTGCATGCAGTTTTTTTAGCGGCTAATTCACTTAAGGATTCTTAGTTGATTCAATATTATCGGCTGTTGTGTGACAAAATGTTCCTTTCATGTTCCTTCATCAGATGTTCATTATTTATGCATCTGCTAAACGACTAAATACAAGTATATTTTTAATAAAAACATTTATGTGAAGAAAAGATATAAAAGTGACCACCGTCTCCATTCGCCATATTCAAAAATTGCTTTGATGGTGAAATGCCACTGACTCTCGTACGTCTCCAATGAATGGAATCGGCTCTCGTGTGTCTTGTGACCGACTGTGAGAGCGAGTGATCGCCGAGACGGAGTGGGATCGTTTCAGCGATTGAAAAATTAAGATCCACTCTGGTTCTTCACATGGAGATAATGTATGGCTTCAGAGGACTTGGAATTCAACCGTTTTTTGTATTATTTTTACATTGTTTTCGGTCAGTTTTTGCAATAAATACCTGTGGGTGTACTTTTACTGTACTGATTTAGGCTAGGAGTGGGGCTAGACGCTCCAACATATAAAAGTATAAATATTTATAAAATCATGGACAAAATCAAGAACGAAGGTTTTGTGCAAGGCAAATGTAAAGCAGACGACTCCCTATTACTTCTATTACTTAATCTACTTCAAATATCACAACTACCAATACAGCAGACGTGAGCGGTAAGATGCGACAAAAGCGAACCCATTATAATCAAGGGATGCCGTCAACATTGGATGAGGCACAGACTGGTGCCCTGATAAATGGATTTGTAATATTCTCTTACTCACGTCCGGTGTGGACCGTCTTAAGAAAAAATTTTCATTATAGATATGATGAAGCATATCTCTCCCTCGGACTCAATGCTAGGTAATGAAGAGTGTGTTGTGCATCTCAAAATATTAGCTTGTGACAGTGCGAAGCCAAGTTGTAGTACTGTATTAATTACAATGTTTCAAATAAATCCTAAATCCTTGAAAACTTTTCTCTTAACAGAAGAAAAAGTTTGGCCATGCCTGCAATCAGCATAACTGTCTTTGATTCTGAGAACATTCAGTCCTACTGCGCTGCATTGACTAGAGGGAATATTTGTGAGATGGGCGTAGCAGTCTATGTTATTAGACCTGATCATCTCCTGTTTTTACTGGGGAGAGATGAAGCCCAGGCTTAAGCTCTCATCTGGTGGACCGGTGGGTTTTTCCCATGGTCCGGCACAGCTTCCCACCAAAGCTCATCCACGGTCCACTCCAAGAGCATCAGTCCTGGTCCCCTGCTGGCCTTTGATCGGCATGTCTTCATTTGTTTTCTCTGCCACCTCATCTCTATGAGACATGCTGCTGAAGATTCAGCCCATTTAGTCCTCCATTAACCACTGGCGACGAGGAACCGCTCACCGAGTCTTTGGCAGCACTATAAACAGGCCCACAATCTGAAACGCAATCAAACACTCTGCAGGTGTACACACAGACACAATCTCTTTTGCTCGGGCTCACCCTCCAATACCGGTGGGGCTTTTTCTCCACCGTCCAAAGCTCGTGTGAGTGAATGGAAACACAAATCCTGCTCTTTGTTTTATTTATTACACAACTTTACAGGCTGTTGACATCAAAAGAGTCGGAGCTGCTTTCTCGTCAAATCACTAATGCCACAGGATCAGAGCTAAATGGAAGAATTAAAATTTATGGGTGACTCACAGCAGTGAGGTTGTGACATATCTCATCCTAGACTAAACAGTTATTACAGGCGCTAAGGAGGGGAGACGAAGGAAAATCTCTTTATAGTGGTTTAAAGGGATTGTTCACCAAAATATGAAAATACTGCCATTTACACCAAGAACGATAACTATAATAGTATCCACACCGACACACAATGAGTACACCGCCTTCTTCAGAGCTCAAGCTCTTTAAAGTTGGATAGATTCTGGTTCTGGTCAGCTAAAAAAAATCAAAATCACTCTCGAAGCTGTTCAACAATATTGATCCTTTGTGTCACTGTTGCTGTTGTGTGAACTTACCTACACTCATAGAATTAGAGTGATTGATAAAACTTTATAGTCTGCGCTTTGGGGGCATTTACTCACAATACATTTCTAAGACTTTTAAGATCTCAATAAATAAAGTCTGTGTTGCTTTTCGTGGAAAATAAATGGTAAATCAAAGAATGTGCTATTACAATGAAGATTCAAAATGAACCCAAAAGCACCAGAAATGTGTCATAAAAGTAGTCTATATTACTTTTTAATTGCTTTATTGACTGAGAAATAGCAATGTTAAATCCATCTATGAAACATTTGATTCGGAATTAGTTGCTGCTACTCTCATTTGGACCAATTTTGTGTTACTTTTCTGACCATTTTGAAGTTTAAAAAAACAGTTTCTCACAAAAAAAAAAATAAAGTGTATGATTTGTAACAATATGAAGGTGAGCAAATGAGGACAGAATTGCCTTTGAATTCATTTCACGAATGATCTGCTGCATGTGCTGGTTATTGTACAGTGGGAAAAAAAGTTGTTCCCATTTTTAAAAGGGGCATATAAATCCATTCTGCCAGCGGCCCTCCGGAGCGCAGCGGTAACGTGAGAGGCCGATGGAAAGAGAATCCCACAGAAAGTCCACCGTTCTCCAGACATCAAAGCTCTGGAGACAACTCACAGTAACATTCCTGCCTCTCGTTTGGAAACTTGCTGTCCTGCGCCCAAAGCGCCCAGAGAGGAGAGGCTCCCCATCCTACACCACCTATATTTCACATCCATAAAGTCTGGAAGAGGCCGGATATCAGACGAGGAGCAGATGAGCACCATTCCAAATGAGCCACTCTGGAAGCAGGACATACCAGAGCCCTCGGCTCAATGGCCTGTGAAATCACACATAAAGAAGAAACCAATAGGAGGGAGATGTGGAATTTCAGCCGCTTATCAAATCCAGCTTCCAGACTATTCCGACACTTCTGTAGGATCAGAGCATCAGAGAGATGAGTACACATCCCCTCTTCAGAGAAGGACAAACAGCCCCTCTTTGTGTCTGTCGTTGAAGCGATAATGGTGAAAATGGCGAGTGATAAATGCTCCGCACATTCACACGTAATTTATTGCCGCTCATCAACACGTTCTAAACTCGCGTCTGCTGGGCTCCTAGCTAATTGTAAAAACGTCAGTTGCACTCTGCACAGGGTGGAAGCGTTAAATTTTTTCAGTGCTTCAAGAGATAAAACCCGCTCCCTGTTATGCGAACGAGGTTCAAATAAAAAGCCCCCCTGCCCCCCCAGCGTTTCACATCGTCTCTCACAAGAA
This sequence comes from Opsariichthys bidens, assembly GCA_037194245.1. Lineage (NCBI taxonomy): Eukaryota > Metazoa > Chordata > Actinopteri > Cypriniformes > Xenocyprididae > Opsariichthys > Opsariichthys bidens. The sequence goes on along the minus strand of CM074301.1, from coordinate 2,438,553 downwards.
CACATGCTCTCCACACCAACTGTTGATTTAGGATCATCTAATCAGGCAGGTGAGAAAAAAACAAGAGGATTAGGTGTGAAGAACCGTTAGGAACCAGTGTTAATGAAAACGGAATAAAACAGTGGTTTTCAGACTTTTTTGGTTGCGCCCCCCCTTCAAACCACTCCCCCTGAAGTACCCTTTCGCAGCCCACACTTTGAGAACCACTGTATTTTTTTTAAAAATAAAAAAAATATAATTTTTTTAAAATAACTGGAAAATGAAACTAAAATGCAGTTTCATGACTCAAAAGCTAACTGAACTAAAACAAAACAATAATTTTAGCAACACTAGACTATGCAGAGAAAAGTAATGATGTCAATTTTTAACCGTTTAGCATGTAAACTCTTGGAAGCCTTAAGATAAAAATAAACTAAGCAGAAGTAAAATTTGAATTGAGCTAAAATGAATAACTTGCATTGAAAAAAAAATTATTATAGAGAAACCTACTTAATTATGAGAATGAAGTTTGCATGTTATTTATTTATTTATTGATTTTTTTTTTTTTTATGAACGATAGTACACCTATGAATCTAGAATACCACATTCATTTGCTTGTGCAAGTGGACATTAAACAATGCAAAATGTTGATTACATATGCTGAACGAACGGTTAATTAAATAATATAAATGTGGAATAAAACCAAGTACAAAATCTGCCACAGTCATTTTAAATAAAATAAAATTAAATCCTCTGGTCTGATCATTTGGAAAATATTTTAAGAAATATGTAGAGCTCTAAAATCAAGGTCCAAAATGGAAGTGGTCCAAGCTACTCCATTAAAGTTAAAAGTGCATGATTTTGTGCAGCATGTGTAAACATCTCTAAATGTTGTTCTTTGATAAAAATCTATCTAAATGATGTTTCACAACATACAGGCCTATGCTACAAATTACACAACATCAAAATGAAAGCTTTCCAGATCGCAGATTAGAATGCATTTCCCCTTGGAAAAATAAATACTGAAATATGCTTTTAATCACACCTGCTCATTGGAGGTAGCAAACTGCGTTTAAAACAAGGCTGAGACATCTGCATTCACACAGGCCCGGAGTACCGTAATCAAAATTCCAGATTCTGCCTTCTCATGGAACATGTCCAGAATGCAGGGTCAATAATTGCCTGAACCTCCCTTGAGAGAAGGGCTCTGCCGACATAGGAAGCCATAAATTAGGACCCAAAAAGCAGCAGCATGTCATGCGTCATTAGGGCCAGAGAGGGCTGCTTTATCTGTTCGTCATTCGGACACCGTGGATGGCACCTCCCATGTCAAAACACAAACCACATGGGAGAGGTGCAGGGTACTGCATACCACAACATCTGATCGAGAGCTTGAAACAGTCACTCCCTATATTATAATGCATACATTCATACTATTAATCAGAGAGAATGCTTACACTTGACTGCTCCACCATAATTCAGAGTAATAAAGCATGAAATTAAAAAATGCATTTATCTAGTGTATGTCAGTGACATGGCATCATATAAATAAGTTAGGCTTAGTGACTAAAACATTTCAGCAAAAGAAAAGCGTTTCTTGCTTCTGGGAAGCAAAATTCATCGTTGAATATGTGGAATCAAATTTTCAACCAATAGCTTAAATTTTCGCAAAATAAATAAGAGGATTTTTTTTGGGGGTGAACTATTTCTTGAAATGTTTCATGCTTGAACAATAAATTGTATATATAAAAAAGATCCTAGAATTAGATAAGCAAGGTAACCAAAGCCACTACAAAGAAAAAGTAATAAAATAAACATAAAATGAAAATCCACAATCAAATCAAATGGCTTGATATATAAATATACACAATACAGTCCGTAATTTTGTTTTTACATCTCTATCCGGCAGGCTAAGTCCACTACTGCCCCTGTCTCACAAGGTGTTCCCCAGGGTTCTGTTCTTGGTCCTTTACTATTCATCATGTATTAGGTAACATTATTCGTCATCATGCCTTTAACTTCCATTGCTACGCAGATGACACCTAACTTTACATCTACTCTCAACGCAATGCTCCTTTCCCCACCAACTCCATTTCGGCTTGTATTGATGATATATAAATGACCAGTAATCTGTTAAAACAGATCAACTTGTTGGTTCACCTCAAATTACATCCCGTTTCTATGCTGACAATGTCAGTATAGCTGGAGTCTTGGTTCGACCTCCCAACACTGTTAAAAAAAAAAAAAAAAACCTGGGTCTAAACTTTGACTCTTCTCTCTCCTTCCTATTGCTCATTTACATCAGTATTAAATATCAATGATGCCGAAACCCTAGTTTCACGCTTTCATTACTTATCGGCTTGACTACTGTAATTCTCTTTTCTATGGCTTACCCAACACAACCATAAATAAGCTCTAATATATTCAGAACTCTTCAGCTCGGGTCCTCAAATATACAAAGAAACCTTCCCACATTACTCCTACTCTACAAACACTCCATTGGCAACCCATTTGCTTTCGTATTCAATACAAGACATTCATCACATTCAGGACCTCAATTCTGATCCTGAAATAATGATTCACAGAGGGAAATTACGCAGTTTTGACATCTGAGTCATGAAACTAGCCTTCCACTGACATCATACAGTTAAACTTTCTATGATACAGGGATGCCACCATGGAAATAGGATTCCCCTCCTCTCTGCCCGGAGCATCTTTTATCACCTCTCTCCCCTATTATAATGGCACATATTATAATCTGGTCCGCACTGGTTGCCTAAAGCAAAATGGAAAACTGTGGGCGGACACAAGGACCTAGCCTATCAGAGACCTGTATATGGTGGGCTTCCCTCCACAGCCCTTTCTTTTCCTTACCATCTATAGATTTCATCATAGCACATATATCCAGACCGGAAAAAAAGCATAACAAATGCAAACGAAGGTTTGCTTATCAGCAGGCAGCTGTCATGTCACTGCATACCTTGTGGAAAAGACCTTTATATCATAAGCTTAACAGTGAGGAAACAGTGGTTTGGTGCGGGCGTGTAATCACTTCCTGTCATTTGCATAAATAATAAACTGACCACTGAGATTGCAGCGCCCATGTCCACTGTAGGCCATTCATTGTGTGCTCGGGGTTTTAAAAGTGTGATATATTAACTCTGAAACAAAGTGAGCTGCTTTGCCACCTACATCGACATCCACCTTAACGAGGCTAATTTGACTACTCTGAAAGAAATATATAAAAAGGTGCCAACTCCACATCCTCAGAATGCAACAATGCCCGCGCCCACTTTGTCAGCGGCACTGGTTAGGATAGTATTTTTCCTATAGGAATTTTTTTTTTTTTAAAGTTTTTTTTTTAGGTTAGCTACGAGGTATATCACAACATTACAAACCTGAAGCAAAAAAGTGGAAAAACAAAAAAAGTACAAGAAATTAACAGCTTTAATGAAGGAAAGAACTACAACCCCATGAAAATCACAGCCGTATAACCAACTTGGGTTCAAAATTTTAAGTTGAAATGACAAAAATTGAGTGTTTAACTTAATCCTACCTAATTTATGATGATTACTACAATATGACAGAGGGAAAAAGGAAATAAAGTGTGCCAGTTAAAAGGCTATAAGTGTGCTATTAGAAACATTTAAACAGTGTGCCTGGCATCAAATGGCTTAAAGTTGCAGAAATAGCGACTGATCTTTTCTTCCATATTGTGACGTACATCCTGAGTATAATTGATAATATGGAAAGAAAAAACTATATACTCTGGGTACTTGATTCCATCCATCAGTTGTCGGAGTAACAATCAAAAGTGGAGGCAGATGAACATGAGCTGTCAGGGACGGTTTAACTGGACGAAATGACTGGAAAAGTCCTGCATATGTCACCAGAGAAAAGTACGACATTTTCAATAGAAGATTGAGCTATGACTTATTGATTAAACATTATAAGGTCAATAAAAAAAAAACATTCACAGATCAATTGTTCACAGTAAGACCTATAACACGCATTTAGAAAATAAATGGCGAGTTCAAATATTGAGTATATTTGTGAGTGATCTTGTAAAGACCATAAATTAATCATTTTTTGCCATAACTCTCTCAATAACACCACATATCTTTTTCTCGCAGTGACAGACTGTCTGGACAGGATGAAAGGTGTGCATATGTGTGTGTATAAAACCTGTAACTAGAGAGTGTCTGGAGTCAGACAGCGTTTTACACCCCTCAGTCCTGATATGCAATTCCACACCCCCCGTAGCGGCCTCAGAGGAAGGTCTAACCATTCCATATCCAAAAGGGACGCACCAATAAAACGCTCGAATGCACGGTGTAATGAGCAGGGCCCATCCCTGATGGCGTGCAAGATTCCCCATTACTCAAACACGCAGGGTACGGACGCCCCTCTCCATCTGCGTTTCCCACCAAACATGCCACTCGATGCTGATTACAAAAACGACTGCGTCGTCCTCCCTCTCCACCCCCAAAACATTGGCCAATTTGTTGGGGAAAAACTTGACCTTGTTGCCAAGTGAACGTGCGGCACAATCAGTGGACGTTTCATCATCGAGATGTGTTTACAAAAAACAATACATTCTCGATCGCTTGTATCAAAGAGCCTGGCCACTCGAGGGATCTGACGTAGTTGGAATCCGGGCACTTTTGGACCCGTGTGGCTCGGACTTGATAAATGCATAACATGTGCCTGATTGGACTGTTAGTTTAAGTGACGCGTATGTATTTCAGAGCATTCGCATGGTGCGCAGGAAACGGAGTTGTATTTTCATAATGGTGATGTCAGAGGCTCTGATTACATAAGAGGAGGTGTGCAAATAATGGCATTTCATAGGAAATCCAATAATGTTAACTACATGCTGAGTTAATTACAGAAATGTCAGTGTATTTCCTTGGGAAACAAAGAGAAAGTATGCATGTGCATTTGCCCTATAACTGGAATAAAATAGGACTGATTTTGAACTTATTATTGTTTTTCTTTTTTTTTATATATATATATAAAGTCATCATCAACCTCCATTCAAAAGTTTGGGGTCAGCAAGATAATAATAATAAAAAAAACAAGAAGTTTTATTCAGCATGGATGCATTAAATTTTACAAAAGCGACAGTAAATAGGCCCTATTTTAACAATCTAAGCGCATGGTCTGAAGCGCATGACGCAGGTGTACTTAGGTTGTGTCCGAATCCACTTTTGCTAGTTTAACAATTGGAAAAACGGTCGGTGCATCCGGCACATGGTCCAAAAGGGATGTCCGTATTCTTTTAATGAGTAATGGGTGTGATTTGGGCAATCAGAGTTACATCTCCAATTCCAGTTGTGCTCGCTCCATGGCGTATACGCTATTTACATGGCAGACTTTCCGAGTGGAAAAACTGCAAAAGCATTTGCTATTTAAACAATGTGGCGATGCAACCGGGCTGAAACTAGCGAAAAACACTTGCCTGATGCCGCATTGCGCCTGTTGTACTACGGGGCCCAATGTATTTAGAATGTTACAAAATGCTGTTTATAAATTACTAATGTTTCAAATAAATTGATTTTTTTAAATCAATCAAAGAGTCCTGGAAAAGTTTATCACGGTTTCCACAAAAATATTACGCAGCACAACTGTTCTCAACATTGATAACAATAATAAGAAATGTTTCTTGAGCACAAAATCAGAAAATTTGAATGATTTCGGAAGGATCATGTGACACTGAAGACTGGAGTTATATTGCCGTTTTTTAATTGAATACAGTGGTGGTCAGAATTATTGGCACCCTTGGTAAATGGGATCAAAGATGACTGTAAAAACAAATCTGCACTATTCATCCTTTTGAAATCACATTATGAAATAAATTCCATACTTTTTGCAACCTCCTTTTGCCAAGATAACAGCTCTGAGTCTTCACCTATAATGCCTGATGAGTTTGGAGATCACCTGACGAGAGATCCGAGACCATTCCTTCAAACAGAATCTCTACAGATCCTTGGTGCTTCTTCTCTTCAGTTCACTCCACTCACTTTCTTTGGGGTTCAGGTCAGAGGACTGGGACGACCATGGCAGAAGCTTCATTTTGTGCTCAGTGACACATTTTTGTGTTGGTTTTCATGTTTGTTTTGGATCATTGTCCTGATGGAAGATCCAACCACGGCCTATAATTGGATTTCTAGCAGAAGCGGTCAGGTTTCGATTTTTTTATTTGTTGGCATTTGATAGAACCCATGATACCATGTATCTGAACGAGATGTTCAGCAGTATATTTAACTGTGCGCATCTGGTGGGTTTGGTGTCAACAAGCTCTTTTTTTTAGTTTCTTCTGACCACAGAAGCCGGTCCCCTTTTTTTTTCAGTTGTCTTGTCTGACAACTGAACATGCTGGAGATTGTTTCTGGATGAGAGCAGAGTTTTTTGCTTGAAACCCAACCAAACAACTTGTGGGGCTGTAGGTGCTGTTTGATCACTTTTTTAGGCTTTCTGAGACTCAAGACTCAACAAATCTCTGCAATTCTCCAGCTGCGATCTTTGGAGAGTCTTTGGCCACTCAAACTCCTCACTATGCATTAGGAAAATAAAGACATGTCCTCTTCCAGGCAGATTTGTAATATTTTTAGTTGATTGGAACTTCTTAATTATTGCCCTGATAGTGGATATTGTGGGATTTTCAATTCTTTAGCTATTTTCTTACAGCCACTTTCTATTTTGTGAAGCTCAACAATCTTTTGCTGCACATCAGTTCTACATTCTTTGGTTTAACCCATTGTGATGAATGATTACGGGAATTTGGCCTTTGCGTTTCTTCATGTTTATACTCCCGTGGAACAGGAAGTCATCGCTGGACAATTTCATGTTCATAATCACCCCGGTGTGCTAAAAAACAAAAAGTAAATATGAATGGGAATATACTTCAGAGATATGCCAATAATTCTGGCCAACGTGTTTTGGAGGAAAACATTTATTTTATAATGTGATTTTCCCCCAACTTTAACTTCTCCTTTCATGAAAGGTTACATTTTGCTAGTTTTAGGAATTAAAAATTAAAAAAATGCATATAAATTTTTACAGTCATCTTTGATCACATTTATCAAGGGTGCCAATAATTCTGACCACCACTTAAATGCAGCTTTGGTAAAAATAAGAGACTTTATTTGAAAAATCTTTCCGACTAGTATTGTCAAAAGTACTGACTTCAAATGCAAGTCGAAATTTTGAAAATGTGATGCTTCGAGCGCTGTTGAGCAGATTTGTAAATACTTCTGATTGGCCACACGCTCATCAGATATGTCTGTGATTGGCTACGATGATTAACACAGGGGAGCATTTGAAAGCACACAGAAGTGTTTGAATTTGAAAGCATTTTGAAAGCAGATGTCTTTCTAGGCGCCTGCTTTCAAATGCTCCCGTGTGTATCTGTATAAGCGCTTGGTGAAAAGCGTCATTGATGTCTATTTACCACATTTTTGAAGTGTAGATCATTGTGGCAAATCACAGACATATCTGATGGAGCGTGTGAACACAAAGGCCACTCAGAGGTGTTTACAAATCCGCTCAACAGCTCTCAAAGTGTCATTTTTAAAATTTCAGTATCTATTTGGGACCTCAATATTCCATTAAGTTTATATGCCATTTTTTTTTCAATCCTGTTATCAAACTTTTATAACTGGGTTGCATGTCTAATATGTCTAAATATAGTTTATACAGTTACAAATTTTATACTAAACTCAGATGTTGTAGTTAAAAAAAATCATCAAAAATAGATCATTTTTTAGGTTGGATGCTGGTAGTTAATAGTGAGCAAACACATATTTCCCATAAATTAACTGTTCAATCATTTTTATTATTATTATAATAAATAAGTAACAAGGACGACCTAGGAAAATACAGCTGACACAACAACTTGCGAAAATTTTAAAGAGAATGCAATAACATTATTTAATTAAAAAATAAGGGGGTGTCACATATTAAGGAATGTTAATTTTCTTCTAACATGGGAAAAATCATGTGGTAACAAGACTGGGAGAAAAGAAATGGACAAATTACATTTTTGGTAATCATATTTTTGTTTTTGGTAATTAAAAGATTATATAAAAATTACGGCATTGTTGTATGATTTTAATTTTTGGGTAAAGTCAAAAGCATTAAGATGTACTGACTTCAGCTGGCACAGAGTCAAAAAAAAGAAATAAAATATAGTAGATAATAAAATCCCAGAATGCTCTGTGGAGGAGCCAGCCCAGGAGTTTACATATCTTCCTGAAGCCCTCTGACTCCCGTACCAGAAGCTCTTTAAAAGGAGGGGAAAGTCATCAAATTCATTGCAATCTGAGTTTACAGGCACCCTCACACGTTTTTACAACACAGCAAACAGACAGTAAACACCAGGTAATGCACTTTAACACATGATTAGGACGGAGCTAATTAGATCGTAGACAGTAAAACTAAGAGGGGAGTCGTAAAAGGGTGTAGCGCAAGACGAACGAAGAGCCTCAAACAAAAGAGCCAGCCATTCCTGCAGCTGAGCTCATCAAGCAACAAAGCAGGCAAGGTCTTCTCTCCCTATCCTCTTTCGCCTGTCTTTCTTTCTTCGTTGCTCCTATCAGAGGTCAGGGGATTAATGGAGGACCTTATGGCCTTCTGCAGCCTCTGAAAACATTTTCTTGCTCACTGGCTTCTTATAAATCAATGCACTTGTCTTTTCGTCCTGCAAATCTCATTTCAAAGTCTCAACCCGTTATCCTTGCAAGGCTACACGTCTAGACTCCTAAGTTATGGGGACTGCATGAAAAAGAGGGAATCTCAAGATCTTTGAGAAGAATTTATGTTAATAATATGCATACAAGGAAGCCTTGATGTTAAGCAGAGCTATTTCATTCAAGGTTTCACATCCTGTTCCAGACTTCAAGTACTCGTCCTTACGGAGATTGTCTGAATAATGCTGCAGCTTTATCAGATGCAGTCACACATTTGCAACGACACATGACTCGGGTAAATGAAGAAAACTTTATGCATTTCTAAATAATCACATCACAATACATGAAAATGACAATGTGGTCATCACATGCCATGTCATTTTAAGTTCACTACTTTCTTGTGGAACACAAAAGGAGAAATTGTGAAGAATGAACGGCGGTATCTCTCCTTGATGGCCCGTCGTGGCGTGGACTGAGTGGGGGACAAACTTCAGAAGCGGTCATATAATAATGTATTACTAAAAATATTATTATTGTTACCACTATTACTTATATTGCTACTACTATTAGTTTTAATATTGTTTGTCCTCTTCCTCATCCTCCAACCTCCCCCTCATTCCTGATGAAATTATTATTACTATTATTATTGTCGTCTTTTGTTCTTACTATTGTTATGTCCGTTACACATTTCTAGATGTTCCTTTGTTTATATGTTACATACACACATATATAAATAATGTCAAACTTTTGTTTGCATAATAAAAAAAAATTATACAGAAGAAAAAAATATGAACAGGGAAAAAGACAAAAAAGCACTACAAAAGTTTCATCGAAGAGGTCTATAAAATTTATGCACAATATTCCAAGACCTCTGAAAGAATTTGCTAGCTTGTGTGAAGAGCAGTCACTAATTTGAATAAAATGTCAATGTAAAATGCAACTATAGTCATGTAATCGTGCCAAATGTGACACCTATTATATTTTTGGGTGCTTGATTTACTTTCATTATAAATGGAAAAAAGTGGTCAGGACATTATTTAATATTTTTGTGCTCCTTGTTTGAACTAAAATCAAGATTTGCCCAAGTTTTTGGTCAATTAAATCTTTAATGTTTAAAGCAATTATACTGGGTGAGCAACACTGCCGTTCAAATGTTTTTGAAAAAAAGTCTCTTATTCCTACCAAAGATGCATTTATTAGATTAAAAATAATGTAAAACAGCAATATAACTCCAGTCTTCAGTATCAAATGATCCAACAGGAACATGCTGATTTGGTGTTTGGAAACATTTCTTCTTATTATCAATGCTGAATCATCATTCTTGGATGAATAGTAATGTCAAAAGAACAGCATTAATCTGAAATACAATTTGTTTTTGTTTAAAAATGTTGTTATGATGGATTTAATGCGTTCTTCCTGAATGAAGAAAAAAAAAAAAAATCTTGAACAATACATTAAATTTTTTAATACACTGACAGTTCAAATTTCAATATCTACCTGCAATCTGTATTATCGCACAACTGCACATATCAACCTTCACTTTCAGTTTCTAAAACTGAAAAACAAATGTCATATTATTACACCGACAACACCATCAATTTTGCTATATGATTTGCCCGCGTTTTCCTCCTGTCTAATCTATGCACATGAGAGTAGAGGAAGATATGATAGGACCACGCAGCCGGAGTTTCCTTTTCCAATCAGAAAATGCAAAGGGTATATTAATCTGACATATAAAACCTGTCAGGCATTTCTGAACGCTTCCTGCGGCACGCACATCTCCCAAATACCAGCCCATATCTGTAATATTAATCTCTGTAAAGAAGACGTACTGAAATAAAAGGAAAGCATTGTCTTTATTAAATCAGATATGGATCCTGACAACATTAGGGCAACTCATCAAGCTCCTTGTCCGAAGACATACCAGACACACACCCACACACACAAAGTCTGTTGTTTGCTTTAGCAGCAGGAGTGTGTGACACCTCGGTCGTAATCCACGTTAACCCCTGGTGCACTCGTTGTTCACGGGAATTTCATGATGTCTGAAAGATGAGAGGGGGTCCCAGACAGACAGAAAAACATTCTCAAATTGCTCCTCTCATTTCCATTAGATAAGTCTGATTAAGGTGCCTATAATTGATTGGGCAACTAATGAACCCCTGCTAAGAAATCCACAATCCTCCTCCTGAGGCCTGCCGGACAAAAGTACACGTTTTCTCACACGCATGTGGCCGCTAAAAGCAATCGTATCCTCTCGTGCGGAGACTTTGAACAAGACTGTCACGTAAGACACTGAGTGTAAGTAATAGTCTATAATTTGGGCAAGGACATCCCTTAATTACACGTTGTCAAAAAATATTTTTTAAATGAATAAATCAACACATCACGGGATAGTGTTTCCTACTACTCACGGTTAATTACACAACGGGTTTCATTGTCTTGTATACGCTTACAATCACCCTCTGAAAGATTATTCTCAGGAGAAGCGCTCTGCGATGATTAATGTAGAGCAGCCCTTAACCGCAAGACGCGTGTCACATATCAAGTTAAGGGAGGATCTCAATCCCTGCTTTTTGCACTAAAGCGTAACTAAGAAAGCAGACAAAGGATAGGGTTTGTTTCAGGGAAGGAATCTCTAAATGTCAGTGTTAGTTTGCTCCTGGCTGAGTCTTTCAGTGCTGCTGTGCCAGTGATCGAGAATCAACTGGAATCAAGAGACTACTTCAGGCCTATAGATTTGGCTGTGCGTGAAACCCTGTCGTTCCAATGGGCTCGTAAATGTAGTTTAATAAAGCTCTCCTTCCTCTCACCTTGAGAATAGAGAAGAGCGCCGACTTCTGCAGTTATACAGGGAACCATGAGAAAAGGATTCACATAGGAAAAATACATGCAAAAGACTGACTTGTGTTTTGTGACTTACACCCACAAAAGTTCACCTCAAAATCAAGAAAAGAAAAAAAAAAATTCTATTTTGTCTATTTATGGGACCATTAATGAGAATGTTAATCCCATTACTCTCGATAGCAAATCTCTTTTCGCTCTTAAAATAATATTTTTATTCAAATAAACAGTTTTGGTAACACTTCACAATAAGGTTCATTAGTTCATGTATTAACTAACATGAACTAACCATGAGCAATACATTTGTTACTGTATTTACTAATCTTCGTTAATGTTAGTTAATGAAAATATATTCATTGTTTGTTCATGCAAGTTCACGGTGCACTAACTAATGTTAACAAGATTTTAATGATGTATTAGTAAATGCTGAAATTAACATTAACAACGATTAATAAATGCTATATGAGCGCAGTTGTACCTTACCTTATTGTAAAGTCTTACCCAAATACTACTATTATATGTATAAATTCTTCAAAATTAAAATGATAAATTGAGCATTATCTTTGCACTACTGTAATGAGGAATTTTTATTTAAATAAAAAAAAAAAATGTTTTTCAGCAAGGATGCTTTAAATTGATCAAAACTGACAGCGAAGACATACATAAAGTTACAAAAGATTTCTACTTCAAATAAAAGTTGTTCTATTCGTCAAAGAATCCTAAAAGAAATGTTTACACAAAAATATTAAGCAGCACAACAGTTTTCAGTACTGATAATAATCGATATAATCGAATAAGACTGGAGTAATAATGCTGACAATTCAGCTTTGCCATTCTTTAAAAATATATTTTAAAAAGTATTTCAAATTGTATTATTTAACAATATTACTGTTATTTTTATTATATAAATGTAGCCTTTGTAAGCATAAGAGACTTTTGAAAACAAGAAAATTACAGACCCCAAAATTTCACACGCTACTGTATATTAATGCAAAAACTTATTTGTGTAAGGGATATTATTATAATAAATACACTTTTCGGGGTCAAATATCACATGGGCATGTCCTTAACAGGTTGTTTCATAAGATTCACTCCTCTATCCATTTCAAAGGATCCAGCCAGAACTTGATTTTGCATTGATTAACTGATAATCACAGCTCACTTTGCAGTTTGGGCAAACAATAAATTCACACACTTCCCCAAATAACACTAATCAATGGCCATTGGCAAAACACTGTGCTCTGTTGGCACCAAGGTGCTAATGAATGTAGCACTTAGCAAGGGTGCGAAAAAACAGCAGCTTCGTGTCAGAAGAACTCAATGGAGGTGTTGTGGTCTGAAATAATCGTTTTACCACTAACACCCACATATGCAATGAACTTGCAGATAAGGCAAACATATGTTCTCACTCTGCTACTAAGCCATTGTTTTGTTTTGCTCCTTGAAGAATAAACAAAAGCTTTTTAACAAAGATTAACAAACTGAAAATGAAAACCAGTTTTGACGTGAGCTGACAAAATCCACCGAGCTCAAGTCAACAAACATCGCTCACAACTTTGGTCTATGGGCATGACAAACAGATTTTTTCATAGGCTAACTCAACAAACAGATTAGATAAATTGGGTTAATTCAATAGAAATTCAAAAGGAGCCCTTCGGGATTTAGTGCGTGAGATCGCTTGGAATCAAGGTTGCATAAATGTATAAAATGAGCCCGATTTAAATGGTAATACTTGTAAAACACGACACAAATACGGTCATTTCGTTTTGGTGAATCAGAGCCAAACCAACTAAATTATGCTCATTGCACAACTCAACACCAGAGAAAATGTGTGTGAAAGAAGTCTCAAAGTGATTAAAATCTTGTGGCTTTGAAAAAAATCGAGTGAAGAGCATAACTGTGGTACCGTAGTTAACTCCAATGAGTCTGGTACTTAAGAGTCCGTCAAGGTGCTAATGTCCTATTATCAAACCCTTTGTGTTTGGAGAGGCCTCTTTAGGTATCAACAAGTTGCCCTTAATGTGCAAGTTCATGTTTAGATTAGTGGCCCGACAATCGTATCCTCTGGCAGGCCGATTCAAAGCTTGTTGAGGGATGGGTATTGGAGGGGGGTCAATGAGGGAAGAAGAAAAGACGTTTCCCTCCCCTTCACCCTATCATCTCTTGACGCTTCGTTTGAGGTCCCCCGCATTCTAATACGGCCAACTTTGAAAGTCGTTTCCTAAGAAAAACAGATGACAGACATGCGAGGGTGAGTGATGGTGGAATGGAAGGGCTTTGTTTTCTCACCAAAGCCCGCGGCTGCTGGTGCGACGGGCAGTCAGGGGGGTCTCGATGGGACGGTTTGAGACAGCGACGTTCAAAGACAGGCTAATGGGGTCTTGCCGCAGTGTGGGACTGCTTGACAAATGGGTGCTGATCAACTCGCTACCTCCTGCTGAAAGCTGGGGCTCCAAAAAAGGGGAAAAGTCGCCTCTAGAATGGTGGGCTTTGGGGAGTGTAGAGAGGAAAGGGACTGGTATCACTAAACTGCAACCTCACGTTATCATTATTTGTTTGCATCCCGAAACGTCGCGAGCAGTGATAAGAGTTGACCCGAGCGGCTTATGATGAATGTCCAAAAGTAGAGGAGATGAATGAGTAATGTTAAATGACACTAAACATCTTAAACAAGCCAAAAGGGGGACCGAATCTTTACTAAAAGCAGGGATTGGCTGAAATAAAACCTATTAAAGTTCTATCTGATTCAATACACAGCGGGTTAACCTATAAATATTGAGTTATTTATCTCAAAAATGCACCCAGCCCAATATAACAACCTCATGTGATTCCACACGAGTCTTTCAGTGTGACTAGTCTAAGGTCAGTGAAAATCCAGCTGCTTCTCTTAGGCAAGAAACTGCAGGAAACGTTCTGGGGGAAACCACATGACAAAGGCTCCAGCAAAACATACATACAGTGGGGAGAACAATTATTTGATACACTGCTGATTTTGCAGGTTTGCCCACTTACAAAGCATGTAGAAGTCTGTAATTTTTATCATAGATACTCTTCAACTGTGAGTGGAGGAAGGAAATCACATTGTAAGATTTTTAAATAATTAATTTGCTTTTTATTGCATGGCATAGGTATTTGATCACCTACTTACCAGCAAGAATTCCGGCTCTCACAAACCTGTTAGTTTTTCTTTAAGAAGCCCTCCTGTTCTCCACTCATTACCTGAATGAACTGCACCTGTTTGAACTCGTTACCTGTATATAAGACACCTGTCCACACACTCAATCAAACAGACTCCAACCTCTCCACAATGGCCAAGACCAGAGAGCTGTGTAAGGACATCAGCGATAAAATTGTAGACCTGCACAAGGCTGGGATGGGCTACAGGACAATAGGCAAGCAGCTTGGTGAGAAGGCAACAACTGTTGGCGCAACTATTAGAAAATGGAAGAAGTTCAAGAAGATGGTCAATCTCCCTCGGTCTGGGGCCCATGCAAGATCTCACCTCTCACCCTCACATCAATGATCATGAGGAAGGTGAGGGATCAGCCCAGAACTACACGGCAGGACCTGGTCAATGACCTGAAGATCTCTGGGACCACAGTCTCAGAGAAAACCATTAGTAACACACTAAAGAATGGAGGTGGAAACATCATTCTTTGGGGATGCTTTTCTGTAAAGGGGTCAGGACGACTGCACCGTATTGAGGGGAGGATGGATGGGGCCATGTATCGTGAGATCTTGGCCAACAACCTCCTTCCCTCAGTAAGGGCATTGAAGATGGGTCATGGCTAGGTCTTCCAACATGACAACGACCCGAAACACACAGCCAGGGCAACTAAGGAGCGGCTCCATAAGAAGCATCTCAAGGTCCTTGAGTGGCCTAGCCAGTCTCCAGACCTGAACCCAATAGAAAATCTTTGGAGGGAGCTGAAAGTCCATATTGCCCCGCGACAGCCCCGAAACCTGAAGGATCTGGAGAAGGTCTGTATGGAGGAGAGGGCCAAAATCCCTGCTGCAGTGTGTGCAAACCATGGTCAAGAACTACAGGAAACGGTTTCTGTACCAAATATTAAGTTCTGCTTTTCTGATGTATCAAATACTTATGTCATGCAATAAAATGCAATTACTTAAAAATCATACAATGGGATTTTCTGGATTTTTGTTTTAGATTCCGTCACTCACAGTTGAAGAGTACCTATGATAAAAATTACAGACTTCTACATGCTTTGTAAGTGGGCAAACCTGCAAAATCGGTAGTGTATAATTTTTTTTTCTCTCCAATCTATAGGCATCTGCTTATAGCAATGATGATGAAATAAGCAAGCATTAATAGGCTGAAAAGCTCTTATTATTAGACATGTATGCATTTTCTTGTTATTGTTATTAACATTCATGGTATAGTTAGCTCTTTTTAGTGTTTATACTACCATACAAAATGATTTCTGAATGATCATGTTGCACTGAAGACTACCATCACAGGGATAAATTATGAAAATAGAAAACAGTTTTCAAAAATATGAATAATATTTCACAAATGACTGTTTTTACTGTATTTCTGATCAAATAAATTCACCCTTGATGTGAATAAGACGGCTTTCAAAAACAATAAAACATCTTTAAAACATCTACCAAACATTTGATTGGTAGTGTATAATATTAGAGGCCCTAGCTTCAGTTAATTCGTGCTAAAACCATGTTAAAGATAAAAATATTACTAATTTGCTACAGCGTCAAAATTCTATAATAGCTATATATACTATATTAGAATGTATTGAATGTGTATTGGAAAATTAATAACCCTTCCCAAAACATGTCTGTTACAATTTAGAATTGAACTTTGCTTAATTTGCCCAAAGCCTTTATAATATTGAATGGTTTGAGCTCATTTTTAACACACCCAAAGATCATCTATAAACATGTACTAATTTGATGAATTTTGTTAAGCATTTTTCAAACCTAAAATGAACTCTAATCATGCCATTCATTTAACAGATTGTTGCTTGGTGGACTTTTAAAACACAATTAGCCTTGGAAAAACAATCCTCTACAAAAAATAATCCTCCTCCAAACAATGAAGATTAGGCCAGGCCCTTTTGGTTGTGTTTTTACGTAAGTGGATTTCCTACAGGTGCCGTTGTAGGCGACACAGAAATTATGCAAGGCTTAGCCCGTGTCAAAGAGAGAAGACGAGAACAGCTGCCGAGTTGAGTAACATGCCGAGACCCCTGACAGAGGCGGCCTGCTGTACTAACGTCTCCAGCCCTGGGCCGGAGAAGACTTCAAACGGCCCAGCACCCGGTGGGAGATCTTCTGAAGATGGACGCAGCAGCCTCTCGGCCATGAATCAGGCCTGTCAATAGCTGCCCATCCTCTCAACAGGTGTCCGAATTGTCGCACAATCACTTTCTCCTCGCTTGACATAATGAAAGAGCCATTTTCCAACAAGAGGAAAGCCTCCTCACCATGAACGAGTTTTCTGTTGCAAACAAACAAGCACATAATGAAACATACAAGATCCAAGGGCTACAATTAATTGCTCCAGAACAATGTCTCAGTTCTGTTAGGAAGTGAAGATGCCAGGAGAATTTTTCTCAAAGTCTTTGCATTTATGTGATGATAATAATAAATAAGTAGCCTTTAAGAACTTTTTTATACTTCCCGCAGACTGAACTGAAAATCTGGCAGAAACTTTAAAGGGATAGTTCACCCCAAAAATTCAAACTTGACTTTCTTATTCTGTGGAAGATATTCCATACAATGTTGTTTTGGACCCCACTGACTTTCATTTTATGTCCAAGACCAGTTTAAACATTAATTAAAATATCTTTAAGTTTTGTATTGACATGAGGGTGAGTAAATGATGACAGAAATTTAATTATGTGTGAACTATCCCTTTTATCATAGCCAGCTCTAGTGCTCTTGCTCTAAAGGTTAGGATGATATTTAGATTTATAATCTGAAACCTTTTGTCTGAGTAAGATTTTTCTCTATTTCTTTGAAATAAGTCACTGTTTGATATGTTGCTAAATAACTAAAAAGGGCATATACCAAGTGAAAAGACAGAGCGATCGAACGAACGAACGATAGGTAGATAGAACGAACAAGTGATAGAACGAACAAACGAACAAACGATAGAACGAACGAACGATAGATAGACCGATAGAACAAACGATAGAATGACAGATAGAACGAACGATAGATAGACCGATAGAACAAATGATAGAATGATAGATAGAATGAACGATAGATAGACCAATAGAACGAATGATAGAACAAACGATACAACGAATGATAGAACGAACGATAGAATGATAGATAGAATGATAGATAGAACGAACGATAGATAGACCGATAGAACGAACGATAGATAGACCGATAGAACGATAGATAGATAGACCGATAGAACGAACGATAGAATGATAGATAAAACGAACGATAGATAGACCAATAGAACGAATGATAGAACAAACGATACAACGAATGATAGAACGAACGATAGAATGATAGATAGAATGATAGATAGAACGAACGATAGATAGACCGATAGAACGAACGATAGATAGACCGATAGAACGATAGATAGATAGACAGATAGAACGAACGAAAGAATGATAGATAAAACGAACGATAGATAGACCAATAGAACGAATGATAGAACAAACGATACAACGAATGATAGAACGAACGATAGAATGATAGATAGAATGAACGATACAACGAATGATAGAACGAACGATAGAATGATAGATAGAATGATAGATAGAACGAACGATAGATAGACCGATAGAACGAACGATCGATAGACCGATAGAGCGAACGATCGATAGACCGATAGAACGAACGATAGACCGATAGAACAAACGAACAAACGATAGAACGAACGAACGATAGATAGACCGATAGAACAAACGATAGAATGATCGATAGAATGCTAAATAGCCCGAACGATAGACCGAATGATAGAACGATAGATAGATAGACAGATAGAACGAACGATAGATAGACCGATAGAACAAACGATAGAATGATAGATAGAATGAACGATAGATAGACCAATAGAACGAATGATAGAACAAACGATACAACGAATGATAGAACGAACGATAGAATGATAGATAGAATGATAGATAGAACGAACGATAGATAGACCGATAGAACGAACGATAGATAGACCGATAGAACGATAGATAGATAGACAGATAGAACGAACGATAGAATGATAGATAAAACGAACGATAGATAGACCAATAGAACGAATGATAGAACAAACGATACAACGAATGATAGAACGAACGATAGAATGATAGATAGAACGAACGATACAACGAATGATAGAACGAACGATAGAATGATAGATAGAATGATAGATAGAACGAACGATAGATAGACCGATAGAACGAACGATCGATAGACCGATAGAGCGAACGATCGATAGACCGATAGAACGAACGATAGATAGACCGATAGAACGAACGATAGATAGACCGATAGAACGAAGATCGATAGAACGAACGATAGAACGATAGATAGATAGACCGATAGAACGAATGATAGATAGACTGATAGAACAAACGAACAAACGATAGAACGAACGAACGATAGATAGACCGATAGAACAAACGATAGAATGATAGATAGAATGATCGATAGAATGCTAAATAGCCCGAACGATAGACCGAATGATAGAACGATAGATAGATAGACAGATAGAACGAACGATAGATAGACTGATAGAACGAACAATAGAATGATCGATAGAATGCTAAATAGCCCGAACGATAGACCGAATGATAGAACGATAGATAGATAGACAGATAGAATGAACGATAGAATGATAGATAAAACGAACGATAGATAGACCGATAGAACGAACGATACAACGAATGATAGAACGAACGATAGAATGATAGATAGAATGATAGATAGAACGAACGATAGATAGACCGATAGAACGAACGATCGATAGACCGATAGAACGAACGATAGATAGACCGATAGAACGAACGATAGTGATAGATAGAACGAACGATAGATAGACCGATAGAACGAACGATCGATAGACCGATAGAACGAATGATAGAACGAACAATAGAATGATCGATAGAATGCTAAATAGCCCGAACGATAGATAGATAGATAGAACGAACGATAGATAGACCGATAGAGCGAACAATAGAATGATCGATAGAATGCTAAATAGCCCGAACGATAGACCGAATGATAGAACGATAGATAGATAGACAGATAGAACGAACGATAGAATGATAGATAAAACGAACGATAGATAGACCAATAGAACGAATGATAGAACAAACGATACAACGAACGATACAACGAACGATAGAATGATAAATAAATACACAGATAGAACGAACGATAGAATGATAGATAGAACAAACGATACAACAAATGATAAAACAAACGATACATAGAACGATAGAATGATAGATAGACCGAGCGATATAACGATAGACAGATAGACTGATAGAACAAATGATAGAATGATAGATAGAACGACAGATAGACCGATAGAACGATAGATAGATAGACAGATAGAACGAACGATAGAATGATAGATAAAACGAACGATAGATAGACCAATAGAACGAATGGTAGAAGAAACGATACAACGAATGATAGAACGAACGATAGAATGATAGATAGAACGAACGATAGATAGACCGATAGAACGAACGATCGATAGACCGATAGAGCGAACGATCGATAGATCGATAGAGCGAACGATCGATAGACCGATAGAACGAACGATAGATAGACCGATAGAACGAACGATAGATAGACCGATAGAACGAACGATCGATAGAACGAACGATAGATAGACCGATAGAACGAATGATAGATAGACTGATAGAACAAACGAACAAACGATAGAACGAACGAACGATAGATAGACCGATAGAACAAACGATAGAATGATAGATAGAATGATCGATAGAATGCTAAATAGCCCGAACGATAGACCGAATGATAGAACGATAGATAGATAGACAGATAGAACGAACGATAGATAGACTGATAGAACGAACAATAGAATGATCGATAGAATGCTAAATAGCCCAAACGATAGACCGAATGATAGAACGATAGATAGATAGACAGATAGAATGAACGATAGAATGATAGATAAAACGAACGATAGATAGACCGATAGAACGAACGATACAACGAATGATAGAACGAACGATAGAATGATAGATAGAATGATAGATAGAACGAACGATAGATAGACCGATAGAACGAACGATCGATAGACCGATAGAACGAACGATCGATAGACCGATAGAGCGAACGATCGATAGACCGATAGAACGAACGATAGATAGACCGATAGAACGAACGATAGATAGACCGATAGAACGAACGATCGATAGAACGAACGATCGATAGACCGATAGAACGAATGATAGAACGAACAATAGAATGATCGATAGAATGCTAAATAGCCCGAACGATAGATAGATAGATAGAACGAACGATAGATAGACCGAACAATAGAATGATCGATAGAATGCTAAATAGCCCGAACGATAGACCGAATGATAGAACGATAGATAGATAGACAGATAGAACGAACGATAGAATGATAGATAAAACGAACGATAGATAGACCAATAGAACGAATGATAGAACAAACGATACAACGAACGATACAACGAACGATAGAATGATAAATAAATACACAGATAGAACGAACGATAGAATGATAGATAGAACAAACGATACAACAAATGATAAATAGAACGATAGAATGATAGATAGACCGAGCGATATAACGATAGACAGATAGACTGATAGAACAAATGATAGAATGATAGATAGAACGATAGATAGACCGATAGAACAAACGATAGAACGAACGGTAGAATGAATGATACAACGAACGATACCACAAATGATAGATAGAACGATAGAACAAACGATAGAATGATAGATAGACCGAACGATAGAACAAACAATAGAATGCTAGATAGACCGAACGATATAACGATAGGCAGATAGACCGATAGAACGATAGATAGAACGAACGATAGAACAAACGATAGAACGAATGATACAACGAACGATACAACAAACGATAGATAGAACGATAGAACAAACGATAAAATGATAGATAGACCGAACAATAAATAGACCGATAGAATGATAGATATAGATAGACCGATAGAACGAACGATAGAATGATATATAGAAGGATATAGATAGACCGATAGAACAAACGATACAATGATAGATAGACCGAACGATAGAACGATAAATAGACCGATAGAATGATAGATATAGATAGACCGATAGAACGAACGATACAATGATATATAGAACGATAGATAGATAGACCGACAGACCGAACCAGACAGACAGTCTTGCTCTTCTTGCCAAATGGATTTTTTTCTATAGGATTTAAACAGTGAGCAACTGTAGTTGAGATTCAAGAACTTCTGGCCTCTGACAGTCAGTTCTTAGTCTTCATTTTAAAGCTTCAGAATCTGCCAACTTCAGATCTCCCCTGATGTATGAGGTTGCACTATTCCCAGGACTCAGCTTGAAGGCTGGATGCAAAGGCTCTTGGGAAAAGAGCAGCCAGCTGAGCACAGCATGCACACGCAGCAGCAGCCAAATTCGCCCTGTCACATTCGATTTCAGGGCCTCCATGTTGTATAAGCAACACCTCGTGCAGGGTTCTGTGAGCTCCCCGCTTTGACATGTTTGTTGCCGCTGTGGGCTGACACTTATGTTACTTCAGCTCTGTAGAACATGGACAATTTAAAGGCTTTAACAAGCCAAAAATGGACACGGCGTTCCTGGAATCAAACACTCGGGGATCAACATGCTGGACCAGTTCAAGCCACTTTTCAAGTACTATTTTCATAAGCACACTTGTGACAACACTAAAATCGATTCACAGAATCAAAAGCTTCATATACAGCGTTCGAGAAAGACATGAACCAAGAGAGACATGCAGCTAAGTATGAGCTCAAGGCAAACGAGTGAATGCAAACATATGTCGGGCAGATGGCATTGCGTGGCTGGCACAGGGTCGGCGGGGGCGCTCAGCTGTATATCTAAGACGCTCAGACCCTCCAGGAATGCACATGGAGGGCCAAGGATCAGGGCAGGAGGGGCGTCAGGCTATGGGGGCTTGAGGCCTTCTTTGGCAGTGAGAAAGAGCAGGGCCCTGGGCTCTGGGAACTGACAGGCTCTGCAGGAGCCAGGAAAGTGCAGGAGCAACTCTACACACCTCTCAGCAGGACTCTGTCAATTCTACCAATGAGTAAGTGTCAAAAAGTGACCTGGGACTGCTATGGGGAAACATCACGTGGATTACAGCCACTCAGTGTTCAAAATCCTAAGACTGTCTGTGATACATAAGATTCAAAACAGAGTGTGGCTGGCTTAAAAAGCTAAATCAAGAAGACGAATCAATTCAGAAGGATTAATAAAGTGTTACACACTGACAGACTCTTCTCTTGTGCTCTGATAGTCTTCATTCGGCTTGAAAGACAGTATACTGTAATCTCCAGGAAAGAGTTATCAATGAACCCCATCACATTCCCACTGGCTACCTTGTTAGTGAGATAAGTCGATGTGATCAACCCCCAGCACACGTGCCTCAGCCCACATGCATCACAAAGCCCATCCGTATCCATGTGAGGTTGACTGCTCAACCTTGATCACGCATGTCCACCTACTCTGAGCTGTTCATCTTACA
This sequence comes from Opsariichthys bidens, assembly GCA_037194245.1. Lineage (NCBI taxonomy): Eukaryota > Metazoa > Chordata > Actinopteri > Cypriniformes > Xenocyprididae > Opsariichthys > Opsariichthys bidens. The sequence goes on along the minus strand of CM074301.1, from coordinate 2,415,312 downwards.
GTCTTAATTGACAGAGCTCTACTGTCCTGAAACATTTTTTAGGTAAACCGGGACTAGTCGTCACATCTCAGTAGCAACAAGATTCAAAGTCCAATTACACAAATGTTATAAGATTTTCTCTTGCAGTGCTTAGAAATATCTAGTTTAAAACACTCTAAAATTAGAACAACATTTGTAGTGAAATGGAAAATGTAATATAATTCATAAAAAACAACAAAAAAATGTGAATATAATCACATGATCATTTAATAGCATGCATTATTACTATTATTATTATTATTTAGTAGCATAGGCGTATAAAATAGTATATTTTTGTATACATTTACAACTATACATATAAAAATGTAAAACAAAGTTTGTAAATGTATACAAACAGTATATACATACGTACATACATACACACACACACATATATTATATATATATAAATATAAATATACATATGTATGTGTGTGTGTGTGTGTGTGTGTATAAAAGAGAGAGAGTGAGTCTGTTTGAGTGCGTCTATAAACTTTTTTGGTGGATGTGATTAATCGCGAATAATCGATTTGACAGCACTAATCAAAATATAAAACAATTACAATTATTAATAATAACTCAAATATTTTATAATTGATGATTATTAAGTTATAGTAGCATAGATACACATTTTCCATTAGTATAAAAAATATATCTTATAGAATTGTATGCATTTACATTATTTGTAGGGCGATACAATGCTGCCCTATAAAGGAAAAGCATACCTATTACAACAATAAATGAAATGAAAAAGAAGTCTTCAAAGTCTTTAAACTGAATGTTGATTGATTTGCGATACATTTTCTGAATCTCAGCATAGTTGAGACAAACTCGTCTGTCACAGGACAGATCACTGTGTCAGTCCATTGAGACAAAATTACTTGATACTATGAATTGCTGGTTTAATATTTTGCACATTACAAACGACCCCATCAAGAGTGAAAACACCATCCCGCTATTGGGGCATGTTGTCACAAAAAGTCAGCACGTGTTCCCTATATAGAAATCTTTTAAAAATAAATGCATCCTGAGAAATATTCAATGCAGTAAAAAGGGTTACAACTAGGCTTGCTCTACCACAAACCACACACTGCCATTGAAAGAGCCCTGCTCTCATTTTTGCTGAAGTGGAGTATCGTTAGAAGCAGTGACTGCAAACTGTGGGGCAGTGGAGCAACTTGGGCCAAAAAGTGTCACAATCCAGAACCACCCTTGGTTCATTGTTCTGACTCCTTTTGTGGCTGGACGCCACTGTACTAAGGAATCTGGAAAAGAAAAGCTCCCTAACAGTCGGTCATGCACCAGTGCTTTTGGCAACAACAAGTCCATGGCCTATATTGCCTTCATTTTGCTCTGGCGGCTGTGTCCCCACAACAGAAATCCCTATTACTGGTTATAGAACAGGCTTTATTAGAGAGTGGAGCTTTGAAGGGCAGAACAAAAGAGTGTCCTATGTTTAGATTAGATAATGTAAGCAACCGCTTTTCTGCATGGATGACACTACACAATAAGCCACCTCATGAATACTAGCCAGTCCAGATCCTAGGGCTCTTTTTTGTTTCATAATTACTGCAAGAAAAATGAAATAAGAAAACCTAATCAAATGCAGTCTGGTCTGTCACTAAATCACGCTTATCATTAACAATGGGAATAATGGCTGTGCGTGTTCTGATTGCCTGAATGTTGGCGGCGATAAAATCTAGAGCGAAATTGCGCTGGTAAGTAACTGGCTGCGTATAGTAGGATATATCCAAGGAAACTCTCCAAACAAACAGAGGAATAAAATATCTGTGCACAATATGTTTTCCCAATGAATCTTCATAATGAAGACCTCTATTGACAGCAAACTCTGATGCTTTCAGACCTGTCAGCACAAATCCGAGAAATAGGCTTGCCATTTTCCCAATATTACTTTTGTATTCCAATGTAATCAAAGAATCGGCATGGAACACGGTCAACTGGCTAGAAAAACTGTGGGAAAAAGGTGATGAAAAACCAGCCTGTTGAATAAACAATTTCTTTAAAATCATCTGTATCTGAAACTCATTTTGCATTAATTTAAGTCACATGGACAATATCTGAATTTCTCTGAATTAGATGTGAAATATCAGTCTGCAAAGAAAATCATGCTGCTGGAGCTTTTTTTTTCCAGAACTTGTCTAAGCAATTTATTTTTTAATGTCTTTTCTCAAAATGACATTAATGTGATTACTGGAAACCTTTTTAGTGGTCTGACTCATGTACATACAGTGGGGAGAACACTGCCGATTTTGCAGATTTGCCCACTTGCAAAGCATGTAGAAGTCTGTAATTTTTATCATAGATACTCTTCAAAAATCCAGAAAATCACATTGTATGATTTTTAAGTAATTGCATTTGATTGCATCATGCTGGAAGACCTAGCCACAACCCATCTTCAATGCTCTTACTGAGGGAAAGAGGTTGTTGGCCAAGATCTCACGATACATGGCCCCATCCGTCCTCCCCTCAATACGGTGCAGTCGTCCTGACCCCTTTTCAAAAGCCATCCCCAAAGAATGATGTTTCCACCTCCATTCTTCACGGTTGGGATGGTGTTCTTGGAGTTGTACTCATCCTTCTTCCTCCAAACACGGCGAGTGGAGTTTAGTCCAAGAAGCTCTATTTTTGTCTCATCAGACCACATGACCTTCTCCCATTCCTCCTCTGGATCATCCAGATGGTCACTGGCAAATTTCAGACTGGCCTGGACATGCACTGGCTTGAGAAGGGGGACCTTGCGTGCGCTGCAGGATTTTAATCCATGACTGTGTAGTGTGTTACTAATGGTTTTCTTTGAGAATTTCCATTTTCTAATAATTGCGCTAACAGTTGTTGCCTTCTCACCAAGCTGCTTCCCTATTGTCCTGTAGCCTATCCCAGCCTTGTGCAGGTCTACAGTTTTATCGCTGATGTCTTTACAAATCTCTCTGGTCTTGGCCATTGTGGAGAGGTTGGAGTCTGTTTGATTGAGTGTGTGGACAGGTGTCTTATATACAGGTAACGAGTTCAAACAGGTGCAGTTAATTCAGGTAATGAGTGGAGAACAGGAGGGCTTCTTAAAGAAAAACTAACAGGTCTGTGAGAGCCGGAATTCTTACTCGCTGGTAGGTGATCAAATACTTATGTCATGCAATGAAAAGCAAATTAATTATTTAAAAATCATACAATGTGATTTTCTGGATTTTTGTTTTAGATTCCGTCACTCACAGTTGAAGAGTACCTATGAAAAAATTACTGACTTCTACATGCTTTGTAAGTGGGCAAACCTGCAAAATTGTCAGTGTGTCAAATACTTGTTCTCCCCACTGTATACATACATATAAAATAAATGTCACTTTGTATAGAAATAAAGACAGATAAACAGATAAAGAGTCAGACAGAAAGACAGAACAAACGATAGATATAACAAGATAATGAATGATATAATGATAGATAGAACAACAGAGAGAACGAACAATATAATATAATATAATGAGCAACAGAGTGAGCGATAGATATAATCGAATGAAAGATAGATAGATTACTAGAAGGACAGAATGATAGAAAAAGAATGAATGACAGAATGAGCAATAGAAAGAACGATAGAATGATAGACAGAACAACAGAACAAACAATAAAATGAGACAGAACGATAGAATGAGATGGATAGAACAGAATGAAAGATAGAACGATAGAATACCAGAATGACAGAACAAAAGAAAGATCAAGAACAAATGATAGAATGAACAACTGAATGAACAATAGAATGATACAAAAAGGACGACACACAGAACAAACAATAAAACAAGCGACAAAACAATAGACAGAACAACAGAACAGAATAGAATGAATGAAAAACCTATAGATTACCAGAACGACAGAATAAATTATAGAACAAGAATGACCAATAGAACACTAGAAAAATAGAACGACAGAATGATAGAAAGATTGACAGAACAAACAAAATGAGTGACAGAGTGATAAATAGACAGACAGACATAGAATGAATAGTAGAACGACAGAACTACAGATTGAACGACAGAACAAATGATGTATAGAACAGGAGAACGAATGAGCTATATAGCAAACAATAGATAGAATGACAGTTTGAAAGATGAATGACAGAACAAACACTAAAAAGAGCGACAGAACGATAGAACGATGGATGGATGGATGGATTACATTACCTGGTCATGACTAGCTGGAATGGAGCTCCCAATGCCGTGGAAGGTCATCTGCACGGGTGAGAGGGTCAGGTAGGTCATGAACTCTTTGTCAGTTTGCCGATCCGAGTACTGCACCTGCATGAGACAAGAGGGAGGAAGGGAGAATTAAATATTACATGATGCAATTTACAGCATGTACTGCACTGCGGTTCTGACCTTGGAAAACTTTTTGTGGGAAAAGACTGAACTGGATCCTCAGTCTTGGCTGTGCTCAGTTTTACTCGATAACCGCAGTGGTTTTAGATTGTAATCTTCATCCTTGTGAATGGTTCACAATCTACGCTTTCTCAAGTGCGCTGATGGCAAGCGATATAGTGATTTAGAGCCGAGCTCTGGCCCCATTTGGGGTTTCTGAGAACACCTCTGCATGTCAAACTCTACTCAGCAACACCCAGAGGATTCTGTGTGAGTGTGTGTGTGAGGATTTTGGACACTATACTGGGCTACTTTGATCATGTTATGCCTGACCTATATACATATCCAGGCCATTTTAAAAGCTTTCACTTGCAAAACACACTGAATTAAAAAAAAAAAAAAAAAAAAAAAAACTTTTAAAATGGATTTAGTAGAGTAGATAATGCTTCAAATTTTGGTTTTTGTCTTCTCTTATATGTTCTGAGATATTCAGTGGATACGGATCTATATAGTGCTCTATGGGAAAACTGCACACGGCTGTCTAGATGACTGGATACGATGTGTGACTGCCTGCTTCCGGAGAGATCCTTAGAACGAGAAAAGTCTTGGACTAATGTTCATACGCTTACGGAAAAAATAAATAAATAAACCAAATAAATAACAGGGGCTGGACTCTGATGCATAGATACAGACACAAACAAACAGTTGACAGCTCAAAAGCACAAAGCCTAGCTGATTTTGAACAGAGATCAAAAGTAGGGGAGGGCTGCTGTCATGTAGCCATATATTTAAAAAGCGCCCAGTATACACTACTTAAGTCAATGAATAAAACTGAGAATCCTCAAGAGAAGAAAAACAGATCAATGACTTAAACCGTAGACTGAAGGAATCTCTACACATGTGTGTTTATGTTCAGTCTTCAAGTGGTTTGGTGAGCCAGATCCACGGGACATTCCGCTGTGAAGTGTGTTTTAAAGACATATACAAACATCTTGTGTCTGGTGAAGAGATGAACCGAGTTAGTTAATATTTGTCTTGTGTTCTACATGAACAGATTGTTCTCTTCATCTTATTAGGGCTGTCATTTCAAAGCAATTTATTACGAAAAATAATCGGATAAAATGTCAATTCATTTTTCTCAACAAATAATGTTTTCGATTAATCATCGCATGCTCGGTAACTAGTTTCACTAAAAAAATTAATTAACAACCCTATTTTATAAACAAATAAAATATATCATCCTAAATATAACTATAGTAACTATGGAAGCTTGTTCCCACCACTAAATAATAATAATAATAATAATAAAGCCAATTGTGAGTTAAATGTCAGAACTGTTAGATATAAACAAAGTTTATCAAGATTAAAAGTCAAAATTGTGAGTTAAACAACTGAGATATAAACTCGCAATTCTGAGGAAAAAAAGACGTTTTTGAGTCAAATTCTGAGGAATTCGAAGAGCAACTCTTTCTCACAATTTTATTATAATCATTACTCTGCACTGCATTACATAAACTATTTCAGAGAATTTGTTTTTATTTTTATCTATATTCTATATATCACTATTATGAAGCATAACACCACACCTGGACCAAATTAAACTTATTTCAACTTCATCTAATATGTTTGAGCTATAGCACAAACATACGCTGACTGTGTATCCGTTAGTGGTGCTGGGTTTGATTTAAAACGTTTCCAAATGCACTTAATTGTGGTGGAGTATCGTCACTTTACGCAAATAACTGTGGGCCACCATCAAGCTCAAGACACCGAGATCAGTGCCAGCTTCCTGTCAGCCCCAAGATTAATCTCCCTGACAAACGTTGTTTTCAAAGATCGCTCCTCGCACAAATACGCCACAGAGATACAGCTGGGCCCCATCAGAACGAGGCAAAAATAAGACCTTAAGGGATTAGCACGTCTAGCACGTGTTTGCTAATGAAAATCCCAGCATAAACACCAGCTCCAGGAACAGGGAAGAGGCAAGAGGGACACAAACGAACCGTCCCGCACTTTGACGCTTGGACAGGAGATGCGTTTGATGTCGACTGTGTATGAGACGAAGATGTGCAGCGGAAAAGGGGCCAAGCCAAGCGTAGGACGCTGCCAGTGCTATCTGAAGTGCTTTTCACACAGACAACAGAGCAGAGTATGGGGGGTAAGAAAAACAAAAAAGACTAAACCACGTCACGAGGCGGATCTTTTGGCGCAGATGTTCAAAACATACATCATCCAATAGTTTTCATTTTCATTAAAGTGGGATTTGCTACATAGCGAGGAAGAAGAAAATTAAAACAAAATGGAGCAGCGTCTCGCCTTTGACTTAAGCACACGGACCAGTGATCTTTATCAGGACGACATTGCTGGGGGATTTAACACAAGAGCACGTCTGATAACATCATATTGCAATTACACATACGCTAAAACCAGCAGTTCGAGTCATAACATGTCTCCGTTTAGGATACGTCTAGCTTCAGCATGCGCATTTAAAGCTCTCTTGGACAAGTGGGGTGAACATTTCTAAACGGAAAAGGAGGGAAAAGTCTAAATAATTGACTAGGCAAAAAATATGTGCATTAGGTATTATAAACTAACAAAATTATTTATAGCATTTATTTAGGATAACGTTAATTTCTATATATAAAGCATTAGTTCACTTTCTTTTTAACCACAAATGCTCATCTTGCACTGCTCTGCACCACGCGTTACGCAATCCCGTAAGAAAGGTCAAGCGGAAGTACAGCGGTAAAACTCCACATTCTCGTCTGACGTCGCTGTTTTACCCACTCTTTTTTTATAGAGGGCGTTTGGCTTAATCGTTGCATGTTCGCTTTAAAGACTGGATCATGCATGACCTTTCTGGCGTGATTATGTCATGCGTGGCGGATCGCAGAGCAGTGCAAGACAAGACGGGACGAGGATCGAGGACCCTTTGAGGCTGCAATGAAACTGCAATTTGGACCTTTTCGGATCAGTCCATGGAGAAAAATCCTGGAATGTTTTCCTCGAAAACCTTAACCTTCGACTGAAGAAGGAAGGTTACCAGGCAATTTTAATTCAGAAGTGAACTAATCCTTCAACATATTTCAGGACGTGAACACATTAGATATGAAGAGACATGAATAAACAATTAAACAAAATAGTCATTAAATATTAAAGGCATTAACCTAAATTAATAAATGCTGTAAAAAATTGTCCACTGTTAGTTCAAGATAACTGAAGTATTAACAAAAAGGATTTTAATGAAAATAACTACCAGCAAACAATTCAGTGGTGTAATAAAATATTCTGAAGTAGAAAGACTTCTTGAAAAATGTAGTCCAATAATCTTTGTTTACTTCAATTTGAAAAATCATTTTTTACAGTGTATAATGTCTGAAGTTGGTTAGACAAAGCTTCACTTTTCCTAACCAAATATGGCTCCTTTACCACTGACGCAGACACTGCACATCAACAAATTTGATACATGCCGGATTTTACAGTTATAGCATAAATATATCTTTAATCACCTCATAAGTCATCCAAAAAACAATGATTCGCCGAATATTGGGTCAAACTGGAGGCAAAAACGTCTTGTGAAGCATATCATTCGCCATAAATGGAGCGAGTCACCTTCAAAAGCCCACATCAATCCACTTCTATAATTGAAATTATGAACCTGAAGCTACTGCTGAGTTATACAACTCCAGATGTTCTCGCATCAAATTAAATCACTTTCATAGCGTCAGTCAGTGCTTTGCCATTAAGGGCGGGATGGTGGGTTACAGGTTATAAAGATGCTGCAGGTGGTCAGCACTGAAATTAAAGAGTGAATGGTCGGTCATAAGAATGGCTTGAAGGCCAGTTTTCATGTTTGCGTTTAGCTTTGTAATTAATGAAACTGTATTAGGGATACCAAGGATGCACTGATAACAAAATTCTGTCACCATGTTATGGCAGATGTCGATAATAAAATGACTGTGCAGTTTTAATTGTTATTCTTCTTCTTCTTCTTATTTTTTTAATATTACCAAGTCTGGTCATGTCACTAGGGCTTAAACATAATCCCCATGCAGACTTCCAGTTGGAAGCAAGGTTATCATTGGAGTAGGTCCCACTGATATAAAGGATCAAACAGATGCATCACAGATGCTTCCATCTCCTGTATATGAAGTGATTAATGGCATGACTACACAGCAGTTGGCATATAGATGCTGAATACTGACGCCCATGATCAAAGCCGCCTGCGCCTCACAGAGATGCAAAGGTGCCCAGAACTGGCAGGATGAGAAATCCAAGGACGCGTTCTTCTATCAGCTCGTCTCCATTCATCTCAAAACGAAGCCGCGATTCACTAGAAGGTCAGAAAACATCAATGGGCACTATTTGAAGAAATAACTGAGAGCCTGTGATCTGAATGTAGGTAGGCTGGTATTTCTAGCCAAGGCTAGAAACCATGTGAGAAACAGACAAATAGAAAGAGAAACAGAAGGGCAGTGAGCAGAGGGACTCAGAGGGTGGGAGTGAACAGAAAGAGCGAGATTAAATAAAGGGAGAGAAAAAGCTGAAATGGAAAAGGAAAAAAAAAAAAAAAGAGTGATAAGGTGCGATTCTATAAGTATTTTTAAATATTTTTTTTTTCTTTTTGCTTGGTTTGAACGAATGATCTGTAAAAAGAAATGCTTAACCTCTAGAATTGTAAGTTTTGATGGTCAACTAAATTTTACACGTGTAAAGTGTGTAACATTTATACACATATATACAAAATGACAAATTTATGTTTTTAAAAAGTGGGACAGTGGGAAATCCTGATTTGTGCGATTTAAAACAATACTTTTAAAAATGTTTAATTACTTTTTAAAAATAAAATACAATCGAATAAAATAAAATATAAATTAATTCATTATTAATTAATTTATAAATTAATGAAAATAAACAAAAAATGCTTTAAATAAATAAATTAAAATAATTTTTAAGAAAAGAAAAGAATGAAAGACATGAATGGAAATGTGGCCAAAATTAAGTTTTTTTTCTGAAAACGTATTAAATATTTAACAAAGTATACTTTTGGTAATGAAGTCAAGAGCAAGATTTGAAAAAGAGATTATTTACTTCCAGAAGGTCATAACAACAAAACATACCGTATTCATGTAAAGTGCCAAGCTATACTGTAGAGTACAGAACTATGGTACTACAGTATGTTTCACTCATCTTCATATGGAGTAATAGAATGAATGGGTTGCATAAAATGAAAAGGCGTTGGGACTCATCCCTAAAATGAGCTCTACCTACTGCTCTCCGCTCTCCCAGACTGCTTTGCAGCTCACAGGCTCAGCACAAAAGGCCCTTTATGATGTGCACCTGACATGCGGCGAAGAGCAGCGTTCCCACAGAGATTGGCTTCACTGCTCCACCTCTCTCCTCTCGCTTTCGTCCTCTCCGAATCTCTGTGTCCCCAGCCTGGGGAATGAGCGTTAGCTGGCAGGGCTCCGGTTGCTCAACCAAAGGGAGATTTGGGGAAAGATCCATCTCTTGGTTCGTCTAAAGCTGATGCTACTTGCGCCAAATAAGTCACCCAGTTGACCAAAAGAGGCTCAAGAGTTTAACCAGACCACCGAAGGTTAGTAAATAACCTGAAGGATGTCAGATTAGTCAAGGGGTTCAACATCGGTTTGTGCTTTTTATGTAGCTTCAGATATGCACTCAATAAAAGCATGAATTGACCCAAAAATTCATCCTCATGTCATTATAAACACATATGGCTTTCTTTCTTGTGTGGAACATAAAAGGAGAAATTCTGACAACTCTGCCGGTCGCTGCTACAATGAAAGGTGACTGATGCAGATGCAAAGGAATAATTCTTTTGAGATGGATGTTTTCAATTAATTGATCCAGTTCACAAAAGTGGTAAGAATGATTTGTTCTCAAATCAGACTAACCTGAATCTTTTCTGAAGTGACACAACCCCCTTTAAATGATGAGCACATTTAATTTAGGCTTTTATTCACATACATTGATCAGCGAACATAAACAGAAGCTCAACCGAACCTGCTTGATGCGCGAGACTCTTGCGGAAGCTCAAACGTGCTGCGTAACACTGCGTTCACAAAGAATAAACCTCATTGGCTCAAACGTGCTTGAGCTTCCGTTGACCACAACTGATGTGTGTATTGATGAATGTTTATATGTGAATAAAAGCCTACATTAAATCTGTTCGGCAAATTAAGCAATTGTGTCTCTTAACAAAGTTTGGACTAACCCTCTTAATTCATAAAGATTAGGTTTAAAATCTCTGTATGAACTTCACAGTTGTAGTTGCGTAGCTGTCAATGGAGGGACAGAAATCGCACAGAAAGTCTTTGGGTTTGAGAAAATGATTTTTGGGCGAACTATCCCTTTAATGAATAGTTTCTTTGAGTTGGATCTTTTCAATGAATCAATTGATCCAGTTCACAAAAGCCACGACTGGCATGTTTTATGCAACATCTGGGAGTTTGGGTACAACTATTTTTACTGGGTTAAATGTAATGAGCCATTTACATGTTGGGTAAATGGCCTCTTCCTGTCTAAAAGAGTGATTCTCATGAGTGAGTCTGGATCAGACTTTATGCCAATAAATCATTGATGGTATTTAGGACCATTTTCGAAGGAGTCTGAACATCTCCGTAAGGCTGAAGACAGCAGACTACCTAAGATCCTTGCGAGAAGGTTAGCTAGAGCGTGGGCACAAACTCAGATGTGAAGCTCATCTACAAAACGATTTTACTGGTACAACAAAGATAAAGAGACGGAAAAAGAAACAGACAGCATATGTTGTGCATCACTCAAACGACTCCATTATTTCTGCTCTACTTCTATCACATATGGCCTGAGACAACAGGGAAATTAACAGCAAACAAACTATTTTCTGCAACCCTCTCAGCACCAGCATTGCTTCCAAACAGCCACTATGCTGATGCCCCCATCTAATCCATCAGATCTCTTTACTGGTTGGTGCCTAGCAAGAGCGAAAGACCTGAACGAACCGATCTCAACTGAAAGTTAATTTCAAGAACGCCAAAGACAGCCTGTGCTAGGTCCTTACTTTTACAAGGTACGGCCGTATTTGTCAATTAACTTCTCCGTTAAGGGTTTCGAGATCAGAATCTGGCTTTAGAGGAAACAGACGCACGAATAACCGCATATCAACGAGTACAACATCTGTGTAGCACGACTGCTTTAGCAAACTGATTGAACATCGGTTCTCGTTGTGGCTTTTCCAAACTGTTGCAGGTGTTTCTGTTGCTCCAATGCCAACAAAAAGGGCCTCATAGGGGCTTTCATAACAGCTCCGTCAAGACCAAATTGAATCACTGAGCGGACGGACCTGGTCTGATTTAAACATGTCCTTTGGCTCTGTGGATAGCATGTCTGCAGTTCTGATTAGAAACAGTTAGGTGTTTGCCAATAAGCGCACACTCTTTTGCACAAGAACATCTGCCAACAAACATATAAAAGTTTGGAATCTGCCTTTCAGCGCTAAAGATGCAGCTCGGCGGTTTTGTTTTGGTATGTTCAGGTTTTCATTACCAACCCACATCGCTCAGTGTATCGTCTCAATGAAACGCATATTTCCTGCTTTCCTCCACTACACACCCAAATCCCTCCTGATAGAAGACACCAAGGAATGGGGGGATAAAGAGGTTGGGATTCTTATCTGGGTATTCGAGGAGGAAAGGGGTTTAAACGTGGAGTGATTCACACAGGCAGGTCGGCTCATCCCTCGCAGCTGGCCCTTTAAGTGAAACCTGCTGTTTTCCCCCCGTGTTTACGTTTGGCTGCCTCACTCCTCTTCATCGGGTTTCAGACTACAGGAAAGCTCTGAGCAAAAACAAAGGCTTTTTCAAAGGCAACCTCAGCAGGTTAAGATAAAATGTTTTTACTGTCCAATATGAAAAGCACCTGCTGCTAAATTAAGTGGGGCGACTCAGGGTGAGGTACTGAAGGCCGCTTTACAGTCACTGGCATAAACTTTCTTTAAACTGTGGAAGAGATTGAGGACATACACATGTGGAACCAAGAAGGGTGCAAATAAGATGATCGAGATTACAAATATTAAAAAGGGCCGATTATGGCATTCCATTTAAATCCACTTCTGTTTTTCATTTACAATACGTTTAACAGTGATTAAATGTAGGATTATTCTGTTATTGCCACATTATAAATACCAATTGTTTTATGCTATATGAGAACCAATACAACATATATTTTATTTTATTTGCATATTGCATTAATTTCACATTGAATTGCCAAATGAAGAAACAAGGAATCATGGAATCTTTTTACTAAGCACTTTTTTTTACTAAGTCTGGTCTCACTCTGATACCAATACTGCTTACTCTTAAGCAGTACAGTTTTCCATTGAAACAGAAACACACCGTAAAAATTAATTCGGGGTAACAAATAATATTACCCAGAATGTGCTGTAACATACAGAATGCATTGTAATATAGGGTAAAATCAATGCACTCTGGGTAATATTTTCATTACAAATGTTAGCCTATGTGTTACTTTATTGAAAATAACAAATAAAATTAACCAGAATGCATTGTTTTACAGCATATTAATGTTTCAAAGGAAAACTATATTTTACTGTGTGAGTGCCTTTCGTTTTTTACAGCTATACTGGCGTCGGTACTAAATTTATTTCTTTCTCAATTTTAGCCATTCAAAATTACAGTATAGTATAATCGAAATACGTACTTTTTAACATTCAATAGCCTTTACAAATAACTTTTAATTTAAGTGAACTTAAACCAATCTTAACACAAACTGAAAATTGTATATGCATAAAGTATAAACTGGATATAGATTAATCTACAAAAGTGACTCAGTCAAGGAGAGCGGATGATTTTTTCTTTTGTTCTTTGATTAACATTAATGACAAACTGTAGCAGGTATATACGGTAGGGATGGGCGATACCACTTATTTTGTTTTCGATACAATACTTAAACCCAGTATTTTTGATGTCAATACCTCTAAACTGAACTTCTAGTTACACTTTATTTTAAGTTGACGCAGTATCATTGTATTTACTCAAATAAGTACTGAATACTAGTAATTAACTACATGCACATACAATAGAGTTACGGTTAGGGTTAGTTACTTGTAAAAATGCTCAATTTACTGAAATTATGCCCAATTTACTGTCATTAGTATAGTAAGTACATGTAGTAACATGTAACTATGTCCTTAAAGGCATTTTAACATTCAATTATGCCTTACCTGCAAATTATTAGATTAAATTTTTGTTTGCACATAGATAATGTTTACTATAGTGGTTACTTGGAAATCTACAAATTCTATAGTTAAACTACAGTCACTGTAGTAAAACCATGATTCACTCACATAAGGGACTGCCAGTGACAGGCCTTCGCACCCATTTGCAACCTTTTTATTCTGACAGTGTATGGATTTATACTAACAATTACAGAACATTGAGAACATGAGCTTTTAAAGTTCAATTTAAATAAATTTAATTACACAAACTATGTACAATTCCAATTTGTTCATTGTGAAATTACTCAAACTAATTGATTCATTTGTTTTTAGTTCTCTTTTGCAATATATATATAAAATGTGTTTTTTTGAGAGAGGAATTAATACTTTTAATCAGCAAACAAAAATGCAAAACTGATCAAAAGCAACTTTTCTAATGTTACAAAAGGTTTCCGTTTCAAACAAATGTGGTTCTTTTAAACTTAAACTGTATTCATCAAAGAATCCAGACAAAAATGTATCATGGTTTTCACAAAAAATATTAAGCATCACTTAACTGTTTTTAACACGGATAACAGTAAGTTTCTGGTGGATCATGTGACACTGAAGACTGGAGTAATTGTTGCTGATAATTTATCACATAAATAAATTACATTTTTAAAATATATTGATGTAGAAAACGGTTTTAATAAATTGTAATAATATTTGACAATATGACTGTTTTTACTGTATTTTGATCAAATAAATGCGAATAAATCTGTCCAAAACATCATAAACTTGCAAAGGGAAAAAAATTGAGTACATGATCAAAATAATAAAATAAATAAATAAAATAAAGATATAGTGCTGGCCATCCTCATTGTTGGGCCCTTTGTAGCATACATGTAGAGTATAAAGTGCAGCTGCTCCACACAAAATAAGCTTTTTTAATGTAAACTCAATTAATATAGATTAATAAGCATGATATTTAAAAAAAACTTTCAACAATTATAATGTGTCATAATTATGCAGCCCTAGGAAAAACAGAGATGTGAAAGATAAATCAGCTAAAGACAGGTTGTTATCCTTTGCCTGCAATGGTATACAGACAGGAAAAGGGAAACGTAACTGTGAGAAATGACTTCCCTGGCCTGTAGGAACATCAATGACAGAAGCAAGCACTTCCACATTTCCGCGGTTTCATCCAGATGGATGAGCAGAGCAAGCCAAGCAGATCAAGTTTAGGCTCCACAAGAGATGTTATGAAATTTGAAGTATGATTCTCCGGGTAGAGCTAGCAGTGGAGAGCGAGAGAGAGAGATAAACAAATCTGCAAAATCACCTCATTTATTCCATACCTGGAAGCCTTGAATATGGGCTAAATACTCCAGCTGCTGGGAAGGCTGGATGGAGCCACAGGCCAAAGCAGGTGCTTTTCCCTTCAGGATCAGGGCCTCAGCGGTGGGTGACGTCCCACTCAGCAGCAGCTCTCTAGCAATGGCTGCGGTGTTTCCCACCGATGGGGCGTAGTATGGCCCTGCGGAACCTTGGCCAATGTCTTTGGGTGCCAGATAGTTTCCAGGGGCACCAGGGACTCCTTTATTCCTGCTTGCTTCCATTTCTTGATAAACATCCGGGGAGAGGTGAAGAATTCCTTTTTGTGCTATATTGGGATGGAATAAGACACACTGTTAGCCGTGTACATGCATATGGGGTCAATAATACATTTCTAAAGAAACAAATACATTTATTCAGCAAGGATATATTAAAGCGACAGTAAAGACTTTGAACAAACACTGTTCTTTTGATCTTTTCAATCACCAAAGAATCCAGAAAAAAAAAAAAATGTATCCTGGTTTCTACAAAAATACAACAAAACAGCAC
Organism: Opsariichthys bidens; assembly: GCA_037194245.1. Classification (NCBI taxonomy): domain Eukaryota; kingdom Metazoa; phylum Chordata; class Actinopteri; order Cypriniformes; family Xenocyprididae; genus Opsariichthys; species Opsariichthys bidens. The sequence continues at coordinate 2,399,832 of CM074301.1, read as the reverse complement.
AACATACTGACATATTTCTTGAGTAGCAAAACTACTGAAGTAATGGCTGCTGAACATTTAGCTTCGCATCATAGGAATACATATTGATATATAACAGGTCATCATCCGACAAGAATATCCTCAAAGTTTGAGAAATTAATTTTCTTGTTAGTCCAAAAACAGCCTTTATTAAAACCTCAGATTACGACTCATTGTGGAATGAGCCCATTTCTTACAACCGAGATAGGTGAAAGACCGCCTCTGCAGAAGATCAACGCCTACTTCTACACCACTGTAGCCCCACCCACTGATTCAAGCAAGTAGTAGGTAAATAACAGACTTGACAATAACACTGGATCGAACCACTAAACGATAAACATGCCTTTGAAGTGTGCAATTGCCATTTGCTAGCATTGCCGCATTGGATTTGTAGACAGCCCGAAATTAAACATCGAAACCTCTTGCCAGAACTCCTATTATATTCAATGAATCTCTTATTTAAATCGTGTTTGCACTGTTATTTATAATGAAAGCATTCGTTAATGTGCAGAAATCGAGTTACTATGATGAAAACACTGCCTCTATGCACTCAACATGTCTGATCGCCTACATGCTCATCACTGCATGGTGACCTTTCATGCAACGATCTAAATATAATGCTATAATCAACACTTTTCTTGAGAACCTTGACAAGTGTAAAAGTAAAAACATGCTAAAATTTCCACATGTCATATGCAAACATGTCAGCCAATCACAGCAGTGGGCGTTTACACTGAAGTCTCACAACAGACACTAAAATCAGGGAAGGAAAAATGCCATTTATTTCTAAATTATGACAATTTTTGATGTAAAAATCTTACTAACATTATAAGTGCACCCTAGGAAATTAAAATAATTCAATTAAAAGTAATGCAGTTCATGACCCCTTTAAATGATATTGTATGTATATACAGTGTGTGCAGAATTATTAGGCACATCGATTTTCTGATCAATATTTTGTCCAGGCACATTTTACCAATCCAAACCAGATTAAATTTAAAGGATTAGAGGTGCATATGACTTTCTTTCTGATGAACACTGATAAATAAATATTTCTAACTAGATATTGTTGAATGAAGTCGTTATTTAGTTTTTTTTCGCTTCATAACATTAAGGTTGAACCACTGTAGTCACATGAACTGTTTTTAAACATATCTTTAGTACTTTCTGGGTGTTTGAAAGTTGTATATTAACTCGATAGCAATGCAGGCTATCGGATTTTATCAAAAATATCTATTAATTTGCGTTTCAAAGATGAACGAAGGTCTTAAGTGTATGTAATGACATGAGGGTGAGTTATTAATGACAGCATTTACATTTTTGGGTGAACTAACCCTTGAAGTGTTGTAAAACACATGGCCTATTTTTCTATAGACCGAGTGACTCTTGAAGGAATTGTTTTAAGAATTTGGCAGTAAGTTTTGGGAGTTGATTTTTAGTACATCTCTGCAAAAATCTCGACTTCAGGGTAGGAGATGGACTAAAAATGAACTCCCAAAACACAGTTTTGACAAGTGTCAATTTTAAACACAGCCATCTGTTAAAAGTAAGTTGTCATATTTTATGAGTACACTACAGCATATAAATAACCATAACCTCAAAGCAGAGTGAAATGGACTAAAGGCCACAAAACTCTAATTCTGGGGTCTTTACAGAAGCCGGTACAGAGTGAAAAGGGAAAAAAAAGAAGAGAGGAACAGAGCAACTGCAGCAAATGTTCTCATCTGTGCACAGATTCTGCTTCCTGTTTGCGTTTTCTGTCCTGAATGAAGTTTCCAAAAGCAGCCGGCTGGTCTCCACAATATCTGACAACCCAGAACAAGCAACAACTGATTTAACTTAGTGTTCGGACCATAAAACTGGTAAATATTATCCCACAAAATTGTGAGAAATGTAAATAGGCAGTTCTTCTAAGCGCTGCAGTGTGCCGTTGACGCAGCCCTTTAATTCATGGAGTGAGAATGTAAATGAAAACCAGCAGTTTGGATGTCATTTCAACAACTGCCATTGAACTTAAAATGTCATACAACAAAATGCATTTCATTTTACACAAATCAGCATCCCAAGCCCGCGTGAGAAAAATGCACACTTATAATGGTATAAAACAAGAGGTGTGAGCCAGAATGACATCAATTGGGAATTGCGACAAAAAGCACATAAACGCTAAGAAAAAACAATACCACCACCCCATCTGCACCATCATTTTTCTTGCTTTTTTTTTTTTTTTTTAATTCTCTCTCTTTCCCCTTTCCAACAGGTTCCACCCAGTATAATGGGCTGAATTTGAGAATGGTGGGCTGGAGATTGGCCAGCTCATGGCCCAAGCTGTGATTTAAAACAGATAACACACAAGGCCCAACTGTAAATCAACACAATGAAGCAATGCTCCAAGACACTAAACACTAACACACTGACATATTCGCGCACACACACACACACACGCATAGTGCTGTCTTACTCATACATTCAGTTTTCATGGAATCCTGCTCTTCTTTTTTTCCTTTATACACACAAACAGACTCTTTCTCGCTCTCTCTCTCTCTCACACACACACACACACACAGACACACACGTTGTGTTTTTGTGTTTTGTGGGGACTTTCCACAGGCGGAATGGTTTTTATACCGTGCAAACTGTACATTCTTTCCCCCTACACTACCCCAAACCCTAAACCTAACCATCACACAAAATGTTCTGCTATTTTAGATTTTCAAAAAAGATAATTCTGTATGATTTATAAGCTTGTTTCCTTGTGGGGACCAACAAAAGGTCCCCACAATGTCAGGAATTACTGGTTTTACTTACATTGTGGGGACATTTGATCCCCACAATGTAAGGAATACAAGTACACACACAGAAAAACATACACCAGAAACTAAATCATGCCTTTTTGGGACACAATGCAACAGTGAGACCTCCCATACATAATCCATCCCTCCCGCCTCATTTCCTTCATCCATTCATTATGTCACACACAAATGATAACACATTTGCTATGTATCTCTGTGGGGTTGTGTTTTGATTCAGAAGAATGCATCAAAGGATAAAAGCTCAAACCTTCAAGGGCAGTATACCAGTGCAGGAAATTGATTAATAATGCCTGACACACTGTCTTGTCGTTTTAAATACACCACGTTATGCGAGCTCTAAGACCGTATGGCTGCGGCGGCTGTGACTCAATGTGCAATTTTGATGAAATTTCCTTTTTGTTTCATAGTCTCCCTCATCTTGTACCATTACACACTTAAGAGAGAGATCCAATCGTGGGCATTTAGCTAATTTGTAACATTGAAGACATTTAAACAAAAGAGGTATTTTTAAAGGGAAAATTTAAAATTCTGTTGCCAATGTTGGTTTGGACCAAATTGACATTCGGCAGGAACAAAAACAGTGAACTATCCCTTGAATTCATAGAGGCAGATTTTTTTAAAACACATTTTCACTTTTTTGTAAGTGACAAATTCAAGTTTGATTCTAATACAGTTATCAGACAGTAGACTTGTTCATCAGAAGACAATAGTACTAGTAATTAATGAAGAAAAGAACGAAAAATCAAAGGCAAACATCACTAGAAAGGAGAATATTATTATTGCGCATTATTTTTAAGCTGTAACTTTGCCAAATGATGTAAAGAGTGTGAAACTATTATTATTATTTAAAATGCTAGCCAAGAAATGAGCCAGCCATCTTATTTATGAAAAAAAAAGTTAAAATGTCATTTAAATCACCATCATTTCCACTATAGAATGCCATTACACCCATAATTTGATGTGGTGGAAATGACACTGGAGTGCAAATGATCGAAACTTTTTTTTTTCTACAGAATTCAGAATCTTTTTTATTTCAGATGTCTCCTGTGATGCATGTACATACATTGTTGGACAACTAATGAGAGTGTGAGAGTTTTCAGAGAGTCCACACGGCCAAAAATGTGCACAGTTGAAGAAACACCCAAGAATGCAGAGCTAAGGATCAAAATCATTGCTCTTGCATAATCAAAATGCAGATAAATTTGCACATTGAGCAGCGATGGACAAGGTACCATAAATCTGCTTTAGAGAACCTGGTTCTGTGTTCACAAGGGTGGAAAGGAAAAACTTAGTTCGCAGGTCACTGACACGTACATCTGCTCTGAATTGAGTTTACACCCCTTAGAGACGTTGATTCTCTCACTGGCAGATCTCAGGAACCGTAAATTAACAAGCATTATTCTGACATTAAAGACTCTACGGTTGAGAAAGTCTGTGAAGTCAATTAGGAGATAGATGGAGTCTAACAACATCAGTGTGACAAAGTCAAGCTGGAGAATGGATCCTCTCCAAAACAGAGCAAAGGCCAAAAGATAAAAAGAGAAATGAAGAAAGAGATGGATAACGCACATTTTTTTTTTTGGTAAACATGCAGCTTTAGATGCAGGACTTGTGTAATGTGTAAAGACCAACTCAGTACTGAAACAGAAGTCAACAAAAATAAAAACTTAAAGGAATATTCTGGGTTATTTTGTGGCATAATGCTGATTAGCACTAATAATGATAATAAAAAATTAAAACAGTCCCCCCTTAGGTTATGGTGAGGCACTTACAATCTAAGTGAAAGGGGTCAATTTTGGGAGGATTCAAAAGCTTGAAATTGTACAAAAGACCTTTCGCGAAATCTCATGTCAAAACAAGTGAATTATTTGGGCTGTAAAGCTGTTTAAGTCATAAACTGGTGTTTTTTAATACTTACAAATTACCCCCATTCACTTTCATTTTAAGTATAAAAAAAAAAAAATGCTGATTGAGTTTGAACTGAACTCCACCTGGAATATTTATTTAATTACAATTTAGTATGCAAATGGTGAACGTCAAGGGGAGATTTTCTTCCATTTCTTTAGTGTAAGGATTATAAAGATGAAAAACAGGCATCACACCTAAGGCCGAAATGATCTTTAAAACCTTTTGAATGCAGTGGCGTTAAGTGTTTCAAGTTGAATTACCTGTAGAACATAATATACTATAATAAAGAATTTGCCATCAGCCAAGAGCTTTCATCAGCATGTGTGCAAGTTCCAGGAATGCCACTACATAGTTGGGTCAAACGCACTCCAACGTTAGACCACGAGTGACCTGATTTAGAGATGATTTAGAGAAGCTGTTGTTTTCATCGATTCATCCAGAACAGTTGTCAAACACTGCTTCAAATCGAGTAAGCAACAAAACTGCAGGCTTAATTACACAATGCGCTCATTGCAGATTCACTGAGGGACGTTGTATATACAAAGATGTTGTTCATATCACTCTGCATTAACGTTCCCGCAACCTGCTGTTAGGGCTGTTTTAGCACTTGACAATGGTTTTTACTTAAGAAAATTGTTTGTTATCATGTAATTTCAAATAGTTTTCAAGTCAAGTGTCATCTATCGCCAGATACGCACATTTTCACAGCAGAAAAATAGACAGTTCTAGCCAGGAAAAATTGAACCAGGAACCAATAACGCCAGAGGCGCAATAATGTCCGCAAGTTCAAAACAACAAAACAAAACTAGATCGCTGCCATTATAATCATGAAACTGTTTACAGAGATGTTCAATTGACAGACACTCTGTGTATGTCTTACTTCTGTTTGTTTCTCCATCTGTCTAAAATGATTTTATTTACAAATATCAAACGTGTGAAGCGACTGCTATGATTTTTACTCATTACAACTCTAACCGCATCAAAAGCAGCTTGTGCTTACGCAAGACAGTGATTCGATTACTTTGGATGCTAAAATTTATTCACAATGCCCATAAACAAAGTCAGTGATGTGCTATGTTTGTTTGTAGGCAGGTCATAGTAACATAGTCAGTTACGTCATCGCTCGTCTCTCAAAGACAGTGGAAACGTAGGCACCCAGCACTATTTTGGTGGACAATGGATGTGTGTGTGTGTGTGTGTGTGTGTGTGTGCGTGTAAACCCATCTGGAAGACCACGGTTGTACCCGGGAAAGCTGTTTGGGTGGTTAATGTGTGTGTGAGCGCTTAATACAGTGGTCTCACAGACCCCCTGGGAAAGCACATAAGTCTACGTGAATAGGAAGAATTCACAGGCTCTTCATAGAAGCGAGTTTGAGATTGAGCCGACTGGGTTCCTTATTAATCAGTCAGATAGATTAAACGGCCTGGCATCACCTATACTGAGAAACACAGACGGAGAGAAAAACACTTACTGTTGGTTGTTGTTTCAGCAAAAACAGCCCTTTGTCCATTCCAGCCTTTGTTGTCCATCTGTAGCCAATGTTAAGATAATAGAGGAGCGGGAAGAAATGGAAAGAGAGAGAGATAGTTTAGCAAACCCTTTTTCATGCATGTCAGACAAGTCGCTTTCCCTTGTTTCCATTAGAAAGGAAGAATCCCAACCAAATTGAGACATCACGGCAGAAGTGTCACTAACTTGCAAAGACTAAGTAGATGGGAGATTTTAAGATTAAGCAGCAACGTGATGATACAAAAGTATACATCCTCTCTCACTGATACCTCCGTCATGCTGTTCATTATGAATGTGGCAACGGACGGGATAGTTGATTAAACGAGAGAGACATCTGATAGAATTCTTACCTAAATGTAAATACATTTAATTAAAAGTAGATGTGCTACAAAAGGACATTTTTTATTTTTATTTTTTTTTAAAAGGGAAGCATTTTAGCAAAGTTTTTTTTTCTCCAGGTGTTTTTTCTGCAACAACCATTTGCATAGAAAAAAATTCTATCATCATTGTCATCCCAATGAATACTTTTCAGAAGGTAAAATAAATCATTAAATATAAATATTTAATCTTACAATTGATTTTATTTACTTATTATATACTGAATAACTACTTCATTTACTTTATTGGGACTAATCTAACAGAAATGTTACTAAAAAAAAAAAAAAAAATATATATATATATATATATATATATATATATAAAAAATAAAAGTTGAACAAAATGGCCTCATTATTAATGACGCAGTAAAAACAGGAAAGTCTTAAAACAACAAATGAATTACTATCACTACCATCATCACAATAATATTCACTTTTTGGTAGTGAAATAAATAATTAAACCCAAACATTTAATTAAATGAACGTCATACATTAATTGAGATACTTCATTAGTGTAGCGTTTTTGCGATAAATACTGCTTTGATTATGAAAGTGTGTGAAATGCAACCTAATAGTAGCATGATTTAAAAGAACTTTTCCTTTTAAAATGGTAATGACATTGGCTTTGATGCCTTTGTAGCTTTAGTGTAGCCAACTGCATTGACTAATTTAAATTACAGGGAAGTCGTAACTTAATAGTTGCTGGCTGTTGTAGCTTAAAAGTTTCAAAGTAGCTTCCCCAGCACTGACCTTTTCCGGAGTGTTTTGTAATGGCGTAGAAGCCTTGTAGCCCAGTTGAAGGAGCATGGCCTCAGCTGCATTACGTTTGGCCACTTTCTTATTGGGTCCAGTTCCTGTGGTCACCTCGGTACCCACTTTCACCTGCCAACAAAGCATGCAGACAGCAGTAGATGTTTAGTGCTTTCTGGATGTTTGCCATAACTGTAAAATTGCAACTAACTCATTAACATCGAGTAGCACTGATGACTAAATGGATTACATTAAACTGAATGCGTTTGCACATCCTACAGATACTAAGGTCAGCGTCGTTAATTAAAAAAGCAACAATACATACATCCAATGTGGTCTCAAGGGTAAAAAAATGGCTATACTGCCTATTAATAATGAGAAAATAGATGAGCAAACTATAAGCAGATCAGAATCTGGCAGAAAACAAAATCAACAACCCCTCGGTATGGTACTGTATTTTCTAATAGTTCGAAAATAAGAAGAAAAAGAATTTTCGTTGTTGTCAATCTATCTCCAAACCCAGACAACCATCTTTTCATATTTATAAGGAGCAAAGCAGGAGGTGGGGAGAGATGGTGTGGGCCTGAAAACCTGAAAACAGACACGTATTGATGCCCACAGACCAGAGAGGGAACAATGTGGAAATTTTAGAAGCGACTGGGAAACACAAAAGAAACACACACAAGCAGAGTCTAATGCGACAGTGAAAGGAGCATGGAGAATCAGTTAGAGGCTGCGTTACCGCACGCTCAGAGATGCACAGAGTGCTTTAAAGCGAGGGATTATCGGACGGGAGACAGGGAAGAGAAACTTTTCCGACTTGGATGCTCCTTGGTACTTGTTTACGTGTGTGGTAATGCTGGATGAGCCTCTGACAGATCATTCAGAATGACACTCAACATGATTTTGCTTCATTAACCACAGTGTTCAATGTCCCACTTCTGCTTCTGAAATACTGCTGCTAAGTTTTTTCTGTACTCAACTCTACTTCACTCTATTCCACTCCACTCTGATCTTTAATCCACTATATGTTAATTCACTTAGCTCTACAAAATCCTTTCTGCTCTCAATCCATTGTATCTAGTCTAATACAGAGTATTCTATAGAACTATAGAGTATATTTTACCCTACCCTAACTTCTCAAACCTAACTATTACAACCTCAACTCTACACTATTCTATACAATTCCATTCCGCTAAGGCCTGATTGTCGGTCAGACTTGTAACCCAGAGGGTTGCAGGTTTAATTCTCAAAACCAGTAGGAAAATGTTGGGGACGGGGACGGGGGAGGGGGGACGGGGGTGTATGGACAGCACTCTCTTCCACCCTTAATACCCACGACCCCAATCACTCGCAAATGGCTGCCCACTGCTCCGGTGTGTGTCTCCACGGTTTGCAGTGTGTGTGTATGTGTTCACTACTCAATCCTGCTAAGGTGTGCAATAACTTGGATGGGTTAAATGCAAAGGACAAATCCTAAGTATGGGTTACTTTCACTTTCGTCACTTTTTACCACTTATTACCGACTCTACTTCAAACCATCCTATCCTATCTAGTCGACATTACCATTCAACCACGTACAAATTTATGCCATGCAATTCTATTTAACTCTGATCTGCTCCCATCTATCAACTCTATCCAATCTACCATAATCTGTAAAACTCTACCCTACTGTACTCCATACAACTTTACAATACTCCATACAAACTTACTTTATCCCATCTTTTCTAATCCAATTCATCTTGTCTAGTCTACACAACTCCATTTAACAACTCTACTCTATACAATCTACTCTAATTCAATCCATCCTACCTACCCAACCTACATAAGCCATGTAACAACTCTACCCTACTCCATACCGCAGTTTTCGAATGTAATTGAATGGCTTTGGAAGACATTTACATTATTTATTTAGCAGACGCTTTTATCCAAAGCGACTTTACAAGTGAGGGAAAACAAACAAGCGATTCTTTCATGAATTGGCAAAATAACACAGGAAGTGCTCACAATACAAGACTCGGAATAGAGAGCATGAAAACTTTCATGATGTTTCGGATTTGGATCTGTCCTATCTGACTGATACCCAATCCGGCAAATGACGCAGTATCAATGCTAACACTGAATATCGGATCCATGCATCACTACTTTTTACAAATCTAATGTATACTATCTACTCTACCATTTCAGGTCCACACTACTATGTACTATTCTGTCCCTTCTACTCTACACAACTCAATCCTACGCAATCTACCCTTTCGACTCTATATTACTCTACACTACTATATATTTTCCTATCCTACTTGTACTACTCCATACAACTGTATACAAATTTACCCTTTTAACACTACTCTATATTACTCTACTCGACTCCAATGTATACTATTATATTTAGCTCTAATCTACCGCACTTTATCCTATACTTCTCTTCCACTCCACTCTATACACTCAATTCTGCTCTCATCTACTGTTCTCCACATACTACACTACAAATCGCTCAAACAACAAGTGCAGATATCTCAGTGTAAATGAGCTAAGCTCTAAAAGTTCAGATTGGTCATCAAGCCCAGGGTTAAGATTCTATCATGATTTAAGATCCAAAACTAGAGTCCAAAAGCAGATCCAAGTTGGAGGCATTTCAGAACGTATGTGGAAATCTGAGGAGATTTTGAGCCAATTCTGCTAGTATTTGTGCCTCTTTTTTTCACAGGGACTAGGCACTGCCTTTATGACTACAGGGGGCTTCATTTTTACTGTATGACGTAAAGTCAATTTTTTCACTGGGCAGCAAGCAATACAGTTATTGTTGTTTTAATGACCTGTAATAAACCAGCGGACATCAGCCCATGATGTGATGTGTGCTAAGTGCATATGTGTGATGCAGTGAACAATCAGGAAAAGAAAACAAGCCAACAGTAAATAATCGTGCATGCCTGGGATTTGCTTATACCTTCATGCAAGAGGTCAAGGGCATTAATACACATATTTGTTGAGCTGGGCAGAAGATTTTGCACAAAGTTGTGTGTTTAAGCTTGAAATGCGCTTGGACCTACACTACATGGGCAAGTTATTGTCATCACCTAAATTAAGACTAATTATCCATTAACGACCGTAATGAGCTGACACTTCCAAGATTGAATGAGCATCTCTCTGTGTGTGTGTGTGTGTGTGTGTGTGTAAAAAGAGTCTCTGCCTGACTTTGACAGAGCTGAAGGTCAGTGGTAATCAGAGCCAGAGGAGGTGACAGTCTTTCTGATTAAGACAGATTGCACAGTGGGAGGTTATCAGTGTTTGTGCAGAACTCATCTGTCCTTCACTCCCTCCCTCGGCCTCAAAGTTTTTTCTTTTACTCTATACCTCCTGATTCCCTCTCTTATTAAATTTACCTGCATGATGAATTCTCTACGGCGGGGCATTCCTCTCTCTGAAAGCAGCATATATTCTGGCTCCTTCTCCTTTTTGGCCTGTTGAATCTGAGCCAGTCTGCTAATAGGGTTCATGCCCTGTCCGTATTCTGGTCCTGTCTGAGAGAAATTGAGAACGAAAAAGAAAATGAGAATGAGGATGAGAGACACAGATAAAGAAGCAGAGGGAGAGACGGACGGCTGGTTAATGTTCACGTCAGTAACCCTGTCAGGAGAATGACAAAAGAGTGAGTGAGGGTGTGTGAATGAATTACTGACTGAGTGAATGAGTGAGGCAATAAACATCTGTATAATGTAACAGGCTTCAAAGATTTCTAACGTTTCAAAAGAGAATGAAAAGCCTGATTGAATTAAAAGAACCAAAAACCCAAAATGAGATCCCTCATGTTGAAAATTCTGAACATATTTCCATCTAATGAAAATATATTAGGACTATGGCTTCAGAAGATTTGGAATATAGTACTGCCATGTGGACCACTTTTATGACATTTTTTATGATTCTTTGAGTTGACAGACTCGATGCCCATTCATTTTCATTATATGGAAATCGTGATCTTTTTTGAGTAAACTCATCAGGCATGACTTGAACCATAAAAGTCACACTTTCTTACAATTTCTTCAAAACATACACTACTATTCCAAAGTTTGAGGACAGCAAGATTTTTTTTTTTTGTAAAGAAATGCATACTTTTATTCAGCCTCATATTCAACTTTATATTCATTAAAAAAGATTGAAGAAAAAACAATTGTTTTCAACAACACTGATATAAGATAATGTAATAAGAACTATTTATTGAGGATCAAATCAGCATATCAAACTGACTGGAGTAATGATGCTGCAAAGAAATAAATAACAAAATTGTGATGATATTGCACAATATTATTTGGTTTTACTGTATTTTTTTAACAAAAATCTCCATAAAAAAATTCATTGATGACAGAATTTGCGCTTTATTCAGTGATAGGGTTGTTGGTAGAGTAGATGTTGGAATTTATACAAGTATGAACCCTTTAATTTGGCAATTCCTTTTGATGCCGTTAGTGGTGCAGAAATTACACAATTCACCTTTAACACCCTCCAAAATACATTCATACAAAACATCAATGTAATATTCCGGTTACATCCACCACTATGGAATTAGTTCTGCTCCTAAATCTACCAACCTTTAATATGGTCTTGGGCCGCTTCTTGTAATGCACTTTGGGTTTCTCCACCACAGGAAGGACTGGCAGTTTCTTCAGTTCTTGTAAGATGGAGAGGGCCGCCCTCTTTTTGGAGAGTTTCTTACTATTCCCCTCACCCTCGGCTGAGAACTCCCCCACCGTCACACGTGTGAGGAAACTCTTCATGTGTGGGGGTCCGCTTTCCTTCAGCACCTGAGGGGCATGTAATGAACATGTTACACAAGAGAACAACGTATGCATGCAGAAGTGGGAACAGCAGTTATTCCAGTCATGCTCTCTTTCTCTCTGCCCCTTAGGCCATGTCTGATTCACGCTCTCTTCCTTCTGCCCTTTCTCTTCCTCTTTCTCAGCAAATGGGAATACTGTTAATTAGACTCACTGCACTCGAGCTGTCCGCTTTAACACCCGGATCAATAACTTATATGGGGAGAGAGACCAATTGAAACTGAAAAGAGTGCACCTGGTTCTTAAACACACACACACACACACACACACAATAAGTATGAATATATGAGTATGAAAATACATGAATATGCATATGAATCGGAAGCACACACAAATTAATGCAGACTTAAAAACATTTTAAGTTTGTAAACAAGAATCGAGCTGCTTTCCATTTTTGCAAGACAAAAGCATCGTATTTTATTTAAAATATATTTTATTATTGTATCTTTAAAACAAAAGGACTAAAATTTTAAAAATTAAAGCTAAAATTAGAAATATAATAAAACAGATTAAAAAAAAATGATGATAAACTGATCAAATGAATGTAAAAAAAAATATTACAATTATTTTAGTTATTGTTTTATGGCTGATCAGAGTAAATAAAATCAGTAATTTTATTCACAACCAATCAAACTGCATTTCCGTGTGTCACAATTTTGTGTTCAATATTCATCCTCTGTTCCACTACTAATATCCATTTCTCAAGAACACATGTCGTGAGAAACCAAAATTTAATGTAATGCACGTGTAATCGTATTTACTTCCTGTGACATCATCAAGATGGTCAACAGAACAGGTGAGCTGCTCTGAGCTCTTTAAGAGCAACACTGGGGGGATTGAGTTTCACACAGACGCACATACACAGCTGAGGGTGGGCCTCTATGTGCTCAGTCAGAACTGAAAGTTATCCGTCTCCAGAGACTCCCTCCTCACATCCTCTCTTCACACACATGACCATTCTGGCATTCATACAAACATGTGACACTCCAGTGAAACAAGCTCAGCTGAGAGGAGCCAGACAACCACACAAAACTAATGAAAATGATCAAGTCTGATTCAAATACAGTGGCAAACTTCAATAACCTTCATGGCTAACATAAACAAAGATTGGATGCCCATTCCATTTAAAAAAAAAAACGATGCAATGCCTTAAAGGGACAGCTTTAAAAATGTGTTCATCCATGAAAATTGTCGTTATAAACCACTATAATGTTGTTCCAACTTTGTGCACTGTTATTTTTTCCATGCCAAACAAAAGGAGAAATTCTGTGAATGTTCCTGCAGTTCTTGAAAGAGAATAAAATTGGCTGAAAAAAGCAGTGCTGTCAAATGATTAATTGCATTTAATCGCATCCAAAATAAAAGTTTGTTGACACATAATGTGTGTGTATACTGTGTATTTGATTAACAAAAATATAATATTTGTATAAGATATAAATTATAATTTTTATATATACAGTATATAGTAAATAAACAGAGAAAATCTGCCTGGCAGAGGACGTGTGTCCTAATGCATAGTGAGGAGAAGAGTTTGAGTGGCCAAAGACTCTCCAAGGACTGCAGCTGGACAATTGCAGAGATTTGTTGAGTCTTGAGTCTCAGAAAGCCTTAAAAAAAATGATCAAACAGCACCTACATCCCCACAAGTTGTTTGGTTGGGTTTCAAGAAAAATCCTCTGCTGTCATCCAGAAACAATCTCCAGCATATTCAGTTGTCAGACAAGACTGGAACTTCAAACGGGACCGGCTTCTATGGTCAGATGATAAAAAAAAAAGAAGTGCTTTTTGGCAGCAAACCTAACCACAAAAAAAAATCAAAACCTGAAAAATCTCAATCAAAACGCTTCTGCTGGAAATAATAGGCCAAGTTTGGATCTTGCATCAGGACAATGATCCAAAACAAACATCAAAACCAACACAAAAATGTGTCACTGAGCACAAAATGAAGCTTCTCCCATGGTCGTCCCAGTCCTCTGACCTGAACCCCAAAGAAAATGAGTGGAGTGAACTGAAGAGAAGAACATGGAGCTGTAATCATTTGCTGACAGAAAAGTCAAGTCAAGTCATCTTTATATATATAGCGCTTTTTACGATGCAAATTGTTGCAAAGTAGCTTTACATTAATAATTAGCAAATAATTTTGGCTGCACAGCAGCTCCCAAAGAAAATGGTGTCATTGTTCAGCTTATTCTATATATTATTGATTCATTCCGTTGCAAAGATCAGTAGTTATTAGTCTAGTTAATTTATGTATATCAGCACTGCAGAAAACAGTGACGTAATCGTCCGGCTCAGCTCAGTTCACATACAACGACGCCAATGCAGGCATATCAAAAACACTGCTGAATATCAAGCAAGTGTCCCCAACTGAAGCAAGCCAAAGGAAACAGCGGCAAGGAACCAAAACTATGGAGAAATGGAGAAAAAAACCTCGGGAGAAACCAGGCTTATAAAACAAGAAGTTACCATAATAAGCAGTATATTTCTGAAAAGCGCATGCCGTCTATTGTCACGAGCAATTTGAATTATTTTGATCATGCAATTGGTTGAAGAATTACGATAACATGAATACCAAGCTGTTGGATGAGTTGTTACAACCGACACAGTCGGTTTAATAATTAATACTAAAATATTAAATTTAACAAAGCCCAATTCGATTTGCTGTGGAATGAGTAATAGATTAATAAAACCAAGGATTGCCCGTTTTATGTACCCAAAAAGAACTATTTCTCATGTTTAACCACTATAAGAGCCAGCTGCAAATCCCCGAAGCATTGGCCGAGATGAAGCTGTTCTCGGCGGGTATACGAGCACTGAACGGCCGCTGACGGCCAGGAGCTCGCATCTCCGAAAACTATGATTAAATATGAGTCAAATATTTCAGGTCTAAACAACTACACACACATATACTTATATGTGTGTGTGTGTGTCTATATATCCATCTATATCTCTATCTATCTATCTATACACACATGTATACATACATATATATATATATATATATATATATATATATATATATATATGTAAATGTACACATATATACATACATACATACATATATATATATATATATATATATATGTGTGTATTATAATTATATATATGTATAAATAGAATATCAATATTGAAGACACCTGGTGCCACATTCTAATCAGCAAATTAACTAAAAACACCTGCAAAGGCCTTTAAATGGTTTCAGTTTATTTCTGTAGGCTACACAATCAGTGATGGTTTGGGGTGCCATGGCATCTGCTGGTGTTGGTCCACTGTGTTTTCTGAGGTCCAAGGTCAGCGCAGCCGTATACCAGGAAGTTTTAGAGCACGTCATGCTTCCTGCTGCTGACCAACTTTATGGAGATGTAGATTTCATTTCACCTGCACACAGGCCAAAGCAACCAGTACCTGGTTTAAGGACCATGGTATCCCTGTTCTTAATTGGCCAGCAAACTCGCCTGACCTTAACCTGTGAAGAGGAAGATGCAATATGCCAGATCCAACAATGCAGAAGAGCTGAAGGCCACTATCAGAGCAACCTGGGCTCTCACCTGAGCAGTGCCACAGACTGATCGACTCCACGCCACTAAGTATTGAGTGCTGTACATGCTCATACTTTTCATGCTCATACTTTTCAGTTGGCCAAGATTTCTAAAAACCCTCTCTTTGTCTTAAGTAATATTCTAATTTTCTGAGATACTGAATTTGGGATTTTCTTTAGTTGTCAGTAATAATCATAAAAAATAAAAGAAATAAACATTTGAAATATATCAGTCTGTGTTTAATGAATGAATATAATATACACGTTTCACTTTTTGAATGGAATTAGTGAAATAGATCAACTTTTTGATGATATTCCAATTATATGACCAGCACCTGTATATATATACACATACATACACACACAAATATATTTCTGAATATATTCAACGTACAAATATACAAAATGTAGAAACTATAAGAGAATAAAGAAAACTATAAATATGGGCTGTTTATGGTGCTTTTTGATCTTGACCGCCCCAGTTCCCATTCACTGTCACCTTTAGTGCTTCACAGAGGAAAGAAAATCATCCGGGTTTCAAACAACATGAGGGTGAGTAAATGTTGAAAGAAATGTAATTTCTAGGAGAACTCTTTCTTTACAGCTCAAGACAGTTATTATGAACGATTGGAAGCGTAGACAAATATCATTAATCTTCATCTGTAAGATTCTGATCCTCGACAATCTGGGCTTTCATCTGAAGATGGCCAGGAACTGAGGAACACAAGAGAGCACTGTGTATTTCCCGCACACATGACAGAGCAGCATAACCCAATATTTACTAAACCTTGATGTGGAATGCATTTGATCATCACACTTAGATGTTACATAAGTATTGAGAATTCCTTCGGGTGAGCATCATTCTATAAAGAAATGACGAAATTCTGCTATACTTCTCTCTTGGAAATATCATCATGTCGTTTTAAGCTCCCTTACGAGGATGAGGTGTGGGGAGGAAGGAAAAGGGCTTAAAGCTGCAAGTTCATCATTGGGAACTCCCACACGGTCTATTCCATGGGTTGAAAGTGGTGATTTATCTAGGACGGCACTAAATTAGATCAAAACTGTACTCGCAGTCTCTGATTATACAACAAACTCAATTCTAAGTTTTTTTCAAAACTTAATGAAACGGACAAAAAGTCCCCAGAGAAAAAGAGACCAAGACTCCAATGAGATGTGAACTTGTGAGATTTTTCTTGAGAAACTTGAAAAGGGAATTTTTTTTAATGTAGATTACTGCTTGAGTCCCAAAATAAGGAATAAAAAGCTGTACATGTAATGTCAACGTAATAAAACTTCCTTTTTTGTCAAAAAAAGTAAGACTAGGAAAAACATTTTTGCATTTCTGACTTCTGACTACTTTCAGAGTTACTTTAAATTAACAGTGAATTGACTCGGGCACAATCTCCGGTTAAAAAATATGCAAGAACGCCACATTGACTTTCATTATATGGACGAAAACAGTTGAAAAATTCTTCAAAATATCTTCTTTCCGCAGAAAGAAAGTCATACAGGTTTGAGGTATGACGTGAAGGTTAGTAAATGATGACAATTGAAATTTTTGGATGAACTGCACTTTTATATCTTTTTTTGCACTCATTTAATAGATGGGATTAACAAAAGTGACTTGTTACAACTACACCAACAAGAAGTCAAAACAGGCCTGGTAACTCTCAAGTTGGCCTCCCGGCACATTTTCCATGGCAGGGAGCTATAAGACACTAAAAGGTAGTTGGGCGGCAATTCCAGCCGGTGAATAAGCCTCATCGGGTGAACAAGGACTGTGAGGAGGTCTTGGCACAAGAGTCCGACTCCCTCCATGGCGGCAGACGAGGTTGTGTTGTCTACAACAGATGATATGGCATCCTCAGGCAGCGATGGGGTTTCAGCAAGTGTTTGATTCTCGTGTCTGATGGTGGCCAGTTCCTCTGTCTGCGCTCCAGTCTCGCATGGCTGGCAACGGAGATCAAGTTGTAGGAAGGAATCACTGTAACACGAGGTTGATCATTCTTCATCCCCTCCATGGATGCGAGGGGAGATATGGTATTAGTGAGACCGCCATGTCCTCAGCCTGGTGAAAAGGCAGGATACCAGGCCAGAGTAGGACAATGGCAAGGACTGATATAATGAAGAAAAGCTCTTTTGTATGGATTGCTGATGTGTATTCCCTGAGGGAAGGTACTTATGCACTCAATGGGTGGTTCTTGGCATGGGTTCCACTCTTGTACCTCTGTAAGGCGTCATCCATGACAGAAACTGTGATTAATGCATTTGCCCTTTGAAGTTGGCATCTGTTTGATATCGTTTGACACCGACAAGAAGGTGAAGGTGTGCAGATTACCGAGTGGTCCTTGACTTCAGATGAGACACCGTTCTGGTTGACCTGAGCTCATTTCAAACCTGTAAGACTTTCTTTTGTTTCTGTTAGGGCTACACAATTACTCAAATTAAAATCAAAATCACGATATGACTTAGTTAGTTGATTATCAAATCGCAAGGCTTGTGTTTTCATGAAATAAATATATTTAATTGCATGTCTGCATGTTTCCGAGTGAAGCAGGACACCGTGTTCATTTACACGTGAGCGTCTCGTGATCCAGTCATTTCAGTGCCTCAGAGCGGCTCAGTTAGCAGTAAAAGCTCTACCAAAATGTAAATCGAGCAAAGCCATAAATGTTAGTCATTTTAAAGTCGTACTGTAAAATAAAATGATTATTGTTATTTTTGAAGAACAAAAGGAAGCAAGGAAGGAAGGACAACATTGGCCCACCACTGAAATTCACTGCATGGACTGGAGAGTCTGAAATCTTCTATGGTGTTCCACAGGTTTAGAACAACATTAGGTTGTGTAAATGATAAGAGAATTTTAATTTTGGGGCTATTTAAAAGGGGTGGTTGATTATGATTTCCCTATTTTAACTTTAGTTAGTGTGTAATGTTGCTGTTTGAGTATAAACACCATCTGCAAACTTACGACGCTCAAGGCAAAGGCAGATATTTTCTTTTAAAGAATTTGCTGTTTAAGAACCACAACAAACGGCTGGTAGGGACTACAAGAAGCTTCTTCCCGGGTTAGTGACATCACCAACACCCCCCTTTTTAACCTCCACCACCTTCTCGAATTTTGCATTTAAAGGGACAAACACAAGAACAGTGCATTTTTGCTTGGACCCAAATAGGGACAAATTTGACAAGCTATAATAAATGATGTGTGGGGTATTTGTAAAAAAAAAAAAAAAAGAAAAGGGCATTATAACCTTTAGAAGCTTTCATGCGTTCCACATCTTTGAACAACAAATTAGTTTCTTCACGGTTTCTCTCGCATAGTAACACTGTAATATTCCACTTTTGCATGCTAATTGAATCAGGAACAAAAAACATTTCCATTCCTACAAATAGCTGGGGAGAAAATTCCTGAAAAGATCTAACAAGGTTGAAACCAGTCCAGGCTCTCACAGATGACTTACAGTCCAAAATTTAAAGAAAGAAAAAAAGAAAAAGCTACAGTTTGTCCAAATGCAGTTAGATTGGGGTCCCCAGACGAAACAAACTGCATGCATGTTGGAGAACGTGCGTCAGGAAGATTCGAGTTGAACAAAGCCAAGCAGATGATTGCAGATTATGAAGTTGGAGACAGCCGTGGAAAATCATTTAAAATAAACACTGATGCAGTAGTAGTGAGGCTATAGAGCTCCTCATGTTTCCTCTAGTGTTGAATGTAGAGGTTTGTGTTGATTTAAAGTGTCATTGATGCAGATCTTTAATGAAATGCTGATTTTGAATTCTGTCCAAATTGACCTCCTTCCCAAAATAAATGCTTTTAAGTGTTAAAGCAATTACAATTACCGGATTTAACCGATGCTGACAGAGCTTGACCAAGAATAGGTGTTTAATATAATCACTTCCCCACTTTATCCTCTTTACTCGAAGCTAGTAATTTTCAATTTATCGATTTAACGGATATCTAAGAATATCCTGATGGATGAATTTGATTAAAATGGAACAGACACTTGAAGGGCAGGGGGAAAAAAATTACAGTGAAAAAGTTCCTGATATTCCAAAACCCTTTGACACGACTATTTTACGTTAACATTTTAGGCATGCTCCTAACACAAAGCCTGCTGAAAAAAATTCAAGACACCCTCTTTTAGATGTCCTCCGATCACACGGAACACGTTTTTCAGGTCTGAAAACGTGAGGTGCACCGCACTGCCTTTTTTATTGATTTTAGAAAAAAAGAGCAGTGCGCTGTGGTTATTTATGTTGACAGGCAACCACTGAATCAGCTGTCCTGTCAGTGTAGCGCGAGCGCCCGTTGCTTTGCTGTTCAACTGCCATTTAAAGTAGAAACTTTAAAAAAAAATGTATGTTCCAAGCTGAGGGCTCCATCTTTGCAGTGTCTAAAGAGCTGTAAACATCCATCATCCGCCCGGAAAGCCCGTCTCTTCATTCAATCAATTGGACGATGGAAAAAAACACGAATGACGTCGGGTGCCTTTCTGCTCAGAATTGCTTTTTTTTTCCCAACTTCAGGAGCTCCGAGCGCTCCAGCAAAAACACGAGGCGCAGCAGGCGGTTAAAACACGAGGGCGCATGAACGGCACGCAGAACGCTCACTGCCAACAGAAAACAATTCAAAAAAGGCGCCTCTCACTGCAAAAAAACGCGTTCTGTCTGATCGGGGCCTAAGGCAACATGGCATACATCATACACTGAAAAGGCAGTCCCAGAATGCACTGTGATGAATTGAATTCAAGATGGTGGAAGAACATGTTATTTAGTATTAAAATGTATAGATAAAAGTTTACATTTCTAAGAGTAGCCAATATATGCTTGTAGGAATACAGCAGTTAGTTTAGCAACATGTTAACGTCAAAATCGAGTAGAATTCACGGTCAGTGGAGACTCCTGTGTGTTTCATGTCAGGAATGCTATATACGTTTGAAGTTGCTGCATATAAAGAGTGGTTCAAATCAGGTTCAACTGCAATAAGGACGGGTTCTTAGATGTCAGCTGCCCATGTAGAAGCTAACAATGATTTGGAGTTACTTCCAGCTTAATTAGTTTTGATTCCAATGAACTAGCAATAACATATGACACTGAGGTTGTGCTGGGTTTTGTAGAACAAAGTAAGAAAATGGTTAATGGGCTGGACGGGGCGTTACATTTCTTCATATTCCGAATTAAATTGGCTTAGTTTACCTCAAAGTTAACAGGCAGGTTCCTCTTAAGAGCAATCTCATAGACCAGGCTGATCTCCGATTTGCTTGCATCACTGTTCTCCTCCGTTTCTTTCTTCTCCTCTGAACACTGAAAAGGTTAAACACAAAACAGACCAACTATAAAAATGCAATTACATTTTATCCAGCATATCGACTTTAATTTTAAAGTAAGAACAGGCCATTTTTAACTTGAATTTGTGAGGCTTAAGCTATCATCCGCTTCCAAGTATTTAAATATTTGATTATGCTGCTTGATATTGCAAACTGTCATGATAAAATGATTTATCAATCTTAAGAATGTATTAAAAAATATCATAATGTATTCTCATCGATAACTCATTATTTTAACCATTAACACATTGGTTTGTGACGCAAATAGCGCAAAGAGAAAAACACAATTCCCCCTTGTACTAAGAGAGTTGTCTGTTAGTTTATTGACCAAAAGCTTAAATACTATGCAAAAACTGTAAATTATTCACTTCCATTCATACACACGAGAAAACTCAAGTTCATGTGAGGAAGTTTTGCATTTTTCTGCTTTCCAAAGATAAAGTCTAGTGGACTCTGACCTGTGAATTCACATCACGTGAAGATGTGTGACTAATAGTCCTGTAATGATGTCTTGGCTGAATTAAAAGAACACAAACTTGTTGCAGGAAAGTGAAGTGAATTGGATATTTTTACATACTGGATTTATTACTATTTGGTATACGTTTACCAAATGTTTTTATTTTTTTAAAAAGACAGAGCGTGACGTCATATCACGAGCAAAACGTTTCATGCTCAAAGTGAACATGTTTGCATTAGAGAATAAAAATGGTTTAAGCAGCGTTAAAACATTTAACAATAATTATTATTGATTTGAGAGAATGCACAAATCTCAACGCATAAGATCGCCTTGATTCAACAATCCCTTTAATACGGTACACAGATTTCTGTCGCTGACCTCAATTCAGCCTCAAACCTACATTGCACCCTCTAACAGAATGAAGACCTGCCAGGAAGATCTTAAGAACAGGCTGTATGATCTCAGACCTGATGGTGAGTCTACATCAACGCATGACTGCAGTTTCTCATGTAACTACTCGGAAAATAGACGCTTCTGGTTTTGTGGAACAGTTCTGATTTTGGAGAAAGTGGCTTGGTTTTGTGAGAAGAAAAAGCTTTCAAACCGATCCAAGAGCAGTTCCCTTACTTCCGATTCGTATCTTATCAACTACAAAAGGAGCTGCAATAGTACGCTCGCACAAGTTCCAAAGGGTGACTTTTAATATGATCCCTGCAGTATATTATCTTGGTCACTTCCATTACAGAACTGACATTTCTTTTCAGAATGAAGAGTGTGTTCTCATGCAATACATGAACAAGGGTGTGTGATCTAAGAGCACTCGATCAAGTTGTGCTTTCTCGTAGACATTTAATACTGCGTTCTCAGTGTCGTCCTTATAGCGATCACACGGCATGATGTCATTGTTCGTTTCCTTCAAACGCCCGTTAATGATGTCTGGGATGGAGAGCCATCGGGTGGTCTGGAGAGTGTGAGATTTTTTATGACAGACTGTGAAGGTTTGTCTGTATGCACGTCTTCAACGGATCTGACAGATCACAAGCTAAATTTGATGTCGTTATAATGGTCAACGTCATGGTACTTTTCATAAGTTACATATTAGTTACATATTTAGTGCTCTATATGCACTAACTTTTATGCTAAACACAAAAGTAGTAAAAGGTTTGCACAACAAAGTAGTTCACAATGCAAATGTATCCTGAAGTGGAAAAACTCATATTGACTATAAGAATTGCCATGACTTCTCCCTAGCATTAAGATTTTATTTTCACTTTATTTACCATGATTTTTTCCAGGCCTTTCGACATTCTCAAGGATTGTGGGAAGCGGTAACCCAGTAAAAAAAAAAACAAAAAAAAACCTTTGTCACGATTTATGCACAGCGGCCAGGCTAACACCAATAAAATTGTATGAATTTATGTAATCTATAAAAAAATAAATAACTTTGTATTATTAATATTATCATTGTCAGCTAATAATGGATAATAAATTAGGACCATGGATATAGAAATGTTTAAAAAATTACGTGAGAACCTCTTACAGCTGTACAGTCCTCATAAAAGTTGGCCAATGAAGCTGTATTACTACAAAAAGTTGCACAGTTTCAATCAAACACCGCAAGTAAAAATAAATAAATATATCTTTTACACTATTACTATTATCAATTTATAATATATAACACATCAGGTTCATAGATGCAGAAATATAAAAAAATATTACCTTTCAAGAACCTCTCACAGCTATATGGTCCTTATAAAAGTCAGTTGGTCTAATGAATAGACTAGAAAATAGGTATGGGGGGGGGGGGGTTCCTCTTCAGGTGTGCAAATTATTCTGATATTTTTGATTTAACACACAGATTCGTTTATTTTGGATGCAGACGTGTCGCATGTTTCAAAAACATTTGATCCAATAAAGCTGAGCCTCACGTTTTCTGAAATAACAAACCATTAGGGTTTGATATAAATAAATGTCTTCCAAACATCATTTAGGCTCTTCTGCTGAATAGGGAGAATTGAAAATCAACATCTCTGATAGATTAATCATCCGCTTCTCTTTGAAAAGCCCTCAAATGCACAATTCTGTCAGCATGTGTTCATCTGAGAGATTTCCTGCTTACAGTGTGCGGTCACTGAGCATCATTCCCATGATAACCATTGGACGGAACCCTTTACTCAGACTCGAGTGGTACTAAGGAGTTTCCCAATGTCTGTTTCCTAACTATTCAGAGCTGTGCTGAGTGTACATACTGTGGTGTTGTTTATTCCCTCGACAACTCTGGCAAGCGCTCATTTGCCTGTTAGCACATGGTAAACAATTGGCTTTGTGAGTTCATGAGCGTGTTGAGAGGAAGGAAAACATGGTGTACTCGATAATAAAGATCAGCTGAGCCACAAACACTGACTCTCATGCACTAATAATAGCATAAGTGTCCTTTATTTAAGGGTGCATTTACACAACAACGTGCTAAAAACAGAAACATTTGTCTTTTTCTTTTTTCGCATACTGTCTGCTGTCAAAACGATCACGGTTACTGACAATCGCAGTTTTGGCTGCGTGAGATTTTCCAGCTTTGTTGTTGTCGAGCAACCGAAGCGCAAGCTTTTTTGGAAAGCAGGGCGGGAGCAGCAGCTCATTTGTATTTAAGGGGACGCATACAAAAACGGCGTGCAAATTTAAGCAACAATGAATGATCTGTGGGGTATTTTGAGATGAAACCTCAGAGACACATTCTGGGGACACTAGAGACTTATATTACATCTTGTAAAAGGGGAATGATAGGTCCCTTTTAAAAAAGTAAAGATAGTAAAGATGCATACGTGTGAATGAAACCCATTGTGTGTGTGTGTGTTTGTTTGTGTGAGCATGATACTCAACCTCAAGGTTTGAGATCTGGTAAAGGATTGAGGAGACATGCAGACGAACACAGTTTTGCCCTGAGGTGTGCACAGGTATGGTGTGTATCAATTTGTAAAGCAATACATGGAAAAGGTGTCTGACAAAGCCCTCATTATGGAGACAGAAGGGGGACAAGACCAAACAGGAGAGGCGCCACTACGGTTTAAATAACCTTGGTCGATGCCAGGCATTTGGGGCACAATGTAATATGATTTCCGGTGGGAGAAATTAGTGTTTTGAAGGATAGCCTGAAGCTAAACTAAAGCTCAGTGGAGATGTTGTGAACATTGACAGATGATGAGGAAACAGGACAGTCGTGTCGTCTTAAATATCATCAGCCTGAAGATCACTTTTACCTGACAAGAGGTTATGAATATGCAGGGCATGATAGGCTTTCAACTGCACAGAATGAAAAACAGGAAACTGGAAACCACATAAAATGTCTGAGACCATTGGTTAAAATGCATCAAATGGAACACTTTTTCAAATTAATTTTCAAATACAATTTTTTTAATAAAAAAAAAAAAAAGTTTCTCACCAAGGCCGCTTTTATTTGATTAAAAAAACGCAGTAAGAAAATACTGTGAAATATTACTACAATTGAAAATAAATGATTTTTATTTGAATATATTTTAAAATGTAATTCATTGCTGTGATGGCAAATTTTCTTCAGTGTCACACGATCCTTCAGCAATACTAATATGGTGCTCATGAAACATTTATTACTATTATCAATGTTGAATATAACAGTTGGATATATATGTATACATGTGCATTTTATTTCAGGACTTCAAAAGAGTTCAAAGTTCAAAAGAATTGCATTTATTTGAATTAGTAATCTTTTTTAATATTAATGTCTTTACTGTCTTTTGATCAACAGAATGCCTCTTTCTAAATAAAAGCATTCATTTCTTTACAAACTTTTGAACTGTAGCGTACGTAGGATTTCCCTAAGATGCTAAATGAATTTAAAAAGGGGTTTGATTGCATGGTAGTGTCGTGTGCGTTCTGTTTGGTGGGACACTTGTGAAGGTTACCTGAGGTGGTCTTTCTGGAATGGGTTCGTTCTTCAGGGCCTGAAGGGCTTTCATGGCCGCATTGTGTCGGGCAGCTTGGCGAGTCCGCCCCTCTCCGATAAACTCGTTGTTCCCCACTGTCAGCTGCACATAAAATACCTTAGGCACTGGGTAATGGTACCTAGGTTTGGGAGAAGGCCAAGAGACAGAGAAGGAAAGGTTGAGTGAAAGAGAAAAAGGCAGGTAAAAGGGGAAAAAAGTCCTTTGATTTATAAGAGGATTATCTTATCGAAACTTGGCAGTTTTATTACAGTGCAAGCTCTAGAATGGAAACGATAGAATGCAACCAGGAATTAACAGGAATTGAATTAAACATGAAGGTTGCTAAATTGGAGGAATGACGGGAAAAACATGAATCGTGACGGATAGGAAGAACCTAAATAAATGTAAGGATTTCTTTTCCTGGCTATCAAGTTAAATATCAAGGATGCAGCACTAAAATTCCACCCAGTGCGATCAGCTGATTAAATTAAATTAAATTCCTGTCATGGCCAATAATGAATAAATGGCATGCATAAAATCCAAACAAAATGCTATCAATATTAAAATTCCATACGATTTGTCTAAATAAATTAGAAAACACTAAAACAAAAATATATTATTTGAAATGATATAAAGGCACCACAACATTATACCACTAGTAAAAATGATCCTGCTTTGAAAATAAAAATAAAATAAAATAAAATTACAGGATGACACGGAACGCCGACTCCGTATTGGCCAACACTGTACATGCCCTTTTAACGATTATTCATGAAGGTCTAGTTTACAGAGCAAAAATCTGTGGACATTGAGATTTGCTAAAGATGCCATGCCGTGTCATCAATTCTCCCCTAAAGTAAACTAATCGTTTTATATAAATTTAAAAATAGGGGAAAGCAAGCATTCACAATTAAATAATCAAAATCGGCCGATACGTTTCCAGTAAAAACAGTATGACACGTGAAGCAACAGTCGAAACTTCTTCCCGAATGTGCACAACTGTAGCTTTAAAGGGAGTAAAGCTAAGCTATTGGCATGCCAATTACAGTACCGCTACCTAACGGATCAATACTATAGATAAAAGAGTCAACCTCAATAATTGACCAGTCAGTTGTCGGAGGTCTAGTTGAGCATCGTGACCCATTCTTGCTATGCACGAAGCTATATCGTACATTATTTTGTACCCCCGCTGTCACAGAGCTCCAATGAAGTAAGAGTCTAAAGACACAAAGGCTGATGGGAGTGGTGTACAAAGCTTTAAAACAACTAGAGAAAAGACAGATTTATTTCTGAGGTGGAACCCGAACAATATTGGTAGAGTAATAAATGGTGAAATTAAAGGGCCCTTCTTCCGTGGGGTCAATGACATAACAATGAGTTGGTGAAATAATGACTCCCATTGGCTCCAAGCGAAGGACCGTGGAACAAAAGCGGCTTCACATATATCCAGCTTTCTTTATCTTAACTTTGGCTCACCCATGCAGGGCTGTCAGGCCGCTGTTCAGTGGGCAGATTTAAGGGTCTGTTTGCACTTTAAGGCCTTTATGAGGAACGGTACCGGCTGACCTAGCGTCAGCTCTCCCCCTTCCCTCGTTGGGGAGAACCCATTCACACTCCTCTGCAGCGTCTGGGGACCGAATTGTGCTAAAAAGTAGCTGCTGCTTTCCAAAATCATCACGCTCTCACGGTTTTAGCTCTTATCAGCATTTGGGGAATTAAAAATACATCAACAACAGTCATGAACAAGGTCAAAATGTGTTGGACAATTAGAAATGCATCACATCGTGGAAGTAAACGGTACATTTTGCTCAAGTCAACTGTTCTCAACTCCTTTTACTTTTACCATAATCTCATGCATTTCTGAGGGAAACAAAATTATTCAAGAGTGACTTGATTTGATCCGTCAGGAATCCTCCAGCTATTTGGGATCAGTAATATGCTGCCAGATAGGGTGGTCCGAGTATTTCAGTAACTGCTGATCTACTGGGATTTCACACGACCATCTCTAGGTTTCACAGAGAATGATCCGAAATAGAGAAAATATCCAGTGAGCGGCGGTTCTGTTGGTGAAAATGCCTTGCTGATGCCAGAGGTCAGAGGAGAAAGACCAGACTGGTTTGAGCTGATAGAAAGGCAACAGTAACTCAAATAACCACTTGTCACAACTAAGCATCTCTGAACGCGCAATCAAACCTTGAGGCAGATGGGCTGCAGCAGCAGAAGATCACACCAGGTGTCACTCCTGTCAGCTAAAAACAGGACACTGAGGCTATAATTCACACAGACTGGCCAAAAATTGGACCACAGAAGACTGGAAAAATGTTGCCTGGTCTGATACATCTCAAATTCTGCAGTGGCATTCAGATGGTAGGGTCAAAATTTGGCATAAACAACTTGAAAGCATGGATCCATCCTGTCTAGTATCAATGGTTCAGGCTACTGCTGGTGGTGTAATGTTGTGGGGGACATTTTATTGGCAAATTTTGGGCCCCTTAGTACCAACTGAACATCACTTAAACGCCACAGCCTAACTGAGTATTCTTGCAGACCATGTCTATCCCTTTATGACCACAGTCTACCCATCTTCTGATGGCTACTTCCAGCAGGATAATGCACCATGCCACAAAGCTCAAATCATCTCAAACTGGTTTCTTGAACATGACAATGAGTTCACTGTACTCCAATGGCCTCCAGTCACCAGATCTCAATCCAGTGGAGTACCTTTGGGATGTGGTGGAAGGCTGAGATTTGCATCATGGATGTGCAGCCGACAAATCTGCAGCAACTGCATGATGCTATCATGTCAATATCGACCAAAATCTCTGAGGAATGTTTCCAGCACCTTGTTGAATCTACAAATCTACTAATTAAGGCAGTTCTAAGGGCAAAATGGTATCCAAACCAGTACTAGCAAGCTGTACTTACTTTTTAAATGTAGTAAATTTTACAATGTAACTTATTCCTGTGATGGTAAAGCTAAATATTTTACCAGGGAAATTATTCTAATATGCTCATTTAGCGCTAAATAAACATTCTGCATTATAAATGTTGAAAACAGTTGTGCCGCTTAATATTTTTATGGAAACCGTGATACACTCTTTTAGGATACTTTGATGAATAGAAAGTTAAAGAACAGCCTTTATCTTTTGAAATCTTTTGTAACAATTTAAATCCCTCACTGTCACATTTGGTCAATTTAATGCATTTTTGCAGAATAAAATCTTGCTGACCAATCTTTTGAACAGTACTGTATTATTTCTGATAACAAATGTAAAAATGTAAAAAATAAATGAAACCTTGCAGGAACAAAAAGGCATCACTGGCCACTGTTACAGTCCCATGCTTTAAGTTTCTTGATTGTTTAAACTTGAACAGAGGACAAAATCTAAAACTGAAACAGACATGTGCAGTGTACTGAATCGTACTAAACTAAGGGTCATTAGATCTACATATACTTTTCCGTAAATGTTCCAGTTATATAGTTTCAGCTAATAGAGAACTTCCATTTCATTGTAGGGCATGTGATATTAGATTTGATAACAATTGAAGCCATCTGGGAGATGTTGAAATCAAAGCACATGCCAAAGCCACCAGGAAAGAAGAAAAGATAGCATTACATGCATGATAATGAAACACAGAACTATATTCCTGCCCAATAAAATTATATCATAATAATTCCACAATGACTGAGTAACTAGTACAACCCCATAAATCATAAATACGGGTCTGTGTATTTAATTCTTGCAATAACAAGCTCACCACAAACCTTATATTTTAAATATGTAAATAAAAAAAATTAACACAACAGGAGGAAAAGATAAAATAAAAAAACATGATAAAATTATGTTAAAGAGATTTAAACTTAAACTTAACCCGTTAAATGTCGCCCCCTTTTTTGAGCATAGATCTGAACTTAAATGGTGCAATTCACGAACGCTTTGAAATAAAGACCCAAGGTCAGCAGAATATTGTTTTAGACATTTACATTTTATTCATTGGCAGACGCTTAAATCCAAAGCGCCTAACAAGTGTGAAGTTGCCCTTGGTGGGGATTGAACCCGGGTCTCTGGTGCATTAGAAGTGAGTGGTTACTCACTGAGCTGAGCAGAAGTGAAATCACTTCCAAAAATAAAATACAAAGTATGTATTTTAAAAAATAATTCAGACTCTAAAATTGAAAATCAAAGGCAAATGTTTATATCAAAAAAATGGAGCCAGCTAAAAGGTAGTAAAGCTTTTTATAATATTTTATTATGGTAGTAAAAAGCATGAGATAACCATGAGGCTGATTCTACAAGTATTATTTTAGTATTTAGTATTACTTTGATTGATTACTATATATATATATAGTTCTATTAATTTTAGCTTAAGGT
Source organism: Opsariichthys bidens (assembly GCA_037194245.1). NCBI lineage: Eukaryota > Metazoa > Chordata > Actinopteri > Cypriniformes > Xenocyprididae > Opsariichthys > Opsariichthys bidens. The sequence continues at coordinate 2,369,970 of CM074301.1, read as the reverse complement.
TTAGTGAATTTGTTGTGTCATTTTTATTAGTTGTTGGTTTTGAATAATTTCCGTTTAGCTTAAATTTATTTTTAAAGGCAACATTTTCATTTAAGCATTCCATCTAATACTTATGATTTAAAAATAAAACAAAATAATGAAATAAACTAAATATTTGAACGTGCTCAATCATGATAATTTAGCATGGTGTTTGTGTTGTTGTCGTTTCAGTTCTGCATCATAAATGTGTCCACCGGCTTTTTATGGTAATTCCTTCCTTGATTCCTCTAACTGAGTGGGAGGTTGTGTCTATGGTTTTTTAATGGGTGTAAAATCATTCCAGCACATGTGTGTTTGGAGCCACATCTCTGAGCCAGCATCCTGCATGTCTCCTGTCTGCTCCAACAGTGATTCAGCATTTCTCTCCCAGAATTCCAAGGGGTTCTGCGCTCGGCTGACCACAGCCCCTCTGAGGGAGGCGGAGCCTGCCCTTGCATGTCAAGCGTGGTCCCAGACGCTTGGAGGAAATGCCAAGTGCAACATGGGACCCAGCCAGGATGTTGGGGCGGTCGATTTTCTGGTTACAGGTGCAGGGAGAGTGGCTGCGGCCCCGGCTCGTAGGAGGCCCCTTTTGTGCAACGTGGGAAAGTCGTTGCTGACACACTCTGAGCCACATTAGACCCAATAATCTATCAGCACACACACCAGCCAGGCCTGTCTGGTCTGCATTAGAAAGGAACACAAGCCAAAGCGGGAACACCTAGTGAGAGGACAGGGAGAGAAACCCACTGGAAGGCAAACATTAGTGTTGTCTTTTATTTATGCGTGTGAATGTGGCCGCCAGGATGAGAGAACAGAGCAAGAAGGAATGATGAAAAGAGAGATGGGGAATGACTCAATAAAATGATAAGTCACCAGGAATAACTATGAAAAAGACTTAAGATGTGGTTTCAAGAGCAGCTAATCTGCAAGACGAGTGGGCGAGCGATGACTGAAACTTACTGAGCCACAGATCAGAAAGACAAGTGCGACATTTAAAAGGGATTGCTCGTCACCCCCAAAAAGAAAGAATTGTCATTATTTACTCACCCTCATGCTATTCCAAATCTATAAGACTTTCTTCCTAGTATTGTAATTTTACAGTAATACTACTACTACTACTACTACTAATAATAATAATAATAAAAACAACATGAAGAATCACAACATTTTTGTCCAAAAAAACTATTTGAATCAAAACAAAACACAAACTCTTCAGGTTTGGAATTGCATGAGGTTGAGTAGTTATTCATTTACTTATTTTTATTTTTTTGGTCAACCATCCCTTTAAGACTTAAGTCAAAGTATAAAGTATTACTTTCCAAAGAACACGACATGTAGAACAAGATACAGCAACCATATGCATTTAAATGTCATTTCCAAGTAGTAATAGACTGGATTTGTGATTCTAGAATACACTTCTCAGCAAGACATCTTAATTGAACCTAGATTTCAAGGAAAACATTAGATGTAAGAGCCATAATTTTAGATTTCCATTCCAAAGAACTTCATTGTAGTTTGTCAATTCAAAGGAAAGCGCTACATATTCATATGAGGACACCCAAACCAATCAGTGTCACATCTGCCACATTTTTAGGGTAGAAAACATTTACACATCACGAAATGATAGATGTTAGTAGTATGTCAAAACTCTTTCTAATTTGGAACCTGGTCAACAAATGACTTGATTTGCGACTAGCGATCCAGATCGACGTGCAATATTACTCCCTCAAGCTTCATTCGCACAACTACGAGTCATGGATCATCACAAACACACTATTTTGTAACAAAAGCTCATGTATCCTTTCAAAAACAAGGCAAAACTCCCTTCCTGTAGTTATTCAAGCACAAATCCACCTCAACTCCCCCGGGAGGAGGCTCACGCCCAAATCTCGAGCGGAGTTCCTTAACCCAGATGTAGGATTACGTTTCAGCGTTGGCCAGGATGTATTGGCGATCTTCTCTACAGTTTTAGAAGCTGTGAAGAATGTCATCGGGTATGGTTTTGATGAATGAAGCATTTAGGGATCGCATGTCATCATCAATGTATAGCATCCAAAAACTATGTGGATATGGCGTGACAACAACTAACACAATAGCAAGTAACACAATTTGCTAAAGTGTCTAAACTTACTTCAGACAATGTGTGCACTTTAGAGAAGTGATAAGAAACAAGTTGTCAGTTAGTCCAGTCTTCCTGCTCAAACCAATGTAGGTTTGTAACGAATTTTGTCTTCGTTGGCTGCCCGCGAAAAACGTCTACTTTGAACCACCCACAAACACTGTAAGCTGAGGCCTGGAAGAGTTTGGTTCGTGTTGTTGACATCTCAAGAAGATGCCGTTTTCCATGATGCAAAAGCAAATCTTTTCCTGTACTTTCAAAGGATGAGGACTCGAGCTTGAATTGATAAAGTGAAACCAACGCCATCGTTACTGTGCATACAAGTAAGAACTAGCCCCCCGACTAAGCCTGGTTTCTCCCGAGGTTTTTTTCTTCATTTTGTTGGAGTTTTGGTTCCTTGCCACTGTTGCCTTTGGCTTGCTTGTTTGGGGACACTTGCTTGATATTAAACAGTGTTTTTGGCGCCGTTGTTTGCGAACTGAGCTGAGCCGGACGATTACGTCACTGTTTTCTGCAGTGCTGATATACATAAATGAACTAAACTAATAACTACTGATATTTGCAATGGAATGAATCAATACAAATATATAGAATAAGATGGACAATGACACCATTTTCTTTGGGAGCTGCTGTGCAAACAAAAATTATTTCCCAATTAGTACTGTTAAGCTGCTTTGACAATTTGCATTGTAAAAAGCGCTATATTAGTAAAGGAAGCCTCCGGAGCTGAAATTCAGATGTGGTTATGGGCGTTTCTTTTCCGACACGCACTGCAAGTGGTAGATCACTCAGAATAGACAGGGCCATCTGACCAATCAGACCAGAGTAGACTCTTGAAAAAGAGGGGTTTAGATAAACTGTTATCCAACAAAATTATCCAACCATTTCAGACACCATGAGAAAAGAGGTGGTGCTGGAAGCCAGTAATTCTGGTTTATAAAGTTATGAATATTGATTTTTTTTTATATATAAAATGCATCACTTCACTTCAGAAAGTTCCTATTAACCCCCTGAAGCCGTACGGATTCATTTTATGGATGGATGTGCTTTTTTAGGCTTCAAAATATTTGGTTTACTATTCACTCCCATTGTAAAGCTTGGAAGAGCCGAAATATTTTTCAAATATAACTGTGTGTCAACTATAATTGTGTTTGGCTGAAAGAAGAAAGTCATATATATACCTAGGATGGCTTGAGGGTGAGTAAATTATGGGATAATATTAATTTTTGTGTAAACAATCTTTTTTTTTTAGTGTTTTTTGACCTTGGATGCATGTAAACCTATTATTGGAGGCTCTAAAAACATTATTAAGAACCTCTTAAATAGTATAATAGGGGTACTTTAATGAGTCAAAGGATTACTTTCCAAAGAACATGACAGATGTTTTAGGATTCAGCGACCCGATACTAGCTCATGATCAGTGTGGTACTCATGTACTGTATGCAAGTACCCTGGTTTTTCCAACCGTGCACACTCTGTATGTTCAGCTCGCACATGCGCTTCACTTTTCTCCCCATTAATTAGTTTGTCCACAAGACTGGCCTGGGCAATTGTTTCACAGTTGAAAAGGAAACAAACTACTGAAGACAGCTGCAATATTAGGCTGCGTTTACACCTGGTATTAAGATGCATTTTGGTCAATCAGATCACAAGTAGACAAGGGAGAAACATTCCTGTTTACAAGTGGTATTTTATCTCTTTTGTCCACTTTCAGCCACTTCTGTCCTGATTTCTTGAAGGGGAGAAATCTATAAGTGGGCAAATGTAAAAGCTTTTTTCAGACCTTTAGATCTAACGGCGATTTACAATATAAATAATATACAATGAACGTACCTAGAGATGACATGAAAGCATACAGAGAGCATCAGCTTTCTTTTCTGATCTGATGGCCGCAAGACCATGCCGAACGCTGCGAGTATGTGTTAGAAATCAGGAATGATTAGAGAACATTGAGTATTGTATGATTTCTGCCTTCAAACCACACTTTTGCTCTTCATAATGTTTAGCCATTAGGTCAATACGGAGTGTAGGGGGTCTATGGCTGTTTGAATGCATTCAACCACATTTGGTAGATTTGTCCGTTTACCGTTTTTGACCACTACCTCAAAACATTTTAGACCTTGTTTACACCTGTATACAGGGTCATCCATTTGTGATCCATTCGACCAAAATACATATTAATAAAAGGTAATAAATAAACAGGGCCTTAGATACCTGTTGTGAAGAGATAATAGTTTAAAAGGAGTTCAAATACATTTTTATCACTCATAACTTCTGGAGACAAATAGCACAGAAGATGAAACTTTCAAATGCGCATGTGTCAAGCACCCGTTTCTCGCACACTATCACGTGGAGTGGCTACAAGTTTGGCTGTACGCATTCACAACATTCACGTCAAAACTTATACTAAGTATACTTGGGGCTTAAGTGGAATAATGCTGCATTCAAGTCACGTTGAAAAGATCGTATTTACGAGTTAAAACGCACACGAATGTCACCACAAAGGCATAAATACCAGTGGGAAGCTCGGGACTTTTTTTAAGCCCTGATCTTTACAAGTTGGGGGCGTGTCAATGAGAAACATGGCAGAATAATAGAAGATTTAACAGTTACAATGTCAGGCTTTTTTTATTTACAACAAAATAAGCTGATTCCCTGTACAATATATAATAGCATTGTAATAACAAAATATGTGATGATAACGTTCACAATGGCTTCATGAATTAATAAAAACATCAAAAAGCAAAACACATCTGATGCACATTCTATGTTCTTCATTTTCCAGAAGTAGATTTCAAAAACCTAGAGAAGGGTTTCATCTTGCTCCGATGAAAGTGACTTGAATGCACCTGAAGTCGTAAACACAACTTCCCACATGGTAAATACGAACTTCCCAGGAGGACTCGAACGCAGGTTTTTCCAAGTGAACTGGCTTGCAGTACAGGGACTTTGGATAAACACAGAAGAAATGGATAGACTGAGTCTTGACTACTGATCAGTCACCGGGACAGGCTTTTTAACAGCCAGGCAATACGCCAGACTATCTCTCTTTCTCATCATTGATTGATCATCAGTGTGTTGCTAACATAAAGTAAGAGCTAGCAGCACATGCTGGGCCTCTGATGACTTCAATCTATCTCTTGCCATTTTAACTGCTAACAGGAGGCCCCGACCGCAGTTTTGCTCTCCTTTACACAGACAGAAAAACATCACTTGTGAATTTTCAGTGTAGAGGTCTGAAAATCCTGTGAGGATTAAAGAAAGAGAGTATAAACATGCTAACAGGTGTTATAAATTCTCCATCTGCAAGATAAACCACAATTGATCTCTCCAGCCAGATGCCTAAATAAAACTACTAGAAAGTACATTTTAACCCTCTGTCTAAAGGTGCAGTCACATTTCACTTTTGCTCCGAGAATTTTCATATGCAAAGTCCAGTGCATGAATCCATGAATTCGTGAATTTTGTGTCAGGGTGAAAACAGTGTAAAAATGCTATGGAAAAAAAGTTCTCGTACTATAAACCGTAAAAGCTCTAACCAGATATTATGTAATTTTACAGTAAAATGTTGTTCATTTCAAAATTTTTAGAAGTAAAAAAGAACAAATCAACATATAATTTACAGTTAAAAACTGTAAACTGATATTGCCACAATTCCCTGTGGGAAACTCCACATTTGAAAGCATTTTGTTTAAATAATCATGTTTCTTAATAGTTTTTATTATCAGTTCTGTACAGTAGGGTTTTGTGTTACATCTTCTGTTGTTTCATGAATGTTTATTGCATCATTTAAATAGCATTAAAGTTTTAATAGCATTATTATGCTGGTTGTCAGTATAAAAGGTACAAAACTGGTTTACATTAAAATTTTATTGTTTGTAAATTACAGTTTTATACTGTAAAATTTACAGTTTGTTCTGTAAATGTGTTTACAGTTTTTTTCAACCACAGCTGCCAAAATTATTTTTTAAAAACTACAGAATTTTTTTTTTCCAGTGTAGAGTTTGCTTTTGCTAATAATGGAATTCCAGGAATCTGAATAAAAGCATTTTCTAGCAGCATCATAAAAATAAGAATTCAACAGAATATGCTTAAGAGTCAAAAGAATTTGACACGAGAGACATAAAGGAGGAACTTCGCCTATTAATAAAAACCCATGAGTAAGTCTTGCCACATCAAGTCATCTTTATTTATATAGCGCTTTTTACAATGCAAATTGTGGTAAAGCAGCTTTACAGTAATAACTGGCAAATAATTTTGGCTGCACAGCAGCTCCCAAAGAAAATGGTGTCATTGTTCAGCTTATTCTATATATTATTGATTCATTCCGTTGCAAATATCAGTAGTTATTAGTCTAGTTAATTTATGTATATCAGCACTGCAGAAAACAGTGACGTAATCGTCCGGCTCGGCTCAGTTCACATACAACGGCGCCAATGCAGGCATATCAAAAACACTGCTGAATATCAAGCAAGCGTCCCCAACTTAAGCAAGCCAAAGGAACCAAAACTCCAACAAATGGAGAAAAAAACCATGGGAGACCCAGTCTTGTGTGACCCAGTCTGCACCTAGTAAAGACGACTTGGTCGTCTTGATTTGAAGTTATGGAAGGAGCTTCTTTTTATACTAGAGTTTATTTCAGAGTTTATTATTTTTATTTTCATCCCATTCTTTCTTGTTAGTGATGTATAAGTTAATTACTGGTCTAAAATCAGAAGGTGGTATTTGGCAGTCAGATATCTCTAGGCCAAGCACTTCCCTGGCAGCTGTGTACGCGCTCTCATTACTAGTCGGTCCAAAGTGACTTGGAACCCAGCAAAAGATAGCATTCAAGTTCATTCTTTCGATGATCTAATTTAGTTCAAATTTCAACAATTATGGGGTGATCAGTCTTTAGGGAGTGCTTGATGACAAGGTCTTGAGTCAGAGGCAATCAAAATGTTCCGTTCTTGAACCTTCTCAATATTTTCCAGAACCAGAAGTAATGCCCGAGCCTCAGCTGTGAAGATGGAGCTTTGGCCCGGAACTCGAATGCCATATTGTTGATCCATCACTGCTGCTGCTGATACACTGTTATTAGTCTTTGATCCATCCGTGAATGCAGTTCTATGTAGTGGAAACGAGCACCTCCGCTAATAACTACTGATATTTGCAACGGAATGAATCAATAATATATAGAATAAGCTGCACAATGACACCATTTTCTTTTAATGTAAAGCTGCTTTGCCACAATTTGCATTGTAAAAAGCGCCATATAAATAAAGATGACTTGACTTGACTTTAGCTTTAAGAATTTCTGTTGGCATTCAATCGAAAAATTATTCAAAATAAAAAGTATTTTTATTTTAGATTTAGTCCTTAAACTTCTTTATTACAGTTAGTTGTCAAGGCAACATTTATAGTTTAAGTTTTACATCTAATATTTATGTCAGCTTTATGTCAATTACAGAAAACGATTTTGAATAGTTTTAGTATTAACAATACAGCACAGTTTTACAATGCACAGTATGACAAATGGATATTCATTTGGAGATTTGCTAAAGATCTCATTCAACAGTAATACTAATTTATTGGTGTTTTTAAAGCTCAACTTTAAGTGAGCATAGATGTACTGGAATACCTTGAAAAATATCGGTAATCATTACAATTTTCGATACCACGGGTAAAACTACCATACTGAACTTGCTAGTTCAGATTTCTTTTGATAATTTAGGTAATTTTGTTGCAATAGCTTACAGCACAGGGAGGCTTTAATTGTATCGTTGAGCTGAATTTACAAAAAAACAGCAAGCAAACAAACAAAAAAAGAACAAATGAATAAATTGCAAACGATAGCACAAATAAACAATAGAATAAAGAGACGAGGTGATGTAAAATATCACTGGATAGTCTTTAATTCTAAGCATTAATAAATATTTTACAGTTAAAGTTATTCAACAAAAGTTATTCAGTCAAGAGCAGCGAGTGATTTTTCACGTCGTCTGTTGTTCATTCATCAGATCAGCGGTGCGCTCGCTTTTGCTGTGAGCGCGAGACCTGCGGGAATGAATAAAATGATCCACAATACAAGCACTATTCAACCAGACTACCGGAGAGAACGAGACAAGTGAGTGAGGGGAAAGAAGAGAGCAAGCTGGTATCGGCGCATCAATATTGCAGAAAAGGAACCGTTTCAAATATTTCAGTATTGACGGCCATTGACAACACTAATTAGAATGAATAAATTAGCCAAACAACCGTCAACACGTAGCTCAGGCCTTCAGAAAGTGAAAAACACAATCAAATGTGTCAGCAGGACAATGGCACTTTATTGACCAGTCCTTGGAACATATGCTCATGTCCCGGTGGCACAGATTAACTACAACACTTCGGCAGAAGACAAGGAATGGCCTCCTGATAAAACGAGGGAAAACATGGATACTTCCTCTTGTGTACCCCTCCATGTGTCGATTCATTTCACATAGCAGGAGCTTTTTCCACAAATGTGAGTAAAGGAAAATGACAAAATGATACTTCAAGCATCCCACTTTAGCACAAAAGGTTTGTCATCGGGGGTGGAGACCTCCTAACATGAGATTTGTCACAGGAGGGGATATGGAAAGGCAACAGGTATGGAGCAAACCAAACCCCCCATGAAGAAAGGAAGATGTGTGACGCCTTCAAAAACACCATCCACTGACACACAACAGCACAGGCAGGGCCACCATGGGGCTTTTTCACCAGAATTATTGTCTGAACCGACATAATGCTAGAAACAAGTTCTTGGCTGGTATTAAAAGTAATACAAAAAGACTTTTGGGAACATGCCACTTTCAATAAAAATCAGCAGGTGGTATTGACTCTTATCCACGTTGGATCCGAAAACTGTATAAAATCACGGCTAAGTATTCATGGTGCGCCATTAATTGGGCTATAGCAGAGGTTGATGGTCCTTAAGAATACAGAGTACGGCCAGAACAGCGAAATAAACCACATATCCCTTTAAAAAGTCCCTGATCTGCCTTTCGGACGACCTACTACAGAACTTCAGTGTTTATAATGTTAATTAAAGGTCAACGAAACCCAAATTCCTCTACGATGTGCGTTATGACTCCTCTTGCAAACATGAGATTACAAAGCTTTCTGCTGTTTAATCGGTGGGCTTCCCCTGTTTTATCGCTTCAGCAGAGAGTCAAATTCCGAACCTCCCCAATTCCTTGTGACTGATTTAAAATGACACACTGGATTATTAAGACTATATTTGCACGTCTTGAGTTTTAATTGGAATTTGGGCTATTCTCATTTGCGAAGGAGGCGGTGGCCGATGTAATTCATACATTAAACTCTTTAGTACCAGGAGCACTTAGTGTCAGTCCATTTACTGCTAATGAAGCAACTTTGGCACTACGGTTTTAAGCTGGACCGATGCCCGGCACAGCTGCTTTCTGTCCTCATTAACGGCATTAGTTTAAATGCTAGTAGCTGATTGTTTTAATTTGGATGGTAGCAACTGCTGTGATCATGACGATCACAACTTTGAAATGGAAATTTATTGGAAGAGGTTTATCTGCAATGGTAATGCCATGATCTGAGCTTTTTTTCTACCACGAGACTTATATAAATTACGTAAGATTTGAACGATTTAAAAAGAAAAATAAAAAAAAGAGAGGCGCATGCCACTTAAAAGTCGCGCCATGAAGCAGGTGTTGTGGGTGGTTGTTGGAACATGTTAAGGTGTTCTGAATAGCTTTAGAATGTTATTTGATTCCTATGGAGTTCTGGAAAGTTTCTACGCAATAGGGATTTTATTTTTCATCAAAATTCTATTGAACTTTTTTAAGTCATTTTTTGGACATGCCATTTGTTAAGTACCCTATTACACAGTATGATTTATATAATATCTACAATCATATCATTCTACTGCAAATAAATAAACCAAAGATTCTAATGAGCTAGCTCTGTTAAATGAGTCCATCATGAAAATCCTGATTCATGAACAAATGACTCTTATGAGCCAGTTCTTTTTAATGAATCATCCAAAAATAATCACAATATCTTGATGTTAGGCTACGTCCCAAATGCCACACTTCATGTGCACATGCAGTCTTGTGGACTTGAAACAGCTGCTGCATGCTCATGTCCATTATGTCCCATTTGTCATGTTTCAGAAGGGTGCTCGTAAGCACACGCTTTGTGGCCGATATGCGCCTTCGATGCACTTTTTCCCAAGCCGGCACTGAAGCGAGCTCAACAGCAGACTTCTACCCGCAGTCGAAGTGGCGTTACGTCACAAAAGTTTGAACTCTGAGGAAGATCCCAAGGACTTAAGGTTCCATTTGGGGAAGGGGCTAAAAACAAATGACTCTTATGAACAGTTTCATTTTAAAGAGTCAAAATGATTGATTTGCAAGATTCATGAAACAGTTAGTGAATAGTTTAGAAGTGTTACTGACTTCTACTGACTGTTCATTTGATGAAAGTTTTTTAAAGGATTAGTTTACCAAAAAATGAAAATTATGTCATTAATTACTCTCTTATGTTGTTCCAAACCCGTAAGACATTCGTTCATCTTCAGAAGACAAATAGACCGTTTACGCAAAAACCGGAAACACGTCAGAGAAGTGTAAACCCAGTTCCGGTGTAAGCTTTGTTGACGGCGAAATGGCAGCTAGAGTGTTTGACTAGCCTGACTTTTCTTTCGAAGTTCACCAGCGAAATTAAAATTATATTACATCATTATATTTTTTATATATTATATCATATTTACGCTACACACACATTCACAGACACACACACTCTCTCGCTAACTCAGTCACTCACTCACAGGCAGATGCGCACGCACACACACATATATATTGACAAGCGTTAATTACGCATTATTAATTAAGCATTATGCACAATCTTCCCTGCAGGTGGGTGTGTCACGTAGTCGTGATCCATTCTTACTGCCTTCGCTACCATGTCGCCATCTTCACAGCATTGCTGGATAGACTGACGTTTACTTTTAGTCATTTAGCAGATGCTTTTATCCAAAGCGACTTACAAGTGAGGAAAACAAACAAGCGATTCTTCACGAATTGGCAAATAACACAGGAAGTGCTCACAATACAAGTTTCATAGGAGCAAGTTTTGACATTTGACGGTTCTTTCATATACTGACTCCCTTCTAAAAAGGAGCAGTAAAATTGTTCCAAGGGAATAGGCTCGGGACAACACCACGGGACGAACGACGCAGAGCGAAGCAGACATAGGCCTCTTTTGACATTAAAACTGTTCCCTTCCTCTCTCTATTCGGATCGCCTGCATTCAGCGTTCAGATTTGGATCCAAAGGAAACGAATGAAATGAAAGGTAATGCTGTTTTTGGGTGGAATACGAACAGCCTGGAGCACAACAGAAACTGCGGCACTTAGACTCAGACATTTTTCGTATCTGCCGCTACGACAACAGGAAGTTCTAATACACTTCAATGACGTATTTCCGTTCGAAAAATGCGAAAGTGCGTAAAAGGTCTTTTCAAAGAAATCTGAGAGTTTTGTGTCCCCCCCGCCCCTATTGACAGTCTACAAAACTATCACTTTCAAGCCCCGGAAAGGTAGTAAAGACATTATTAAAGTAATCCATGTTAACTACAGTGGATTATCCTCCATTTCATAAAGCCTCAAGAGTGCTTTGTTAGCGGGAAAAAAAAACATTCAGCGTGACAGCTGACGTAAAAAATAAAGGCTCGACTTAGGATCGCCGATACCGATCAGTTAATAAAACGCTTAATTGGCCCTATATTTGCTTTACTGTACATGCTTGATGGTTGCTATGAGAGATCAAACTATACAAAGGAGGACAGACACCAAAACACCTGTGTGGCTCTGTGAGCAGCGAGCACCTGGAGCCAAATACAGAAAAGAAACAAAATGTATGACTCAAAGACAAGCAGCTGTCCTCTGACTGCAAGCCACAAAAAGCATTAATGACTCGCCCAAACAAAACAATGCCACCATGAAAAAAAAAAAAAAAAATCTGCATTTCATAGCAACTCCTCCTCTGTGTGAAGGGAGGCACATGACTTTTGCAACAACAGGGAGGAAACACACAGTTCCAACAAACACCCCTCACCTCATCATTTACAGGAAGTCATGTGCTCTGACGCCCCTCGGAATGGAACAAGATAAGAGCGGAAAAGGAACCACTGAATCTACGAAGGAGTTGCTGGTCCAGCCTTTTAATATAAATGTGAGTTTTGGAGTGATTCATGCTACCAAACCACAAGTATGAGGCTGAACCTCAACAGCTGGGCTGAGCATGGGACCTCCAGAACAATGAGCTAGCCTGACACTGCTCCAGCTCACACAAAAAGACCTCATTTGACCTGGAAGATCCATTACGTGGAGCAGCTCTGCAGCTGGGTTGTAGCTAACTGCAAACATGCTAAGACAAAGATTTTTAAACACAACAGAGGTGCTCAATATATAGTTTTTTTTTTTTTTACACATTACACATTTATACTGGAAATTAAATAAAAACTAAAACTGAAACAAAAAATAAATTAAACCAAAATAGTACTATTAACCAAAAAAATCTAATTACAAAAATTAGATTTAAAATAAAAATATAAAATAAAAGCTTACACAAAACATTAGTAAAAACTATGATAGTATATAATGACATGATTTGCACCTGACAGATGATAAAATGGGCAATAATCACAGATTTACATTTAATTTCATACATGGAGACCAAAATATCATAAAGACTCATTATGCTCGGGCCAGTCAGCACTCAGAATACCCTGGCAACCGCCCAAAACACCATAGCAACTACATGGCAATGCAATTAAAACAAACAAACAAACAAACACTCAGATGATCTTATGTTATTTCAGTGGCGAAATTCAGTTTTTTTTCTTCATAAAAAGTAAGAAGGAATCATTAAAACATAAAATAAGTGATCCACAAGGTCATTAAAAACACAAGAAACTAAAATCAGTTGAATTTTCCAAAAGAAAAAAAGTTCCAGAATAGCTGCACATTAACCTCTGTTTTATGAGTTACTGGCAATTTGCTCTGCTGAGACAATTTTCTGCCTGAAGCCCTCAAACAGAAGCAGGGCTAGGGTCATTTCTCCATTTGATACTGATATTGGGTAAATAAGTGATTATTCTGGCAGCTGCTTAAGAAAGGAAGTATGGGACCCTAATAACCGCACTTTTATTAAATCATTTATGAACTGTGGATTCTGGCAGCCTCCTGGATGCACGTCTGGACACAGACATCATATTGCTGGAATGCTTAATGGATTCTCTAAAGTGCTGTTTGGTAGGTCTTTATATTACAGTCCTGGCTACTGGTTAATGAATACTTAGGTGTGCAATGAATTGATTAGTGTGACATCACAGAATTTAATTGGAAGTTCACTGCTGTTGCTGGCCTAGTTTTCAGCTCTGTGCCCCTTGTAAATTCAATGGCTGGGCTATGTCTGGGTTGATGCTCAGGGAGTATTATCAAGTAGATGCTCGATTAGATTTTTTTGGACATTAATCAGTTCATTAAATGAGTAAAAAGCCCCACTCAAAAGGGTTCTTTTTTTTTTCTCATGTTTTCGAAAGAAGTCTCTCACGCTCACCAATGCAGCAGTAAAATTGTGAAATATTATTACAATTGATATATTACAGCAATAGATGTTTTCATAATTTTGTGGAAACCGTGATACTATATATTTTTCTATTCTTTGATGAACAGACAGTACAAGAGCAGTACATTTTGAAACTGAATATTTCAAAAATTTTGAAATAGAAATATTTTGTAACATTATAAATGTCTTTACTGTCACTTTCGATCAATTTAATCAATCCTTGCTGAATAAACATATTAACTTCTTTTAAACTTCTTTTTCTTTTTGTACTGCAATTAAAATCATCCTTCCATGAATTACTGCATCTATAACTCTAAATTAAAAACATTAAAAAACGATTAATCGAATTCTTTTCAGAATTCCTGATTCCTTAAATCACATAAAACAGAAATTTTATTACACTTCCAAATAAATAAATAACACTTGATACCAATCTAAAAAAATCTCATGGCAACAAAATAAAAATATTGCATTTTACAATAGAAAAATGTTAACATTGATCTGTGGTTTAAAAAAAAAACTACCAAAAATAAAATAAAACAATCCTGATATAGACAAAATGTTGAGAAATATGTTTAATTGCATAATATGAGGCTCACTTCAATGCATGTCTGCCTTCTTGATAGAACAACAAATGTATTGTGGCTTAAGAACTGAATTTTATTCATTTAAAAAAAAATATATATATATATAATATATACAGGGTTAACACCATGTGTCTGGCTTGGCAGCTAAAGTGTTGAAAGTTTTGAACGGAAATCTGCCGACAGTAATTCACAAACACTGGTAAAGAGTGTTTAAAATGATACCTAAATGAATTCCTGGTAAGGTCTGAAGATTTCTTCTGCTAATTTCACTATGCAAATAACATTTCATCCCTTACCTGTAACCAGCCAGTGTTATTTTAGTATAATTGAGATAATACTGTTGTGTTTTTATTTGTCTACTGATATATATATATATATATATATATATATATATATATATAATTTATATTTCAATTTTATTTTAGCATTAGTTGTACAATTTTGAATGAATGCTTTTAGTTTGTGTTTCAGTTTACTGTAATAACCCTGTAAACATCATTTTGGGCAAAAGAGTCCATTTATGCATGACTATCTTAAAGCTAGTCGTGGTCACTGGCTTTATCTTTGGAATGCTTGACAGTGGCAGATATGATTCCTAAAGTATGACTCAGATGTAATGGAAACGATAAATCATTTCCACTGAACAAAGAATTCCCCTTCACCAAAGTTAATTGTGATGAGAAACACAGAGGGTGTTGATGAGAAAATGACGGTTGCCTTGAACCGAGCCAGAGCGTGATTGTCCCCTCTTCCCACTCCCCCACTGGTCCACACTTACATTTCACTTAACATTCGAGGCCGGAGCACGCTTACGTCATATATGATGCAACTTTCTGAATGAAAGAAAACAGGAAGAAATACTTTCGCTAAGATAATAGCCTAACAGATATTTCATTCATGCCGCGCAGCGACTTATCAGAGGATTATTACAACGTTAATGGAGGAATTTGCAGCTTTACTCACAAACTACAATTCCTGTTAGTCAATAATGTGAGAACCAGACCAGTTATAAACCAAAATACACTTTGAATTACTTACATTAATTGAAAAGTGTACCATCAAAGTAGTAAAAAAAAAAAAGAAGCTGTTTGCCGTAGTAAGGATGACAGTAGTGCACACAAAAGTAGTAGCTGTTCCGTGCTCACTTTTTCCAAGCGGGCCAGGGCTACAAAACAAACCCGGGCTTTGGGGTCAAACACGCACAGTTCAGAGCGTCTAGAGAGAGTAAATGCTGAAATATTGCAATCAGGAAAGATAATGTATTGACTAAATGCATTTCTTTGGCAGTCAGTGTGTTCTGCTCATGGCTGAGGGAGTAGGTGTTGAGTGAAAAGTACAGTCCTTTTACAATCTTATCTTACCAACAGCAATGCCACAAGCATAAATCATCTGATTTCTGAGAATATTCAGAGGATCTAAGGTGACAGGTGCCAAAAAAAGAGATAAAACAACCAACTAAAAACGAAACTGTCAGTAATGAAGGACAGATCTCATTCTGAAAGTCACATCTTCAAGAGCAAGGAATGGGTTTCTAGATGATATTTTTTTCTTAATCTCTGCTCGTCAAGAGTAGGGCTGTGTGGTGCACGATAGAAAATTTTAAAAGTTTAGCACATTTCAAAACCAGTCAAAAATGGCAAAACCACATTTACTGTTTGAATTTCATGATAACATCTACAGAATTTGAAAGCTGAGACTTTGTTTCACATCAGAAGGAACAAGCATTTATTGTAATTATTGGATGGTAGATAATAGTCTTAACTTTTTTAAATGCTCCAGAGTTAGAGAATTTCTGATGGTGAAGGGAAGAGCATTCTATAACTTGGGGGCTTTGAGCAAAAAGGCTCTTTCTCCCATGGTATTAAGTTTACATGAAGGCTGATGAACAAATAGTGTTAGGAGAACAGAGAGAACCTGGCAGAGTACATTTACATTTATTCATTTGGAAGACACTTTAATGCAAAGGGACTTAAAATTGAGGAATACAACAAGCCATTCATCATGAAGAGGCAAACAGACTCAAGAAGTGCTCACAATACACGTTTCAGACATTGCTCAGAGTAGCATAAGCTAGAATGAAAGGACATGATTCATTTCATAGAGGAAATGTTGTTGTTTTTTAAGATGAGGTTAAGTGCTCATGAAAGATGTGTTTTCAGCTGTCTTTTGAATATTGCCAGGGATTCTGCATTCCACAAGAAGTTGTGTTGCATGCTCAGTTAGAAAAGGCCTGATTTTCCTGATGTTGAGTAATGCAAATCTGTATGACCAAGCTGTCTTTGAGATGTGGTCAAGTCAAGTCAAGTCACCTAAAAATATATAGCGCATTTTACAACGCAAACTGTGGCAATTATTATTACAGTAATAATTGGCAAATAATTTTTTCCCAAAGAAAACAGTGTCATTGTCCAGCTTTTTCTATATATTTGTATTGATTCATTCCACACTTTTGAAAGATCAATAGTTATTAGTCTAGGTAATTTATGTACATCAGCACTGCAGAAAACAGTGACGTAATCGTCCGGCTCAGCTCAGTTCGCAAACAACGGCGCCAATGCAGGCATATCAAAAACACTGCTGAATATCAAGCAAGTGTCCCCAACCAAGCAAGCCAAAGGCAACAGCGGCAAGGAACCAAAACTCCAACAAAATGGAGAAAAAAAAAAACCTTGGGAGAAACCAGGCTTAGTCAGGGGGCCAGTTCTCCTCTGGCCAACAGTGAACACTTGCTTGATTGATTCAGGCAGAATTACAGGTCATACGACCGATTTGGGGGTCGAAACAGTCAAAACATTTAATCCAGTTCCATCTAGTTTAAGATATTTTTCATCACACCGGTATGGGACGGTTTCCTGGTGATATGTGCCACTGGCTGATGTGTCGGAAAGGCCCTCACAAGGGATGAGCTTGTTGACAGTCTCTGCAAACACCCCAGGGCCACACTGCTGCCGCGAACAGGCTCCCCATCCAACCTGGACAAGGTCCGGATCCAGCTATTCACGTTAAATGGTAAACCTCGGGATAAGCAGAGAGACTAAAATTAGCGTAGACGCCATTCTTCTTCTGATGTAACGAGTACATCCGGTGTTATAGGAAGTGTTCCCGGTTCCGGCTGACCTGATTCCGTTACAGTAATCTAGCCTTGAGGTCATGAACACATGAACTAACTGTTCCGCATTTGTCATTGAGAGCATATGTTTTAGTTTAGACATATTTTTAAGATGGAAGAATGGAGTTTTACATATGCTAGAAGTGTGGCTTTCAAATGAAAGATTGGTATCAAAGAGCAAACCCAGGTTCCTAACTGATGGAAACGACTTAACAGAGCAGCCATCAAGTGTTAGACCGTATTGTGTACAGAAGTTTTTGGCCCAATAATTAGAATCTCTGTTTTTTTCTGAATTTAGTAGTAGGAAATTACCATCCAATTGTCATCCAACTGTGTCATCCAATTTTTTATATTAGCTACGCGTTCCGTTAATTTTGAGAATTGGTAGGTTTCGTCAGGGCGCGAAGAAATATAGAGCTGAGTATCATCAGTGCAACAGTGAAAACTAATGCCATGCTTCCTAATGACATCTCCCAAGGGTAGCATGTACAGAGTTAAAAGCAACGGTCCTAGTACTGAGCCTTGCAGTACTCCATATTCAACTTGTGTACTACTACAAACTGATAACGGTCAGATAAGTATGATTTGAACCATGCCAATGCAATTCCACTTATACAAACACAATTTTAGAGTCTATTCAAAAGAATATTGTGGTCGGAAGTGTCAAAAGGAGATGAATGGAATTTGTCCTCAGGGATACAACAATACACTGTCTGATGTGATACTGTAGTAGAGCATGCCTATAATTTTCTCTCTAATATTGTCAATCTTGCAAGTAAAGAAGTTCATAAAGTCATTTCTGCTGTGCTGTTTGGAAACTTCAGAAGTTGAAGCTGTATTTCTCGTTAATTTAGCCACTGTATCAAATAAATACTTAGGGTTGTAGTTATTTTCTTCTAAAATATTTGAAAAATAAACAGATCTAGTGGTTTTTAAGGCCTTCCTGTACTCAATCATTCTCTCTCTCCATGAAATACGAAAAAATTCTAGTTTTGATTTCTTCCAGCTGCACTCCATTTTTCTGGCAGCTCTCTCAAGGGTGCTCTTTATACCATGGTGCTGGACCAATATCTTTTCTTTTTTAACCGCAAAGGAGCAACAGAGTCTAGAGAGCTGGAAAAGAGAGCATCAATAGTTTCTGTTGCAACATCGAGTTCTTCTAAGCTGTCTGGTTTGCTAAGAAACTGATAAGGAAGATTATTTATAAGTAATCTTTCGTGGTAGAGGTGATGGTTCTACCATATTTGTGGCAGAGAGGCGGTTTTGCAGCCTTGGTTAATTGTAGCACGCATGAGACTAGATAATGATCTGAGACCTCATCGCTGTGCTGCAGAATTTCAACGGCATCAATATCGATTCCATGCGACAATATTAGATCGTAACTATGATTACGACAATGAGTGGGTCCTGACACGTGTTGTCTAACGCCAATAGAGTTTAGAATATCTGTAAATGCCAATCCCAATGCGTCTTTTACGTTATCTACATGGACATTAAAATTCATCAACAATAAGGACTTTATCCACAGCCAGTACGAACTCCGATAGAAAAATCAGCAAATTCTTTGATAAAGTCTGTATGGTGCCCTGGTGGCCTGTATACAGTAGCCAGGACAAATGCCAAATGGGATTTGTCACTTACATTATATAACGTTATGTAAAGCACCATCACTTCGAAAGAATTATATTTGAAAGACTTGAGCAATACTGAAGATATTACTATAGATTACAGCAACACCTCCCCCTCTACCTTTTCGACGAGGTTCATGTCAATAATAGTAACGTTGAGGCTAGACTCATTTAAAGTAATGTAATTGTCTGGTTTTAGCCAGGTTTCTGTCAAACACAGCGCATCTAGATTATTTTCTGTGATAATATCATTTACAATAAGTGCTTTTGAAGAAAGGGATTTAATATTCAGCAACCAAAGCTTTATTATTTGTTTATAAGTATTATCTCTGTTTTTTACTTGTTGAACATCAATTAAATTATCACCCTTAAATGGGTTCGGAAGTTTTTTGTATTTACTAATTCGGGGTAGAGACACAGTCTCTATGTGATGATATCTAGGTGAAAGAGTCTCTATGTGTTGGGATTTATCTGACTTCTGTGATGTGAGACAGCTAGCAGACAGTTGGTTTAGCCAATCTGTCTGCTTCCTGACCTGGCCTTCAGTTAGTCAAGGTTCAGCTCTAAGACTATGTGCCATATTACTAGAGAGAAGAGCAGCACCACCCCAGGAGGGATGAATACCATCTCTTTTCAACAGGTCAGGTCTGCCCCAAAAACTTTTCAAATTGTCTATGAAACCTATATTATTCTGTGGACACCACTTAGACAGCCAGCCATTGAATGATGATAGTCTACTAAGTATCTCATTACTCCTACAAGCGGGAAGGGTTCCAGAACAAATTACAGTGTCTGACATTGTACCTGAGAGTTCACAATGTACAGAGTTCACTAAGATAATCGCATCCAAAACAGTATCTAAAGCCCTTGCATTCTTACTATTCTCCATTAAAGTTTGGATGTGTGTCTCTAATTCTGAGATTTTCTCTGTCAGCCTGACTATTTCCCTGCATTCATGACATGTGAATCCCTCGACAGAGAAAGCTATACTTTGCATGTGACCGGCAGTGCAAGTAACAACGAAAGGAGAAGATGACATAGCTTACAGTGTTTGTAGACTGATCCAACTTACCAGTTGTTTGATGAATTCGTAGAAAAGGAGAGCGCGACAGAAAACGGTGGCCACGGATGACAAGTTTACAAACTAACAAAATGCTAAAGGTCAGTTAATCATCAAAGACAACTCCAAGATTTTTGGCCAAATTTGATGGGGTAATTGATGATGTACCTAGCTGGATGGTGAAATCGTGGTGTAGAGTCGAATTGGCAGGGTAGACAAGAAGCTCAGTCTTTGCCAGTTTGAGCTGCAGGTGATGTTCTTTCATACATGCCGAATCGTCCGCCAGACAGCTTGAGATTTATGCAGGTATTGTGGAATCATCTGGTTGGAATGAAATGTACATCAGCATGGCAATGTTCGAAGAGACCATGTGCCAGTATGATGGGTCCCACTGATGTAGTGTATATGAAGAACAGGAGGCGTCCAAGAACTGAACCCTGAGGAACCGCAGTGATCAGATGATGAGTTTTGGATTCCTCCCCTCCCCCAAGGCAACTCTAAAAGACCTACCACTGAGATTTAAACCAGTGAAGTAGAGTACCTGAAATACCAAGTGACGAGAGGGTGGACAGAAGAATTTGATTATTCACAGCATCAAAATCAGCAGATAGATCCAGTAGAATGAACTGATGATTTGGAATCAGCCTTATTGATTAAGGATCCTTACGGAGCCTTATGGATCAGCATAAGGATTTATGTGATCACAAAGATACCATCATATGTAATGCTTTGCACATTAAAATAAGAATTTGAAAATATGAGCATGAATGGGAGGCCAGTGTAATTGAAAGCTGTGCTGAAATGTGTTTGCATGGAAAAGTATGGGTGAGCACACGAGCAGTTTTGACTATACTAAAGCATATTCAAAGATTTAGCTGGAAGGCCAGAGGACAGAGCATTACAATAGACCAACCTGGATGAAATTAAGGAACGTATGAGCCTTTCTGCATCATTGGAAAGTTTGAAGTCGGGCAAAATTCCTAAGACGATAGAAATTTCAATTTTTGAAATATGTTTTATATGTGCATCAAATGTTAGTTGATGATCAAAGGTGGGAAGCATGTTGTAATTGACAACCAAACCAACATGGTCAACTTTCCAAGTAGCATACTAATCAGCATAAGCTCTGTTTTGGAGCAATACAGTTTCAGGAATTTATGCTGCGTCCAAATTCTGATTTCTTCTAGACACTGACTCAAAACAGCTACGTGCAGCTGACATCAAGGCTAATCATGGTAATGTAAATTTGAGTATCATCAGCTTAACAGTGATACCCAAGGCCATACATCCAATTAATCTACCCAAGTGGAAGCATATATATGTAAATATGCTTGGGCCCAACACTGAACCCTGAAGAACTCCCTGTTGAGCTGACACTGTATCTGTGTCATCATTTACACTCAAGTGTTTCAATTTCATCAAGCAAGCTCAGATATAATATTTTTGTATCCTGAAATATTTGTAGAATATTCCACTTTGGAAATTCAAGACACACACCTTGTCATAATATTTTTCTAAATAAATATTATACACTATTAATTGATAGTTGTTCATCCTTTGACCTTACCAGATCAAAATACAGTTCATTTCAAGAAGCCTACGTGTATACATTCCGCTTAAAAGACATGCAAATATATCACGCATATTAAGCGGCCTATCATCTTTTTGCATGGAGGAATGTTTAGTATGGATACTGAGGTACCAGAATAAAGGCAAAATCTGGTATTGAGCCAACCCTACCTCACAGTCACGTTATCTTTATTGCAATCAAAACAAACCAAGGTGCTGATTTGGCCTAGACAGTGACGCATTTCCACCTCCACTACGCCATCTCGACTAACAAACTCTCTTCCACAGAGCTTCCAGTCTTTGCAGCCACAGCTCAATATCAGACCAGGAAATATCAATGGAGAGACTCAACAGCAATTATCCTCATTACCGTAACAGGTAAGCACCGATACAAAGTTACCGTCATGCCCAAATGAGAGAAGGTGAGGTCGTCCCGGAAAAGACCCATCCAAATTTCGACTCTGAAAGAATGTAGGTGCTCCCCAAGGCAGATGAATACAGAATGTTGTTAGGAACACAAAGCCTGATGTCAGTCACAAAGAGCAAAGGCCTGCATAAATAAGGTAACTGTGTGATTCTACCTGCCTGCAATTCCTACTCAGATCCACACATAAGCCGAGCAAGGATGAGAGTGTAGATTTGGTCTGTGTCTAACTAAGCTGGGATAATGAGTAGTTTACAGCTCCACTGTAAACTCCAGGGTACATGATTTGTTTATCAGAAAAGATGCTTTTGTTAATCTGCACCACTGCAGTCTCAATGGACAGAGAGGATATGAACAGGGAGTTAATACAGCTCAGAGTCAGTTACCAGGACTGTCATGACATGCAAAGGTAGAACTAAGCCACAGTTTTTCATCGTTCTGTCCAAGTATCCACTACCATTCAAAAGACATTTACAATATTACAAAATATTTCTATTTCACATAAATGTTTTTATTTTTAACTTTCAGATGATCAAAGAATCTCAAAAAATATATCAAGGTTTCCACAAAAATATCAAGCAACTATTTGCTACATTGATAAGAAATATTTCTTAAGAACCAAAACAGCAAAGTTTGCAAATCAGAATGATTTCTGATAGATCATGTGAAACTGAAATAATGCGTGTTGAAAATTCAGCTTTGCCATCACAGGAATAATTTATTTTGAATCATAATTATATTTTACTGTACTTTAATCAAATAAATGCAGCCTTGATAAGCAAAAGCGGCTTCTTTCAAAAACCCTATAGACCCCAAACTTTTTGCCTGTTTAGCGAAGCAAAACTACAATAGTAGTATCTAGGTCTGTTAGTATGACTATACACAAAAACCAGACCATATATATTCAGTTGTTTCCATGATATTTTAAAAATTCTAAGTTATTACTAAAATTAAACTTTTAGAGGGCATGGAAATGCACTTACTGAAGTGGAAAAGCAGTTTTTAATGTATTTTTAATGTATTTCATTGATACTTAATACTTCCCCTGTGGTACATTCATACTGTTAGTAAAGTTTTTTTGTTTTGTTGTCTTAATTAAGCCACAAAAAAAAAAAAAAAAAAGCTTTATTTTCAGAAAAATCTTGAACATAAACTTCAGTCACTTCACGTTTCTAACACTGGGATCTTTCATACACTGAACTAATCATTTTTGGTGGATTTTCTGATAATAATATCCCACTTCCTCATTAACTCACCGCACTCAAATAACACAAAACAGAAGCACAAAACATTTGTCTGATTTTCAGAAGTGAGACTATGTTATTGTATATCTCAAAAAATTTCCCTTTTAAATACCAAATCATAAATCGAAATAAATTTTTGCTAATCAATATCAGCCCTGATATTCATATCCTCTCAGTCTCATAATCCCTCAATTCAATACAGCCTTGCAATTATTTTTCTCCATAATGAACAGTACAGACACAACATCAATATTCTAATAAAACCATCAATTAGGAGAGCTGCGATTAAGTGAATCTGTGTTTAAATTATGTGACCCTTTTAACACCTCTGAGAGAAACTGTGTTGATTGATTTGATTTGAATTGATTTGATTGAGGAGAGGGCAGAAGACTCAAGGGTAGAATACATTTGCAACACCGTTAATATCTACAATAGTCCCTCACGGTGGTCTCCAAAATGACGTAATCACACGGAGGATCCGATTTACTTTGGCTCCTTGTTGTATTACTATTTCAAAGACTACATCATGGAAATTCTAGATGTGCAGTGAGGAAACATATATACATTTTTTTTCCATAAAATCACTACTCGCAGGCCCTTTAACGCTTTTTGATATCAGGCTGAGATCTTTGCATTACAAGACTCGGGTTTCTCACCTCGCCTTTGTTCTCACAGTGTCCATTGAGCTTCAATCGAAAGCAAATGTCTAAATGAAAGCTTCAAATGACAACAGGATTAAGGTGTAACGTACTCCTTGTAATGTAGTTTAGTTTTCCGATTAGCGTCAACGTTGCTTCTCGACGTTCATGCCTTTTAGCTGATGAATTATTAGGTGACGTCAGTGTCGGCGCGTTTCTTTTCATTCTTGCCAGTTCAGCTGGAATAAACCTGGCCGACAAATTGCGACTCAAAGTTTCCAAAAACATAAATTAGATGTTTTTCCAAATTTGCGGAGCTACGTGTTCCATTAAAGAAATAAACATACTAAAGCACAGTGACTTCTAATCACTAGAAATAAAATTAAATTGCATTAAATATCTAATTACATATTTGGGGGCACAATTCAAATAGGACAAGTTGTGCGACAAGCCCTCGTCCTCCAAAACCACGAACGAAAGGCAAAGAAAGTATGACCCAGACTACAATAAATACGAGTTCACTTGCGATCCGTGCCGACCACAATGTGTGTGTGTGTGCTGTAAACTATTGACCGTCAAGAGCATGAAACCATCATAATCCAAAAGATATTTAGAAACCAAACATTGAAACAAGACATGAGGACTACGAAGACAACTCAGTTTTTCCAACACAGCATCATCCAAACATATGGCAATATTAATACATTTCATTGTTTGATATTAAGGACAGTTGTGTTTACTTTTATATTTCTGTGTGCTGGGTTTCCTCTTGACTTCTGATGTAAAGTATGGGTACTGCAGTCCTCTTACACAACAAAAAAAGGCCAATACTGCCACCTAATGGTAATGAGCAGAATTTCTAATTGCTCTTCTCTTGACCAACAGTCAAAGTTTAGTACAAAATCGCACCAGACATGGTATTCTTTAAAATGTTGAATACATTGGTCAATCTCTAAAATCAGACCCAAGTTAACGGAGTTATTTAAATAGATGGTGTATTTCAACATGAGTATGACACCACTCGATGGCAGTAAAGACAAATACATCTACCAGAAAACGATACTGCAAGAGTCTACATGACAAGAAACAGCTCTGCTTCTGAGAGACTGACTAAAAAAAATAATAATCAGGCTGAAGCAAGTACCTCTGGTTGAACATTCCTCTAAAGTTGTAATTGGCTCTGTAGTTAGGAATGGGTTTGGGGTCCAGGGGCCTGTAGATAGCTGGCTCCCCTCGCTTCATGGCCAAGCCATTCAACTCCACTGTAGGAGTGATGCTGCCTGTAAAAACAAAACGATGGATCACTGTTTTATAA
Source organism: Opsariichthys bidens (assembly GCA_037194245.1). Classification (NCBI taxonomy): domain Eukaryota; kingdom Metazoa; phylum Chordata; class Actinopteri; order Cypriniformes; family Xenocyprididae; genus Opsariichthys; species Opsariichthys bidens. The sequence continues at coordinate 2,344,650 of CM074301.1, read as the reverse complement.
TGTAAAAAACTGTTACTTAAAATTGACTTTTTTGATTTCATTTGATAAAGCAGGTAAACACTTTGACCGACAATACCACACTGGAGGACGCCGCTCTACTTTACAGCGTACATAGCCTGTTATGATGTTGGTACCTGGGTTGCTGTTGCTGTCGGCTTTAGGGGAGCGGGGAGGAGGTCGGGGGAGATTGCTCTCTGTCAGGGCCATGGTAGCTGTGGAGTGCTGGGCCTTTTTGATGCTGCTGCCTTCTGACTCCCAAACCTGGTTCCCCAAGCACAGCTGCACCGTGAAGATCTGCACACACAATCCAGCAGGAGAGCTAGGCTGATTGTTTTCCATGTTACAGTGGACTATTTTCTCAGTGAAATTTTTTAGCTAATCTAGAAGTTGTCAACAAGTCACACAAAATAACTTCAACTCAAAAATCAGCATTTCATCTCTGTGTATTTATTTAGCCAAGTAGCTATAAAATACATAGGATAATGTAAAGTCAGCAAGTCATTTTCGCAAAATAAAAGCTTTCAAGATTATACAAGATCCTGATTGCCAGGTCAGGTTTTATTTTGCATTAAAGACTGAATATTATCCCATACTTGCTAAGCATTTTTTTGAATGGGCTCTTGGCAGCAATACAGCTCAATTTTGCAAGATGATCTCAAAGGATCACCTTAGGGACTGTCTTGAGTGACACAATTTTCTTGCAAGAGAGCAATAAATCATTTCTGGTTAAATATTAGGTTTAATAAATTACATTAACGTAATAATTAAATCAATATGAAGTCAATTTAAAGCTAACAATTTACAGTAAGTTTTCATTTATCACCATTGGTGCATTAGTTTAGGGGTTCTCAATTTTTGGGGCCAGGGACACCTTTTAGGGTAGAACTCTTTCCAATGACCCCCTATAATTATAACAGTGATTAAACCCAAAGTTAATGAGGGTGGGACCAATGAACACAATATGCAATAATGCAATTTTCTGGAAAATAAGCTGCACCCGAGTAGTCGTATTGGGTAAAACACAAGTTGATAAGTGAGTGAGAGAGTGAAGATAAATTCCGTCATTTATTATTACACTCTTTCTGGAAGAAGTCACAAAAATGAACCAAAACACAGTGAATACTTGTAGCACAGACATGAGAAATGCGTCCATAATAACCTACTCACAAGGTGTCGACCTTTTGTTTATTTAATGTTAAATGCATAAAGTTACAACACGCTTAGGTGATAAAAAAACAAACAAACAAAAAAAGACTTAGTTCAGAAAATACCATATAGTAAATCATTTCACGGACGCCCTAGCTATTGGTCACGGACCCCACTTTGAGAACCACTGACATGAACTAATTAAAATTACTATTAAAAATATTAATCATTATTTGCTCATGCTAGTTCACAATACACCAGGGATGTCCAAACTCAGTCCTTGATGAACAAGGTTTAACTAGGCATATATAAATGTTCCAGGTAGGTGTTTTGGAGCTGGTTGGAGCTAAACTCTGCAGGACATTGGCCCTGTAGTACACCAACTAATGTAAACACATACAACTTTGGATTTTAATATAATTAACTAACAAAAAAAAAAAAAAAAAGTTTAAGATTAAAATCTCCCACTGTCTTGCATTTATAAATTGTTCACCATTAAAAGTTAGTGAAAGCGATGATGACGTCATTTGCATACTGAATAGTGAAATGCATTTATTTAACCCTTTAGTCTTCATATAACCCTTTATATTTACCCTATGTTGATTATTGTGTGCTCAGTAATTAAGCATGCCATTTACACAGAACCAAATTATGAAGCCTAAGATTACATAACATTTAACACCATTAACACTTTTTTTCCTCCTTTAGGATGTGCAAATCTAGTTGCGATATCGTGAAGTTATTAATAGGACAAATTTTCATTAGTTCAATCATTTTTAATCAGTAAATAGGATAGCCATTAACATAGCTCCTCTTTCCTTATGCCCCCACCACTCACCCCACACACCTTAGACTTGAAAAAGACTCAAGAAATGGGCATGTAAAGCTGTGGAAAAGCTGGAGTGTAGAGGGTGGGAAGAGAGGAGACAACAACAAACACAGATCTAGAACACACTCATAGTACAGTTTATATATATATATATATAAAAAAAAATATGAGCAGAGAACAAAAACAGAGTTGGGGCATCTTGATGTATTTTAGAAATATAACCCTATGACAACAAACTAACAAAAATCATATCATTAGAGACTACTAACAACTATTATAAAGAAATCAAATACATCATGATAATTACTCCAAGAAATATCCACAAATCGTCATTATAATTGTGCAGATCTATTGGTCTATAATAATGTTTTAATTACACTTACAAGCACTATAATCTCTGAACAAATGGCACACAGAGAAAGAATAAAGGCATAGTTACTTCTTTGTCCATTCTTCTTTGCTTTTTCAGTCTACATCATTGTCTTCTGTGTATCAGAATAATTCGCATTTATGATCAGACGTACCGCTGTATAAGTGTCCTTATTTGCACATACATATTTCATTTGAAGAAGACGTGAAATATGTTCTCATACACGGTGCTGGTTCACGTTTGGAGCTTTTAAGCACATGAAATGTGTCCATAAGAAATTGAAATGCTCCGGTCCGGATGCACGCGGCGATATCCGCGTTGCGAGTGTTCTTAAACTCATCGTGGCGTTCCGTGTAGAAACCGCACTCATGTGCGCACTGTGCGTTGTTACTTGTTACATATTAAATATTGTTAGTCATATTTTACATGTGTTGGTAGCTCTGACCGCACTGTGGGGAAAATGCAAACAACACTTCTCTGCTATTGTACAGAGGAAACAAGCGTGTCCAAATGCAAATATGAACAGGCCGGTTAACGAGCAGCGGTGAAACTGTCTTTTGTGACGTGAATTCTCTGCTATAAGGCGATCTCATGCACAGGGCTCCAGACTAACTTTTCCACTGGTTGCACTGGTGCTACCAATTTTCTCAGTTGGTCGCACCTTTTTTTTTTGCTACAACAATTTTAATCAATGCATGCTTGATGAATAGTCATCTTAAATATTAATTATTAATATTAATCTTAAATATATTAAATCACAGTGGCTGATGGCCGACATAAATCTGGTATATATGTATAATTTATATTTATTTTAATTCATATTTAATAAATTAGAAATATGAAAAGTATGAATTAATCGAAATATTATATATATTGATCGCGTTTCCCGTGAAGCTGAACTGAAGTCCGCATTCATTTCACACGGATCGACTGTCACGCACAGAATACACGCGTTCACGCGGTTACAAACACTTCAGAAAATCTCACTGTTGTATTCGAATAAATTAAATGTTAATTAGATATTCAGAGATTTGTTTTAATGATATAGATGTGTATTTGCTAAATGTTTAATTTAAATGAGAAAATATTAGCCTTTAGTTTGCCTTTATGTAACTAATAATATAAAAGCAAACACTGTACTTTCTCACATACAGTTTACTTTCTTTCTTTGTTGCGGTTGGTCAGTCAAAATAAACCAAACATTTTAGTCCATTCACATTTGAGTCTATTTTCCCTAGTCAGTTTTTGAGTCGCTGACAGACTAACTGTGCGTGACCACCGGAGCGCGAGCATTTTCAACGCGCCAGAGGTTACGCAGCGTAAGCAATGATGCTACGTTGATTTTTTGCGACAGAGACGTGCTTATATACATTACCTTGACAACACTATTTGACATTAACGCAGGCCAAACGTTCTCTCACGGCCTATTGAGGAACTCTGGTGTAAGCCATTGTTGTGGAAATAACTTAACGCCTTTCCAGCTGTGCGCTCATCATCATGTGTCTGTATGCATGGCTCGTCCTTTCCACCAGCATCCTTGACCTCCGATCTTTGTTTTAAAGTATTCAGCAATTGACCTTTCCATTTTTATAAGGCTTAATTCCGAAATTTCCTGAATTCCGAAATTTGGCGCGTTTCATCATCATTGTGCAATGCGCGTGTACGTTCGCTCTCTAGGGTTAATAAAGAGAACTGCACGTGTCTTGCGGAAGAACATTGTAGCCGGAACTACTTCTCTCTGTTTGTCTATGACGAGTCACGCAGGGACTGTGATACTCCGCAGCGCAGCCGAGCCCGGTCTGAAATAGTCCGCATATAAACACTTATTATAGGCGCACCGTAGTGATTCAGGATAAGACAAAAACACGGTTTGGAAAATGGATTCATGATGTACTCGTTCATTATATAAATATTGTTCATTTTGAAAACAAAACAGTTACGGACGGCAGCAGCTCCTGATACCTCGTTCTGTTACACACGCGCGAATAACATGATCATGCGCTCGCACAAATGCGACCACATAAAATTTTAACTCGCACATCGTCAAAAAAAGGTCGCATGTGCGACCATTTTGGTCGCAGTCTGGAACCCTGATACATAATACAGTGCAGTAATTGGATTAAAAGAGATAATTCTTATGAATAATGCAGAGAAAAACTGATGACATGGATGCACACTCTTCAGCCATGGCAGTCAATCACCACTTCGAACTACTTTTCGTGATGCTGGCTCAACTTTGCTTTTTAACCGGAAGAACAAAATAGCTCCAAAAAAAAATAAAAAATTAAAAATAACCACTTTTCCCTTTATAATAAACAAAGAGTCCTTTTGTTGTTTTCATTAATGTGCAACCTGTATAAAAAAAAAAAAATCAAGACCCTTTAACAGTACCTTAGCATGTGCAGGCCCTTTCTCATTCAGCAGCTTGTATTGAGGTTGAATCCGGTTGAAACGGGCTAACTCATTCACCAAACACATGGGAGTTTTCTCTTTAGGGTTTGCCATGTTTTCTTGAGGAGGGCCTGTAAGTAAGAGACACAGCTTAAACATGCAAAAATGAACAAATGCATGTCAAGTTTTTCCACAGTATTCTACATACAACAATTAAACAGGGCGGACCAAAGGCATACTGCGGTTCAAAAGTTTGGAGAAATGAATACTTTTATTCCGCAATGATGTATTAAACTGATGTAAAGTGACAGTAAAGACATTTATGGTGTTACAAAAGATGATTTTATAAATAAAAAAAATGCTGTTCTTTTGAACTTTCCATTGCTAAAATAATCCTGTAACAATGTAACACTGTTTCCAGGGATATATAAAGCAGCACAACAGTTTTCAACATTCATATTTAATAGGTTTCTTGGGCGCCCAAACAGCATATTGATTTCTGATGACTGGAGTAACGGTGCTGAAAATTCAGCTTTGCGTTCACAGGATTAAATTTTTTTAAATTGGAAACGTTTATTTTAAAGTGTAATAAAATTTCAGAATATTACTGTTTTTACTGTATTTTTTGAAAAACAAATGAAACCGAAAGAGACTTCTTGCAAAAACTTCGATAAAAATCTTACAAACCCTAAACTTTGATGTTAGCCTACATAATGGTATCATTTAAAAGCGAACAAAGATCCTGTGAAATGTTTTGCTTGAAAAGTGTGTTTTTATCATTAAAACAAATGCCACCTGGTGTCATACTTTTCTGTCTGATAAATGCAATTTAAACATTTTTAAGGCTCCAAATATTTGGGGGCCACTATATTTGTTTAATTTGTCATATTGAAATCAATCTAAAACAATGTCATTCCATAGAACTGTCTAATAAATGTTAACCAATATGACTGATGAATAACTTTTGTTCGTTTAGAATAAGTGAGAACACAGAATCCATCTGACATAACAGAGTGCTGCAGGAATCATGTATTTGAATGACTCTGGATGGTTAAATGCCTGAAATAAGGCTCAAGATTTTTTCACGTATTATTCTTCTAAATTAAATACATCTGAAATACCCTCTTGTGATTTTTAAAAGCCTTTACTTGTCTTGAGAAAGTGGCTAAATGGGACCACAGAGGTTGTGGGTATATTAAACGCCTTCGCATCGAGCAGGTAAACAAGTCTGCTTTCACAGCTTCGCTGTGTTTATTGTGCTCTTGCGATCTATTCCAACTCAAATTCTCAGGAAAAATGTTGTTAGAGACAGAAAGAGTTGTCAGAAAGTCATGCGACAGCGGTGTAGTTCGTTTACAGCCTATAGATTTTTACTTTTGCAGATTGTATTTGAGCTTCAAAATGTATAAAAGCTGAGTTCTTTTGCGAAGATTAAGAATCGTAAACTGTTTTTGGTCATAGAGCTTATTTTCTGTAATAATCCAAAAGCCAATAGAAAAATCCTACTGGGTTTTTAAATCAAGATATGACAGTTACACAATTATTTATTCCTGTGATGTCAAAGCTGAATTTTCTCCAGCCTTCAGCGTCACATGATCCTTCAGAAATCACTCCAATATGCGGATTTGGAGCTTGAGAAACATTTATTATCATTATTATTAAACATTTTTTGGAAACACAGATGCCATTCAAACATTTGTGGTCAAATTAAAGAGAGAACTTAATACATTTATTCATCAAGGATGCATTAAACTGATAAAAAGTGACAGTGAAGACATTTATGTTATAAACAATTTCTATTTAAAGGTGTAGTTTTTCGTCCACTGGAGGTCACCTATTCAAAACAAGGACATAGCTTGATGACGTTAAGTTTGAGCGTGGACTCTTGGGATATGTGGTCTTCACCTTAAAGCCGGTGGAAAAGAATCAGGATGGGACTCGTTGGGATTATTAACGTTACTGTAGTATGAAGCCGAAACTTATTTTGCCACAGTCGACGGCGATGCTTCCGCTTTTGCGGTCATGAATATGAGGTAACGCAGCTCTGTTTATCTTATTAGACACATTTGAATGTGTTGAAAACGATGTTATAACATTACTCTGTGCGTTCGCTCGCCGCTATTGTGAGACACTTAGATTGATGCAGCTAGATTGATGTTAGAATATCATATTAAATTTGAAAACATATTGTATGATGGAGAAAATTCTGTATTAGTATTACTAAAAATAAAGCTGCATCTGATTATCCTATGTTAGCTACTTGACAAAAGTGTTTTTATCTGAGGCATGTCACTCGCAAAAAAAAAAAAAAAAAAAGGAAACTAGATTTAAACAATAAGACTAAACATGTTGAGCTATATTACTATTATTAATTATAAATGACGCCATTTACAAGCAACTCCCTCACACGTCCTGGATCCTCGGTTCAAATTGCGATCACAAAAACTGCAGCTTTAATAAATACTTTAATACATTGAATAGATGCAAATAAATGCTGTTCACTGAACTGTTTTCAACATTGATAAAAAAATAATAATGTATTTCTTGAGCACCAATGCAGCACATCAGAATGATTTCTGAAGGATCATGTGACACTGAAGACTGGAGTAATGATACTGAAAATTCATCTTTGTATCACAGGACCATATTAAATGAATAGAAAACATTTCTTTTAATTTATAATATTTCATAATATTACTGTTTTTACTGTAGTTTTGATATAATAAATATAAATGCAGCCTTGGTCAGCATCTTTCAGGAAGTTTCCCATTTTTTGACAGGTACTGTATTATTATGAATGGGAGAAAGTGCAACGCACAATATGGCAGAATAAGTCCCGCCTTCTAAATAAGCAATCGTCAATTGACCCTTCGCAATCAGTTTGATTGACAGGCGATCTGACCAATCATAACCCCGAATCCACCATTTTGTCCGACAAAGCGGTCAGTGGAGTCAGTAGGATTAACGTTGGTGAACTTGTGCGCACTCACGTCTTTCCACGCTTGAAACAACATTCCTTCTGATGTTCATTCATGTTTATTTGATGCTATAAATGAACTAGTATGAAGAGATGATCGCTTCACGAGCCGCTCGAAGGAGCTACAGCGATCTGTGACAATTTGTTTAAAGTTCTTTAAAAAATTACGATACACTAAACATGAAACTGTTTCATATGTCTGTCGACGCATTGCTCACTCCGTGAGAATATGATGTGTGGCGTGAGAGTGCAGGGGTTGTCGGACATAGCAACAGTAACTATCGCGTGCTTATGAGAGCACATGCGCATTGGCTGAAAAATGCAGTTTCGTCATAATGAGCATTTAGAAACCAAATTTACGAGACAGTTGATGTGGGATTTCATTGGTGATTGCAAATGTGAAATTTAATCGGAAGCGTTTTCTAAGAATTTTAATTCAAAGAGATAGGAGCTGTACTTGCATGAGCTGAAACAGCGTTTTAAAGATGGTCGCCGAGTGAAGGGACCTTGACTAAACTGGCGAAATGGATCGGATTGGAATGCACTCAGCATCCTGGTACCTGATGGGCTGGCTGGTACAGTGGAGTCCACAAAGCCAGAGGCAGGGCTGGGGCAGGTGGGCGTTGTGGCTGGCACTGTGCCATTGATGGTGGGCTGCAGACCCAGAGCTCCTGGGCTGGGCATGGCCACAGCGGGCACCACGGCGGTCAGGCCAGGTCCAGACAAGGGGGCTGAGGTCTGCACTTTCACTTGAGCCATGCTCTATCACTGTTAAGACAACATGATTTCAGGTGAAACAGTCTTTCTCGACACCAATAAGATGTAGTATTGTAGGTTACAAGTGAAATGCCCTTTCCACTCCATTATAGGACAGACACGGTCAAGGACATGAAATAATTCCAAACCAGATAAGCCAAGCATGCTATTTTTAAAACAGACAAGGCTGTATCTTCTTTAACTCAAAGTTAACTCTGTCAGACTATAACTCATATATTGGCAGGCTGTCAGATCAGTATTATGTCTGAGCAGATGTCAAACAAAACAGACTGCTGTAACAAAGTGCAACACACAAAAGAAAGAAAAAAAGATCAGCATTACTTTCTATTCATGGGGTGAATTCATAATAAAAAAAAGCACTTAAATGTTTATGATCACTGTAAAATATGACTGTATTTCAGTGTTGTTCAACTAATAATTACAACTATTAAAAAGTACTTTCATCATTGACAAAGCTGAAATGAAATATAAATATTACATGAAAAAATTTATTTAAAAAACAAACATAAAGACGTAATAAATTAAAGTTAAATAAAAAATATTACAATATTACTAAGTCTTAAAGAGATAGTTCACCCCCCCCCCCACCCCAAAAAAAAAATTCTGTCATCATTAATTACGCACCCTCAAGTTGTTCAAAACCTGCATAGATTTCTTTCTTCTGAACACAAAATAAGGTATTTTGAAGAATATACCGTTGATGGTACCCACGGACTTCCATTGTATTTTTGTTCTCCATACTAATGGAAGTCAGTTGCTGCTTGGTTGCCGACATTCTTCAAAATATCTTGAAATAAATTCATACAGGTTTGGAACAACTGGATGGTGAGAAAATGATGACAGAATTTTCATTTTTGAGTGAACTGTCCCTTTGAACTAACATTAAAATGCCAAGTGAATAGGGCTGCAAAGGGGAAGAAAGTTTCCAGTAAATTTCTGTAACGTTTCCACTGGAACTTATCCTGGGGAATTTTGGAAATATTCCAATTTGGAAACTTAGCAAGGAATTTATGGGAATTAATGGGAAATGTATATACATTTAAATAAAATGCATCATATACAAACATTAATATAAACATTTTTGTTTTTTATTTCATGTTATTATGACCATAGTTATTTCTTTTTTGCATCCAATTAATTCTAATATGTTAAAAAATTGTTATAAATGTGTTATTTATTTCAGCGTCACAAAATCATTCTAATATGCATCAATGTTGGAAACGGTTGATATTTTTTTGGAACCTTGGATACTTTTTTCAGGATTCCTCGATGAATAAAAAGTTCAAAAGAACAGCATTTATTTCAAAACAGAAATCTTTTAATAGATTCTAGTCTTCAATATCACTTTTCTTAGTCAATTTCACACATCTTTACAGAATAAAAGTCTTACTTTCTTTCAAAAAAAGAAAACAAATTACTGTCCCCCAAATTCTGAACAGTATCATTTAAAATATTTCTATGCTGTTCTTTACATTTTTATTCAAAGAATCCTGAAAAATATGTCACGGGTTACCAAATCAGAATGATTCCTGAAGGATCATGTGACACTGAAGTCTGGAGTAATTCAACTTCAACTTTCCATCACAGAAATACATAACAGAAAACCTTTATTTTAAATTGTAAAAATCTTTCACAATATTAGGTTTTTTTTTCTGTATTTTTTATCAAATGTGCATGTTATGGAGGAATGCACAGTGCATGCAGGGGGTTGTGGCCTCAATAGTGCAAATTGCCTGTTTATTCCCACAGCCTTGAAAATTCCTGGAATTTTGCAAGCCTACAACTGAAAATATGAAAACTAATTAACTAATACTATATAAATAACACAACATTGCTGTATTTTGGAGAATTGTGATGGATTCACTATCAGCTCCATAAACAATGATGAATGGAAATGATATTAACTAAAATAAAAAATAAAAATGAATGAATGAATGAATGAATGAAAAGACCGGATTCTAGCCATTTTAGAGGTGAACTTGGAAAACTAAGTAAATATAAATGACTGAAACAATAAGGTTTACTATCTTTGTAACTTCCAAGGACTTTTAATCACCCTTTTGAAATCCTCGTATATTTCCATAACGTACTACACAACGCAATCACTGCCAGACCTCCATCCTTAAACAAACAAACCCAGTGTGACAAATGACGGACTGGAAGCAAGTCCGCATCGAGCCAGTGGACTGACATTCGACCACTAGGATCCATCCTTCACGTTATTAGTGCAGAGGATCAGAAGACAGCTTTCTTTGTAAACCTGACTATCAAAAGTGAGGGCACTCTCTCCCCAGTTGCCTTTGCACTCACTGAGGGTGTCGTTTTCTGAGGTCTGTTATGATTCACACCACACGATGCTACGACGTGTTGTATTCCCTTAAACAGTAGCATAAACTAGGTTTGGACTGCGTCTCAAATCCTAATGTGGGTTTTGAGACACAACCTTCCTTTCCAGCACACAGGCCACCGGTCTGAACTCAGCTGGGAATGTGCAGACATCATGGCTGAACGACTAAATGCCCCTCACATCTCATCGATGCTCTCTGTCCGGGCTGCCGCGACACAACCACACGACAGAGCGCACTTCTGAATTCGCTACTTCAAACCACAACGCATTTAATAAGAATGGTTTACCTTCGTCCAGGGCCAGACCCCAGTTACACCTCCAACATTGGCAAACACTAAAGAGAACTGATGGTACCAGGGCCGAACCAACAAATGAGCAACACGTTTTTTTCCCCACAAATAGTCCACTACGACGACGGAACAGCACTGCTTGGTGAATTTGATATGCTTAAGTTTATAATTAGCTCAGTTTTGGTCAATTTTCTAATTAGTTCTTTGAGTACAGCGAAAAAAGTGCACCCCTCCCTTTTCGCACAGATGGTACAGTCCGGCTTCCTGATACTGACCAGGGTTGAATTGATGCTCTGTACATTTAAATAACTCACTACATAACTTTTTTTTTTTTTTAATTTCTTTAATACGCTATCATATATATATATATATATATATATATATATATATATATATATATATATATATATATATATATGTGTGTGTGTGTGTGTGTGCGCCAAACAATGAATATTAAATATAACATGCAATGTATATATGTAAAATTATTCATTATGAAATTTATTATCACTATTATATATTTATATATATATATATATATATGTTTTTGAAATATTTTTGCTCACCAAGACTGCATTTATTTAATCAAAAACACAGTAAACAGACAGAAATTGTTAAATATTATTGCAATCATTTTCTATTTGAATAAACTTAAAAATGTAATTTATTCCCGTGATGACGAAGCTGAATTTTCAGCATCATTACTCCAGTCTTCAGTGTCACATGATCTTTCAGAAATCATTCCAATATGCTGATTTATGCTCGGGAAACATTATTGTTATTCATGCTGCTTAATACTTGAATGGAAACATTGCCATCATTCAAATATAAAAATAATAAACATTAATCATAATTATATAAATATAAAAGTGAACAACTGTGGTTATATAGCGTGTAAATGATAAAGACTCACTCAAAACCTGTATTTTTATTTTTAAATTAACAGGCACAACTTACATAATTTGTACATACCAAAAAGAAGGGGGGGAAAAAAAAAGAAAGAATAAGAAAAATAACTCTTATAACTTGCAAACCAGAATTTAATCACAACCCTTCATTTAAAAAAAAAAGATTAGATACCCAAGTCTACTGAACCGTGTACTTATTCACTTCCTTTCACATGATGACAGGTGTCCAATATAACACCAATATACTTCTCAACCACCAATCACACATTCAAGTTTAGCCCTGTTGTCACATATTTTTTCAGTAGTAAGGACAATTACATGTGTAACACAAAATAAATTATCCTGATATTGTGTGCAGAGGGAAGAGTCATGGCCATCTCCATTATTTCTACATCCACACATTCACTTGGAAGTATACTGTACCACAGACAATGGAAAAGAAGACAAGCCAACCAGGTTTGGAATATTCAAGTAATTCTGAATAAATGGCTAAAAATACATCTTTGGAGTGTATGAAGTTAATGAACAGTGTGAAATCAAACATTACCAATCAGATACCGTACATCAAACATGTAACTGTTGTGGACAAATCTTTCGGCAAGTTTTTTTTTTTTTAAACATTATTATTGTTATTCCAGATAACAAAAGCCAAACTACCAGTAATATTTGACCCTACTAACTCATCTTTGGAGAAATAAAAGAATTTAAATGTGGAAAAAGTGCAGGATCCGAACAATATCAGATATGTGCTCTGCTTTAACGTCATTTGTTCCTTTACATACAGACCGTGCTGCCATTTTAGCTAAGCAATTTCACTTTTAAGAGTTATAATGTATCCTTTTTTTTTTTTTAACTAAGTAACAGTCCTTAGGGAGAAAATACAATCGAATGGAAAATATTTAGGATTATGTGTGATTTTTTTTTTTTCTTTGAAAAAAATTACCTGAGCCAGACAAGTATGACCAGGATAATCAACATTTTGAGAATATACAAACCACAATAACTTCCAAACCATCTGAGGTTACAGAGAATACAATAAGTTCCCAGAATTAAATAAGACGTACAACATTCCCAAACGTACTGCCATTCAACTTTTCGTTACTTACACCAAAAAAAAAAAAAAAAAAAAAGTAAAAGCATGACCAAAAAATGTGAAAGAAAACATTTAAAACGGAATAGTTTGAGCAAACATCTCAATACAAAACATTTTATACAAATAAGATAGAACTTTCTTGCCAACATTCAATATATTGGGTTACCTAGCTTTGCTTTAATGCCAAAACTACATAGAACACTGGTTCCATCCCATATGACTTGGTAGAGGTAAATATGAGTTCATGGATGGTCAAGGTTGGTTTTTATGCTCATACAGAGCAAATATAGTCTGAACAAGCATAACAGACAATGAAAACACCATTTGCTGTGATATCAGAACTGGAGATGAATGAGAAAACAGTAACGTTCTTAAATTAAACTATTTACAGTGGAGCATCCGAAATTCAACCCCCTGAAGTGATGCGCCATCAGTAGAACTGCTTGTCTGCATCACAATGAACTGTTCTTTTCTTAAATCGTTTCACAGTGCATATAATTTCAGTAGGAATAAAAGGAAAGACAAGCAATTAGATTTGTTTGGGATTTCTACAATATGATTTGGATTCCTCATTATTGGCCCTGCTATGCACCCATCCTTGTTATTGCACGAGAAACATGGACCCTAAAACATACCAATGACAAAAAAGAACAGGAACATGTGTGGTCCGAGACAAAAACAATCTCACCACAAGATGATTTCATATTCTTCCTGGATAAATCTACATTTCTCCACACCAAATGGACGATGGGTCCGTTTCCATCCTCTATAAAATTTATTTCCTTTCTTCATCAGTCCCCCCCCCCCCCCCAAACATGCATTCAACCGGTTACCAGGAACACAGCTGACATCATCTCCCATGTTTGTGGTCTGAGTCCATGCTTGAGTTTGAGTCCAAGGTTAAAGTTCAGAGACCATATGATTTTTTTTTTTTTTTAAAAAGTGCTTTTATAGGTCAGTAGGACTTCTTCCCACCAGGAGTTCTAGAAAGTTCATATTAACAGGTGTCATCTGTGAAAAAAGGGTATATTTAAAATGCATTTCCACTACAAAAGGTGATTTAAATGGTTTCGTCTATTGCAACTAAAACATGCGTTCTTACCATGATACCACCATTTTGTCTTCTTTGGATTTTTATTACATGTCCGTACATAAAAGGAGTTATCAGGTGGCCGCCTCTGTAATGAAAAAAGTAAATAAAAATATGAATTATAATAAAGAGTTTTTATATAAACAACCATTCAATATTTTGGAAACAGCATGCTTTTTAAAATATTTTTGACAGAACCCTTATGCTCACCAAAACAGCATTTATTAAATAAAAAGAAAATACAGCAAACAGTAATATTGTGACATTTCAATTTCAATACATTTTAAAATTTATTTTATTCCCTGAATCTGAATTTTCAGCATTATTATTCCAGTCTTTAATGTCACATGATCCTTCAGAAATCATTCTAATTTGCTGATCGGTTGCTTAAGAAACCTTTCTATTTATCAATGCTGAATACAATAGTAAATTTACTTGATAAAACTTTGTAATATCTAATAAATTTAATGCATCCTTGCTGAATTGAACGGTAGAGTGTTTACTACATATATGAAACTAGTTTCTGGAGATAATGCTTGCAAAAATCAATACAAACTCATGACATTTTTAAGAACTTTTTTTTTTTTGTCCAGAAAATGCCATTAATGTTTGAATAGGTGGGTGTGAATTGAACATTATAAATGCATAGGGTTCCACTGTGTTTCTCTCCTGTCTCTAAGGTCATATAAACTGTCAATAACAAAAAGTCAAATTTAAGCAAGTACTATAATTAGTAAGCCATTGATTCAGAGAGGCACCCGATATGGCTGTGTGATGCAGTTAATGTCTTACTATTGTGACTAAAGAACAAACATACCTGTCAAATATGTTCCATATTACAATCTAAATGTGTCATCTATACATATTCATCTGCACTGTAACTTCAGAATCCAAACAGATACAATAATCATATACATTTAGATAGTACGCGATTAACTGTTAAAAACATCGCAATCTCGACACCCACATGATCTTATTCCTAAATGACAATGATTCTGCTATGGCTATTGAACCTTTGAGGAGTACGATTAGACGAGAACATTCAAATCGGTGATAAGAAGAGAGAGCAGTTGTCATGTTTAGGTATGAAACAGCTTTTCAACCACACACTATCACCATTTCTTAGTTAAAATAATTCAAATTAAATCACAGAAGTACAAACATAAAAGTTTATATTTCAGATATAAAACACTGATGTCTACAGTAGTGATCAAAATAGAATAAATCACCTTTTGAAAGTAACTCGATGCTTCAAATAAAGATCGTGTTAAATGCATCATTATACCAGTAGGTGGCGACAAGTTTGGAATCAGAAGTTATGCGATTTCAGTAAACGAGGCTGTGTTACATCATAAGTGTTTCGATACTTCACGTGATTTTAGCAGTTTGATACGCGAACCGAACCACTGATTCGAAACAAAAGATTCGCAAAGCGTCGAAGCGGTGTTTGGAATCAGCCATCCCTAGATATTGTTGAAAAGTCGTTATTTTGGTTTTTTTGGCGCACAAGTATTCTCGTCGTTTTATAATATTAAGGTTGAACCACTGTACTCACATGAACTGTTTTAAATATGTTTTTAGTAGCTTTCTGGGCATCTGAAAGTGTTCATTACCTTGCTGGCAATAGAGGCCTCACTCGAATCATCAGACATCAGTTATTATTCCGTATCACAGCGACCAAAGCATCCCAGCTGGAAAAAAAAAAATGCTGCGACTCCAAAGCGCTCTCAAGCGCGATTTCCAGAAGAGCGCCAGGCATTTTTTTCAGCTGGCTAAAAATGCTTTGGTGGACACACATTAATTGAATATTTATTGTTAGACATATGGCCTCTTAGTCTCTTTTGCATTTATGCAATATACTGGAGCCAAACGTGAGAAGAGCGCGCTCCAGAATTCCTGGACACGTAATTTGGGTAGTTGTAATTCATAGGTGGGGATTATGCCAGTTGTGAATGAGCGTATATGCGCGCCCTAATTACGAATGATTGGATTTCAATAACACATTGATGTTCATGAAGCGTTTATGAATCCGGAGGGGAGAGTAAAAAAGCAAGTTTCAACTATACAGATGCAGCAGCTGATTCAGTAATTAAAAGTAAAGTTTTTATGAGCGAGTCATTGAATCATTCATTCAAAAATACATTTTAAATAGACTACAGAAATTAACGTGTTGCGAAATTGTGGGAGAACTGTGATTGAAAAAAAACAAAATTGTGATTCTCAATTTATCCAGGATCGTGCAGCTCTGGTACACATCAAGAATATTATTGCATTGCGACGCGAGACACTTACCTTCTCTTTGCAGCTAGACAGCATGCTAATAATGCTAAGACAAACAGACTGCACTGATAGAGCTGGTGACCAGTCCTCCGTTAAGATGGACAGGCAGATGTGGCCATTGCTATAAACGTGGGGATGGACAGGTATATTGTCTCCTGTGAACATTACCTGTCAAAACACATAATATATTTGTTTACATTGAAATATGATCCACTATGACCATGTGTGCTTGCCTTGTTCCACGCTGCTCTTTTGAATACAATGAAAATGAATGGTTACCATTTCAATGATGACACCATTGTTTTCTGCAGAGCTGCCTTGTACCCGATTCGACTTTGTTTTATGAATTTTGCAACAGCGACAAGTTATTGAACTAAACTGACTCAAAGTGAACACCGCCACTGTTGTCTTCTGTAGAGCGGCTTACAGCTGAATTTGAAATGTCTCATTTCTGAAAAAGTTTGCATCGATCAGGTTTTTTTTTCTCTTTTAATCACTGTGAAGCTGCTTTGAGGCAATCTGTAGTGTATAAAGCACTATATAAATAAAGGTGACTTGACTATGCTGGTCAAACAATGAGTTTCCATGAGTAACGACTTCAATTTTGACCTGTTCCTCACACAAGCTATTAATATAAATTCACAGGACTTGAAATTCATTGCACGAGTATGGACTAATTTTATGATCCTTTTATGGTGCTCTTTGTCATTTTCACAGCTGTATGGAAAAGAGCAGCATGGACATTCTTCGAAACTTCTCCTTTTGTGTTCCACCGAACAAAGAAAGTCATTTGGATTTAAAACGACACAAGGGCGAGTAAATGATGACAGAACGTTCATTTTGGGGTGAACTATCTCTTTAAATCATAAGCCAGTGCTTAGTCCTCACAATTGGCATGAGGCCGCTAGATTAGGAGGTAGAGACAGAGACGACCAGCTGAATGAGGAGCCGGCGCCAGATCCGGACTTGCACGAGGAAAAGCATAGTGCACTCGCGATCATAATACAGCCAGTATCTCACTTCCGACTAAATGCACTTAAATGCACAAACTCTGCTAGGGCCACTTCAGCAACAAAAAGGTTGTTCATCAGTCACTTTTAACCTGAAGTGCTGCCTGCCTTTATCACGTTTAAAAATCAGTTGACTAAAATATATATATATATATCTACACGGGCATACACTTACCTTTGCTCCATTTACACTTTGTATCAGCTCTAAACCATCAACAGCATTTCTGTCACTTGTAGGTCTCAATTCCATACACAGTTCACAACTCTAAAAGCCTTAGCAGCGTATGAGCTTGTTTATCTACTTTGGTCTATACCGGTCTGTTATTTATAGTGGGACTGACATGTAAAATAAGATCAAAGCTAATCCCCTCAAATGTGGCCTTTAAATCCACAGTCTACAAGCTCAAAATGCCCTTGTGGAGATTGATCGTATTATTTTACTGTTTTACTGTAGGTGCAAAACAGACTCTAGCTGACCCTTTAACTTTCATTTAGCTACTACAAATGAATATTAAAGTGAGTCTAACAATGCACAAATTTTGATTGAGCAGCAGTGCGACGTGGCAACCAGAGGTGTAATGCAACAAAGTAATAATACTTTGTTACAGTATTTGACTATTTTTGGGGAAAATCTGTACTTTATATTTCTGTTAAAAGCATTTTCGTTACTTACTACAAAATAAAGTCGGAAGAACACAGACTGCAAGCAAGCAAGCAAGCGTGTGCAAACAAGTGCTCGCACAACCACAGTTGATTTCATTTCTGGAGCGCCTGAGAAGAGTGCTGTACGAGAGCGACCTCTAGAGGCGAAATAAAAACTCACTGATGCCTCGTTACAGTTTGTTTTGACGTGATGTGAGGCTGCGCGTTGCACAGAACTATGGGACACTTCAAAAACATTTAAAACATAGACAAAGTAATTCACTTGTCGACTACATGCTGCATTAGTGGAGAACAGCAGTTTGCCGTCGAGGCTGAGAGGACGCCAACATTAGTAGCAGCTCTACCTCAAGCAGTTAAAAAAAAGTGACAAAAACACCAACTGTTTAATGTCACGATTGTTACCCTCTATTTGCATTAGTTTATATCCATTTGTTCGCTTTTATGCATTCGTTATCCAGCGAAGATGCATGTTTAAGTAGTATCCTAATCATGCAGCCCACAGAAACATAAATCAGAAATGTATTCGATTTCACTTCTTTTTTATCCACACTTTAACACATATTTTAAATAGATAATCATCGTGTTCTAAAATAGAAGCAAAAAACGAGTGAAATTATACATATAATATGCCTTTGAGCGTAAAGATGTCCATTTTTAAGCATGACTGTTTGGATTTATATGAAATGGAACACTTTACAATAAGAGTCCATTTATAACATTAAAGGTTAATAAGTGTTGTTCACTGATAATTTCAACATTTACACTTTCACATTGCCTCTCACATTAGTTATAATGCACTATGAATTAACATGAATGATCAAGGTATAATATATTTGTTTATATTTAAAACTTTTTATTCAAAGCAAACTAAATGCAAGAACTGAACAATCTTGCTGCTCAAACTGTATATGCATTTACCTCTACTTTTGCTTTAAGTACTTTAGTAATGTTTAATATATAAAAAAAATATACTTTTCATACTTAAGTACAAAAAATATCACATACTTTAAAAGTTTTACTCAAGTAATATTCTAAACAGTGACTTTAACTTTACCAAAGTCATTTTCTGGTGCGATATCTATACTTTGACTCAAGTATGGCTTTCAAGTACTTTGTAACTATCAAGAACACCACAGAAAGTGTTGGCATACATGTGATCATTCCACTGTGAGGAACTGTAGTTGAGTAAGGAAATGGAGGAAAATGTAATGCTACCATGAGAGATCGCATTTGTTTATATGACTTGTTTTTGACTATATACAGAAATATAATAAAATTATACATGGGAAACAATGTCAGACTGTTATTGTAATATATAAAACTAAAGTACAACTATTAAAAACATTTGTTAACTGAAAAAAGAAAGAGTAGATGAAAAACAAACTAACTGTTGGCCTTGCCAACATGTTGTAATATTTCAACAAATTTATTTGAATAACAATTAAAACTGAAATGACAACATAAATAAAGCCAAAAAAATGTTAATAAAACTATGATAAAAATTAAAGTATTAAATAAAGTTAATGTTTAGGCTTACCTGAGGCGAGTCAAAGGGATAACGACTACTAAATTTAAATAGAAGCTGAAATTTCTCCCCTTCATAAAGAGTACCAGAGGCTCCTTCCATATCCACAATCCATCTGTAAAGAGAAAAAGACAGACATTAATAAGAAGCATTTGGGTTGCCTAAATGGTCTCTTGTACAATGCAGAAGTTACATACATATTAGCAACAAAGGAAACTATTGAGGAAAAAAAAAAAAAAGGACTATTCTACAGCCAGTAGGAGTGCACGATATACTGCAAATTTATGCATATTGAAATGCGTTCCGATATCTGAATTATTTTAATAGGATACTGACTGCAAACAGTCACTCACACAGTTATGTCAAAATGCCTGTCTTGGCAAGTATTCATGTAAACACAGTCAGTTATGCCTTAACTGAATGTAAACAGTTGGGAAAGAAATAGATTGTTTATCAATAGGATGCGTGCATTGGATCTGACAGCAGCCTAATACAGTATACCTGCTGCCGTCTGTCAAACATCAAAAGAAAGAGAAAATAAATAAATAAATAATCACTCATTACTCTTGACTCAACTTTTGTAGCTTTAACATGAATCAATGTAGATTTAATTCATGTGAAGTCTATGCAGTGTTTTATTTTTGTATGAAATTTATTTTTTTAATGCCACTGTTCAATAGACCTAATGTAGGTCTACATGAAAAACTAAAAGCACCGTTTATTTCATTTGTATATTTGTTTTATCCTATCGTTTCCAATTAGCCTCTTTTTTCTTATTTTGATAACACTGTATTAACTAACATAAACTAACCATGAGCAATACATTTGTTACTGTATTTACTAATCTTCGTTAAGGTTAATGAAATTACAGTTGTTCATTGTTTGTTCATGTTAGTTCACAGTGCATTAACTAATGTTAACAAGATTTTAATAATGTATGAGTAAATGCTGAAATTTACATTAACAAAGATTAAATGCTGTATAAGTGCAGTTCATTATTAGTTCATGTTTACAATAAGGTTCATTAGTTAACATTTGTTACGAGTTACCCTTATTTTTAATAACAAAGATAAATTAATATAAAAAAAAAAAATAACTAATCGTCCACCCTTAGTTTCAGGTGTTTTTGGTTTCTGGGATGTTCTTGATGTTACTTTTTCAGCAAAGAATTGTTGGCATTTACATAGCTGTTTGTTTGTTTACATGGATGTTAAAATGACATTGTAATATTTATGATATTACTTTTTATGAAATGCTAAAATACTGCTGTTCCCTTTTGGAAGTAGTAGTGGCGCTTTCTTTTCCCAGAAAGAATGTGAAACATATATACTGTGTGTGTGTGTGTATTTATATATAAAATCATTTTCAGCCTTTAAATATAATATAAATTGATTTTTCACACTTAAAGCATTATCATAAGACACATTGAATACTACATTATTTAGCAAGTTATCGCATTTTGCGTTTTTCTTCGACATTGTGCAGCCCTAACTGTCAGCGTGAGTGTTTCAGCCTAGAGAAAGAAGAAAACCATTAAACATCCACAACTAAACAATAAGGGAAGCAGCACAATGTCAGAGGTCAAACAGATGATGGCTCTTTCAGGCAGAAAATCCTTGACCCAAGCGTTCTGGGAGATAATCCGGTCAATTTTCAGTCATTATGATGACCAGAGAGCAATTTGACAAGCCTTCGTTTTCTATTAACAAAGGTATTCAGGTGAAAGTGAGAATGGACAGAACTAAAGAGTGACTCAACACAGACTCACTGGGATGTGTCACTATGTGCACATGTGTGTCCTTCACTAATTCTAAAGGATGTTGCACTGAGATTACTAACATACAATGCCTGATATCACTGGAGGAAACATCTGGCACAGAGGGCGTAATAAATTTGGTTAAATTAATGAACTTATGTTTGCTGGAACAGAAATGCACCACGTCACATAATGAGATAATTTCTCATGTCGACATGGTAGCCTAAAATGAAACTAAATTAGATCTGAACAATTAAAATGCTCTACATCTTTAATTTCTCTGTTGACTATAAATAACATTTTATGCAAAACAATGAGGTGAAAGTAAACAGTGCAATGTATGGTCAAAAAAACCCTCTAAATTACTAAAGGAACAACAACAACAAAAAAATGTATGAAACAAATACACAATATCAGACAATAATTTTTAAATGACAGCACCGAAAATAAAAGTTTTCTAATGTTTTCTCTTATACTCACCAAGGCTGCATTTATTTGATCAAAAATACAGTAAAAGTTAAAAACAGTAATATGGTGAAATATTACTACAAATTAAAAACAACTTTTTAAAAGATTAAAAACATGTTTTTAATCTTTTAAGAAGTTATTTATTCCTGTGATGGCAAAGCCATTAGTCTTCCGTCACATTATCCCTTAATATTTTTGATAAATAGGATTTTTTTTAAACTATTTATTTGAAAAGGAATTTTTTTGTAGCATTATAAACATCTTTACTGTTACTTTTGATTAATTTGAATGCATCCTTATGGAGTCAAAGAAAAAAAAAAACCTTATACATAAAATAAATGTACTTATACACACATACATACAGTGGTGAGAACAAGTATTTGATACACTGCCGATTTTGCAGGTTTGCCCACTTACAAAGCATGTAGAAGTCTGTCATTTTTATCATAGATACTCTTCAACTGTGAGTGATGGAATCTAAAACAAAAAAAATCACATTATATGATTTTTAAATAATTCATTTGCATTTTATTGCATGACATAAGTATATCAAACAGACTCCAACCTCTCCACAATAGCCAAGACCAGAGAGCTGTGTAAGGACATCAGCGATAAAACTGTAGACCTGCACAAGGCTGGGATGGGCTACAGGACAATAGGCAAGCAGCTTGGTGAGGAGGCAACAACTGTTGGCTCAATTATTAGAAAATGGAAGAAGTTCAAGAAGATGGTCAATCTCCCTCGGTCTGGGGCAACATGCAAGATCTCACCTCGTGGGTCACCCCCACATCAATGATCATGAGGAAGGTGAGGGATCAGCCCAGGATACACGGCAGGACCTGGTCAATGACCTGAAGAGAGCTGGGACCACAGTCTCAGAGAAAACCATCAGTAACACACTACGCCGTCATGGATTAAAATCCTGCAGCGCACGCAATGTCCCCCTGCTCAAGCCAGCGCACGTGCAGAAGCATCTCAAGCTCCTGGAGTGGCCTAGCCAGTCTCCAGACCTGAACCCAATAGAAAATCTTTGGAGGGAGCTGAAAGTCCGTATTGCCCCGCGACAGCCCCGAAACCTGAAGGATCTGGAGAAGGTCTGTATGGAGGAGTGGGCCAAAATCCCTGCTGCAGTGTGTGCAAACCATGGTCAAGAACTACAGGAAACGGTTTCTGTACCAAATATTAAGTTCTGCTTTTCTGATGTATCAAATACTTATGTCATGCAATAAAATGCAAATTCATTACTTAAAAATCATACAATGGGATTTTCTGGACTTGTTTTAGATTCAGTCACTCACAGTTGAAGAGTATCTATGATAAAAATTACAGACTTCTACATGCTTTGTAAGTGGGCAAACCTGCAAAATCGGCAGTGTATCAAATACTTGTTCTCCCCACTGTATATAATGTGTATATATGTACACACACACACACACACACACACACACGTGTACATGCGTTTATTTATGTACATATATGCAGAGAGAAAGACACTGAGTCACGCTTCAAAATATTAACAGATTTAACCATATTTAAAGAATCACATTAATTTAAAAACAGCATATATTTGAATCTGCTACTTCAATATCTGAACAACTGAAAACTCTTGCAACTCTTGAGTCAGATAAAGTGACATCCACAATGTCATTTTATTGCCACAGTATTATCATATATCTACAGCAGTAGTTTGTTTTCAGAAGAGTGAGAACATTCCGGAGGCGATGCGGAAATATTCCTGGACCATCAGTGCTGCGTCGGCACAGGAGCTCACATTTCTGCCTTAGTTTGAATCAGAGAAGATGGTAATACATAGGGGTGTAATTGTACCAAAATTTTTCAGAGCACTTCCTTCCATTACAAATACAAAGACAGTGCTGTTGTTACCACTGCACGCATGGAACTTCTCAGTGTGCAGAACATTATTTCAATTGCTCCCAGTTTCCCCCCTTAGGACTGGACAGTATATTTTACATCAACCTACTTTGTTGCTGAAAAATAACGAAGGACACAAATTGAGCTGCTGCCGAGTCTTTATAACGTGCTTTATATCAAGCGCTTCAAACTAATCCTGCCTTCACAGCATTAGTTTGAAGCACTGGACATGAAACCCCTATCAAGTTGTATTTACTACTGGGAAAGCCAGAGCTGATACCCGAGTTTCCAAACAGGCCGTGCCATAAATTTTAAAAATGGCAGAGGGGAGAAAGATTTCTGCTGTTACTGGTAGACTATTAGTTTTTTTCTCCACAACAGTGACATCTGCACACCATTTGAATTGCACATCGTATATTTATACGCAGCGAAATAGCATGTATTTGACCAAAATTCAAGCTGTCTAGATAGTGCGGAGAATGTTTGGTTGCTACATTTTATTCAGAATGAAATATCTTCGATACATTTTGGCTTTAAAGGATTAGTTCGCTTCAGTATATAAATTTCCTGATAATTTACTCACCTGCATGTCATCCAAGATGTCAAGTCAAGTCAAGTCACCTTTATTTATATAGCGCTTTTTACAATGCAAATTGTGGCAAAGCAGCTTTACATTAATAAGAAAATGGTGTCATTGTGCAGCTTATTCTATATATTATTGATTCATTCCGTTGCAAATATCAGTAGTTATTAGTCTAGTTAATTTAGGTATATCAGCACTGCAGAAAACAGTGACGTAATCGTCCGGCTCAGGCTCAGTTCGCATACAACGGCGCCAATGCAGGCATATCAAAAACACTGCTGAATATCAAGCAAGTGTCCCCAACTGAAGCAAGCCAAAGGCAACAGCGGCAAGGAACCAAAACTCCAACAAATGGAGAAAAAAACCTTGGGAGAAACCAGGCTTAGTCGGGGGGCCAGTTCTCCTCTGGCCAACAGTGAACACTTGTTCGATACTCAGGCAGAGTTACGGGTCATTAAACCGATTTGGAATCGCAACAGTCAAAATATTTAATCTAGTTCCATCTAATTTAAGATCATTTTGATCACGCCGGTATGGGACGGTTTGTTGGGATATGTGCCACTAGCTGATGAGTCGGTAAGGTCTTCACAAAGGATGAGCTTGTTCACACAGTCTCCGCCGACACAGACTCCGAGATGTCTTTCTTTCTTCAAAAATTAAGGTTTGAGGAAAACATTCCAGGATTTCTCCATATAGTGGACTTCAGTGGGGTTCACTGGGTAGAAGGTATAAATTGCAGTTTCAATGCAGCTTCAAAGGGCTCTACACGATCCCAGACAAGGAATAAGGGTCTTATCTAGCAAAACGATCGGTCATTTTCTAAAAAATAAATAAAATCATTTATACATTATTGTAACAAATTCTCATCTTGCACTGCTCTGCGATCCACAACGCATTACGTTGTAGGCGGAAGAAAAAAGCGGTAGGATGAAAACATCTAATTTCCTTCAAAATCATCAGACACTGTTGTTTTACATTTTCTTGGAAAGGGTGTTTGGCTTTCACTTATGTCGCACGTGACCTTTCTAACGTGATTACGTCATGCGTGGTGCATCGCAGAGCAGTGCAAGATGAGCATTTGCAGTTAAAAAAAAAAAAAAAAAAAAAAAAAGTACATAAATTGAAATTTGTTTTAAGAAAAATGATTGTTTCACTAGATAAGACTCTTATTTCCCATCTGGAATCGTGTAGAACCCTTTGAAGCTGCATTGAACCCCACTGAAATCCACTATATGGAGAAAAATCCTGGAATGTTTTCCTCAAAAACCTTAATTTCTGAAGAAAGAAAGGCACAAACATCTTGGATGACATGGGGGTGAGTCAATTATCAGGAAATTTTCATTCAGAAGCGAACTAACCATTTAATAAAATTTCCCCAAGAAATAGGCAAGAAATGATTCCTGTTCTTTCGATAAATCTTCTATTGGGTGTCATACGTTTCTCGCTTCAGAAATGTGACAATTTCCGGTAAGGGAGCATAGCGAGTATCGATGCGCCCTGGTTTTTGTGATGCATTGTGGGATTTTTAGGGAGAGAACGTTGTTTATGACTACTGAACTAGGGAACTGATTGGGACACACCCACAGAATGGGATTATCAGCTGTCGATCAATCAGAGCAAAATGTGATTGAAATTTAAATGGCAGAGTTTATCTAAAATATTTGCCATTAAATCAAATAACAATGACGAGACGAGTTAGCAATAAATCGCTTCAGGCAACACGGTTCAAATGCAAAAACAAGGCTGGATTTGGTTGGGCTCGTTTCAAACCAACACAACCGCCCTCTGAAAAACCTACATCACAGAGAACCTCCTCCAAAAAACTTGACGGACAACAACACAATTAGTCAGGACAAACACGTTTGGCAAGCTCACACATTTGTATGAGAAGATTACGCACCAAGCATTACAAAGCTGAATAAATAAAAAATGCTATGTTAACCCAATTACAATATGTTCCCACAATCCCAACCAGAGTTACTTAAAAGAACACCTTTCATTTAGAACCCTTGGCTGTCAAAGTTTAGCTTCCTGAAACCAAGTAATTATGTCAATCATTTATTCTCATTACTGCTGCACAGAAAGGTATAAACGCTTGTGAAGAAATCTCGTCAATTTCTGAAGAGAACGGACGCACCGCTGAGCACAAGACCGGTTACATTGAGATTCAGATAAGTAATCCTTTGTGGAACGATGCGACGCACCTTTTTTTGTTGAGTTTTTCTCTGCTACATATTTCCAGACACAGACACGACCACACGCACAAGCCAAAAAGAGGTCATTGAGGTTTGTTACGGCAATACTACCCTCTTGAGCTTTAATTTTTGATTAGTCGGAGCAGACATACTATACATCGGGCAGAGCAGCCTTCCAAACGATACCACATGGGAAATGTTTTGTTTAAAATTTCCAAAATAAGCCCACAATGGGTGAGAGTTTTCCAGGCCTGACATGATAACAATAGCAGTACGGATACCCTGGAAAGCAATGATAATGCAATGGGTCATACCGCACTTTTAAATGTGACAATCCCTGATACAGAAAGGCATGAGAAAGCCAACCGGTTAATAAGTACACCGCGATCACACACATGGGTATAAGATTAAACGGAGTCGGGAAATGTCGGTCTTACTGCGTGATGGTGTTCTGTACGCTCTTCTCATTTAGGGTCATTCCAGGGGGTGGATCATTCTGCAAGGCTAGCAGTTCTTTCTGTAACCTTTTCTGTTGAGAAATAGAAGGAAAGTATTGAACAAAGAGAGGAAAAGAAAAGAATCTAGAGCAGAGGTTGTTTGTGGAGATATATATAATATGCAAAGGGCCTTAAGAAGCCATCAATTTAAATCACATGACACATATTATTACAACTCGAGCATTGAAACGTTTCATTATAACATTCAAAAAAAAAACTATTGGAGCTTACATTTTTAATCTGCATTCACCCTCAGAACTTGAATATTTAAACACTGAGAACTGTGTGGCAACAAACAGTGCTTATATTCTACCATTGCCAATATCATAATTCAACATAAAACAGTGAGTCCGAATACTATTAAGTCAAGTTGAATGAAAATATTACTTCGTTTGTCCTGCACAGTCACAGATAACCTTGCAAAGCTGGGTAGAAATAAGTAGGCATATTGATATCAAGATTTCAAGCAATTCAAATAACAAACTCATGACACTTCTATTGAGAACACGTTGATTCCACTCATTACATTCGCTGGTTTTGCTGTAAATCAGTAGTTAATGTGAGTCCTGCTCGCCAGCTGTTGCTTTTAAAGCACCGATAATTCTCACCCTGACAGCTCAGGAGCAGCAGCGAGGAAGAGAAGTTATGATTTCACAACTCACACACCAATGTTCGATCCCCTTATTAGGCGTATCCAAAAAACACCATTTACACTATCAAAGACGACACACTCGACACCTGATCAAAGAGTGGTTGATAGATTTAGCAAGGCTAGATGTCAGCTGTGATCTTACCTGCATCGACGCCATGATGGATCCCCCTGCATCAGTGGCGCACAGTATCGCAGGGGGACTGACGTCAGCACCACGTGACGCACGAGCGCTTGACACGCGCTGGAGTCAAAAATCCACCTCGGACTTAAATGCCTTAAGTAGCTGTTTTAAAATTTATTGGGAATACATATTTATCGTTTCATGATTCTGTCACAGAAGAAAGAAAGTCACGTGGGTTTCGAACGCCTTTCAAGATTTTCCAAAAGCATTCTTTTTAATTACAAATGAATTAATAGCAATTTCATCATTTATAATCTATTTTTATCATTATTTTCGATAAATATAAATGTCTAGTATTTTGTCACAGAACGAAGAGAGACACATTTTTTATTTCTTTTTAATCAATAATATGTATTTATTCTGAACAGTTATAATGAGTAAATATCTATTTATTCATTCTATTTCATTAGTCACAGAAAAAAAGCTTTCAAGATATAGATTTTATTTTCTGGTGAAGTATCTTTTTAATTATTAAATATAAATTATTATTATTATTATTAATAGTTTAAAATAAATCATTTTTAAATCTATTAATAAATATAATGTCTACTAGTTATTTAGTGTATTACTGAAGAAAGCCAGTAAACTGGCGTCGGAACAATTTTAAAATGTATTTTACTTTTGGGGTGACATATCTTTTTAATGGTACAATCCTTCCATAATTTTACAGTATATATAGAATATAAAAAGATCTCTCCTTCACCCTGTATTTGCTTATGTCTTACAAGAAATGCAAGCAATTTTGTGGGGGGTTTTTTGTGCTGTAAATATTAAACCACCCAAAACACAAAAACATAGTGACAGTGATATATTTGGTTCATCCATATTTATTCCTATTGCGAGACTAGGACAACTGCAAAAGACTTACAAATACAAAATGATAAGACATTTAAAACTGCATACAAAGCAAATTACAAAGTACAACATGACAAAAAAACATTTATAAATATACACTCAAATCATAGAGACATATATGGCAAACAAATGACATGTAAGTCAGTCACAGTTTAACACATACTCCATTCCGATCTAACAGTCTAGGAAGTTTGCAGCCATGAGCAGTTCCAAGGCAATCTCTGGAGCAATGGGGAATTCAGGGATTTCTGTTGAGCTGTTAGTGTAGCGCACTTTATAGGTGAAATACATGCAAACTTTGGAGAGAACGTGAGACGGGATCTCCCGGAAGTTCACCTCATTGGTTTCATTTTCAGCGAACTGACCTTGAAGTAAACATGCAAAAATGTTAGCGCTTCCTCTTCCTATTTAAATATCACGAATTGAATGATGGCAAAAAAAAAAAAAAATCCACAATAAACAAATGCAGTTTCATTACACCAAGACTGTTCCATACTCACCAGGTCCACTTAGCATAGCCTTGATTGTGCCAGAGGTTAACGCATGCTCTCGCTTCACAATAAACTCGTGCCCATCTGAAGAAATCAGCTTTACATACATGGCATCAGGGCCCTCGCAACCGCCGTAAGTCCTCTCTTCAACATCTGCTGGAAAATGTTATTTGAAATTTTTTAGGGGGAAAAAAAGACACATGCATAAGAGCAAACTTACCAGAACAGATCATTTGGAAATGAATAAAGAAAAATTATAATTTGATGAGATTTCAATTATTAAAAGCATCCGCAAAGCTGAATGAAATATTACAATTTCTTATTTGCAAATAAATAAAAGTCTGATACAAACCCATTGTTTAGCAGGCACTGTATTATTCCTGCAAACAACAGAACAAATCATTAAGCTTGTGGTGTCTTGCATAGGAAGACACAGATCAATTATTATGAGTCAGCATATGAGAAGGAGAGAGAAAAAGAAAGACAGTTTAGAAATAAACACAAAATTGTGAGATATAATGACGAGGCTGCATCAAGCTACTTCATAATTGTTGTTTTTTAACGTTACTTATAGACGCGTGGACAGTAAAGTCTCCCCAAAATATTGATTAGTTCAAGTGATTATTATCTGTTTGCTGAACTTGGTAATTTCATTCTAAAGCAGTCTAATAAAAACAAACATTGTCACGGTCACAATAGTAAATAACGATAAATCGCAATATCGCTTCTTTTCTGAGTAGATCGATTAATAATATTATATACAAATCTATATTGTGGATAATAAATGTACAACTGTCACACTTACCACGAACGTAAGACAAGTTGAGAAACACAGGCGCCTGGATACCAACGAATATTTCCGGTTCAAAAATGTGGCTGACAAATAAAAGTCCCCCAACCTTGGTGAATTAAACGCACCGAGGTTTAATTACACATACAGGAGAATAATTTTCAGAAACGTTACAAATGTATTAAAATAAGTTGTGATGTAATGATAATATGTTGATAAAAAATTCTAGAATTCTAAAAAAGGTACGCTCAGAAAAGTCCAAACTGCCGACTGCGTTAGTTCATTTGTCAGTACCTTGAGGAGCAAAGGACAAAAACACAAACCGGTATTGAATTTACCAAAACTTTTACAGAAAAACTATACAATCCAAATGAAAATGGATTATAGGTCAATGATACGCAGCCCAGGCCTACATCTAATATGGCAAAAATGGCCAGCAGATGGTGCAAATTGTACGTGTACTGTACTAGAAAGAGAATTAGAACATACACCTCTAGAAATAGGTCTAAAAAACAATATATATCAATAGTAAATTTATATACGGTTTCTCCTACCATACATACTATACATTGGTTATAATGAAATGCCACGTTTGCAGCAGATTCTGACGTAACTGACTGTGATAACTCTAATTGTATGAATTTCAGTGAATATTTTGGATAATAAGTGAAAAGGTATAAATGTGAAGAGTTGCACCATATATATATATATATTGCTCAAGAGATAGTGTTTTTGGATCCTTTTTTAAAAGAAAACTTTTGTTTGAAGAGTCTCTGTTTTGCACTGTTGCTTTGAACTTAAGAGTTTATCACTAACATGAATATATGGGAATGTCTATTTCTCTCTTTTATTTTTTACATTTTTATTCATTTATTTATTTATTTATTTATTTATTACAGAAAATTGCACTGCGTGAATAGGTTAAGGTTATGTTTTTCAGCATTAGCAGGAATGTAGACTCGCGACAGATTTTACACAGACATAAAATCAAAAATATAGGCTATATCTTATTTGGTCATTTTTGAAAGGCTGTTATGACAGCTAAAACTTATTGCTGTTCTACTTTTGTTTTTCCTGAATAACTGACAAATTTACTTTATTTGTTTTGGTGATTTGGTGATTTTTTTTGACATGACATGTGATTCGAGTTTTAGTTGCTATAGCAACGTGTTTTATGAATTCTGACTAATGTGTTATGAATTCTAATAATGTCCATTATAGTGGACAAAAGTCCATTCCTGGCTCTTACAGGGATATGATCCACTTTACCCCATAGTTATATTCACCGCATGTTTTCATATATCCATGACTGTATTAATTTCAGTTAATCCAGGTGGAGCTGGGGATGGTGGAGGCTTTCTGAAAGCGTGCTGCAACAACAGCAAAAGTTAACCAAGAATTTGGATACTGATACAGCAGGGACCAATCAGCTGTTCCCTAAAGAGAATGACGCCACATTGAGTTCTTTTTTCCACAATTTACTGCGCATAAGAACTTGATTTTAAGTTTATCTTTTAATGTACACGCTCTTTTGACATCTTCGCGTGATCTCCTCCTCACTCTCTAATACCTCACATTCTCAGACTGCAAATTAACCGATAGCAAATTGTGATTGGATGGTCATTTCTTTCTCCATGATACACTATGACGACATTGGCTACCTGGGATTAGGCACTTCTCACGTGACAGAAGACTGATATGATCACCTAGCAAAGACATTTTCGGAAAGAAGAAACACGGGACAAAACGTATTTTTTCATTATAAGCAAGGCCACTAAAAAATAGAGCTGAAAACGGGACGTCTGGTCGGCCGTTTGCGTTATAACCTGTTATAATGTGTTTGCTCTGTATGAGAGCGTCTGTGTGTCACGTGACCCGAGGAAGGCGAGTCTCGAGACCGTAAACAACATGGCGCGTTACGAACCAGGAGATTCTTGAAAACAACTCAGGGAAATAGAAGTGCTCAGCACACCGAACCTCCACGTTTACAAGCTTAATTTTTGACAGCACTATTTTGTAGTTATTTCCCGAGGTCTGCAGGAAGAAGTCAACGGAGTAAAAGAGCTGTCAAAGCGCTGTTATCAATTATCTGGTAGGTGTCTCTCTTTTGTAGGTCGCTTACTGTGTGCTAGCGTGAGCGCTAACTTATAAACAAAGGGTTGTTTTGAGGGTGTATTTAGTGTAATTCGGAGGCTTTTATGTATTTTGCTTTCTTAAACTGTTAGTTTATAATTATGAAACCATTATATGAAGTGCTCACCCCATGTCATTTGCTGTTTTCAATACTAGCCTGTCAGTTTAGCAGTGTCGGCTGTCAGTTACATCACAGTCTTTGTCAGGTGCATGTCAACATGTATGTACTCAATTTAAATCGCCTGTTTAATGTTATCATTTCTCGAGGCAAAACATAGTGACCCACGCCGCAATAAATGCATCGCGACATGTCCACAACTTTTTGTACTGACCTGTATATCTTGGGTATATATATATATATGTCAAATTGTTTACAGTATTATTAAAAGATGTATATGTTTTGTTAGGAAGAAATTCATGGAGCTTTTTTATTCAACAAGGATTAAATCGATCAAAAGCGACAGTAAATCACTTTATAATGTTACAAAAGATTTCGGTAGCACTTTACAATAAGGTTCGTTAGTTAACAGGAACTAATAATGATTTATTAATCTTTGTTAATCTTCATTACATTAATAAAATCTTGTTAACATTAGTTAATGCCCATGACGTTAATGTTCATTACATGAACAAACAATGAACAACTGTTTTCGTAACGTTAACGAAGATTTTAGTAAATACAGTAACAAAAGTATTGCTCATGTATTGCTATTATTTCATATTAGTTAATACATTAATGTATTATTATTGTAAAGTGCTGTTCTATTGAAGCTTCTAATCATTAATAAAAAATCCTGAAAAGGGTCACAGTTTCCTCAAATTTTAAGCAACACAACCATTTTTAACATTGATAATAATAATTAAACATTTTTAATGAGTTATTTTTATTTTATTTTCAACATTGATAATAAGAAATGTTTCTTGACCAGCCAATCAGCATTATTAAAATGACTTCTGAAGGGTCATGTGACACTGAAGACTGGAATAATGATGCTATTTTTTTATTATTATTATTTTTTTTTTTTTTTTGTAGTTTGAGCGTTTGTCATTTTATTCACTTTATTGCAGGTGTTCAATATCTTAAAGTAAATTCTAGCATTATATCTTGCTTTTTTTTTTTTTTATAATGTCATGAAAGTGACTTCCTGTATTGCTTATGGTTGAATAAATCATATTTCCAGACAATCAGTCTATGGGCTCTCAGTCCAGTTCTGGGATGTCCGGTCGGGGCTCTGGTAACAACCCAGACCAGTCAGAACCAGAACCTAACCAGAATTCCAATCAGACGGGTCACACACAGGCAGAAAGACAGTCAGAATCTGAAGAGGACGTTGACTTAGCTCAAGTTCTGGCGTACCTACTGCGGAGGTAAATATATACATAACCCACATGACATTTATTTGGAGATACCTTTGCCTGGGCTGCATTTTGCAACTCTGCCTTTTCCTCTTTTTTTTTTTTTTTTTTTTTTTTTTTTTAATAATTGATCTCTCAATGTGTTCCTTTTTCTCTACTAAAGGGGCCAGGTGCGCCTGGTCCATGGAAGTGGAGCAACAGGCCTACAGCTTGTTCAGTCATATTCAGACTCTGATGAGGACAGCGATGGAGCCTGGGATGGGCGGTTAGGACATCGATATGACCCTCCAGGTGGGTGTATGGAAACTGTGAGAAAATTAAGCACAAAATTAAATCTTGGTAAAGTATCCCACAGCAGGACAAAGCAATATTGAAATGATTATATATATGTATTCAATCATGACGACTCTCTGAATAGTTTTAGCATGTTATTGAATATGGCAATGTTAATGTAGCTGGTCTTGATGGACTAGATCTGCTGTTGATTATTGCTGCTGCAAATACTATACTGGAAGCTTGTGTGGCTCTAAATAGTTAGCAGAAATATGTAGGCAATCCCAGCCTTCATTGTTATTTAGAAGAGTATGGATCGTTTGCAGGGAGATATTCAACCTTTAATAAGGAATCTTAAAAGAATCATCAGCCTCTTTAGACTAATTTTTAGTCTATAAAAGTGAGAAATGGTGACATAAATACCATTAAATACCCACTTCTGTGGTAATTTACTATACCTTGTTTATTCTCACTCAGTGGATGCCCAACCAGACACACAGGAAGTGGACCGCAGTGAGATCCGCACTCAGATCCTGCTGGCCACTGCTTCCTCAGGCTTAAAGGGCAGATACAGTTTCACACACATGCTGGCAGAAGTAAGATGTGTCTATACCTGTGTATCTTTCAATTACAGGATATTTCTACTACCGATACCATGAGTCTGAGTTATTTTAGCTATCAGCTATTTTACTTTTTATTACATATTTGTGATTTTGGTGATTGCGAGTTGTGGAAATTTATATTTTGACTTGTGGCTGCAGCCAATTATGAAAAAATATGCATGGTTAAGTTCAGAAGTGTGCATTTATACTGTGTATTTGTTTTTGAAGCGGGAACAGGGACGTTGTCGTGGGTCAAGTTTTTCTCATGGAGAGTGCAGCCGTATCCGTTCACAGTAAGTGTAATATAAATGCTATGCTTCACCTCAATGCATATTTTAAACATTTAAATGCTACTCAGCGATACACTGGCACAGATGTTTTTGCATTTCAAATAGGGAGATATTTTTCTTTCTGCTTCTAAAACTGATCAGTCTGTACATGCATGTAGTAATGCAAATTTATTTCTTCATAGTTTCTTGCCCAATCATGTGGTATACAAGGACACTTATCAGCAGAAAGTCTTTTGTGGACTCTATAGTGATGAGGGAAACATGTTCCTGTCTGCATGCCAAGGTGAAACTGGAACTTTGTTATTAGTGTTTATTTTCTATGCTTAGTATTTTCCAAATGCACATCTCAGCCATGTTCAGATTCATAACAAAGCTCTACTAAAGTCCTGTAATGTAAATGTTTCTGTCTCTTTTTGGCTTTAATTTGAGTTCATTTACATAACCAATTAAAAGTTTGGAATTTTTAATAAAAGAATTTAATACTGAAATGCATTAAATTGACCAAAAGTGACAGTAAAGACATTTATAATGTAATTAATAATATAATTTTTATTTCAAATAAATTTTATACTCATGTCATAATCCTGAACAAAAATATTAAGCAGCACGACTGTTTTCAACATTGATAATAATAAGAAATATTCACATTATCACTGTTTTTACTGTATTTTTGATCAAATAAATGCAGCTTTGGTCAGCATAAACCCCAAAGTATACTTCTCTTTTTTTTTTTACGTTTACGCTAGAATATGCGTGCAGTTGAAATCCGTAGCCTTTCATAGTATACACCATTTAATAGCTTGCGCGAACACAGGCGATCAACGCTTGCGCTCTAGAAAGTTTCATCTTTGTCCAGTCTTTGCTATTTTTCTCCAGAACCTATGACCGATAAAATGTCTTTGTATTTTTTTTTAAACTAAAGTTGCGACTACCTCATAAGAAGCTCTTATCAATGTTTGTTGTTGTTGTAGATTGCGGTATTTTGTTGTTGTTGTTCTTTCTTTTCAGTTTAATTTTGTACTGTGAAACAATGGCCCAGGCCAGTGTTTTGGAACAACTGATTACTGCGAAACAAATTCAGTGCTCATGTGCGACCTGCACATGATGATTACAAAAACATACACCGTTCGTACTACTCTAGTGACGAAATTTGCATCACGCACACTGAACCTGGACCCTCGCGTATATGTAAAAACCAAAGTATACTTTGGTCTTAAAGTCCCCCTGTAGTGAAAATCAAGTTTTGTTCATGCTTTAAGACAAACTATATGGAGATGCATAAGTTAACACCATTGTTGACTATTTTCTCTTTAAAACTGCAGTGATGTAAAGACAGATTTCGCGTTTCACTGGTGTTTCTTATGTCACTAACTACCTTGTAACCAATCATGTGAATGAGCGGAAGCGAATCATTAACCATGACGGCTCTGAAGCAGGGGAGAAGCCAGGGTATCCCAGTATATTTTTTCTGTTATGAAAAATCGGGCCTAACTAGCATATTCATAGATCCGGTTATATTAAATGAAGCAAGTGTTTGGAGTTGCATTCAAGCTATTTTAAGGCATGAACAAATTTTTTCACATAAAAAAAAGAACTTTTAACTTTTGTCATTTTGGTGATCAAAGATGAGTTTGAAGAGATAAAATGATTGACTACGGTGGGACTTTAAGAGACCTCTTTCGAAAACATAAAAAAAAAAAAAAAAAAATCTTGACCCCAAACTTTTGAGCTGTAGAGCATGTCTTGTCTCATACTCTCTTTTTGTCTGTTTTTATAGACCAGAATATCAGGTTATATGATACTAGTAGGGGACGTTTTGCTCTAAAGAAGACCGTGAAGGCCAGAGACGTGGGCTGGAGCATTCTGGATGTGTGTTTTACACCTGATGCACGTTGTGTGCTCTACTCCAGTTGGTCTGACTACAGTAAGACAGGGACAGGTCACTTAAACTGTTTTGTTGGCACTACTGTCATTGACTGTTCTAATGCACTGCATCTGTGCTCTCTCTCTCTCTCTCTTTCTCTCTCTTTAGTACATGTGTGCAGTGTAGATGGTGACAATGAAACGCACACCGCTCTGGACCTCAAGTTAGTGTTTCCTCATAGTACATTATAGCATTAAATTTCAGGTAATCACCTGTACGCTTCCTCTTCATATGGATGACAGACAGTAGAACAGATTTCCATGACCATTTATAACAACAACCATCACATGATTGTGAGCTCACCAAAACTGAACACGCTGGCAAAGTGAAATCTGAAAGAAGTGTTGCAGAAATAACACAGTTCAGGTTAATAAAAATGGTGTTTGTTGAATCTTATTATGCAAGAGCAGCAACCCTCCTTTATTTAAATTGTAATTAAAGTGTCATAACGCCAATCAGATTTGCTAATAATGCCAATAGATGACTTTTCCAGCGTGTCTTTCTGCCTTTCCCATTAAATTCACATTATCATTTTGACGTCTCTGCATTGCATGACATTTAGTGACTATGCTGTGATAATGCCGTGATAACTAATATTATGCTTTTAGAGGTTTGGTCTTGCTCTGTTCATCCCTAAGTAAGGTAGAGCTGTGTGAATGCAAATGAGTTCTTATGTTCAAACATTTATATTTGTTTATATTTCAGTATAAAAAATACTATACTTGTTCATGTTCAGTGTTGCTGATGTTGACGGGTGTCTTTTCTTCTTTCAGTCCTGATGAACGGCGGTTCTGTGTTTTCTCACTGACAGCGTCCACAGATGGAAAAGAGATTTTAGGCGGGTCAGTATCTTATGCTATGGCCTTCATACTTAAAGTCCATTACTAACTTAACTTTACTCTTGTATCTGGATACTTTTTCAAACTGTTTTGCATTTCCACTATTGTGTGTGTGTGTGTATGTATGTATGTATGTATCTATAGATCTATCTATCTATTAACGGGCATTACCTACCTTACGTGAAAAAAATAAAGTGTATATTTAAAATTTCGTATACTTTTCCTGAGATACCTTTATCTCTATCAAACAGTGCAAACGATGGCTGCCTGTATGTGTTTGATCGCGAACAAAACAAGAGAACACTAAAGGTATGGTTTACATGTTGTGAAGTCGTAGAAGAATTCAAAACCTGCACTAGAAATAAAATTCTAGTAAATCTTTATTTACACAAGAACCCCATCATCAGTAAATGCAAAATCAAAAAAGGTTTTGTCACCTTTCACCTGCTGCACTTCTCACCTTTTCTCTTCCATTGGCATCAAAATAAATATCTTTGTGGACTTTTTTCCCCTTTGATTAATGTTCAAGATTTTTACTTTCTAATTGATCTATATTTCTTCATCAAAATAAGTTAACTCAACTGTCCTGTGACTTTATTCCTTGCATAATCTTTACAGCTTCCTGGTCTCAGTGCATCAAAGCAAAGGTCTATCGCTCTGAACTGAATGTGATCATTGATAAGCATGATAGTGAGAACATTATCCAGACATTGCCCTCTTTAGAATGATTCATGTGTATTTCTTTTTTTTTCTCTCTCCCTCTACGTCTATCAGATTGACGCTCATGAGGATGATGTGAATGCTGTAGCATTTGCAGATAGTTCATCGCAGCTGCTGTTCTCAGGCAGTGATGATGCTCTGTGTAAGGTATGGGACAGACGTACACTCAGAGAAGACAGACCACAGCCTGTGGGTCAACTGGCTGGACACAGAGATGGAATCACCTTCATACACAGCAAGGTATAATAGCGATCCATATTGTCTCACTTGTTGGAATCATTCTTAAGATGCTGTGATTTACAATACATATACAATATAACATCAACATACTACACACTTTTTACATTTGTGAATGTAAGCTAAAAGATTGTTATAAATCACCACTGTACAATGTACACTACAGTTCTGGTTTAATGTAAAAATAATATAATAAATTAACAAACCACTTTTCAAATTGACAAATGTATATTTAATTCATGTTTAAAATATTAGTTAAGTGTTCAAGAATATATTAATTTAAACAACTTTAAAGTTATTGCTACATTTCAAAGGGATAGTTCACCAAAAATGCACATTTTGTCATCATTTACTCACCCTCAAGTTATGTGAAACCTGTGTGAATTTCTTTTTTTCTGTTGAAATCAAAAAAGAAGATATTTTAAAGAATATTGGTGACCAGACAGTTGACTGTTGCCATCGACTTCCATAGCATTTGTTTTTTCCCTACTATGGAAGTCAAAGGCAAACATTCTTTAAAATATCTTATTTTTTGTTCAACAGAAGAAAGAAACGGTTAAAGAGTAGGACTGTTATCAAAAATGGTTCAATTCTCAGTAAAGGTGATTGTACAGTTGCAGAACATCCCTCTAAATATAATTGAATCCATTTTTAAATATGGATGGTTGGTTCCGTTCAGGCACTTTTTAAGCAGCATTTGTATGTTGTCCTGCAGGGCGACGCTCGATACTTGATCAGCAACTCCAAAGATCAGACCATTAAGCTGTGGGACGTGAGGAAGTTTTCACCCAAAGAGGGTCTTGCGGCCTCACGACTCGCTGTCACCCAACAGAACTGGGACTACCGCTGGCAGCAGGTTCCCCAGAGAGGTGTGTTAACATGCTTAACAACCGGTTTATTTTCAACCTTAATTATACACATAAACACAAAGCACCTGTTTTCACGTATGTTGTTGCCCTACAGCACTAAAGAGGCATAAGCTGACCGGTGACACATCTGTGATGACCTACAGGGGTCACGGGGTTTTGCACACGCTCATTCGGTGCCGCTTTTCCCCTGAATTCAGCACTGGACAGAAGTTTATTTACACAGGCTGTTCAACAGGCAAAATCGTCAGTAAGTTGATGGATAACAACGTGTGAAATAGTCTTATTATTCACATCTGCATAATTTCACCTCCTCTTATCTTTTTTGTAGTCTATGATGTTTTGACGGGACGCGTTGTGTGCAAATTGTCCAATCATGACGCATGTGTGAGGGACGTCAGCTGGCACCCGTATCACAACAACATGGTCAGCAGCTCTGTAAGTAAAACCACTGATTAATACTATTAGGGTTGGTATGACATGTGGATGTAATTTATGATGTTGTTTGGGAAAATACAATGATTTGCGCCGAATGCATTGCCACATCTCAGTGTTTACGTTCATTCCTAATGCCCTGTCATGTTTCACACAAACCTTAACTCCCAAGAGCAGACTCTAATGGCTAGTATGGCAACCCATTTAAAACAGTTGCATTCACACAACGTTTTGTTTTGTACTAGCGATGCCCCTCAGATATTTGTGGTTGATCAGTAATTCCTCATTTAAGCCATTAGTCGACTAGTCAAAAGTTTATGATATTAATTTAATTACATATATATTACAATTAGGGCTGTCAAGCGATTAAATTTTGTAACCTAATTAATTACATGATGTGGCGATTAATTAATCGAATTAATCGCACATCAAATTTGGCTGAGAAATTATCCCCAAAATAGTATTTGAAGTCATTATTGTGTAAAGCATCAAATAAATATGACAAAAAGTAGATTCAGAAAGAAATATTTATTTGATTCAACATAGAATTTATTACACAAACTTTTGGACCATGAGGTTGAGTAAATTATGACTGAATTTTCATTTTTTTGGGAGAAAATAGCTGATTCATGCAGGAGTGTATTGCATCTTAAACGACAATATTAACTTGATTTCTCTGATCTACATATATGGATTTTAAGACGTTTGAAGGCTAAAACATTGAACAGTAATAGCTTTAAAATCTCTCCTTGACATGTCCATCATCTGGTTATTTTTTCCCCTCAGTCTTCTCATCTTTGAAGTTTATTAGTTTGCATCCCTGATTATTATGTTATATATAATATTTTATTAGAGTGCAGTGGATGCGCCTTGTTGCATTTTAAGTTAAATGGTTAGTTCACCCAAAAATGAAATTTATGTCATTTATTACTCACTTTTATTTCGTTCCACACCCGTAAGACCATCATTCATCTTCGGAAAGCAAATTAAGATTTTTTTGATGAAATCTGAGAGGTATCTGAGTCCTCAATAGACAGCAAATTAACCACCACTTTCAAGGTCCAAAAAAGGTAATAAAGACGTCGATAAAATAGTTGACGTGACTGCAGTGGTTCAAGTGGTTACTGTGGACCTTTCTGGAATTTGAAAGTGGTGGATAAATTGCTGTCTATTAAGGTGTCAGAGAGCTCTTTTGATTTCATCAAAAATCTCTTTATTTGTGTCTTACGGGTGTGGAGCTTGGTACTAATTTAGCTTCCATACTCCACAAAAACACTTGGCCTGTGACTTATTTATTTAAAAACGTGCTGTCAGTTGTGATAAAACTTCCTGGTGTTATGGACATCACCATCTTTGATGCTTTATACTGTAATACCTCAGGATTAATTGACTATCAGTAAATCTTCAATAGATTTATAAATCAAAATCATCATTAGTTGCAGCCCTAAATACTATACATATAAAATTTTTTTTTAAAAAGGTTGTGCATCAACACTAAAATCATTGGCACTCTTTTCTCTTTCATGTTCGCTCAGTGGGACGGCGCCATACGTTTGTGGGAACACGCACAGAACCACCTTCTGGACAAAGACAGAGAGAGGATGAATGTGGATGTGGTGGAGATGAAAACAAAAGGCTATTGATGACGTCAGAGGTAGATGGTGCCGTCACAGCAGGAATGGGATGTTGGAGGAATAAAGAGAAATGGGGGGGGGGGGGGGGGGGGATCACGAAAGACAACAAAATTTGTCCAGATAATTTAGTGAAATTACACTGATGTAGTCTCAGGCAGGGTCTTCAAAGTGTTGTTTGTTTGATTCCACATTGCTCCGCCTACTGGCACAAAAAGATGATACAAATGTGTTTAAGTTAAAAGGATCTGTGACATTTAATTCATGGACAGGGCGTTTTGTGATTTCTCTTTTACGCCTATTTTTACACCTCTCTTTCAGCTCGGAGGTGACCGTTTAAGCTTTAAGCTTTAATGAAAGACTTTTGAGTGAATTTCACCGATATAAAGTACGCATGATTTCAGACAGGCACAAAACAACTGCTTTGCTTGAAAAATTACTTTACTTTTAAATTACATAATGTAGACATTATGGACATGTTTCTAAAAGTGCAAAGAATTCCGGGAATAATTCTAAATATTGTAAGATATTTTATTGCTATTAATGTCCAGAATTTGATTTTGTAGTTCAATGTAAAAACAAACAAAAAAAAAAAACTTTTCTTTGTCAAAACTCTGAATGTGTGTTAAAAGTGTGTGTGTGGAGATGTAGTCTTGGGTTTATGGGGGTGAGAGTGAGTTTCTTTGTGTGGGAGCATGTGTGCAAATATGTTTCTGTTGACTCAAAGGTTTGATTTGTGTATGATTTAAGTGCATTTAGAATCGATTGAAACACTCACGGAATTGTTTTACAAGAATAATTAAACTTATGTGCACAACTTTGTTTGTTTGGACTATAAATCATATCTCAAATATTTTCAGCCAGCTGCAAGCAATACAGTTAGCTTGCATTTCAAGCCAATTTCTTATGTCCTACATGCATTCAGAATTCTTTTTCATACGATTTATGAGAATTTTTTGTGTTACTGTGTTATGACACAGTGTCTCACCCTGTCTACACAAGAGTTTGCTATATTGTAATGATAGTAGGTAAAGTTAAAGAGTACATGATCTTTTCTAAACTTAATCTGTGAAGATAAAAAAAATCAATGTATTCAACATATATAT
Source organism: Opsariichthys bidens (assembly GCA_037194245.1). Lineage (NCBI taxonomy): Eukaryota > Metazoa > Chordata > Actinopteri > Cypriniformes > Xenocyprididae > Opsariichthys > Opsariichthys bidens. The sequence goes on along the minus strand of CM074301.1, from coordinate 2,302,202 downwards.
ATATATATATATATATATATATTTGAGGTGAGTAAAAGACATTTATATTTAATAATATATTAAAATAAATAAAAAAAAACATTAAAGGGTCTCAAAACCCTAAAACACATGTCGTTAACACATAGGTACAGGATGCACATAATTGAAAGTCCAGTAAAACATCATGCAAGGTTCATAGTTTAAAACATCCTCCTGTTTTTTGTAAACACTGGATGTGAGCGTCACTTCAAAAGCAAATAGAACCCATTAACATTTATTAACTTTATTAACTTTATAAGAGAATGACAGTAGAAATAAAAACTCTTTTTACTCTTCCTCTGCCCACCGTTGGGCTACTCAATTTTAAAAAAAAGATGTGCCAAATTAAAGGTCTTCAGTGACGCAGAATTAGCAGGTAGGATTAGTAAACCTGGCTTCTAAAGCGATCGAAGTGGGTTCGAGTCCGTCTTTTGCCGAGCTAAATGAAAATAATGTTCTGAAAGTGGAAATAAACTGCAAACAAGTGTTTAACAATATTTAAAGTGTTTAGTAGGGTTAGGGGAAGGTGTGGGAGGGTTTTTATTCTCCTAGTAAGGCAGAATCCATTAAATAATTTTAATAAATCATTTACACTCTAATATTATTGCATCATGTTAATTTACAAAAATACAAGGTACAAATAGTATCTGCCAATATAAAGCATTTTAGATAGCATTTTTAGCCGCCTCTAATTGCAAAGAACTGCTTTTACATGGTGTAAATTGAATCTATCATTATTTTCACCATGTAAATTTCATATCGCTAAGAAAAAGTTGCATTTTTCACTAAGTGTAAATAGTCGCAGCCTCGTTTTAATCTACTCTTTACTATAGATTAAAGAAAACCTGTTAGTTTCATCACAGACACATAATTGTATTATACTTTTTTGAAAGCGTCTCTTCCAGAGGCTTAATACAGTTGAAAACACCGCTGTACTGCTTTATATCACACACACATGCGTGAGGGGTACAACAAGCTGATAAGATGGGAATGTTCAGAGCTATTAGGAACCAAAATGTTCTCAGGGACTCATTGAGGGAAAGTGTAAATGATGAGAAGTGTGACATAAACCAGCAGGTTGAACTCAGCTGTGAAAACAAAAGGGAAGCTAATAACACCGCTGACAGGTGGCAGAACAACCTCCTTTCTGTCTTTCTCTCCATTTGTGCTGTTAGTGGATTTGCTGGACATGCACTGAAGTAATGCCCTGAGCAAACCAAGATGGATCATTCTGAACTAAAGAAGACACTCTATATAATGCATAACTCTGCCAACAAGCTTCTGTACTCGGCTCTGGTGCTGTTTACGGATTTCACCGCTGGAATACTTGGTCATCTGTTATTCAGGCGGCATTTTCACTTCCTCCTCTCTGTGCTGGTGCTGTTTGGACCAGTTCTGAGTCTCTGGGTTTCCAAGTACAGCATTTTTGGCAACAAGAACCACTACCTGTACAGGCAAGATCTTACTTAGTACTAGAGGAATTAGCTAATTATGAGAACTTATTGCAGATCTTTTAAATTCCCTCTACTGTTTACCTTATGAAAAATATACAGTTCTTCTATAAAAGAAATACATGTTATTATAAATATAGTAAGATTAAATTACAGATGACGTGAGGACCCTATTGGAATTGCTGTTTATTAAAATATGCATCAATAAAGAACACGTTTTTGGCACTTACTTAATGCTAATTTTATAATTATTATATTGTTCATTCTCAATACATCAAATATTCATTTATACAACTTGAAATGTGAAAATGTATCAATGTATGTAAAAAAAACTTGCTGTAATAATATTTTTGAATATTAATAAATTGAACCTATAATTGTTAACAAGTTTTTTAATATGTATAATTTTTAATATTATGAAGACATTATTTTAAAAAGTCAAATGGAAACACTTTACAATATAAGGTTTCATTAGTTGACTACTTTAGTTAACGTGAACTAAGAATGAACAATACTTTACAGCATTTATTAATTAACACAAAAATGTTAGAAAAGGTTTATTAACATTAGTGCACTTTGAAATTGTTATTTGAAAATTGTTAGTTAATACATTAACAAAAGAAACCATATTGTTAAGCGTTATTCATCATTTGAATGATTTATTAGTGTTAATTTATTTATAGTTCATTAACCATTTTGTACTGTCTTTGTAATGTCTATGTTCTGAGATGTCTGATTGATTCTGGTTGTTGTGATCTCATAGGGTGTTCCTGCATTCATGCTGGGGTTGGACGTGTATATTATGTGGCTCTTTCGTCTTTCTTCTGTCATATAGCATCAGTCACTCTCTCATTCACTCAGTCCGTCACCTCTCTCGGCTCGCTGTGGCCGGGACGCTGTGGACACTGTGCCGTCACGTTCTCTCCTTCCTAGTGGACGCCTCAGGAAGCTGTTTTGAGCCACTACAAAGCACCAAAGAAGTCGGCAGGAACCCCGGGGAGCTCCTGGACTCTGACACAGTCCCCTTATTACTACTGAGAGAGGAAAAGGGTAAAGCAGCCTGCCTTAAGGCCGGGCTACAATGGCAGGGATGTGAGGTATCTGATGACATCTTGATTCTAAGTTTATGTTGTTTAATTCTCGCTGAGGAAATTGCTGTTTTTGGGCCCTGCATGGCTCTAGGAAAGCCTCTGTGGGCGCCGCTGAGGATTCTCTTCATGCTGTGCGTGTTGTTGATGAGTCTCTGGATCTTCCTGATTCTCTGCTTGTTAGCACACTTCCCACTGTTCCCTTCCCAGCTGGTTGGAGGAGCTCTTGGGTATCTGGGATGGAAGGGACTTTATAAGGACTGGTGTGTTTTAAAGCCCGGCTGGTGCTGTCTTGGAAGGCCAAAAACTATGCATTTTGATATCACGAGTAAAACAGCAGTAAAGGTGGCATGTTGAGGAAATAAGAAATTTTATATATATGTATGTATATGTGTGTGTGTATATATATATATATATATATATATATATACATTTATCAACATTTCAACATTTACTAATACATTTTTAAAAGCAAATGTATCTGTTAGTATTATTTAATGGAACTAAGCAAACAGTGAACAGTTGTATTTCCGTTAACTAATATGTTAACAAAGACTAATAAATACTGTAACAAATGTATTGCTCAATGTGAGTTCATGTTGGTTAATGTATTAATAAGACCAGTAATAAGAACTTATTGTAAATTGTTACCAATTTTTTTTTTGTTTTTTTAAGTATCTTATGCTCACCAAGTCTGCATTTATTTAGTCTAAAATACAATAAAAACAGTAATACTGTGAAATAAATATTATTACAATTTAAAATAACCGCTTTCCACATGAAAATATTTTAAAATGTAATTTATTTCTGTGATGTAAAGTGGAATTTTCAGCCTCATTACTCCAGTCTCTAGCGTCACGTGATCATTCAGAAAAAAACTTTTATTCTTATTATAATTAATGCATTCTGCTTATATTTTTGTGGAGACCATGATACATTTTTTCAGGATTCTTAGATTAATGAAAGAACAGGATTTATTGGAAATACAAATCTTTTAAAACTATAAATGACTCTGGTGTCACTTTTGATCAATTTGTTGCAACCCTGCTGAATAAAAGTATTAATTTCTTTAACTTATAAAATCAATTAAACATATATAGTTATTTCCCTGCTTTGTCAAACTGCAATGCATTTATATGCAAGATATTACATCAAAATAATGTGACATTATGCATGGAAACATGAGTGATACCACATTTAGCTGAACTCTTTATTGAATAAAAACTACTACAGTTGACTGTTGATGTAATTGAAGCTCAAGTCAATGCACTGTGACTGTGGATGTGAAACTCTATATGACATGTTTTACTTTTCAGCAAATGTGTGTGTTTGTGTGTCTTCGCAGTGCAGATTGGCTCTCAGTAGATAAGCGCTTTTGAAGATAAGTCTCCTCTGGGCTTCTTAATCTTGTCGAAATTCTTGACGATGACATCATACAGCATGGCCTAGAGGTGAACAGAATGGATGCGATCAGTCACAGCCGTCTTAGCACACGTGTAAGCGCCAACTGCTTTTAAAACTGAGAAATGCAGGGTAAACTGAGACTGAACTTACATAAGTGTTGCGAATCTCCAGGGCTACGATGCGTAACTCACAGTACTGGTGCTGATCCAGTTCATGGACAAGCTGCCTGAAATCTCCCTGTTGCCAAGCAACAAAAGAAGATTTTTGAAAACATGTAAACAATGGTTTAATTCAGCTAGTTATAAATGTCTAAATCTAACACACACAAAAAAAAAATAAACTGACCACATGTGGCTGTTTGGAAGCCTTGGCTACAGCGTCTCCCCTCTCGCTATAGTACCTGAGTAAATATGACATTAAAAAAAACTATAATGTAACTATAAATGTATTTATAATAGAGGTTAGTGATGCAGTCTGGTGTCTTACTTGGAAATCTGTGTCTGGAATCCCTCGATCTTGGTGCGGGTGTTGGTGAGCAGTTCAAAAACCTTTTCCTGTGGGAACATTTTTGCATTTGTTCACATAAATTGAACACAACATTCGACTATTAAATGAGTATAGACATAGCATCTTTTCTATCTTATGTACCACAGCCTCATCAATATATTCAAGTACAATGTTTAAGTTCCTGTGAAGCAAATTATTACGCCAGTCTTCAGTGTCACATGATCCTTCAGAAATCGAATTTTTAGCGCAAGAAACATTTCTTATTATTATGAATGCTGAAAACAATTGTGCTGCTTAATGTTTTTGTAGAAACCGTCATACATTTTTTTCTTGATTCTTTAATTATTAGAACATTAGAACGGTATTTATTCGATTTTTTGTAGTGAACTTTTGCAGTGTATTTAGGATCAATGTAGTGCGTCCGAATCATTGGTTCGGAGCGTGTATCAAACTGCCAAAGTCACATGATTTCAGTAAACGAGGCCTCATAAGTGTTGCGAAACGTCTCGAAATTTCAATGCTTCACCTGACTCTGTCCGTTTGATACACCCTCCAAACCATTGATTCGTAAAGCTTCGAAGCAGTGTTTTGAAATCACCCACCACTAGATATTGTCTGTTTTTTTGGAGCTCAGAAGTATTCTTGTCGTTTCATAACATTAAGGTTGAACCACTGTAGTCACATGATCTGTTTTAAATATATCTTTAGTAGCTTTCTGGCTGTTTGAAAGTGTAAATTGTCAATGGAGGCCTCACTGAGCCATCGCATTTCACCAAAAATATCTTAATTTGTGTTCTGAAGATGATCGAAGGTCTTACGGGTGTAGAACCTCATGAGGTTGAGTAATTGAGTTTTGGGTTGACTTTATCACATTTGTCTTCAATATCATGCAGCCTTGATGCATATGCATTCAAATCTAAACCAACAGATTTAAGATTTTGTGAAATCACAAAAAAGTGATTTCATTTTGACACAATATAGGGCCGACTGACCTGTACAGCAACTCCAAAGTTGTTCCCATCTTCAATTTTGGGGACCTGAAGCTGTATCCACATTGACACCTACACAAAGGTGTCACAATGTTACACAATGAACAAAAATGTACCAAAATGCTGTATTAAATGTTTTGATGGCAGTAGAGTCTACATGCAGTATAAAATGAACAATAAATTAAAGTATTAAAATTTGAAAATTTATATTTTTTTGACAAACGCAATGCATTGAACTGTTCAGATAAGCATAGTTAGCGCATGATATCGCGTCCTCACCGTGTTAAGACACTCCTTTAGAGTCTGAATCTCAGGCTTGATGAGCTTGAGGAGTTTCTCTACTGTCTCATTGCAGGCGATGGGACCACAGGGAGGACCTTTCAGATCACAATTAACATCGTTAGCTAAATTTGTGCTTTCCCAGTCGCCACGTTAGTTTAGAAGTACAGAGATGGGTGGAAGAATTTGGCTGCGTCTGAAATCACATACTTTCCTACTATATAGCAGGAGAAAAACAATTTGTCACAAAAGAAGTTTGTCCGAATTCACAGTACTCATAAAAGGGTAGGCGACTTGAGGCTACTAAAGTGTGTTCGATGGGCACTTTACAATCCCATGAGGCCACTGGAGAGGATTTGGGAATGGCAGTGAAGCGGTAGGCCACATGATAATGACAAGACAAATGCAGATTACATTCATACAACACATATAGAATGTACATTTGTTTTTAGCGGCCGTGAAGTAATTACTCAAGAGAGCATGTGATTTCGACACAGGGTCTGCTCTATTTTTATGACATTACCAGTCCAACAGTGCCAACCAGTGTTCATGATGTGAATTACACATTGTCATTTAGGTATTTAGGGGATTTCAGGTCTAGGGAAAAGAGAACCGAACAATTAACATTTTCAGTTTCATTTTCCAAAATCCGTTCATTTACCTTCATCCTCTTCTTCTCCTTTCCCTCCACTCTTCTTTCCATCTTTGGCCTCTTTCTGTGTGAATAAAATGCTGAATAAGTTAACCACGAACTGGCTTGAAGGTGCAATACAGTGATTAACTTGATCTAAAAAGTCGTTAATGTGCATAATTAGAGTGATGTTTGGTCTAAAATATTGATAATATATATTTTAAATAATTGAGAGGGAAATATATGTAAAAATCAAATGTATCCGGGATACAATTAAGTTATTTATTTGTCCTTATATATTTTTTTTCTACATTGAAATAATGTGAATAATTAGGCTTGTTAATAAAACAAAATATTGTGTTATAATTACCTCCTCTTTCTTCTTCCTCTTAAGCTCCTCTTTGACAGGGTCAGGGATTGGGATATCCAGAGGAGCCCTGATGACAGACAGATCCTTCAGACTACAGGAACCCTACATAATAATAATAATAGTTACACAAAGGGCATTGCTTAGCCACCGCATAATCTGTCCTCAAAGAGTCTGAATGTTTCTGTTGCACCTGCTGGATGATTCATACCTGTAATATTTTGTCCATCACTGCAATTTTCTCAGGGAAGACTTTTGAGATCAACTGTTCAGCCTGTTGAAAAGAATCAAGCATCGACATGTAACAAACTTTCACTATACAGTTATTGTTACTCGTGTAAAATCATAGTTGGTTCTCCTTCGAACTGCTTCATGAATGTTTCATTTCTTTTACAGTGTTTGATGCTGTAATAACTGGCATTTTGGCATAAATTAAGACAGTGACTGACTGAATGTATCTATAATTACCTCCTTGGTGATTTTTTGGGAGAATCCATCCACCTGCAAAGTACATAGGAAGTGTTTGTCAAACCTCTAAAACACAAACATTGTTTGTTCATTATATATGCTGAGGTTTATAAACTCAAAACACCTCATTTTCGCTCCATGAACAGTAATAAATGACTTTAAAGTAGGTTTCGGGCCTATAACAGGCGGCTTACCTGTTTCTTAGACGCGGGGCTCATGTCTAAGGAAGTCATGTTTGCAGAATAGTCGTTTCGATTTATCTTATTGCAAAACTTTACTGAACCTGTTTGCAGAAAAACGCGTTTAACGTCTTATCCCAATGGGTAACGTGGGGTTTAGTTTGAAAAGAGAGGATGAAATCCAGTTGTTATCGACGAAACGAGAAGTCGCAGTTAGTCAGCACAAAAAATGAAAATGAAAGTGAATTAAGCGTTAAATAAATAAGTCCTCGTGTCACCGAAAGGGGGCGACAACACTCAAAAACCTTTCAGCGAGTTACGGAAACAGGCTTTGCTTTGCCAAATAGAATAAAAGTCCCTGGAAAGAGAATGTCATTTATTTTTTATGACGCCTTCATCTTTTCTTGTATATTGTGCATTTTAAAAAATATAGAAAACTTCCAGAATATTGCTAATATATATATATATATATATATATATATATATATATATATATTTATATATATATATATATATATATATATATATATATAAATCAGGCGTATTATTCAAAATATATAAAATTCATTGAATACAATTTTCATGTGTTTTAAAGTATAGAACATTTTCAAAATATTGCTAAGATATTTAAATGAAAAAAAACTAAATATATGTACATAAATAAAATAAAGGAAATATATGTAGAATATAAATGTAAAGGACAAAAGTATGTATTTAGCACACATTTCACTATATATATATATATAGTGAAAATATATTGAAAAAATACATTGTACACCTTTTCGTGTTTAAGAAGTTTGCTATTTAAAGTATGGAAAAAGTATATAATAAAGTATAGAATGCTAATATATTATTAAAATAAATAAGAAAAATATAATATAAAATATGCATAATGTATGTATATATATATATATATATATATATATATATATATATATATATATATATATATATATATATATATATATATATATATATATATATATCCTATTATAAAGTATATGTAAAATATATGTGAAAAAATAAATAAAATGTGATTAAAAATATTTGGGATATGTATCATATTGATATGGTTTTCTCAATGAAAATGTTAATTAAACTTAATTTCCATTTCACTTATTCATTTGGCAGACACTACATCAACCTGTACGTCCAATGTGAGTTCCTTGGGAATTCAATCCGTGACTTCAGTGTTGCTTATGTTCTTGCCCCTGAATTACATTTTGTAATATATTTTCAAAACGAAAGTTTAAATAAAACTTTATATTTACAATATGTGTCAAAAAAGGGAACCCAGCAACATTACTCCTAATTATAAGCCACAACACCACATTATCCCTTAAACATAAAAATAATATAAATATAATAAATCGATCTTCCTCATAAAAAGTTCTGACTATGAACACTGTCATATGATGGCAAAGCAAAGGCTTCCATTGCAACATGTATCGAGTTCTGATCAGGTACAGTCGTTCAAAGACCTACAGAACGACAACATTCGCATTTGTAACTGACAAAGAAAACCAGTAGTCTGTGCAAGACTTTGTTACACAAAGTTTCCAAAAAGGGGTTTTCGCAAAGAACCGTTCGTGGAAAAAAAATCTTCCAGTGAGCAGTTTTTAAAAGAGTGTGGAGAACATTTTAATAATCTAAAAAAAAAAAAAAAAAAAAAACTTCCTCCACTATAAACAACGTTTCATGCACTGGATGTTAAAGGTTCTCCATGGAACCGTTGATGCCAATAAAGAACTTTTATTTTTAAGAGTGACTCCCTAATTTACTCTTAAACGTTGCTTTTAATGAAATCAACAAAGAACATGCAGAGACGACACCTTCTGTAAGGAATGAGTTTGAGAATGCCTGTTCATGCTGTTTCATATACAAATACAAAAGTAGACTGCAATTATGTGCAGGGCAAGATCTAATCATCAAAACACTGTTTATTCCTTGACTTTCCGCTTATCCACTGAAAAGTACTCCCTTCCATCACAGATATCCACTGATTAAACAGAATACCTTTGTTTACATGGGTTGTTTGCATATTAAAGGACTGAACATGTCTCCCTAATCTTGGCAAACTGAACTGAACATGTATTCAATGTTATTTTTGTTTGGGTTGAAAATCTTTTCAAGTTCATATTATTGCTTGAATTGACCCAGTGCATGTTTTTGTTTTTGCAGTCCAAAGGGCAAAGTTCTCTTTACTCATAAAATGTAGTGTGTGTGTGTGTGTGTGTGTGTGTTTGTGAGTGAGTGTAAAGGTGATGATACACAACTTTTTGAGCAATGTTGCTTGGGCAACAAATTTCGATCTAAAGTATCCAGATTTTTTTAAATATTTTTTTGTATCATCAGCTCAAGAATGGTCCTTGCTATCACAAATTCATGTTTTTTTTTTTTTTTTTTTTTTTAAATCTATATTGTTCAAGCCGGACGATTACCGTCACTGTTTTCTGCAGTGCTGCTATACCTAAATTAACTAGACTAATAACTGCTGATATTTGCAACGGAATGAATCAATAATATATAGAGTAAGCTGCACAATGACACCATTTTCTTATTAATGTAAAGCTGCTTTGCCACAATTTGCATTGTAAAAAGCGCTATATAAATAAAGATGACTTGACTTGACATATACTGTTACAATGATTTACCACCTTGGTAGGATTTGAACCCCTGCACTGTACAAGACCTCTGAGCATGTGATTAGCTTTTTTTACAAGAAACGTGTTGCATATGATTTTTGCATGATTTTCATTAATCCATCTTCACTGTGAACATGTTTAAAATGGTCATGATGAGTATAGTTGGGTGTTGTGCTTCAGTGGACTGTTACTTCACAAAGATTAAAGTCTAACCACAATGGATTTCAGCTTATCTTTTTCCACTATCCTATATCTACCTCACTCACTCACAGTCACACACACACAAACATTGTGATCTTTAGCCTGTTCATAGTGTTCCTGTCCCCTCTCACGTTCTCATTCTGTCTCAATGGATACGATCTATGCACTTCGCATATAATTTACCATACAGCATATACAGTAGATGTAGTGTGTGTGTGCACTGGCAATTGGCGACTCTTCATGGCTTCAAAGCGTATTTGGACACTTTTCTTCAACTTTAGGCCATTTTTTACATTCTCATCTGAAAATCTGATTTGTGCACTAAAAAGTCAAGAAACCATGAAGATTTCCATGATATCTATATATTTTGAAAAAAATATCAACAATAGTGCTGAACAATGAAATATTTAATATTATGTATTGAAATGATATTGAACATTTGGTTTAACGTATAGCCAAATTAAAAAGGTTTAAATCTTCTAATTTGAATAAAACCATAGAATGCAAAATAATCAGACGCACAGGTAGCCTATAAGACACATTCTTTTATTTAAATTTTAGGGTGAATTCAGGTTGATTGGGATCACTTATTTCAGGTAAGTACCAGCTAATTATTCTCCATGACCATTAAAATGCGTTCTTTTCTTTAATCAAGACGCATTATTTATTGTTTTTAAAGATTTACATATAGCAGGTAGCCTATGATAAACAGAAGTAAAATAATAATATAGAAATTAAAGTTAAAAATGAAATAAAATCATTAAAATGCGTAATTAACGTAATATTGTTCTATGTATTATTAACAAAAAAAAAAAACAAAGGCTTATTTCCCCCAAATTTACATTTACATAATGCATTTAAACGGGCTCTTTTTTACCTTTACTAAAAAAAAATGTCAGGGGTAAATACAGTTGAGAATTCAATTACAAGTTACAAAATTTTAAGGCGCTTAAATGTGTCTCGAGCTCTACTCTCGCAGCTGTGATGACGTCACGAGGAGCTAATAAGCTTCCGCCTAACAATGTGCTCAACTTTGATCAACATCTGCTGACATGGCACGAAGCGACTCTCCACGACACTCACGTGACTTCAGAACGCGACAATGAAGCTTTAAAAATAAATAAGCTTTATTTCAACACATCTTTGCTCAGCCGTGTTTTGCAGCCGGTTTTGAGCAGGAACGCGGGACGGGGCTCGTCGAATCCGTTGCGGAATCGGAATCAGGAACCAGCGCGCGCTTACGTCAGCCGGCGAACTGATCGCCCCGCGAGTCACTGAATTTGATTGACTCACACGACTTCAGTGAAGTGTCGATCTAGCGCTTTTTCACTGAAATGCAACAGCTAGTTTTTCCACTTTGTCGTGTTTTATTGGAAGCGGACGCTCATTATTGCTTTATTAAATTATTATGATTATTATTACATATTAAACGTATAAAATATGTTAATCGACTAGGAAACCTGTCAGCACAAAGCTTGATTTATTATTGAAAAGCGTCTCAGGCCGGTTCGCAGGGAGAGGAGCGTCATTATTAGAGCAGGATCTGAGCTGAGGGTGGGATCAGCTGCTGAGAAGTTACACGTGTTAAAGTTCAAGGGTCTTCGTTTACTCTCCTCTACCTCAAGAGCTGGATGATCACTCTCTTCAGTCTGCTGTCTGATATGAGAGGTGCACTGGACTGAAGAGGAACACGCTACCCCTCTCATATTGCTTACTCCACCAATTTCACTTGCACCAAAGATGTCTTGCCTGTTGCTTGGAGTACTAAGGAGGTGAGTGTCTTTTACACATCTCTTTAAAACAAGGTAATAAAAACCACTATGCATCCACTAAAGTATATATATATATATATATATACATACACACACATGCTTTAGTAGTTGTTCAAAAAGCTGCAAAACAGAGAAACTTTAATGTTTTATATTCTTTTTGCAGTCTCAAAATATTCACAATACAGTATCACATCCCTCTCTTTCCTGGGCAAACATCCTTGTATAGTTTCTTGTGAGGGTATGTTTAAATAAACCTGAACTGGTCTATAAAACATTTGTTAACACAAGTGTACAGTGTCAGCGCCCCTGTTTTACAATAGCCTGTTATGATGTTGAATAGTCTTTGATATAGTGATAAAGAAATGCAGAGTAAATTATAATACTCCAAAGTCCTGCAGTCTGGTTATTGCCAAATAATGACATTTGCCACATATTACATCTCTCTATTAAACTGAGACTAGTGTTATATTGAGTGTGGCACGTACAGGAATGCAGAAACGTAAGTCACGTAGAGACCTGGCTTTTTTGTGACTCAGTGTGTATAATTCTAAAAAAACAGGTTTTGAACGAACAAGTAACCATCACCTTTGACCACGCACAGCAAGCATTTGTGAGTCATTTGTGCCGCTGTAATGTTTGGAATATTTAGAGACCTCTTATATTTATATCCAAAATAACAAATGATGTTGAACAAAAGATTTTGAAATCCCATTGTGTTGCGTCTGTATCTACTCTGTCAATCTCTCAACAGAATGAATGATTACATCAGCACAGGACTTCAAGTAAATATGCACAGTGTTAAAGTCTGTAGATAGCTAAACTTTACCCCACAGATGCATGATACCTGGAATTGATTGATAACAACGTATATGTGTGTGTGTGTGTTTTGAGTGAAGAATTCTCTGAACTTGTTTAACTGGTTATTTTGTGTTTTGAAACGCCCTTGAGGTAGATATGGCTGTAATGCATGCATATGGTTTAGAAAGAAAAGCACCATTTTGGCCCAATTTACTATTGCACGCATTTCTGAAATTTTTACGCGTGTTATGTGTGTTCATGCATGTGCTTGTAGTGGCCGTGCCCTGTTTGACCATGCTCTGAGGGGAGGGGAGGGGAGTGAATGCCAAAGAGGCCGTCTGATTGGTCGGTTCACATGGGGGTGTGTGTAACTGCCTGTGATAATCGATGGTGTAATGCTCAGTGGTTATTGATGAAAGTGAGGAATCATGGGGGTCAAAACTGTGATAGACTTAGAGACTTTGTTCTAGTGAAGTTTGTGTACATTTTATGGTTTTGGAAAACAATAGAATGCAATTATGGGGTTGAGAGTGTTGGAATTAGGGTGGGGGGTTGGGCTGAACCAAATGAAAGGGTAAAAGAAAAGAAACCCACTTCTTGGTATCCTTCAGATATCCTCTTAATTATAGACACCAGGCCTGGCGGTCACGTGCCGTCTTTCTAGTTGAATGATCAGTTTGCTAACTGTTAAAGTATGACAGGCTTGCTTTCAGGGGTCTATGTAAGTTCAGAAAGCAAATCGAATGGAAGAGACAAAATGCAGCCCTCTTCTGGCATGAAGTCTTTCTTTCTTTTCTTTGTTTACTGAACTTGTGTATTTTCTCTCTCATTAATTCTCTTTCTTATGGAAGCTTGTTTGCGTTATGGAATAAAAATGAAAGGTAATTGCAACCTTTGATCTCACAATTTAGACTTTTTTTGCTTGCAATTGCTATTGTATCTTACAACTCAGACATTTTTCTCTAAATTTTGAGTTTATATCTCAACACTTCTGAGGAAAAAGTGGTCACACTTTTTTACATGACTAAAGTCAATAAAAATGGTTAGTAACAGTGAACTTATTGAACTTATATGTTGTGCTGCAATAGACTGTTGAGGTGAGATGAGGTTTGGTGTTATGGGTAGGTTTAAGGGTGGGTTAAGTGGTAAGGGAATGGCCAACTGTAATTATAGATGTAATTACAGAAATTAATTAAAAACCGGTGAAACCGGAGGAGAGTGTTGGGGTTAGGGTTTGGTTTAATTGACTATTATTACTATAGTAAGTCCATGTAGTAACGTGTAACTATGTTACCTTATTTAGTACCTCTTCAGTACTTCTTAAGATAATCTTAATAACATCTAAGTGTACTCAACTGCCAATTTGAGACACCATGAATATGAACTAGAATGTGCTTTTAACATATTATCTCTGTATTAAGTGGTTAGTAAATGCATTTTTTTAATACAGAGATAGAATGTTAAAAGCACATTTAGTTCATATGATGGTGTCTCAAAATAGCACACTTAGATGTTATTAAGATTATCTTAAGAAGTACTAAAGAGGAATTGGTTACACTTTATTTTAAGGTGTCTTTGTTACACTGCAATTATACATTTAAGTACGGAGTAACATTAAGTAACTACATGTACTTACTATAGGGTTAGGATTAGGGTTTGGTTTAGCTTTAGTTTCATGTAATTATGCATAATTTACAGTTGCGTAATTACATGCAGCTGGAGTAACGACATGTAACATATGTAACAATGACACTGTAAAATAAAGTGTTACCAAAAATGTTTTCGTATATTAAGTACAAAATTAGTGGGAAAAAATAGAGCACTATAAAGTACATTATGGAAGTGCACTTTTTTCACCAATTGAGTTGTATGAAATGATTTATTCAAATCTTGGTACATAGTAGTTAAAGACGCTTCACATAAAGTGGGTATAAAAAGAAAAACAGAATTGCGAGTCAAAAAGTCTGAATTATGAGATATAAACATGCACTTGCAAGACTGAAAGAGAATGTCCTCTCCTCCCCCGTTTTCTGCCTCTACTATGTTGTTTTTTTCTTTCATTTTATTCAATGATCATTTATGCTTTTGGTAGATGCATCCACGTTCATGGTATGCTCTTTATCAGTTTGTGTGTTGTGTTCCTTTGGAACCAAAGCCACGAATTAGCATTGTAAATTATTGAACTTAATTATTGTAATAGGACAAATCTGAACCGAACTGGGTCAGCAACACAAAATGGTTGAGCCCTGTAAACGTTTGACTAGTTGTGCACATGAAGTGCATTTCATTCCAAAGGACAGCACTAATTACTCTTGCAGCTTCTAAATCACTTATCTTTCAGATTTGGTCAAAGATCTCTGTTAAAGTACATTTAGTAATTATGATGCAATATTCATACTGACATACTCTCAGGTTCATTAATATAACATGTCATTGATCTCATACTTTAAATTGAGTCTAGAAATGTTCCACCTGAATCTGGAGTAGCCCATAGGCTTTTTTCTCATCAGTCTCCAGTTAGTTTAGCAGATTAATCATAAACAAATTAATTGTCACACATAAAGTTTGAACATTTATTGTATTTGTTGTCGTTAAAAAGGCTCATCTTGCATTTGAAAGGACAAATTCACACCAAATTATGTAAAAATGACCATCTTGGCGAGTAGTAATCATGTCTTAAGTGAATGCAGACAGTGTGCAGTATCAGTATATTGGATATGTGTGTTAGTCTTAAAGTGACAGCAGCCTAATGTTCCTGCTGGGAATATGTTGAGATTGAGATGGTATTGAGATTGGAATCGAGAATGGTAAAATTTCACAAGTATCTGAGATTTTGGTGTCATAGCCTTATTTCACTCACTCATTTTCATTCACTCATTCAACGGATTATATTTCAATATTACTGCAATAGTGACAGGACGATTTAGTATGCAGTTTTTGAATGAAGCAGTGTTTTGAACAAAACAGTTGAGTGAATGATTCAAATACCTCACAAACGACTGTCACTTGTTGCCACCCACTGGCATATTGACGTAACTTACAGAAATTGCTGAGTAATGCCACAAATGCACAAACTGATCTTTTTGGTCTTTCTGGTGCATGCGAACAGACAAGCGGAGTGGTACAAATGGTGAAAGTCATTGTTTTTGGACTGTATATCAACACACTAACTGTTCATATTGTAATTATAATTTTCAGTTTTGTATTATGTGTGTGTGTGTGCTTTTAAAATGTGTAAAACTAAGAATTGTGTTGTAGGTTGATCCATGCGTATGCCATTAATCTTTAGTTTGTTGTACTAATGTTTATGTGTGTATCCATGTAGGCGAAATGCCTTCGGTACAGCTTCAGTGGGAGCGCGGTCCCTCGCCTCCATCCCCTCTCTGCCCTCGTCAGTGGCTGACTTTGTGTCTGGCGCAGTGGCCGAGTGTAAACCTGCTAAAGTGCACGTGGTCACAGGCACTTCAGAAGAGACAGCAGACATCCTGGCCAACCTGGAAAAAGAGGGCATGGTAAAGAAACTCAGCAAATATGAAAACTGGTAAGTTGTTTTTCGATTATCATATTGTATAGGTATTTTAAAGTACCCCTATTATGCTTGTTTGTGAATGTAGAAGGTTTGCATGATAAATAGAGAAGCGTTCCCGAACTTCCTAAAACGAATTACCAGAAATTCTAATCTTACTTCCTGCACTAACCTTCGTAGGTTTGTAACAAATTTGCGTATTGGCTGCCCATGAACAACGTTGACTCTCCCACAAGCACTGTAGTTGTATCTGAGGCCTTAAACAGTTTGCACTTCCGAAGGATGAGGACTCTGGCTTGAATTGATTTGGTATAACCGACGCCATCTTTATTCTTCGTATCATTGTGAATCCAGTGAGGAATCTCCAGAGCCGAAGTTCAGTTATGGTAATGGTAATTCAGTTGCGACATGCGCTGTAAGCAGTAGACCAATCACAGCAGACTGGGCCATCTGACCAATCAAAGCAGAGGAGGCTCTCGGAAAAGGCAGGGTTTAGAGAAACCGCATCCTTTATCAAACGGTTTCAGACACTGTGAGAAAAGAGGTGATGCTGCGATGTATATTATGAGAAAATGAAAGTTGTTTTTTTGAATGCATGCCTTGTTGGAGACCTCCGAAACAAAATTAAGAACCTTGTAGAATAGCATAATAGGGGCACTTTAAGAAATACCGACGGTAATGTGAATGGTCTGACAACTTAATCATTTCTGTGTGCAGCTGGCTGGCACGCACTGACCCTAAAGATGTGGCTCGTGTGGAGAGTAAGACCGTGATCGTCACGAAGAACCAAAGAGACACTATTCCCATCCCCACTGGTGGTGCCAAGTCGCAGCTGGGCAGCTGGATGAGTGAGGGAGACTTCCAGAAGGCCAGAGAGGACCGCTTTCCTGGCTGCATGGCAGGTGTGTTATTCAAACCACCGATCAATAACTGAAAACCTGTCAAATGGTTAATCCAAACACAGAAAAAATAAAAGTTGTGGAAAATATGTCTTAAAAAAGATTTGTTTTGTTGAATTTGATTATTCAGTTATAAAAAAACGTATTGATAAGTTATTGGATATTAAAAATAAAACATGCAATAATGACACCGCATCTGAATCAGCTCTTTAAAATACTGAAAGACAAGTGCACTTAAATGCACCTGGATATATGCCTGGTAATAATGCTCCATTATTTGATCATCATATGATGAATTACTGCTGCCATGATCAGTGGTACAGAGCTCTCTTAAATCAAATTCAATTTGCTTCGGCGCCTGCCTTTTGCGGACAGCAATAGTGCAGTGTAAATTTCATCAGGAAAATAGAAATATTATACATAGATAAAAAGAATAACTTTTCCATTTTGTAAAACGCATGTACAGAATCCCATCAGTTGAGCTTCATTCGTATTTAACCTGGAATATTCATTTAAAATCTAAATGTTTTCATCAGTCCTCATTGCCATGTAGGATAGGCTGGGAGGAAAAGAAGTCTGAATATCTTTTATTCTGTCCCCCTGTAGGGCGCACTATGTATGTGATCCCCTTCAGTATGGGCCCTGTGAACTCTTCTCTCGCTAAGTTTGGTGTCCAGGTGACCGATTCTCCGTATGTGGTGGCTAGCATGGGCATCATGACACGCATGGGGACGCCTGTGCTGGAGAAACTAGCAGAGGGAGCGGAGTTTGTGCGCTGTCAGCACTCTTTGGGTCGACCTTTACCACTCAAAGGTACTTTAACTGCTTTATTTTCATGTCCGATTAAATGTAAACGTGAATCAGTCCATCAAATGAAACTCTAAATTTCACCTGTTCCTTCAAATTTTATTTTATTTATAAAATTGTTTGGCTATTTACACAACCTTTCAAAAGTCTGGGGTTGTTAACAGATTTTTTAAAAATATTTTTGAAAGAAGTCTCTCATGCTCACCAAGGCTGTATTTATTTGATCAATAATACAGTAACAAAAAAGTAAATTAATAAAATTTTAACAATTTCAAATATTAGTTTACTCTTTTTGAATGATTTTAAAATATCATCTTTCTAATAAATCATTCTAATTTGCTTATTTGGTTCTCAAGTAACATTTCTCATTGTTCAAGATTCATTTATGAATCGTTTCATTCATTTGAAATCTTTTGTAACATTACGAATGTCTTTAATGTCACTTTTTGTCAACTTAATGTGTCGTTGTGTATATTTCTTTTTCTTATCTAAATCTCTTTCTCTGTTCTTCGCACACAGCTCCTTTAGTAAACAGCTGGCCTTGTAACCCAGAGAAGGTGCTGATTTCACATCTCCCAGACACCAGGCAGATCTTATCCTTCGGCAGTGGTTACGGGGGAAACTCGCTCCTTGGAAAGAAGTGCTTTGCTCTTCGTATCGCCTCACGCATCGCCAAAGACGAAGGCTGGTTGGCTGAACACATGCTGGTATGGTACATCAGACAAAATCCTGGATCTTACTTGCGAGTTTGCAACAATGCATCTCACTGATGTACTACTCTCTTATTAAACACGATGTTGATCCCCGTCTCTCTTTCCCTCCCCCCAGATTCTGGGAATCACAAATCCTCAGGGTGTAAAACGGTACATTGCAGCAGCGTTCCCGAGCGCTTGTGGGAAAACTAACCTGGCCATGATGAAACCATCACTGCCAGGCTGGAAGGTTGAGTGTGTGGGCGACGACATCGCTTGGATGAAATTTGACAGTCAGGGTGAGAAAGATGACTTGTCCTAGACAGCATATGCAATTATTGACACAAGTGTGGGTTTATAGGCAGCCAGAAAATGACACCATATCTCTTATTTTAGCACTTTTATGGGGCAGCAAAGAGAGAATTAATTAAAATAGAAATAATTGCATGGTTCAGCAAACAAAAGACTCTTCGAGGGACAGGTTTGCCGTGAAGTGTATTAATGTATGCCGTAAGGAATCTGTTGATGGGAGTACTGTTGTTTATGGTTATAAATTCATGTTTTCAATACAAACGGTGGCGCATTTTGACTCTCTTCACCAGGTAAACTCCGAGCTATTAATCCAGAGAATGGTTTCTTTGGAGTTGCCCCCGGGACGTCCCTAAAGACCAACCCTCATGCCATGGCAACCATCTCCAGGAACACGGTGTTCACTAACGTAGGAGAGACCAGCGACGGGGGGGTTTGGTGGGAGGGTCTGGATCCGCCTGCACCTGGAATCAAACTCACAGACTGGCACGGAAAATCTTGGAAGTATGGTAAGATCATTTTTTAGTTTTTTACAAAATATCTAAGAATTCTTAAGAAACATTTGTTAATATATAAATAAAATTTATAAACATAACAATTGATATAAAAAACATATATGATTGTTATATAAATATAACTTTAATTAATTTAACGCTTCTTCTGTTTCTCAGGTGATTCTACACTGTGCGCTCACCCAAACTCCAGGTTTTGTGCCCCTGCTGGCCAGTGCCCAATCATAGACCCGCGCTGGGAGAGTGATGAAGGCGTCCCTATTGATGCAATTGTATTTGGTGGCAGAAGACCAGAAGGTGGGTGTCACTGAGTCAGAACTCTCAAGATATTTTTATACCACATGCTAATATATATGTAGTTCTAAACGTAGGTTTGGGAGGAGCCTAAACATTCAGTCCTGTCAATCATCATTACGAGCGTTTAGTCACTGCGTCAAATTCTTCCAGCATCCCTCCTCCATTACTCTCCCTCTGCGCAGTACTGTTATAGGGGGGTTTAGCTCGGTCCTCGAGCCGAGCCTCCTTCGAGGACAGTAAGCCAAGTTTGTTTACCATTAACCATTAAGACTGAATGGAAGGCGAACTTGTGAAATTTCACTTTGCAGCTCTCACCTAATCACCCTCTGAGGCCTAGCGGGGTTGAGCCTGGCCAGTAGGTGGATGGGAGAACTCCTGGGAAAAACTAGGTTGCTGCTGAAAGAGGTGTTAGTGAGGCCAGTGGTGTCCTAGTGACCCAGTTTAGAGATGGGGACACTATACCATCCAAAAGCACAGTCTTTCAGATGAGATTTTATACCAAGGTCCTGACTTGGTCATAAAAAATCCCAGAAAGAGTAGGGGTGTAACCCTGGCATCCAGGCCACACTGGCCCATTGACCTCTGTCCATCATTATGGCCTCCTAATCATCCTCATTTACACTGATTGGCTTCATCACTCTGTCTCCTCTCCACCAAAAACCTTGTGGGTGGTGGGCATTCTGGTACACTATGGCCAAAGCCACTTGAAGGCAAGCCTGCAAGGTTACAAAAACGCAGGTACGCAGGGAAGGAGACCAGAGACCTTTTTTTTTTTTAATGGAAGTCAATGGAGAAGAGGTTTCACCATGCTGAATAAACTGCTTTTATAGGAAAACAGCTTATCATTTAATGAATCGACTAATCCTCAACATGTTTGCTCTTACACATTAGTTTTGGATAAATCTATTTTTAGTTTATACAGAAAAAAAAAAAATGCTGTTTTATAAAAGAAGTCACAGACAATTGAGTGACAGGTATGAGTCAGTTTAAAGAACTTCTCATTCATTTCTATGATATCCGCAAACAATGATTGATTGTTGGCTGATCCAAGTTAGCCATTACGCTTTCTCCAGTGGTAGAGCCATGGACCCTTGTATCTCTCAATAATAAGACCATTATTATTATCAAGATCATTTATGTAACAAAAAATTATATTTCATAAAAATGCTGTTCTTTTAACTTCATATTCATCAAAGAATCCTAAAAACCGTATCAAGTTTCCAGAAAAATTTAAAAAGTATAACGGTTTTCAACAGTGATGATTATATGAAATGTTTCTTGAGCAGCAAATCAGCACATTAAAATGATTTCTGAAGGATCATGTGACACTGAAGACTGGAGTAATGAAGTTGAAAATTCAACTTTGCATCATAGAAATAAATTACATTTTAATATATTTAAACTGATACTTTTAACTGTATTCATATTTCACAATATTGCTGATTCTTTCTGCATTTTTGATCAAATAAATGCCGTTTTGGTGAGCATAATAGACATGCTTTTTTAACATTTTTGGAAATCCTTCCGATCTCAAACTTATCAACGGTAGTGTGAATATATACATATACGTTATACATGATCTCAAAATTTGTTCTTTTTTCCCAGGTGTGCCTTTGGTGTACGAGTCATTTAACTGGCGTCATGGTGTGTTTGTGGGTGCAGCCATGAGATCTGAATCCACGGCCGCTGCTGAACATAAAGGTTCAAACATTGATTTCTCCACACAAACCAAACATGCATGATACAGTTTAAGTACTCGGTGAAAAACCGAACTAAAACCCAATACTGTTATCTTTCACAAATGACAATATATGGCTCCTTTTCCTTAGGTAAAGTAATCATGCATGACCCCTTCGCAATGCGTCCTTTCTTCGGATACAACTTCGGCGACTATCTGGCCCACTGGTTGAGTATGGAGACGCGCAAGGCCCCGACCCAGCTCCCTAAGATCTTCCACGTCAACTGGTTCCGGAAAGATCAGAAGACCGGCTCTTTCCTGTGGCCAGGGTTCGGAGAGAACGCCCGAGTCCTCGAGTGGATCTTCAAACGGTGTGGCCGCACCAGTGAAGACGAGGCTGCCACCAAGAGCATTGTGGGATGGATTCCACAAAATGGTGCCATAAACACAGAAGGCCTGGGTGGGAATATCGATATGGGTGCCCTCTTTGACCTGCCCAAACCCTTCTGGCAAAAGGAAACACAGGAGCTTCGAACCTACTTCACCCAGCAGGTTGGAGCTGATCTACCTGCACAAGTGGAAGAAGAGCTGAAGGCGCTGGAGAAGAGAGTGAAGGATTGAACAGACACTACATTACATTGATGTTGGGTAGATGTGAGGAATAGGATGGGTTGAGGTGGAGGTGGAGGTGGAGGTAACTGTTTTAATGTGACTGACTGTTGCACTGCAGTGGACACTGCATCTGAGAAACACAAAACCAAAAAGTTCACTAGATGCCATCAGAGGTATCAATACCTAAGCGCCTTTTTATCTTAAAGTCGAGGTTAAAAAAAAGTAATGTTTACAAGCTATCTACCAAAATGCCATTTTAGATTATCTTCAGTTCAGACAAGACCACATGATGAATTTAAACATGTATAGTTATGAGTACACAACCTATTATCTAGTCATTTTATGGAAAAATATCAGACGTTTTCAAGGAAAGCACCAATATCATCATTTGTACTGGTTGCATAATGAAAACGGATTTTTATTTCCAAAGAATTTGCCTTTTGTCGGTGGAATATTATTGACATGATTCAGGTTGAGCTAGGGTTGAAGGACCAAAGAGTACCAACAAGTCTCAGACATTGAATGTGCGTATGTTTTTACCTGAGCTGACTGAATAAATATAACTCTAAAACAAACTGTGTTATGTGCGTCATTGGGGTTTCTTACATCACAACAATTGCAACAAACTGCCATAAACTATAAACAAAGATTGCAATGATACCGCAAGTGTTTTATGCTTAATAAAATATGCCATAAATCTCACGTTTAGATTCTGTTTTGAACGGGACAATGTCACATAAGATTCATTGTGAATGTGAATTTTACACAAATGAACACAAATACTTTCTTCAGGGACAAAACCATGAATGTGGTTCTGTAATGATTCCGACAGCCTGGGCGAAGGTGTGTATTTTCATCAACATTTGTCGAATTTAGTTTCAATTTTACTTAATCTGACTCCATTTTCAAATGATTAGTAAATTTAGATTGTGTTTCTAATTATGTATTCATTTAGAAGGGTTTGTGGTGCTCTCACAGACTCAAACTAGTAGTGTTTGTAGGGTGTAGGATTAACTATTACCTTTTAGTCGGTTGCCTGGTGCTCACTTGTAGTGTAGTTTATTTAGCCACTTCCATACAACTCGCTAAATCAGTGATAGACAGAAATCACAAGGTCTTCAGATGAAGTGCCTACTGCCTCTTCATTCATGAGCCTTTAGTTTGACCTCTCCTGATCACAGATTTGCGGTAACATCAGCCTCCTCGTGATTTACTGGTCATAATGTTTTCAGGAGAGTCTAGAATGAATCAATTATAACATTTTATTTGTCAGGTCAAAATGCAAATTACACAATTAAATAAATAGAAGCCAATTCAGAAATAATAAATAACATCAGTTGCTTAAAGATGACTCTAAGAGTAAGAAATGCAAACACACAGTGGTGGGTGAGTGTTTTTAAGAGGGGGGTTTCTGCTTCCAGATTTCCCAAATGGCTGCTCTGCCACCCTCCCTTAAACACCCAGACCAGGACAAAAGGATTGTAAATATTTACTACACCGACACCTGGTTCCAGGGGAGAGGAGAAGGTTATATGGGGGTGGGGTTGCATAGATGAGTGAGGAGAGTTTGGGCAAGGCGTTATCTTATGCCGTTTCGTTGGGATCTCTCCAGGTGAGTTTTATTGCTTTATTGCAGGGTGCTTGATCTCAGCTTTTGTCTTGGCAGGAAAATCAACTCTTACAGTTCTTAGTTAGTCCTGTAAAGCCTTGTAAAGGAAATAATAGTAGTCATAAAAATGTTTTTTTTTTTTTTGTTTGTTTGTTTTAATGGAACAGTTGAACCTTTGGACATTTTTGTTGTTGTTTTAAATGCTTATTTCATGTAATTTTGTGCAGATATTATTTTTTATATTTGCGATATATATATATATATGTTTGTGTGTGTATGTGTGTGTGTGTGTGTGTTTACAACAGACTTCATAGTATGCATATAAATATCAGTTATCACTCTGTTACATCTGTCAGCTGTGGTACCCTGAAGTACCAGCAGATGGCAGCCTCGTCCCTCATTGATTTCCATTGACTGATACCTCAGCTCATATGTACATCTCATTCCTCATAGGTTCAGTATCCTCTTCTCATTATTAGTTAACCTGTTTCAGCGGTGACTTGTTTCTCGTTCATTTCCCTGTCTATATAAATGCCTTTTGCCTTGTAATTCTTTATGAAGTCTTTTTGGTTTTGGTAGTTATTTTCTGTTGAGATTTCCAGAAGTTCAGTGGGTTTTTTTTTTTTTTCGTTATTTCTGAGTCATGGATTCCTTGTTACTGTTTGCCCATCGTGGAGTTTTTGTATGTACGGACTGATTTGTTACACCAGATTCTGTGACCATCGTGTTCTGTGACCGTGGAGGGCGTGGTTATCCCTGTGCTGCGTGATATACGCAAATTGCGTAAATTCTGACGAAAAGCCAAAGAAGGTGAAATCTGTTCGAAACTGTTGTTTAGAAATGCTGGTTATTCAAATCACAAATGATTATTTGCCTGTCCAGATTAAACGCAATGTGGCTGTTTGCAGAGTAGTAGTAGTAGTTGCAGAGAAATGTGTGTTTCCATCATGTGTAGTTCATTTAACATTCGCGCGAGAACGGCGCTGGCGCGCGTTCACGTTATCGAGAGCGCGCCGGGAGGAACGCTTTTTCTGTTTGATTCGCAATTCGGAAAATTATTTATTTATCGAATGATAAATTGTTTAATTTATTGTATATTATATAATTATACTGTAGGTCACCAAATCTGACAAGGCCATTTTAAAGGTCATCAAATTCTGTTACCCCCCTTTATTTCACCCAGAATGACTGTGATGTTCTCCAAATTCACTCTGCTGATGTTTCATCTCCTCAGTGTCATACAGTACAAGTCATTATGGGATGACACAAACAGCAACAGATGTACAGTACGGTCACCGAATCGGCCACCAAATTCTAGGGTACCCTTTATTTCATGATTTAAATAAAACAAATGCAATAATTTATAATGAAATGTTTTAATATTATTCAAATATTACAACTATTTATATATATAAAAACAAAACTTAAAGTTGGCAAGCGGCACAACTATAGGGTTTCTTGGGGTCAGGCTCTCCAACACATTGTATGTGGAACCACCGGGCACACATATCACAATGGATCTGTATCAACAAACATAATAATAAATAAATTAATAATAAATAATAAATTCAGGGTGAATATGAGATACATATACCAGTGATGCATATTTATCCTACGTTATCAAAAACAGGCCATATACAGGGGCCACAGAATGTTCAGAGCCCAATGGAAAAGAAATTCAACTTATCAATAAATGTATAAATGTGTTAATTATTTTAATACCGTATTAAATGTAAGGTGCATTCAAATTGTTTAATGCATAGCTAACCTTGGATTTTCCTGCTTATATGGTCATTTGTCAGCACTGACAGCAAGTTACAGTAAAAGCTGTCATTGCTGTTTGGACTGCTAAATTTGACTGGTGTCAGGGTTATATTATGTTTCATTGTGTTTTAGTTCAGTGACTGTGTTTTGACCCAATTTTCCCAGTGTATCTGATTAGTTATCCCATTGACCTGTTATCTCATTAATTACCTCATTATCACCTGTGTATTTATACTCGTCGTTGAGTTCAGTTCTTTGTCTAGTCTTTTATTTTCCATTACACTGTAATGAATTGCTGTAAAAATTACAGCAATATTTTACAGCAGATGGCTGTATTCTTAATAATACAGCATATTGCTGTAAACTGCAATGCATTCTGGGGGGCGTGGCGGTTTGACTCAGAATTACAGGATATTACTGTAAATTTCAAGCATAAAGAGGCATTGTAGGATTTTCAACAGTTGAGATTCTGGTAGCAGCAAGAGAGAGTGGTCTACAACTGTGGTAAGTGACTTATTTAATTCAAAACAATACAGCAATTTTTTTTTTTAATTGTTAATCAAAGAATACAGTAAAATCCTGTAAACTAAATTATAGTAATGGTACTGTAGAAATTACAGTAACTGGCTGGCAACCCTGCTGCCAGTATTATACTGTAAAATTTACAGGTAATTTTTAACAGTGTAGGGTTGTTTCTTTCTGAAATTTTGTACCTTGAATTCTTGAATTAAAGACTTTCAAGTGACATCTTACTTTTCGTGGGTTTTTATTGTGCAGCCACTCGAGACAACTGGGAGGGTTAAAATGATTAGGGTTATTTTTGTCAGCTATGCCAGTATTTTCTCTGCATACTAATATGACAGGGGCTTATAACTGATTTGTCAGTGCATAGTACATACATACTTACAGTCATGGCCAAAAATATCAGCACCCTTGTTAAATATGATCAAAGATGTCTGTAAAAATAAATCTGCATTGTTATCCTTTTGATCTTTATTATTATTAAATAATAAAACAGTAAAACAGCCTACCACGCAACCTCGTGTAGACGCGCAATAGTTTTTAAGCGTAGATGGCGTGACCGCAGTCTTCATTCCATCTCCACCAAAACATTACACTCTATGTCCCAATAACGTCTGAGAAAAATATATTGACCTGCTTAGTTTTGTGATCAAAGATCTGTAGTTTTTGTGTTCTTCAGAATTTTTTTCCCTATAAAAATGATGTATAGATGATAATGTAAGCCTAAGCTTCAGTCCGCTCAATGTTATGTTTACTTTATAAAAATCCTTAAAGATTTCACAGCACAATTACACGTGTACCACAACCTGAG
Source organism: Opsariichthys bidens (assembly GCA_037194245.1). Lineage (NCBI taxonomy): Eukaryota > Metazoa > Chordata > Actinopteri > Cypriniformes > Xenocyprididae > Opsariichthys > Opsariichthys bidens. Next base: position 2,275,367 of record CM074301.1, on the reverse strand, counting down.
GGGGACATTTTTAACAAAACTAGAAGGCCTTTTATACTTAATAAAAAGGGTAAAATAGGAATCAGAAGGCATGTAAATGATTGTGTAGGTTTTTCAACAAAATTGATCCTTTTGGTAATTATAGATATTGTTACACGTATCTGTAATTTAAACTTTTTCTCATGTGTTCTTTTTTTTTGTCCCTCTGCTTCTATGGTTGCTCAGTTGATTTCTTCATTAGCTCATTCTTGTCAGGTGTGCATCGTCAATCTTGTTTCTCCCTTTGTTTGCCCTATATATATATATATATATACAAGGACTGAGGGAGAACAAAGGGAATATATATATTCCCTTTGTTCTCCCTCAGCCCTTGTTAGTTCTTGTTTGTGTGTGCGTTTTCATGGTGTCCTAAGTTTCATTGAAAGTCTCCATTCCCGTATGCTGCTTCATCTTGAGCGTTTCTCTACCACACGTACCGTAACAGATATGAGTCTTCTGAAAAATGTGAACATTAAAATAATAATAAAAAAAACAAAACAATACAATTATGAGCTGTGAGTATAGAAATTATGGAAAACCAAACTAATTTAATACAGTTTTGCTATTCATAAGTGTAAAAAAGTTCAAAATTCAAATGTACAGTATAGCGCTGACAACATCTATACAGTAAGTTGTGACATTTTACATCATCAGATGATTAACTGATTATTAGTGGCCAAGAAGACGTTGACGTTTAGACATTTGTGTAAGACAGAAACGCAATGGGTGGAGCGCTTTTGACTCCTCAAGCAAGCTGGATGTTCTCATTTTGATGTATTCAAGAGCCTACTGATAGAGTACCAGTGGAGTGGTCAGCTTTTGCACGAGCATATTTGACTATCGAGTGAGTTGAAGGCGCTCATAGCGCAATGAATGCATGCTTGTGATGCTGCCAGCTCTGATATTTTCATGTAATTAAGATGGAAAGTTCCATTATTCTGAGGAACTGGATGCAGAGTGAGATGAGGCGATTAATAATTCTGCCTTCTCTGCTGTCCACACGCAGGTGAAGGTTTTACTATCTCCTGAGGCAGATCTAGCCAACCATGTCACAAAGCACACCTCTGTAGAAAAAGATATGTTCACAGCATGGCAGCTGGTTTGAGCTGGTTTATGCTCATCCTTAGATGGTCATGAGCTGATTTAAGCTGGTCCCGAGCTGGTTATAAACTGGTCTTGAGCTGGAGCTAGTTGCGTAGGACTAGCTTATGATCAGCACTTGACCAGCTCAAACCAGCTTACCAAACCAGCATGCTGTTTTTTTTAAACAGGGACAGCCAATGAAATTGGGTGTTAATGGTTGCTCCAGTCACCAGGGGAATGCATGCAGTTTTTTTTCTTTTATGCTGGATGCTTTAATCTCAGACCTATTAGTCTCAGTCAGAAGCTTCCAGGAGATATGTCCCTCCTTAGAGGTTTGTAAGTGTATTGAAAAAGTGCCTGAAAAATGCTGAGGTTGAGGTTTACCTTCATGGACCTGTGTGGTAACTCCTGGACGTCTCTTATAGGACAGTAGTATCAAGTGGTTGTATCCACTTAGCAGGATCCCCTTGGTAAGTGATTGCAGAGTAGAGCCCTACCTCATTCCCGAGGGTTTAGAAATAGGTTCCTTCGCTCCCCTGAAGCAGGGTTCGAGCTGCGTCCCAAAGGTTATTTTGTATGCACCAGTATACAATGCATGCATTATGGAGTAAGCAATGCAATCAATATGACCGACTGAAAGAAGCAAAATCAGCTGGGCCATTATCTATTATTATCACTTCAGGTACACAGTATCTAGCAATGTGCTGCTCACTGGTGTGAATGGTTGTGTTTTTAATGTTTTCACCTTGTCCACTTCTATGAAGTTGGAATAGTAGTCCACAAGTACAATGAACTGTTAAGAATAAAATTCAAAAAGATCAGAGCCCACCTTTTGCCACAGCCTGTGAATGTCATGCCCTATCATGGGCTCCTTGCAGTTTCTTATCCGGGATGTATTGCACAGTGGGCAGTGATTATAGGTCAGCAATGTACTTGGCCAGAACATGTCTCTCGCTAGTCGTTTAGTTTTTTCAATGCCTTGGAACAGATATTGAGATTGAGTTTGAGTAACACAAATCTTTGTTTACTTTGGGTAATGACGATGCGGTTACCTTTTTCATGTGTTCACACTTAAAAATAATCAGATTTGGCCCAAGTGGGGCAACGGGGCTTGGACAGACAAGAAAGCTCTAGCGGGGAGAGGACGACCATATTTAAATGGTTGGGTCACTTTCTGAAGTTAAAAAAGTCATCCATACGACTCCAGGGAGTTGATAAAGTCCTTCTGATGCAAACCGATGCGCCATTACGTTGTGCGTCAGGTCGAAGTAAACTCTTCAGCTGCAAATCGACTTGCGGCCCTCCGCCGGAAGCTAGTCATTTGAATTTATAAAGTTTTAAATGTGGATATTTTACTTACAAAAATGCATTGCTTTGCTTTAGAAAGCCTTTAGTAACCCTCTGGAGTTGAATGGATTACTTTTTTTTAATGGATGGATTATTGGCTGCCCCCAACTCACAACCATTATAAAACCTGGAAGACTAAGGATATTTTTAAATACATCTCTGATTGTGATCGTCTGAAAGAAGATAGTCATACACACCTGGGATGGCTTGAGGGTGAGGAAATCATGGGATAATTTTGCACTCAAAATGTGCAATATGATTTAAATAAGGAAATAAATCACTGTTTTAACTTGAATCTCCTCACACCCAGGGTTGGATCTAGAAAATTATTTATAGGGTGGCAAGGTGGTGGCATGAGGACTGTGAGGGGTGGCAACACCAATGCAAACACGAATTCAGTCAACTATGGTACTAAGCCTTTATCATCTATACTACATCTGTACTATAAATAAAAACAAAACATAGCCACAAGCAGCAATCATTGGGGTCCAAGCAAACAATGGCCCATGTGGATGATTAGCGATCCAGTCTAAATGAATCTTAGGATGTTGTTTTACAGCATAGTCCATCTCGAATCTTCACTGAAAATTAGGGTTTGATGAAATGGGTTACAGCAACACAGAAGTCAAAAAGTGCATATGACTTTTAAAAGAAATCACTTCCTCATACTGTCAAAACACTTGGTCAAAAATACCCCTCTGACATGTTTACTGTCATAAGGCATATGATTATATACTTTCCACCTCCATGCTGAAAAAATGTTACAGTAGTGATTGGGCTTTGGTCAATCTACATATATATGCTCCCAAACTTGATTGGTTAAATGGTTGAATGGTTGATTCAGAGAGGTCATTTGCAAATTACAAACAATGTCAATGTAAGATATGTATGGAATATATATGCATGTATACTAAGTTTTCATAATTGAATGGATCGTTTTGAATGTGATGGCTTACACGATAAAAAATGATTGAGAACTTGTGAAGTGAGAATCGACTCATCAGTTTTGATTAACAAGCCATATGAAGTTAGTTGTTGTGCAAACTGCAGACAATTGTACTTACTGTTTGCACACATGCCAAAGCATTTGCAATTTGCTCAAATCAATAAGAAATACCAATCTGATGTGAACAAGAAGCTAATTGTTCAGAGATCTGAACTTATTGTTTTGAGAAATAAGAGTCTCATTCGAGAATTGAGCCAAAGCGATTGAGAAAAACTGTAAGATTACATTCTTACCTAACTCTGCTACTAGTATCTGTGGTCAGGATGTTCTATCATTTCATTTTATTTTGTCGAATGTTAAATATATCCATGATGAAAGTGGAGCAAGCAGTCGGAGAATTTGTGCACCACAAATATTTAAAGGTTCAGGACAAAATAAACAATGAGGAGCATTGTGGAAAATAATACGTAAATAAGGAAAAAACAGCCCATTTGTTTGTAAATTGTTTTTGACTCAACAGAACCGGTTCATAAGCGTCATATCTGTAACTACAAGCAGCCATGCAGCAAACACCCATCTTCTTTAATGTGCCTTTAATGGGTAGGAGTATGGATAGGACTACATTTTCAGGATAAACAAAATATGTAGATCCAGGAACATGTCTCACTTGGCAAAATCCCTGTTACCTATGAGGTCAATTTTATATGATTTAAAAAAAAAAAAAAAAAAGCTAGCTTAACCTTGTGTATGAAACCAGGGGGGTATTCCAAAAAGCAGGTTATGTGACATACCTGGGTAAGTTTAAGGGTAAGTAGGCGGATAACCTCAGCTTTCGGTTCCAAAAACGGAGGTAAGTTTCAAGGTATGTAAGTAGCCATGGCAACTTACGCTCTGAACATAACCTGCTCCGGGGCAGGTTTAGTTTCAGGGTTAGTTTGTTTCAGAGAGGTGACGGAGCACGGCATGCCCTTTTGAAGACGATCCAGTGGATGTGGAAGCACAGATTATACGGAATCTTTTCCGCCGTGAGAGGGTGATAAGTTTTCGTATCCAAATGGATATTTGCCGGAGCGTTACCATTTTTCGAAAGACTTGTTAATTTATTTAACAAATCTTTTGAAACCTTACATATCAAATGTGACGCATCAACACTTGACACAGAGCACATTTTGTGCTTTGAACTTCGTTTTTTTGCGACGTTTTGTATAACGTTGGCGATGCAGAGCATATGGGAAAGGCAACAGTGTGCAGGGCTGTTCGGACAGTATGCATTGCATTCAGTTTCTACACACTTTTGTGCAGTTCCCTGGCCATAAACCACGAGAGTCATTAATGAGGAATTCCACAGAGTAGCGGGTTTGTCCTTTCTATGATATTCTGTGAGAAACCATTTTAGTTACATAGCACTACTTAATTATCCATATATCAATACTGTATACAGTCACAGTCATTTTAAAATGTTTCTTATATAACTTTCAATTTCAGGGTTCCCAAATGTGATTGGGTGCATTGATGGAACTCACATTCCTATTAAAGCTCCTTCAGTCAATGAAGGAGATTATGTTAATAGGAAGTCAATCCATGTGCAGTAACAATACATTTTTGAGTGCTAATATTTAGGTGTTTAAATCATTAAATCACCCTCATTACTGGTCCCCACTTCACTGTAAAATCTAATTAGTTAGACTTACTTAAAAAAAAAGCAATCAATTGCCTTAAAAAACTAAGTAAAGTGAAACAGGAATAGTATGTTGTACTGACAAAAGCTTAGGAAGTTTAGTTGACTCACACTTGAGTTCTAGTGACTAAAAAAGATAGTACTTGATAATTTACTTTAAATCAAATTTAACTGTTACCACTGTTGTGTTTAGCTGGCTGAATATTGAAGTCTGTGTGACTCAGCTAGATTCAATTTCAAAATATTGTCACAAATTTAGAAGAACTGTATCAACCCACTTAAAAGTTTCACCAACAGTTTGCGTTTATATGAGCTACCATTAACTTTATAAATAATCATTATTCAGCATAAAATAAGATGGGTTTGTTAGTCATATACATAATTTTATATATGAATTGTGAAATATATGAATATATATATGAATATATGAACTGTGATTTCTTGCTGCATCACTGCATCAAATCAGAAATACAATAATATAAATGTAGTGCCCAAGCAAAGGAAACACCATCCACCATAATTGTAAGGTCAATATAAAACATTTTAAGAAAATCAATGTCAATTCATGAAGTCATCTTATGTGATGTTCTCTCAAATTTCTGGACCCCCACCTGTTTCACGGGCCTCTGCCTTCTTCCTATTGGCTGCATAGAAAACTAAATTACATTGAACACTAAATTTAAACTTCATTAACAGTTTAGTAAATTTAGAAAATATCACCTTGTTGGAGAACGCTATGTTTCATTTTAACTTGGCTCAGAGTTGTTCTGGCTCCAGAAAGATTACACCTGATAAAAGAAGCTAATAAATTACACTTTTTTTTCCAACATATTAACAACCAATTATGTACATTACTACAGTGATATTAAGAAATTTATGAAGACCAAAAAGTAAATGCTTGTCTATTTTTACAACATTCCCAAAAGAATTTTGCATCACAATGAAAGGGGACAAATAACCTACCTGTAATTTTATAAACTCATGTATTTACTGTTATATATATATATATTTTTTTTGCCAAGCCAACTCTCTCCTTCTCTTTTGCTAATGCTGCAGTATTGCTTTTTTGGTTATAATGTGCTTATATTCTTTATAAGCAAGCATAAAACCTCCAACTACATCTCGCTGAAATATGTCGCACGCCTTTTTTCTCCACGCGTTTCCATGGTGACTCCTGAAATCGGCGATCCATTGAAATGCCTTCATGTGCTCGCCGTTCGCGCGCATTAACTCTCGGTTACCAACAGGAGGTTGATTGAACTAACTCCACACAGGTGTTTTGGAACCAACATACCCAGAGTAAGCAAGTTCTGGGTTAATCAACCGAGAGTTCAAGGTATATGTGACGGTAAGTTAACCTTCCTTTCTGGAATACCACCCTGGGCAATAAGTTCAAAATACTGAAAACATTTAAGTAAACTAACACATTTTTTTAAGTTACTGGAAAAATATTTTGTCAAGTGGAGCAAGGCCAGTGTGGTGCACAGGTGTCTCTCATTAATTACATATAGCTCATTTACATAAACATCACATTCAGATTTAGTTAAAAATTAGAGAACAAACAACACATGTTAATATAACTATTTATAAGACTGTCATTATATACTTGCATGTAAAAGCAAACAACATGTTACCTAACCACAGGCCCTACTCTTCACCACAACGGTAACCTTAAAAACCAACATAACAGAATCCCTGCTCAAGTAATTCCTTATTGAATTGTCACTGATTCATTTGCCTTACTGATTTGTTAAAAAAAAAAAAACACTGATTCATTCAGCAATTAAAGACTGTGGTGATTTGTTTAGAACATTTTAGTTGAGGACAAAACAGCTGACAATACATAGTTTAATATATAAATTACTTGTTTACATAATTGTTTCATAGCTCTTAGTTAAATGTTAGATAGTAAATTACACATGCTAAAACACCTATCAAAGAGACAGCTATTATAGGCTTACATATATAATCAAACAACATACAACCTAAGCACAGGCTCTACTCTTCACTACAATGGTAATCGTACAAAACACATAAGAGAATCCTCTGCAAATCCAAACATAACCTTAACATTAAAACAACATTAAACACTAACTTAAGTCTCCTTATGTTAATCTTGTGCAAAAACAAACAAAATAATATTTAATTTCAACATTTGTTTTCCTTATACAGACTAACGCAAAGCATGCTGGGACTTAGAAATCTTATGCAAATCAATCATATTAAGTACAGCTTACAACAATCACATTTTTCAACAAAAAGTTCAACAATGATTTTTCGTTATTATTTGAGTGTAACAAACTCATTTCATTTAATTAATTTCACTGTTCCGTTTTACAGAGATGGGGTCTAGTGTATTTTTTCCACTATTTAGACAATGTTACATTTGTTTGTCCATTTGCTCAAGTTTTCTTGTTGTTTCTGTCACTTGAATCTCAGCATACTCTGTCTGTGGGCCATTGTTTGAGTGTTCCCTTGTCATGAGTTTGGAGAAGTCAATCTCTCCATAGTGGAGATCATCAGTTTCCTCCTTCTCACTTTTCTTCCTGATCGCAATGGAACTGTTAGCATAGATAGTCACTATGTCACTGTTTTTATCTGTAGCCTGAGGAAAAGAAGGGGGATTTTTTTTATTATTTTTGAAATCACTTTCATTCTGTTACAAATTAAGTGTTGTTTGAGGAGATCCTATAATGAGTCTTTAGAATACTAGCATACGATGGACACTTTACATTTGGTCACAGGAGAGGGTTTATGAATGGCAATGAAGTGACAAAACTGAAACTGGTCGGTCACTTGAGAACAACAACATGGTGAGTATAGTACATCTGGATTACATTCATACTTCAAACATTCATGCTATATTGAACATTTTTTGAGCGATACTCAAGTAATTACTTATTCAAATGTCACTGAATCATTCACTTAACTGATTTGTTAAAAAACTGATTCATTCAGTAATTAAACACTGTGTGGTGATTCGTTTAGAATATTTTCGTTTTTAGAACTGACAATATGTTGTTTAAAATGCAAGTTAATATCGTGCTTATTTAAGTTTAATTTCTTTTAGTAGTGCTCTTATTAAAAAAAACCCACCTGATCTCTTCTTATGCCATGGGCCTGACTTGATGTCTTTGTTCTGTTGTAAAAAAGATAATAATTAATTAATTTATTAAATTAATTATACACTGTAAAAAATTGTGGTTGCCATTAATGTACTGTTAATTTACAGCCCTCTACCGTAAATTTACAGCTCTTTTATTTTACTGTATGTTACCGTAATGCTACCATGGAAATTAACTTATTTAATTTGGGAAGCCGTTTTGCTACAAACAGTTTGTGTTCGCAGTTAAGAAACATTCCTTTTCAGTTGACTCAAATGAAACAAATTCACAGTACTAATGCTGTGTAAATACTATTTTTTTTTAACTTAATGCATAACACTAAAATAATTAAAAACATGACTTCAACTCAAATCTTTGCAGCTTGTCTAAGTTAGCAATAGCACAAATATATGTGCTAAAGTTCTTAGTAAACAGCTCATCACAGCATTAACAACAAGTTAATGAGACAACAGTTAATGAGATTAAGTGATAATTGAGAATTAGTGATGAACACCTGCTGTTAACAAGCAGAATCACTGAAGGAAAAGAAACAACAAGAACAGAAAAAACCAGCAGAAACGCAATAACTTCAACAGACTTCCAGCCACAGCCTTAGATGAAATCAGCTGAAGATAAAAGACATTAAATATCTCAGCAGAGGAAGATTAAACAATATAAACATCATTACTAGCTTCACTTATTACTAAACAGGTTGACTTTATTTATGTGAGATAACTACAGAAGTTCTTATTGAGAATTAACAGAGTTTTGTTTCGTTTGATGTTACCATGATGGAGGTCAGTGTTTGCTTTAGTTGGGTTCTTGACCATTGTCTTTTTAACATAAGAGTTTCATTGCATGTTGTAACTGTGTGTTTTCCAGACACAATTGTTACAGTAGTAAAGCCGAAGGATGTCATTCTGAGGCATTGTTGGTTATGTACTGATTATTATAATTATCATGCAAAACTCTATGTAAACTGAATTACATGGTAATGTTAATGCTAGAGTAGTTTTCACAACTCTAGCATTACGACTTAAAATCATGCAAAATACACAAAATAAATAATCAACTCTGGACATCATGAAAGACATTACTAAAAGTCAGCACAAAAGCAACACCAAAAATCAAGGCAGTAAGAATTAGAGAAAATAACCAGACAATTCAGCAACATAATTTATTCATGCCGCAATGCATGCTGGGAGTTTTATACCCAGCATGCATTACAGCAAGAAGCTTTTGATTGTCACCATTGTTGAGATTCATATCCCACAGTTGTGTCTGTGTGACTCTGAGTTAAACAGTAGTTCGAGATGTTATCCACACAAGCTATTAACAAATTACTTCATATTATTTGTCTTTCATATTAATGATAAATTTCATGATCACAATACTACAATTAAAAGTATAGACCATCTAAACTCTGATGAGATTAAAAAATTTTGCACCGAAAAATGCTAATTTCAACTATTAATAAAGAACTGATCTCTTTTGATCACAACTCCATCTGGTTTCTCAACTTTAACAAATGTGCTTTAATAACACTGTTGCAGCTGGCAAAGTAAACTATCATTTACAAATCAAAGATCAAGATCCCAACTAAACCAACACTAATCTCTATCATGGTAACGTCGGTCAAACGACAATAAAACAACATCTGAATCTCTGTTAGATCTCAATATGAACTTCTGTACACATGACAGAAAAAAGTCAGTCTGTTTAGTAATACGTGAATCAAGTAATGCTGTTTGTGGAGCTGATTAATCAGATCTTGAGAGATTTAATGGAGTTTATCTTCAGTTGATTTAATATTTTTTCTGTTCTTGTTTCTCTTTCCATCAGTGATTCTGCTTGTAAACAGCAGGTGTTCATCAGTGTCTGAATTCACTCTTTTTTTTTCATTCACTCTGTCAAGTGGACTATATTAGTGAACTAGTGTAGGGAATAGTGAATGAGGGTGTAGCATGTAATTTGGAACACAGCCTCTGAGTGTCGACTTTGGGCGCTTTTAATTCACAGTTTGTTGCTGTTGGCTACTTTCTAGAAAATTACTCAAATACTACCCAGAAATCGTTGTTTCTACGGCATATTACTGTTTTAATGGAAAACAGCATGTTATTGTTGAAATTTGGCTGTTTTTTTACGGCAATTTTTTACAGTGTATATATAATTATAATTATATAATTAATTTATATACATATATATATAATATATATATATATTATACAAATATATATATATTTGTATAATAAATTTACCTCATACAGTAATAGAATACTGCAGACAACAGAATAAAGGCAAACAGTCCTCCTGTACAACCATATATTACAAGATGGGAGAATCCTCTCTTTCCTAAAATACAACAGAGTAACTCAAGAGAGTGTTTTATACAGTATTTATAAATCCATAATACATCCATAGCCAATGCTTCATTTACCTTCAGATGTGAGCTGGATCTTTGCTGATGACTGGTTTCCATGTTTATTTTGTGCAATGCAGAAGTATGAGCCTGTATTATTATGAGTTACAGTGAAACTAATCTCCTTTCCCCGAGCTATAGGCGTCTCTTGTCCACGTTTGTACCAGGTGTAGTTCATGTTACTTGATGGATTGGCTTTGCTTTTGCAGGTCAAAGTCACATTAGTGCCAACAGAGACTGAAGAAGATGGATCGATGGTGATGTGAGTTTCTTTTGGAGGAACTTTGACAGGAACAAAAGCACAGAGTAGATTTAACATTTAGGCTTGATCTCAAATAATGACAGAGAACTATTAATTTCATCAAATCAAGTATTACGAACACAAAAGCACTCCTAATCTCTTACATAGGACTTGTAGCATCACGGTGGTCTCCACAGGATGTGTAGGTGTTTTTCTTGGATATGTAACAGTGCAGGAGATGTTCTTCCTGTGATCCATGTATGAAGCTCTGAAGGTCACGTGTGAAAACACTGACTGGGTTTTATCAGGTTTCTCCTGTAACTGTGTTGTAATGTGGGCAGATTCAGGGATGTTGGACCAGGATATTGTAGGAGGTTGTTTGGGGCAGGGGGCTTCAGCAGAGCAGCTCAGATTGACTGTTGTGTTCTCCATCACTTTTTTCAGATCAGTGGGTTTAAGGATGAGAGGTTGTGGTGAATCTACAGGGTAAATGATTGCATACATCATTAAGGAATACATGCAGTGCATACTCATGTTAGAGAGTGAGGTTTTCATCCTTGTGATGAGGTTTAGCATATTTTTGTTTAGTGAATTTCACACATTTTGAGTTGTTGCTAAAGGCGATACACAGGGTCATTTGGTCCTATTCTTAAAATATGAGCAGAATTACACAAATAAATTTGCATTTGCATTTAATAAATGCAACAATTGTCAGAATATATTTATGAAATATATATATACAGAAATTTAGGTAAAGCTACAATAAGGTCTTATCTGTTAACATATTTAATGTATTACTAACATGAACTGAATAACATGAACTAACAATGAGCAATACATTTGTTACAGTATTTATTAAACTTTGTTAATGTTAGTTAATAAAAATATAGTCATTTATTGTTAGTTCATGTTAGCTCACAGTGCATGAACTAATGTTAACAAATACAACTTTTAATTTTAATAATGTAATAGCAAATGTTGATTAATAATGCTGTAGAAGTATTGCTTATTTTTACTTCATAATAGCTCAATTAGTTGTTTATTAATGAAATCTTATTGTAAAATTTGTACATTAGAAATTTGTTCTGCTACCAATATTTGAAACAGTGGATGCATCCGAAATCGAATACTTCCCTTTTATATAGTATGAAAAAAACAGTACGCCAAAGAATAGTATGTCCACATACACAATATTCAAAAAACAGTAGGCAAAAAGTCCCCGAGGACCCACTACTACTACTGAAGTTCATGTAGGTCACATGAAAGTAACAACATGGCAGGCATAGGCCTACAGTAGTAAGTCTGAATTTGATTCATACTTTCCATATTCATACTTTATAGAAGATACTTCTTTAATCGTCAAAAAGTAAATTCAAATGTAGCACCTCACACAGTGTGCGATTTCGGATGCAGCGAGTATCTTCTATCTACATTATTTCTATGTGTGGGCTAGGCCATTAATAAGACTGAAACACTGAAGATATAGTTTCCTAATGTCAGAAATAATGACCCTTCTCAAAGATTGATGAATTCCACTTTGTACTTAGGTATGTAGATGGTCTGTTCAGAGGAGTGACATTTACCTATGACATTGATGTTCACAGTCTTTCTTGAAACATCTTTTTTGGTGTTAAACGTTCCTCTGAACACATTTGGCTCCATTTCCAGTCTGAAGTAATAGAGATCTGAATGATTCTTCATGATGTTATAGAAGACAGTGGTGCAGTTTCCCTCAGTGAGATCTCCAGTTATTTGTATGTCACTGAATCCTCTAATGATGTTTTGACTGCTATTAAAAGCTATGAAACTGTCGCTGTCACCAAACTGTGATTTATTTTTTAGCCAGATCCCATAAATAGATTTTGCCCTGTTACGTTTGTCCTTAAAATCGGCGATGTTGAATGTACAAGGAATCTGCACACAAGAGCCTGTCAGAGCTGTTACTGTCTGAGGCATCACAGCAAAGTAGGAATCATCAGCTGGAACATAAAAACACATTAATCATGGTAGAGATGTGAAGGAATGAGCAGTCACTGATAATGATGACAAAAGTTTAACCAACCTGAATCAGTATGTAACAACACAGAGCTGATGAAAATGAACGAAGTGATCTGGATTCCTGCCATCAGGGTTTGTAGTGAGGATGACACTGGACTTTACAATGGTAACAAATGAGTTCACAACACCATCACAATGTACTTCATCACTACAAAACACAAAAGACATCATGCACATTTAACAAATTAACCTCACAGCACTGCTATATATGTGTTAGCTCGATGATATAGAACAAGGATGAGTTGCCAAACCTTCAGTGATACACAGATACACAGTCGTCTGTTGTATTCATTGATTATTTGTTTTATTCATCCACTGTAAATAATCATGTTGACAAAGCTTCGTCGTAACATCAAAATTACCATTTTTTATTAAATTCAGAAATGTTTGATCTGACTCCATCAGCCTGACTGCATTTGATTGACAAAAAATATACATTTGAGTAACAGACAAACATGTTTAAATGACTTTAATTCACTTAATAAATGTATATTTATATTAATATACGCAACTATAGATTATACCGAATTATTTCCTTGTAGTCAAAATCAAACTTGTGTGAGATTAATGACTAGAACTGAGTAACCTGATTCAGTGAAACTCACAGGAACTCACAGTCAGCTGAGCAGCTATTGGAAACTCTCACCCTTGAGCAACTCACAAAGCTCTCACTCTTTCTGGTATTCACAGATAAGGTTTGAAATGTGACACAAACACGTTGGTGTTCAAGTTATAGCTTTTAGACATAAAAATATATTGTGTGAGAAAGAGAAGTAAAACAATGGAATCTGTAAAAATTCTTACCTCAAAAAAGCAGCTTAACTAAAAAGAAGCAGAAGTGCCTAAAACTGTCCTCTTTGTTGCAACAGTCTTTTAACATGCTTCCTGACGCGACTTTGCAAAACACTCCAATGTAACGTCATCACAGAGGAAGTCATTTTTAGGATATATGCTAAGGGGGATAAGCATTTTTAAAAGCCCCCAAAACATCTTTTCATGTACTTGTAGAGTAACAATGGGCTACATGCTAACAATACTGTTGGCTAGTTTGCAACATCTGTTACACTGTATAGGCAGCCTCACATAAAAATGTACTCAATAACAATTTGTTTTAATCAAAACTAAAATCTAAAGTATTGAAAACTTACTCTCTCTGTTTTAACTTACCACAAATTCACAAAGCATATATCTGTACGATCATTTTCATGTCCGTTTACTTTTAGCTAGCAGTCTAAAGCCACAGAAGTAGCCAAGCTAACATTAACCAATTGTACAAGTAGGCCTTTATGTATTATTGTTTCTTCTTTGATTATGAATTATATGATTAATTGACTGATTTAACTGCTAGATGTTAAGTTAAGAAAGAAAAAAAAAACAAAGCTCTCCTAAAATAGGCCTTTAGCAACTCTGCTAGGAACCTAAAGTAGCTTGATTACCTTAAAGAAATGCAACAACAGTACATTTGTGACTGTAAAATGAAATTTCTGTCATTATTTATTCCAAACTTGACCTTGGGGATACTCTTTGTCCCTCATGAACCAGTCACTTTAATTCATTTCACAAAAGACAACTGTGATAGTGTGTTTTCTGTGCCTCTCAAGTGTGCTGCGCCAATGTTCCCTATTCCTCAAACCTCGTTCAGTTATAAAAATGTATAAATCAATCACCGTTTAAGAGATTCTTTTTAATAGTTAAAATGTTGCATGTACATTTTTGCAATAAAGTAACAGAAAAATAGGCATCATTATTTTAAAAACAAAACAAAGAAAACAGAAACAAATGCAGTCACTCATTTTTTAAACAAAAGATTCATTATTCACCAGAAAATATAAAGCCTAAAAAAATTTTTTTTTTACATAAGAAAACAGGTAGAAATATATAAACATACACAAATAAAACATACAAGAATGTTATTAGAAAACACACATTTACATTTAAAAGCAAGTATAATGTTTTTGTTTAGTCTGATTTTTGTAATTTTCCTCAAGTAGCTATTTAGGATTCATTTTCAAAAAGAGATTTTGAAAAACAAACTTTTTTCTTTTTCCTGTGAGATGTAAAAAGTTATTTTTTCACCTGAGCATAAATGTCCTCAGGCATGACACTGATGGCTTTTGGTTTGTTCTGTATCACATGAACCTGAGCATATACTACATCTGAACCTTTTTCATCGTTGTCTTCTTCAGTTGAGTCTTTAGTCTGAGTCGTGAAATCAGTCTTACGCTCACACGCACTATAATCATCGGAGATCTTGTTGTCCTGGTTGGTCACGGTGAGGACATTAGCATATGTGGAATTCCTGTCAATAGTTTCATCCTGTGCCTAAAAATTAGAACAAAAAATAATTGGTTTATATATACCAGCATTTTAGTCATGATAACTCTTGGAGAGTGTTGACGATGTTATATGACAATGTTAATGTATTTGGTCTTAGCTGACTACTAAACATGCTGCAGCTGCTGGAGAATATGTACGGACTTGCTACTGCCAACAGATACAGTGACACACTGCTATGCGCATGTAACATATGCTGCTGCTGCATGAATAATGCCATCTAGACAGGCAGAGCTGTGCAGGTAAAGGTTGAACTATAATAGTGTGCTGCCCGACCAGTTTACAACATTTAGTCCAACATTTAGCTTTTATCCAAAGCGACTTACAAGTGAGGAAAACAAACAAGCGATTCTTCATGAATTGGCAAATAACACAGGAAGTGCTCACAATACAAGTTTCATACATTGCTCAGTACCATAAGCTAGAGTAGGAAGGGAAAAGGGAAGGAAAGGGTTTTTTTTTTTTTTTTTTTTTTTGAGGGGATCAAGTGTTCACGGAAGAGATGAGTTTTCAGCTGTCTCTTGAATATTGCCAGGGATTCTGCGTTCCTGATGGAAGTAGGGAGATCATTCCACCAGCAGGGAGCAGTGAAGGAGAATGTTCTGGAGAGTGATTTTGTGCCTCTCTGTGACGGTACCACAAGCCTTCGCTCCTTTAGTGACCGCAGGCTTCTGGTGGGGACGTAGTGTTGTAGCAGTGTGTGGAGGTAGGAAGGTGCAGAGCCTGTGGTGGATCTGTAAGCAAGCATCAGCGCTTTGAACTTGATGCGAGCAGCGAGGGGTAGCCAGTGCAGAGAGATGAAGAGGGGTGTGACGTGGGCTCTCTTAGGCTCGTTGAAGACAAGACGAGCAGCAGCGTTCTGGATCATTTGAAGAGGTTTGATTGCACTTGATGGCAGACCAGCCAGAAGAGCATTGCAGTAATCAAGCCTTGAAATGACCAGGGCCTGGACAAGCAGTTGTGTTGCGTGCTCAGTCAGGAAGGGACGGATTTTCCTGATGTTGCGAAGTGCAAATCTGCATGACCGCGCCGTCTTTGAGATGTGGTCTCTGAAGGTCAGTTGGTCATCGAAGATAACTCCAAGATTTCTGGCCGACTTTGATGGGGTAATGGTGGTTGTACCAAGCAACAAACACTATCCACATTATTTTGAACATAAAAGCAGGCGCAGCCATTTGTAAATTGAATGCATCTGGCTTAACATGTCTTCCGCTTCCAGGAACGGAAAGGAGTTTAGTGGCAACAAAATCTGCAGAGGCCAATCAGTTTGAGCCGTCTAAGGATGTAAATACTAGCAAATTGCATGTAAAGAACCTATCAGCCTGCACCATCTAGAGTTTCATGACTGAACTAGATATATATTTGTTCTAGTATAAAAATTCTTAACAATATTAGTAATTTTGTATATATTTTACATCAAATTGGACATCCATTGTAAAAAAAAAAAAAAAAAAATCATTTTTAAGAGGTAATGCTTTGTTAATATAAATGACCAAAAATGTGCAAACGAAACAAACGAAACGTGCTGCACTGGAATTAAGAGCCTCTGTTTATAGCAATGACAATGATCTTCAAATGCCTGACTGCATTTGGTTAGCAAAAAATATACATTTGAGTAACAGACAAACATATTTAAATGACTTTAATTCACTTAATAAATGTATATTTATATTAATATACGCAACTATAGATTATACCGAATTATTTCCTTGTAGTCAAAATCAAACTTGTGTGAGATTAATGACTAGAACTGAGTAACCTGATTCAGTGAAACTCACAGGAACTCACAGTCAGCTGAGCAGCTATTGGAAACTCTCACCCTTGAGCAACTCACAAAGCTCTCACTCTTTCTGGTATTCACAGATAAGGTTTGAAATGTGACACAAACACGTTGGTGTTCAAGTTATAGCTTTTAGACATAAAAATATATTGTGTGAGAAAGAGAATTAAAACATTCTTACCTCAAAAAAGCAGCTTAACTAAAAAGAAGCAGAAGTGCCTAAAACTGTCCTCTTTGTTGCAACAGTCTTTTAACATGCTTCCTGACGCGACTTTGCAAAACACTCCAATGTAACGTCATCACAGAGGAAGTCATTTTTAGGATATATGCTAAGGGGGATAAGCATTTTTAAAAGCCCCCAAAACATCTTTTCATGTACTTGTAGAGTAACAATGGGCTACATGCTAACAATACTGTTGGCTAGTTTGCAACATCTGTTACACTGTATAGGCAGCCTCACATAAAAATGTACTCAATAACAATTTGTTTTAATCAAAACTAAAATCTAAAGTATTGAAAACTTACTCTCTCTGTTTTAACTTACCACAAATTCACAAAGCATATATCTGTACGATCATTTTCATGTCCGTTTACTTTTAGCTAGCAGTCTAAAGCCACAGAAGTAGCCAAGCTAACATTAACCAATTGTACAAGTAGGCCTTTATGTATTATTGTTTCTTCTTTGATTATGAATTATATGATTAATTGACTGATTTAACTGCTAGATGTTAAGTTAACAAAAAAAAAACAAAAAACAAAGCTCTCCTAAAATAGGCCTTTAGCAACTCTGCTAGGAACCTAAAGTAACTTGATTACCTTAAAGAAATGCAACAACAGTACATTTGCGACTGTAAAATGAAATTTCTGTCATTATTTATTCCAAACTTGACCTTGGGGATACTCTTTGTCCCTCATGAACCAGTCACTTTAATTCATTTCACAAAAGACAACTGTGATAGTGTGTTTTCTGTGCCTCTCAAGTGTGCTGCGCCAATGTTCCCTATTCCTCAAACCTCGTTCAGTTATAAAAATGTATAAATCAATCACCGTTTAAGAGATTCTTTTTAATAGTTAAAATGTTGCATGTACATTTTTGCAATAAAGTAACAGAAAAATAGGCATCATTATTTTAAAAACAAAACAAAGAAAACAGAAACAAATGCAGTCACTCATTTTTTAAACAAAAGATTCATTATTCACCAGAAAATATAAAGCCTAAAAAAATTTTTTTTTTACATAAGAAAACAGGTAGAAATATATAAACATACACAAATAAAACATACAAGAATGTTATTAGAAAACACACATTTACATTTAAAAGCAAGTATAATGTTTTTGTTTAGTCTGATTTTTGTAATTTTCCTCAAGTAGCTATTTAGGATTCATTTTCAAAAAGAGATTTTTAAAAACAAACTTTTTTATTTTTCCTGTGAGATGTAAAAAGTTATTTTTTCACCTGAGCATAAATGTCCTCAGGCATGACACTGATGGCTTTTGCTTTGTTCTGTATCACATGAACCTGAGCATATACTACATCTGAACCTTTTTCATCGTTGTCTTCTTCAGTTGAGTCTTTAGTCTGAGTCGTGAAATCAGTCTTACGCTCACACGCACTATAATCGTCGGAGATCTTGTTGTCCTGGTTGGTCACGGTGAGGACATTAGCATATGTGGAATTCCTGTCAATAGTTTCATCCTGTGCCTAAAAATTAGAACAAAAAATAATTGGTTTATATATACCAGCATTTTAGTCATGATAACTCTTGGAGAGTGTTGACGATGTTATATGACAATGTTAATGTATTTGGTCTTAGCTGACTACTAAACATGCTGCAGCTGCTGGAGAATATGTACGGACTTGCTACTGCCAACAGATACAGTGACACACTGCTATGCGCATGTAACATATGCTGCTGCTGCATGAATAATGCCATCTAGACAGGCAGAGCTGTGCAGGTAAAGGTTGAACTATAATAGTGTGCTGCCCGACCAGTTTACAACATTTAGTCATTTTAGCAGACGCTTTTATCCAAAGCGACTTACAAGTGAGGAAAACAAACAAGCGATTCTTCATGAATTGGCAAATAACACAGGAAGTGCTCACAATACAAGTTTCATACATTGCTCAGTACCATAACCTAGAGTTGGAAGTGACAAGGGAAGGAAATGTTTTTTAATTATGAGGGGATCAAGTGTTCATGGAAGAGATGAGTTTTCAGCTGTCTCTTGAATATTTCCAGGGATTCTGCGTTCCTGATTCAAGTAGGGAGATCATTCCACCAGTAGGGAGCAGTGAAGGAGAATGTTCTGGAGAGTGATTTTGTGCCTCTCTGTGACAGTACCACAAGCCTTCGTTCCTTTAGTGATCGCAGGCTTCTGGTGGGGACGTAGTGTTGTAGCAGTGTGTGGAGGTAGGAAGGTGCAGAGCCTGTGGTGGATCTGTAAGCAAGCATCAGCGCTTTGAACTTGATGCGAGCAGCGAGGGGTAGCCAGTGCAGAGAGATGAAGAGGGGCGTGACGTGGGCTCTCTTAGGCTCGTTGAAGACAAGACGTGCAGCAGCGTTCTGGATCATTTGAAGAGGTTTGATTGCACTTGATGGCAGACCAGCCAGAAGAGCATTGCAGTAATCAAGCCTTGAAATGACCAGGGCCTGGACAAGCAGTTGTGTTGCGTGCTCAGTCAGGAAGGGACGGATTTTCCTGATGTTGCGAAGTGCAAATCTGCATGACCGTGCCGTCTTTGAGACGTGGTCTCTGAAGGTCAGTTGGTCATCGAAGATAACTCCAAGATTTCTGGCCGACTTTGATGGGGTAATGGTGGTTGTGCAAAGCAACAAACACTATCCACATTATTTTGAACATAAAAGCAGGCACAGCCATTTGTAAATTGAATGCATCTGGCTTAACATGTCTTCCGATTCCAGGAACGGAAAGGAGTTTAGTGGCTACAGAATCTGCAGAGGCCAATCAGTTTGAGCCGTCTAAGGATGTGTTTACTAGCAAATTGCATGTAAAGAACCTATCAGCCTGCACCATCTAGAGTTTCATGACTGAACTAGATATATATTTGTTCTAGTATAAAAATTCTTCACCATATTAGTAATTTTGTATATATTTTACATCAAATTGGACATCCATTGTAAAAAAAAAAAAAAAAAAAAAAATCATTTTTAAGAGGTAATGTTTGTTAATATAAATGACCAAAAATGTGCAAACAAAACAAACGAAACGTGCTGCACTGGAATTAAGAGCCTCTGTTTATAGCAATGACAATGATCTTTAAAAACCTTTGAGGTTGTTTGTGCAGTGGTGTGAAATGACTGGTGTTTGAGGAACTTCACAGACCTGATTCAAGGTATCTTTTTCTCCAACATTGTGTGTCTTAATTCTGGTCCTGTGAGAGGAAATAAATAATTAAACTGAAAACGTGACTTGACTGTGCATGACTGGATTGCTTTTGAAATAGCTGATCTGATCACTTTATGAAGTCAAACACAAGCAAACCGTATGTTTTGACTGTGGCTGAGTTTTAAATGGTCAGTTGGAAATTAAGTAACTGAAATTGTAACTATATTTACCTTGCACAAAAACCAAGAGCAGAGAGTGTGAGAACTGCCACAATTCCTCCCACACAACCGGCAATCAGAGGCATGGAGAGTCCATCTTGTCCTAGAGCATGTGAAACACTTGTAATTGGACCAGAATGTTCTCTTTCAAATAATCTTCATTGGTTTAGATCTGCAAATGACCTTGTTCTTTACATTTAGACTGTGTAAACTCACCTTCAACTGTGATCTGGATCTGGATCTGATGACTGACTGCCTTGTTTATTCTGTGCAGTGCAGGAATACCATGATGCATTATTTTGAGTTGCATTGACTGTGATGTTCTTTTCCCGAGCTATAGGCGTCTCTTGTCCACGTTTGTACCAGGTGTAGTTCATGTTATTTGATGGATTGGCTTTGCTTTTGCAGGTCAAAGTCACATTAGTGCCAACAGAGACTGGAGCAGATGGATCGATGGTGATGTGAGTTTCTTTTGGAGGAACTTTGACAGGAACACAAGCACAAGGAAAAACAATAAAACACCTGTGGATTACACATTTCTGGATAGCTGAACACCAAATTCGGTTTAAGCAGCACTTTGTGCATTTAAGCACGCATAGGGCTATGTTAAAGGAAGTAAACAGTTTTATCTCTCACACAGGACTCGTAGCATCACGGTGGTCTCCACAGTTGAGTCAATAGATGTTTGTCTTGGATATGTAACAGTGCAGGAGATGTTCTTCCTGTGATCCATGTATGAAGCTCTGAATGTCACGTGTGAAATCACTGACTGGGTTTTATCAGGTTTCTCCTGTAACTGTGTTGTAATGTGGGCAGGTTCAGGGATGTTGGACCAGGATATTGTAGGAGGTTGTTTGGGGCAGGGGGCTTCAGCAGAGCGGCTCAGATTGACTGTTGTGTTCTCCATCACTTCTTTCAGATCAGTGGGTTTAAGGATGAGAGGTTGTGGTGAATCTACATAAATAAATGGTTGTAGTTCATCATTAAGAAACCGTTCTTTGTGCTATCAGTTAATTTTGTAAATAATATTTACATTTATATGTAATTATTTATTAAATTTATCAAGTGACTTAAGTAAATGAAAGGAAAAGAACCTGTAAGTTAAAGACAGTGGCGATGACATTTACCTATGACAGCGATGTTCACAGTCTTTCTTGAAACATCTGTTTGGGGGTTAAACGTTCCTTTGAACACATCTGGCTCCATTTCCAGTCTGAAGTAATAGAGATCTGAATGATTCTTCATGATGTTATAGAAGACAGTGGTGCAGTTTCCCTCAGTGAGATCTCCAGTTATTTGTATGTCACTGAATCCTCTAATGATGTTTTGACTGCTATTAAAAGCTATGAAACTGTCGCTGTCACCAAACTGTGATTTATTTTTTAGCCAGATCCCATAAATAGATTTTGCCCTGTTACGTTTGTCCTTAAAATTGGAGATTTTGAATGTACAAGGAATCTGCACACAAGAGCCTGTCAGAGCTGTTACTGTCTGAGGCATCGCAGCAAAGTAGAAATCATCAGCTGGAACATAAAAACACATTAATCATGGTAGAGATGTGAAGGAATGAGCAGTCACTGATAATGATGACAAAAGTTTAACCAACCTGAATCAGTATGTAACAACACAGAGCTGATGAAAATGAATGAAGTGATCTGGATTCCTGCCATCAGGGTTTGTAGTGAGGATGGCACTGGACTTTACAATGGTAACAAATTGTCACGCTCGGGAGGACAGGAGACGAGGATACGGATAACAGGAAGGTTTAATGAACAGAAAGCAACGTGACACAGCGTACATAGTACAAACGATAACCAACAACTGAACAGGGTAGACACAGGAACTTAAATACAGGAAGTAATGACAAGAACAGGTGAAGGGAATACAAAACACGGCTGAACATAATTAGTGTAAACGAGTGGCGGGAGCAAACAAAAACAAAGAACACGTGGAACAAGACTAGACAGTGTTACAGTACGCCCCCCTCGAAAAAGGCGCGTCCTCGCGCCGTAACAGAGCTTGTGGCGAGGGTACAAGAGGGCGGAGGCTTCGGTGAGGGGCGTGGAGAAGGGTGTGTCGCTGGAGGCGGGCAGCAGATTGGGGCCGATGGCCACGGACGGCATGGTGACTCAGACGGTGGGCAGAACCAGGAAGGCGACCAGCGAGTCCTGTGGGATGGCTTCCTGGGGCCGAACGACGGCAGAGGAGCCATGGCGGATGGTGGAGGAGCCATGGCGGATGGTGGAGAACCCGGCGGAACTTCCTGGCTGACAGTCCTGGGCGACTCCGCCGACCCGGAAGTACGACCCAGAGCTGCCGGCTTGCGAGACCGAGGCGGCGACGAGGCTCTGTCTGACCGGGGTGATGCTGGGGTGACCGAGGCTGACTGGGAAGTTGAAGGGAGGGAGGAGCCTGCTGGCGCCGTAGGGGTGACGGGTGGTGACGTAGCTGCCATCCCGGAAGTCCGTGGTGGCGGCTGTGCGTCGACCCCCGCAGGCTGACCAGGAGGGACGAGGGGACCTAGCAGAGCCTCCGGGCAGACAGGCCGAGGAGCAGGTGAGGGAGGCGCAGGCCCAGGCGATGGTGGCGGGCTGATGGGTCGCGGTGGTGACGTGGGTCTGGAGGCTTGGTGTGACGCTGGGGGCTCCGCCTCAACCTGGGTTGGTGGCAGGGTAGCCCGAGGCGCTGGTGAGGAGCCGCACGGAGTGGATGGCGGGGACAGAGCCGAGGAGCTGGCCGACAGCAACGGTGGCCACGGATCCAGGGGGCTGGTTGTGACCAGCGATGGAGACGGGATCAAGGAGAAAGGCAGGCTTCCGAACAGGAACGGTGCAAACGAGGTTTTAAGGGCGGGGATTTGGGTGGGGATTGGATCCGCGGACCACGGATCGATTAAGTTCCGGCCCGCTCCTGGCTCTGAGATGAACTGTCCCCCGAATTCGTCGACTCCCACTCCGACCTCGGCGCGCACCCCGGGCTTCCAGGCTGAGGCGGAGCGGTAGTCCTTCCGGAGCGTCCAGAAGATGCCCTCCAGGTAGGGCCTGGCCTCCGGACTTAGCAGCAGGGCTGCCGTGGGTAAGTCCATCTTGTTTTTCTCTCTTGAGAAAGTTTCTCTTTATGGGTCGGTTATTCTGTCACGCTCGGGAGGACAGGAGACGAGGATACGGATAACAGGAAGGTTTAATGAACAGAAAGCAACGTGACACAGCGTACATAGTACAAACGATAACCGACAACTGAACAGGGTAGACACAGGAACTTAAATACAGGAAGTAATGACAAGAACAGGTGAAGGGAATACAAAACACGGCTGAACATAATTAGTGTAAACGAGTGGCGGGAGCAAACAAAAACAAAGAACACGTGGAGCAAGACTAGACAGTGTTACACAAATGAGTTCACAACACCATCACATTATATTTCATCACTACACAACACAAAAGACATCATGCACATTTAACAAATTAACCTCACAGCACTGCTATATATGTGTTAGCTTGATGATATAGAACAAGGATGAATTGCCAAACTTTCACTGATACACAGATACACAGTCGTCTGTTGTATTCATTGATTATTTGTTTTATTCATCCACTGTAAATAATCATGTTGACAAAGCTTCGTCGTAACATCAAAATTACCATTTTTTATTAAATTCAGAAATGTTTGATCTGACTCCATCAGCCTGACTGCATTTGGTTAGCAAAAAATATACATTTGAGTAACAGACAAACATATTTAAATGACTTTAATTCACTTAATAAATGTATATTTATATTAATATACGCAACAATAGATTATACTGAATTATTTCCTTGTAGTCAAAATCAAACTTGTGTGAGATTAATGACTAGAACTGAGTAACCTGATTCAGTGAAACTCACAGGAACTCACAGTCAGCTGAGCAGCTATTGGAAACTCTCACCCTTGAGCAACTCACAAAGCTCTCACTCTTTCTGGTATTCACAGATAAGGTTTGAAATGTGACACTAACACGTTGGTGTTCAAGTTATAGCTTTTAGACATAAAAATATATTGTGTGAGAAAGAGAAGTAAAACAATGGAATCTGTAAAAATTCTTACCTCAAAAAAGCAGCTTAACTAAAAAGAAGCAGAAGTGCCTAAAACTGTCCTCTTTGTTGCAACAGTCTTTTAACATGCTTCATGACGCGACTTTGCAAAACACTCCAATGTAACGTCATCACAGAGGAAGTCATTTTTAGGATATATGCTAAGGGGGATAAGCATTTTTAAAAGCCCCCAAAACATCTTTTCATGTACTTGTAGAGTAACAATCCCTTACAAAAGATTACTGCAGTTTTTTAGAAGTAATACTACAGTTTTTGTTACATATAGAAAAATGCAGTTTTTTGGACACGAAAAAACTGCAGTATTGCAGTATAACCTAAAATGTCTGTAGTTTTACTGGAGTACAACTATACTGCAATACATCTAAAGTACTAGTAAAATAAAACTGCAGTTATACTGTTTTTATACTTCATGCAACTTTCAGTTGTACTTCATTGTTACTGCCGCTGTACTTATACTACAGTTTTACTGCTGTTGAACTACAATGTACTGCAGTTCCCTATCAGTCAGTCACGTTCGACGTTACGTCGGACTGACGTCATGGGATCTCGCTTGGGAGCCCAATCAACTCCGCATAGTAAAAAACAAGCCAATCAGAATTGGCTAGTGAGATTTACATGCCGGGCTCCTCCCCCGGCATCCGGGTATAAATAGAGCCGGCATTACTCACTTCATTCATACTTTTGCTTCGGAGCCGATCGGGACACTGGTCTGCCTTTCATCTTCTGCAAAGAGAAACTAAGAGCGAAAACAGCAATTTTCATTGCTAAAGGGACCAGTTCCCGCAAAAAGCAATTTTAATTGCTAGAGAAATTTTCTCTTGCTCTGTTCTCTCTCGTTGACGGACGACAACACAGCAGCGGTGGAATGCAGCAGGCGCTGATGCGGGAACGAATCAGCGCGCATTCCATCCCTCGGTGTTCCAGCGGGAGGGCACGTCTAAAAGAGCAGCACGGGAGAAAAAGCGTCTTTTTCAAGATGTCTTTTTTCCCGTGTGTTTCTGGATGCGGTCGTTTCCTGATTTCATCTGACGGCCACGAGCGCTGTTTCACGTGTCTGGGCAGACAGCACGCTGAATCAGCGCTCGTGGATGGTTCATGCTCTCACTGCGAGAGCATGGCCATGTTGACATTGCGATCGCGACTCTCCTTCAATGGAAGGCGGAGTCCCCTCTGTTGCTACCCAATTCCCCGTGACTTTCCAAAGGAAAGCTGCAGGAATGGTTAGCACTCTGGGAGATCTGAGGGTTACAGTGGGAGCCTCTTCGTCGGGTCAGCCCCCACGAATCTCCCACTCCTCCACAATGCCATGTGCCGTCGAGTTGCTGAGTGCTGATGCGGGTCCTTCTCGTGAGGATCCCCGTATCTCATTTGGCGCTCTGGATGAGGATCGGATGTCTATCGCTGCATCGGAGAGTGGGCTGTTATCTTCTGCAGAGGAAGATGAAGCCAAACTTCCGCCCTCCGGGGTGGTTGCATAGGCTGAGTCTGATGCAGAACTGACAGCTATGCTGGCTCGGGCCGCCGCGGGCATCGGACTCGAGTGGAACCCTCCACTGTGTTCCGAGCGCCCGCGGCTTGACGATTGGTTTCTGGGTGCGGGGCGCGGTACACAGCCGCGGCCCGCCCCAGTGCCATTTTTTCCCGAGCTGCATGAGGAGGTTCAGAAGACATGGCTCGAAGCCGTTCTTCTACCTCCTCCACTCTCACTACCCTCGATGGTGGGGCCGCCAGGGGGCACGTGGACATTCCACAGGTGGAACGGGCGATTGCGGTGCACTTGTGCCTGCAGTCGGCTGCCGCCTGGCAGAATCGTCCACGTCTCTCTTCCAAGGCGAGTAAGACGATAGCGGCTCTCGCCGCTGAGGCTTACTCCGCCGCTGGACAGGCGGCCTCCGCCCTGCACGCCATGGCCATCTTGCAGGTCCATCTGGCGAAAGCTCTCAAGAGCTGCACGAGGGTAGTTCTGACCCAGGGATGTTGCAAGAACTGCGTGCTGCGACCGACCTCGCTCTCCGGGCGACAAAAGTCACAGCACGTGCCCTGGGCTAGACGATGTCCACCCTGGTGGTCCAGGAACGCCATCTTTGGCTGGACCTGGCTGAGGTGAGGGATGTCGACAAAGTTCGCTTTGTCGACGCCCCCATTTCCCAGGCCGGCCTCTTCGGCGACACTGCCGAGGACTTCGCTCAGCAGTTCTCGGCAGTGCAGCAGCAGACTGAGGCCACTGGTCACATCCTGCCTCGGCGGGATGTGGCTTGGGCCCCAGCCTGCTCGTCACCGGGGGCGCCCCCCTGCGGCTGCACAGGCTTCGGGTGGATCGGAGAAATCCGGTCCCCCGCAAACCTCCCGCAGGAAGGTGGCGCAGCCTGTCCGGACCACTAAAGCTGCCAAAAAGAGGCAGCAAAAGCGGTCCTTAGATGGGTGGCCCAGAGGTGGTGGAGATTGCTCTATCTCAGGAGACGATGAAGGCACCACTCCTTCCCCCCCGGAGTGGGCCGGGGGGGTAAATCCTTCGTTCCCTCGTTCCGCCACTGACCCCAGGGTCAGCGGTACCCACCTCAATAAAAGAGCGATAACCACTATCTCTGAGCCAAAAAGGGTCTGTGTTGTCAGTGTGCGACGCACCGCTTCCTCACTCTCAACCACTCCCTCCTTCGCCACAAGCAGGTCACGGACAGCCTCCCCACGCCCCCCTGCTCTGTCCCTCACGGGACACACGGAGCCAAGTGAGTTCACATCACTCACTGCCTCTACCTCGGGACGCACTGCCTCCCAGGTTGGGCCTCAGTGCTCCATGCGGCCCCCCCAGGTACTTCTGGTGTTCGGATGGTGCCACTCGTGCGGTATCTGGGGGCCTGGCTAGGCCTTCCCAGCCCGTCCGGTTGGCTCATTCGAACAGTCAGACTCGGCTACACAATCCAGTTTGCCAGGCGTCCTCCCAGATTCAGTGGCGTCCTATCCACCCCAGTGGTGGACAGAGATGCCGCTGTTTTGCGGGAGGAGATTGCGGTCCTGTTGGCGAAGGACGCAATATAGCCGGTCCCACTAGCCGAGATGAAGTCAGGGTTTTACAGCCCGTACTTCATAGTACCCAAGAAAGGCGGAGGGTTACGGCCAATCTTGGACTTGCGCGTCTTGAATCGGGCCCTGTACAAGCTCCCGTTCAAGATGCTCACCGTGAAACGCATGCTCGCATGCGTTCGCGCACAAGATTGGTTTGCAGCAATCGACCTGAAGGACGCGTACTTCCATGTCTCGATCCTCCCCCGACACAGACCGTTTCTACGGTTTGTGTTCATGGGTCGGGCATACCGTACAAGGTCCTACCCTTCGGGCTGTCCCTGTCCCCCCGTGTCTTTACCAAAGTCGCGGAGGGGGCCCTTACCCCTCTCAGGGAAGTGGGCGTTCGCATCCTCAACTACTTCGACGACTGGCTCGTTTTGGCCCAGTCCCGAGAGCAGTTGTGCGAACACAGGGACCTGGTGCTCACGCACCTCAGCCGGTTGGGGCTTCGGGTCAACTGGGAAAAGAGCAAACTTTGTCCGGTACAGAGTATCTCTTTTCTCGGTGTGGAGCTGGACTCGGTCAACATGACAGCACGTCTCACCAACGAGCGTGCACAGTCGGTGCTGAGCTGCCTGAATGCGTTCTCACAGAGAACAGTGGTCCCACTGAAACAATTTCAGAGGCTCCTGGGGCATATGGCATCCGCAGCCGCGGTCACGCCGCTCTGATTACTCCATATGAGACCACTTCAGCACTGGCTACACGACCGAGTCCCGAGGTGGGCATGGCACCATGGCACGCTCCGTGTGGGCATCACACCGAGCTGTCGCCAGACATTCAGCCCGTGGTCGGACCTTGCTTTCCTACGGGCTGGGGTGCCCCTAGGACAAGTGTCCAGGCATGTTGTCACAACAGATGCCTCCACCACCGGCTGGGGTGCTGTATGCAATGGGCATGCTGCGTCGGGCTCCTGGACAGGACCCCACCAGCATTGGCATATCAATTGCCTCGAGTTGCTAGCAGTACTGCTGGCCCTGCGCCGGTTTCGGCCGTTGCTGCAGGGCAAGCATGTACTGGTCCGGACGGACAACACATCGGCAGTAGCGTACATCAACCATCAGGGTGGTCTACGCTCACGCCGCATGTCGCAACTCGCCCGCCACCTTCTCCTCTGGAGTCAGCGGCAACTCAGGTCACTGCATGCCATTTATATCCCGGGCGAGCTCAATCGTGCGGCCGACGTGCTCTCACGACAGCTCACGCTCCCGGGGGAATGGAGACTCCACCCCCAGGTGGTCCAGCTGATCTGGAGCAGATTCGGGGACGCACAGGTAGACCTGTTTGCCTCTCAGGAATCTGCTCACTGCCAGTTGTTTTATTCCCTGACCGAGGGGACCCTCGGCACGGATGCACTGGCACACAGCTGGCCCCGGGGCCTACGCAAGTATGCGTTTCCCCCAGTGAGCCTTCTGGCACAGCTACTGTGCAAAGTCAGGGAGGACGAGGAGCAGGTCTTGCTAGTTGCGCCGTACTAGCCCAACCGGACCTGGTTCCCAGAACTCATGCTCCTCGCGACAGTCCCTCCCTGGCGAGTTCCCCTGAGGAAGGACCTGCATTCTCAGGGACGGGGCACCATATGGCACCCACGTCCCGACCTCTGGAACCTCCACGTGTGGTTCCTGGACGGGACGCGGAAGACTTAAGTGGCCTACCGCCCGTGGTAGTTGACACTATCACTTCGGCTAGAGCTCCCTCTACGAGGCGCGCCTATGCTTTGAAGTGGAGTCTCTTCACTGATTGGTGTAGTTCCCGCGGGGAAGACCCCCGGAGATGCCCGATCAGTTCAGTGCTTTCCTTCCTTCAAAGTGGTTTGGAGCGGAGACTGTCCCCCTGCACCTTGAAGGTCTATGTGGCCGCCATCGCAGCACATCACGATGTGGCCGATGGCAAGTCACTAGGATAGCACGATCTGATCATCAGGTTCCTGCGAGGTGCTAGGCGGCTAAACCCGCCTAGACCTCCCGTAATTCCCTCTTGGGACCTTTCTGTCGCCCTAGCTGGGCGACAGAAAGCTCCCTTCGAGCCCCTTGAGTCAGCTGAGCTGAAACACCTGTCTCTTAAGACAGTGCTCCTGACGGCGCTCGCTTCCTTTAAGAGGGTAGGCGACCTGCAAGCATTTTCGGTCAGCGAAGCGTGCCTGGAATTTGGGCCGGTTTCATCTCACGTGATCTTGAGACCCCGGCCTGGATACGTGCCCAAGGTTCCCACCACTCCCTTTCGGGACCAGGTGCTGAACCTGCAAGCGCTGCCCCGGGAGGAGGCAGACCCAGCCCTTGCGTTGCTGTGTCCTGTTCGTGCTCTTCGCGCTTACGTGGACCGCACGCAGAGCTTTAGAAGCTCCGAGCAGCTCTTTGTTTGCTTTGGAGGACAGCAGAAGGGGAAGGCTGTCTCCAAACAGAGGTTGGCCCACTGGATAGTGGATGCCATCGCCTTGGCGTATCATTCCCAAGGCGAGCCGTGCCCCCTAGGGGTGAGAGCACACTCCACTCGGGGTGTTGCTTCCTCCTGGGCAAACATCTGCAGAGCTGCGGGCTGGGCGACACCGAACACATTCGCCAGGTTTTATAACCTCCGAGTGGACCTGGTGTCCTCTCATGTGCTGTCTTCAAGATAGCCACGAGAGACCGCTTGCTGCGCCATTCTCCTTTCACGAGGAGATGCGAGCGCTTGTCTACTCCTCAGTTCAGTTCCCCAGTTGGTGAACCCTGTGGAGTTCCTCCTGCATCCTTTCGGCAGTCAGATGCGCGGAGGCGTCAGACGCTAGGTCCAGTACTCGTGTACATGCCCCCAGCGGTCAGTCCTTGTACTGGGCTAGATGCCCATATGTTTGTGGTTCCCTGCGGGTAACCCCATATGTGTATGGTCCACGGTACGGTTTCCCCGATGGTAAACCCGTGTCTTCCCTGGGCGACCAGCCCCTGCCCCTGAGGCGTAGCGGTCCTCCCCAGCCTGGGTAGGACCTCCCTCAGGGAGCTCTCCATATGCAGATACTGCCCCGCGGGTCAGTGCATATGTGCTCCACACGTTACCTCCCTTCGGGCAGGGTGTGGTCTCCGTAGCTTCCCCAAGAGGGACGCTTTCCTGGCGTTTTTTGGTCAGCTGAAAAAACATGGGAATTGAGTCACCAAAGCACTCTTCCCCTGAGGTAAGGAACAACAGCTTCGACCACTTCCTGAGTAAGATCCTGTCCTCTCCATCCCTCTGGTATGGAAGACATTGTAGGGCTTGCTCCGGGCGCTGGAGGGTTACGACATTCGAGGTTGCACTTGCAGGTGGCACGCCTTGGCCTGCCAGCATCTGCTTCCCCGTCGCTCGTAGCGTGGCTCGGTTGCTATGGCGTTTTCCATGGGATCCCATGACGTCAGTCCGACGTAACGTCGAACGTGACTGACTGATAGGGAACGTCTAGGTTACTAATGTAACTCCCGTTCCCTGAAGGAGGGAACGGAGACGTTACGTCCCTTGCCATAGCACAGAGTCACCGCTGAGCGGCCGAGATCAGTTTCGGCTCCTCAGCAAAATATGAATGAAGTGAGTAATGCCGGCTCTATTTATACCCGGATGCCGGGGGAGGAGCCCGGCATGTAAATCTCACTAGCCAATTCTGATTGGCTTGTTTTTTACTATGCGGAGTTGATTGGGCTCCCAAGCGAGATCCCATGACGTCAGTCCGACGTAACGTCTCCGTTCCCTCCTTCAGGGAACGGGGGTTACATTAGTAACCTAGATGTTCTTTTTTGTAAGGGATGGGCTACATGCTAACGATACTGTTGGCTAGTTTGCAACATCTGTTACACTGTATAGGCAGCCTCACATAAAAATGTACTGAATAACAATTTTTTTTTTATCAAAACTAAAATCTAAAGTATTGAAAACTTACTCTCTCTGTTTTAACTTACCACAAATTCACAAAGCATATATCTGTACGATCATTTTCATGTCCGTTTACTTTTAGCTAGCAGTCTAAAGCCACAGAAGTAGCCAAGCTAACATTAACCAATTGTACAAGTAGGCCTTTATGTATTATTGTTTCTTCTTTGATTATGAATTATATGATTAATTGACTGATTTTACTGCTAGATTTTAAGTTAAAAAAAAAACAAAGCTCTCCTAAAATAGGCCTTTAGCAACTCTGCTAGGAACCTAAAGTAGCGTGATTACCTTAAAGAAATGCAACAACAGTACATTTGTGACTGTAAAATGAAATTTCTGTCATTATTTATTCCAAACTTGACCTTGGGGATACTCTTTGTCCCTCATGAACCAGTCACTTTAATTCATTTCACAAAAGACAACTGTGATAGTGTGTTTTCTGTGCCTCTCAAGTGTGCTGCGCCAATGTTCCCTATTCCTCAAACCTCGTTAAGTTATAAAAATGTATAAATCAATCACCGTTTAAGAGATTCTTTTTAATAGTTAAAATGTTGCATGTACATTTTTGCAATAAAGTAACAGAAAAATAGGCATCATTATTTTAAAAACAAAACAAAGAAAACAGAAACAAATGCAGTCACTCATTTTTTAAATAAAAGATTCATTATTCACCAGAAAATATAAAGCCTAAAAAAGAATATATTTTTTTTTTTACATAAGAAAACAGGTAGAAATATATAAACATACACAAATAAAACATACAAGAATGTTATTAGAAAACACACATTTACATTTAAAAGCAAGTATAATGTTTTTGTTTAGTCTGATTTTTGTAATTTTCCTCAAGTAGCTATTTAGGATTCATTTTCAAAAAGAGATTTTTAAAAACAAACATTTTTCTTTTTCCTGTGAGATGTAAAAAGTTATTTTTTCACCTGAGCATAAATGTCCTCAGGCGTGACACTGATGGCTTTTGGTTTGTTCTGTATCACATGAACCTGAGCATATACTACATCTGAACCTTTTTCATCGTTGTCTTCTTCAGTTGAGTCTTTAGTCTGAGTCGTGAAATCAGTCTTACACTCACACGCACTATAATCGTCGGAGATCTTGTTGTCCTGGTTGGTCACGGTGAGGACATTAGCATATGTGGAATTCCTGTCAATAGTTTCATCCTTAGCCTAAAAATTAGAACAAAAAATAATTGGTTTATATATACCAGCATTTTAGTCATGATAACTCTTGGAGAGTGTTGAATATGTTACATGACAATGTTAATGTATTTGGTCTTAGCTGACTGCTAATCATGCTGCAGCTGCTGGAGAATATGAACGGACTTGCTACTGCCAACAGATACAGTGACACACTGCTATGCGCATGTAACATATGCTGCTGCTGCATGAATAATGCCATCTAGACAGGCAGAGCTGTGCAGGTAAAGGTTTAACTATAATAGTGTGCTGCCGAACCAGTTTACGACAAACACTATCCACATTATTTTGAACATAAAAGCAGGCGCAGCCATTTGTAAATTGAATGCATCTGGCTTAACATGTCTTCCGCTTCCAGGAACGGAAAGGAGCTCAGTGGCAACAAAATCTGCAGAGGCCAATCAGTTTGAGCCGTCTAAGGATGTGTTACTAAATTGCATGTAAAGAATATCAGCCTGCACCATCTAGAGTTTCATGACTGAACTAGATATATATTTGTTCTAGTATAAAAATTCTTAACAATATTAGTAATTTTGTATATATTTTACATCAAATTGGACATCCATTGTAAAAAAAAAAAAAAAAAATCATTTTTAAGAGGTAATGCTTTGTTAATATAAATGACCAAAAATGTGCAAAAGAAACAAACGAAACATGCTGCACTGGAATTAAGAGCCTCTGTTTATAGCAATGACAATGATCTTTAAAAACCTTTGAGGTTGTTTGTGCAGTGGTGTGAAATGACTGCTGTTTGAGGAACTTCACAGACCTGATTCAAGGTATCTTTTTCTCCAACATTGTGTGTCTTAGTCCTGGTCCTGTGAGAGGAAATAAATAATTAAACTGAAAACGTGACTTGACTGTGCATGACTGGATTGCTTTTGAAATAGCTGATCTGATCACTTTATGAAGTCAAACACTAGCAAACCTTATGTTTTGACTGTGGCGGAGTTTTAAATGGTCTGTTGGAAATTAAGTAACTGAAATTGTAACTATATTTACCTTGCACAAAAACCAAGAGCAGAGAGTGTGAGAACTGTCACAATTCCTCCCACACAACCGGCAATCAGAGGCATGGAGAGTCCATCTTGTCCTAGAGCATGTGAAACACCTGTAATTGGACCAGAATGTTCTCTTTCAAATAATCTTCATTGATTTAGATCTGCAAACGACCTTGTTCTTTACATTTAGACTGTGTAAACTCACCTTCAACTGTGATCTGGATCTCTGCTGATGACTGACTGCCTTGTTTATTCTGTGCAGTGCAGGAATACCATGATGCATTATTTTGAGTTGCATTGACTGTGATGTTCTTTTCCCGAGCTATAGGCGTCTCTTGTCCACGTTTGTACCAGGTGTAGTTCATGTTATTTGATGGATTGGCTTTGCTTTTGCAGGTCAAAGTCACATTAGTGCCAACAGAGACTGGAGCAGATGGATCGATGGTGATGTGAGTTTCTTTTGGAGGAACTTTGACAGGAACACAAGCACAAGGAAAAACAATAAAACACCTGTGGATTACACATTTCTGGATAGCTGAACACCAAATTCTGTTTAAGCAGCACTTTGTGCATTTAAGCACGCATAGGGCTATGTTAAAGGAAGTAAACAGTTTTATCTCTCACACAGGACTCGTAGCATCACGGTGGTCTCCACAGTTGAGTCATTAGATGTTTGTCTTGGATATGTAACAGTGCAGGAGATGTTCTTCCTGTGATCCATGTATGAAGCTCTGAAGGTCATGTGTGAAAACACTGACTGGGTTTTATCAGGTTTCTCCTGTAACTGTGTTGTAATGTGGGCAGGTTCAGGGATGTTGGACCAGGATATTTTAGGAGGTTGTTTGGGGCAGGGGGCTTCAGCAGAGCAGCTCAGATTGACTGTTGTGTTCTCCATCACTTCTTTCAGATCAGTGGGTTTAAGGATGAGAGGTTGTGGTGAATCTACATAAATAAATGGTTGTAGTTCATCATTAAGAAACCGTTCTTTGTGCTATCAGTTAATTATGTAAATAATATTTACATTTAAATGTAATTTTTTATTAAATTTATCAAGTGACTTAAGTAAATAAAAGGAAAAGAACCTGTAAGTTAAAGACAGTGGAGATGACATTTACCTATGACAGCGATGTTCACAGTCTTCCTTGAAACATCTCTTTTGGTGTTAAACGTTCCTCTGAACACATTTGGCTCCATTTCCAGTCTGAAGTAATAGAGATCTGAATGATTCTTCATGATGTTATCGAAGACAGTGGTGCAGTTTCCCTCAGTGAGATTTCCAGTTATTTGTATGTCACTGAATCCTCTAATGATGTTTTGACTGCTATTAAAAGCTATGAAACTGTCGCTGTCACCAAACTGTGATTTATTTTTTATCCAGATCCCATGAATAGATTTTGTCCTGTTACGTTTGTCCTTAAAATCGGAGATGGTGAATGTGCAAGGAATCTGCACACAAGAGCCTGTCAGAGCTGTTACTGTCTGAGGCATCACAGCAAAGTAGAAATCATCAGCTGGAACACAGAAACACATTAGTGCATTATGACCTTAGAGAGGTAAAACTCTTAAAGGCACAGTTCACCCAAAAATTAAAATTATGAAAACTCTCATCCTATCAGTTACAAATCACCATGTTCTTCCAAACCTGTGCGACAATTTTTCTTAAAAGAAAGATTTTAAATATTTTTTCATGCTGCTCTTGCACACAACAAAAGTGTACTCTAACAGAGTGGCGGAGCCAGGATTGTTTCATAGGGGTGGCCAGGTAGGGGCCAGCAACCAGTCTGGGGTGGCACAGAAAACTTCCTTATTTCAACATAAAAATGAGTCTGTGATGTACTGGACTTTGCCTACAACACAACTGAATACAGTTAATTTTTTCTTAATTGTAATTGAGATAATGAATTAGATCATGGAATGCTGAGTGAATTTGAGCATTTTCTTTTAAAAGAAAATTTCTCACCTGTAGGCATATTAATAAGCGGTTAGCTAAACTTCAACCTGTTCAGTCAGCTTGTTCTGGTTCTCAAAACCCCCAAAAGCTTGTTCTCCATTGTTGCATCTTCATGGATGAGACGCGCGGATAACTCCATACTGTAGTTCAAAGATTATCATTGAATGTTGTGCACAATCAATGAACTCTTCAACAATTCTGAGTTTGTAACTACTAAAGTAAACACTAAATGTTTAACTTTCTATATTGTCAAAATAAAACAGTTCTATCAAACCTAAATTAGACTCATTATACTTTGTTTGCAAAGGAAAAAAATGAGAATTTTGAATTCCCATTTGCAAGAATGTGTATAAGGGTGGAAGTCAACAGCCAGAATGTCAAATTAATTATTTTATACATTTAAATGTGATACATTTTTGTTTGCACTTTATAAATTAACACAAAATCAGCATCTTCTAGTACAAATGAACAGTGCTCACATTTATTTATGCATTAAAAAATTACATATCAGCTTGTGACTTATATTGTGACCAAAGAATATTTTAGTCCAGAGACGCATATATATATATAAGCCATGACACCAATCTTTCAAAATAAAAATGGCAAAAGTGGCATATTGTAACGCTGTCAAGCCGTTTTAACTTTTATTCATTCTCAGGATATGAACTTGTGATATCAACAATTACATTTTCACTAGTTAAAATGTTAATTCTTGATATCAGGAATTCAATTTCCACTAGTATAAACTATCATTCTTTTCTCAGTCGGTAGTCGTGGCTAGGGAGTTGGGCTTGTAATCAGAAGGTTACTGGTTCGATTCCCACGCCGGCAGAAATTGAAAGTGGGGATTGTGAATAAACAACACTCTCTCCACCTTTGATACCATGACTAAAGTGTCCTTGAGCAAGACACCTAACCCCTAATTGCTCCCCTTGTAAGTCGCTTTGGATAAAAGCGTCTGCTAAATGATGAAAAATGAAATGAAATGAAAAATATCAAGAATTGTATTTTTACTAGTGAAATCTCGCCATAGGCTGCCATTCAAATTCAATTGTTGATATAAAGAATTAATTTCTTACTAGTAAAAATGCACATTTCTCATATCAACAATTACATTGTTACTAGTGCAAATGTCTATTCTTTATATCAACAATTGAATTTCTAATAGTAAAAATATTTATTTCTGATATCTGAAAACTATTCCTGATATCAATATAATTTCTGATATCTAAAACGGCTTTCTTACTAGTAACAACCGCATTCATGATATCAGAAATGAATATTTTTACTAGTAGTGATTCAATTGTTGATGTCAAGAATTGCCATTATTACTAGTGGAAATGTAATTCCTGATATCAAGAATTAACATTTTAACTTCATATCCTGTGAATGAATAAAAGTCAAAACGGCTTGCCTTATTCATTCTCGGGATATGAATTTGCGATATCAACAATTACATTTTCACTAGTTAAAATGTTAATTCCTGATATCAGGAATTAGATTTCCACTAGTAACAACATTAATTTTTGTTATCAACAATGGAATTCTTGATAACAACAATAGAGTTCGAATGGAGGCCAATGGTCAGATTTCACTAGTGAAAATGCAATTACAGATATCAAGAATTATAGTTTTTATTAATGGAAATGTAATTCCTGACATCAAGAATGAACTTTGTTACTAGAGGAACTATACTTCTTGATATCAAAAATTGCAATTTTTGTTGGAAAGAAAGAAAAAAACACTCTTACCAGAATAATTGTTTTATTTACGTAGGTGTTTATTTAGTTAAAGCTGTCTCAAGTGAAGTCCTCCTTTTCCCATTAAGATTACCACTAGGTGGAGCCCTAAGCATATGTTGTGTTTTGTGTTCATTTTTACAGAAGAAGAATTTTGTATATGACGCATGTTCTAAATACGCGGTAAAGTATAACGCACTTTGGTTCTGTGCGTTTGACAAAGAAATCAGTGTTCCGAGTCTTTATTAAAACCAACAGGTTATGGGCCCAGTGGCAGAATACGACAGTGAAGCTGTTGAAAAAGCATATTGAAGATATTGAGCGACAGTGAATAAAATGAGCTCGGAGTCGAAGACAGTGGCGATTGTTCCACTAAATGGAGCAAACTATCCTACATGGAAAGTGCAATGTCGGATAGCATTGATGAGAGACGGACTATGGGACCTGGTAAATGGTACAGAGACTGCTCCACGATCGGATCCAAGTAAGTTAGCGAGTTATATGGCTAAAAGTGATCGTGCACTCGCTACCATTGTATTGTCAGTAGAACCGTCTTTGCTCTTCTTAATTGGAGAGCCGGAAGATCCTACTGTCGTGTGGAAAAAGTTGTCGGATCAGTTTCAGAAGAAATCTTGGGCAAATAAGCTAGCACTGAGGCGTAAACTGTACTCGTTTAAATTGAAAGACGGAGACTCGGTTCAAGAGCACATCAGAATATTGACTGAAACGTTTGATGCACTATCAGTTGCGGGAGATCATATCGAAGAGGAAGATCGTGTGGTGCACCTGCTTGCCAGTTTGCCTGATTCTTTCAATGTGTTAGTCACGGCACTTGAAGCAAGTGTGGATGTACCTAAAATGGAGGTCGTTACGGCATGATTGCTGCATGAAGAACGCAAACTGAGAGAACGTGATGTTGAAAACACCAGCAGCGATGTCAAAGCTCTGACTGGAAAACAATTCCTAAGCGGGAAAGGCCCAAAGTGTCACTATTGCAAAAGATATGGACATATCAAGCGTAACTGCAGAGAGTTCAACAAATTTGCTTCAAACACAGACTTCATCAAAGAAAGTAAGAAGGTGGGCTATAAACAAAAAGCAAACAAGGCTCAAGTGAAAAAACAAGACAGTAGCTCAGATAGTGAGAGTGTTGGACTAATGGTGTGTCATGCACTATCAACAAGTTCTGATGAAGGAATGAACTCCTGGATTGTAGATTCGGGAGCAACATGTCACACGTGTAATGACAAGAAACAGTTTGTTGAATTTAAAAGCCTGGAACCCTCACAAGAAGTAACACTGGGAGATGGTTACTCTGTTGAAGCAACAGGACGTGGAGTTGTGCGGCTGGAGATGACATTGACAGGTGGTAAGACAAAAGAATGCAAGTTGAATGATGTTTTGTATGTACCACAATTATCATACAACTTACTGAGTGTGTCCAAGGTAACAGTCTGGAAAAAGGGTTAAGTTCACGGAGGATAGATGCTGCATCATCGATGTTAATCCAAAGCTGCTTGCTACTGCAACAAAAGAAGGCAGTCTCTATTATGTGAACTGTAGAGAAAGTGAAAAAGTGCATGTAACGGAAAAAGTGAATGTGCATAAAGAGACTAAGGAACAAATTTGGCACCGACGTTATGGTCATCTAGGTGTACAAAATCTGAAGAAGCTGCATAATGAGCATCTGGTTAATGGTTTTGACTTTGATGTGTCAAAAGACTTCGACTTCTGTGATTCATGTGCTGAAGGAAAGAATCATCGCAGTAAGTTCAAAACTAATGGTCACAAGAGAACTGTTGAACCACTGGGTTTAGTACATAGTGATGTATGTGGGAAAATGAACGCAAAATCTTTGAGTGGAGCTGAATACTTCCTGACGTTCATTGATGAGAATACTCACTATGTTTGGGTGTATGTTCTAAAGCGTAAAGATGAAGTTTTTCTGAAGTTTCTGGAATGGAAAGCCATGGCAGAAAAATCCACTGGAAAACAACTGAAAGTCTTACGCACAGATAATGGTGGAGAATATACCTCGTCAGAGTTTCAAGATTTCCTGAAGAAAGAAGGAGTTCGACATGAACTCACTGTACCAAAGACTCCTGAGCAAAATGGAGTAGCTGAACGAATGAATAGAACACTGGTGGAGACAGTGAGATCAATGTTAGCTGATGCAAAGCTACCTCAGAAGTTCTGGGCTGAAGCACTGTCAACTGCTGTGTATCTGAGAAACAGAAGTCCAACGAAATCAGTGAAAGGAAAAACTCCTTTTGAAGCCTGGACAGGTGAGAAACCAAATGTTGATCATCTACGTATATTTGGAAGTACTGTATATGCACATGTACCCAAAGACGAACAGAAAAAACTTGATCCCAAAGCAAAAAAATGCATCCTTCTAGGCTATGGAACAGAAACAAAAGGATATCGACTCTATGATACAAAACACGCAAAGGTATTCTATAGTCGAGATGTGATATTCAATAAGTCTGATTATGGATTTGAGAAGGAGCCTGATGCAAGTAAAGAAGAAGACATTGTGAAACGGTGTGTGGAATTTGACTGTCGAGAATCTTACAGTGAGGACTCAACGGAACAAGAGATATAAAAATCAACAAGGGTAAGAAAACCACCTAACTATTATGGAGAATGGGTAACACTTACTAATAACCAGACACCTGAGCCCAAAACTGTAAAAGAGGTTTTCAGCAGCCCAGATCAGGAAAAATGGAAGGAAGCTATGAAGAAAGAGATGGAATCGTTGTATGCAAACAATGTATGGAACCTGGTAGAACTACCAAAAGATCGAAAAGCAGTCGGCAGTAAGTGGGTGTTCAAAGTCAAAGTTGATGCTGATGGAACATTTGAGAGACACAAAGCATGTCTAGTTGCACAAGGTTTTTCACAAAAGATTGGAACAGACTATGACGAAACTTTCAGTCCAGTAGTCAGATTTGAGTCACTCAGGACAATAATTGCTCTGGCTGTACAACATGGGTTTAAGCTACATCAAATGGATGTCAAGACCGCTTTCCTGAATGGAGAACTAAAGGAAGAAGTGTACATGAAACAACCTGAAGGTTTTGTTGTCAAAGGAAAGGAACATCTAGTGTGCAAGCTAAATCGCAGCATCTATGGATTGAAGCAATCACCAAGGTGTTGGAACATTGTCCTAGATGAACAGCTGAAAAAAATGGGGTTTGTCCAAACAACAGCTGATCCCTGCATTTACACTGCAGCAACAGGTGAGAGGTTCATTATTGCTGTGTATGTTGACGACATTCTCCTGGCTGGACGCAATGATAAACAAATGATGGAGGTGAAGAAAATGCTTGCAAAACATTTCGAGATAAAGGACATGGGTGAGTTAACTCATTTTCTTGGAGTGAAAATTGTCCAAAAACCGGAAACTGGAGAAATCTGGATGGGTCAGACAACATATGCAAAAAATGTGTTGGAGAAATTCGGCATGGAAAATTCAAAGCCCGTAAACACACCTGTAGACATGAACTCGAAGCTTGTCAAACACTCTGATGACAAAGAAGGAGTAGATCCGACACGATTTCAGTCTGCTGTTGGTAGTCTACTTTATTTGTCAACAAGAACAAGACCAGACATTGTTTATGCTGTGAATAATGTTGCAAGATTCTGTGCTAAACCCACAAACCATCATTGGACTGCTGTCAAACGAATCATGAGATACCTGAATGGCACTCTAAATCTAGGTTTGTTGTATAGCAAAGAAAAACCAAAGGAATGCATTGGATTTTCTGATGCAGATTGGGCTGGAGACCAAGATGATCGCAACTCTGTATCAGGATACATGTTTCAAATCAGCGGTGCAGCCGTGAGTTGGAGAAGCAAAAAACAGACATGCGTAGCTCTCTCTACTGCTGAAGCTGAATACATGGCATTGACGAGCGCAGCTCAAGAAGCAGTTTGGATGCGACAACTGTTGACAGATCTGAAGGTCAACCAAACAGGACCGACGTTAATGTTTGAGGATAATCAGTCTACTATCTGTATGGCAAAGAACCCACAATTTCATGGATGTGCCAAACACATAGACATCAAGTACCACTTCATTAGAGAGCAAATTGCAAGTGGAGTCAT
Organism: Opsariichthys bidens; assembly: GCA_037194245.1. NCBI lineage: Eukaryota > Metazoa > Chordata > Actinopteri > Cypriniformes > Xenocyprididae > Opsariichthys > Opsariichthys bidens. The sequence goes on along the minus strand of CM074301.1, from coordinate 2,233,751 downwards.
AGACTTGAAATACTGCAAGACTGAAGATATGGTTGCTGACATATTTACCAAAGGACTGAGCGAAGCAAAGTTCACAAAGCTGAGACAAATGGCTGGAGTGAAACCAGTTATTTAATTATTTTGGTTGCGAGTGAGAAGGAGTGTTGGAAAGAAAAAAAACACTCTTACCAGAATAATTGTTTTATTTACGTAGGTGTTTATTTAGTTAAAGCTGTTTAAGTTGTTAAGCTGTCTCAAGTGAATTCCTCCTTTTCCCATTAAGATTACCACTAGGTGGAGCCCTAAGCATATGTTGTGTTTTGTGTTCATTTTTACAGAAGAAGAATATTGTATATGACGCATGTTCTAAATACGCGGTAAAGTATAACGCACTTTGGTTCTGTGCGTTTGACAAAGAAATCAGTGTTCCGAGTCTTTATTAAAACCAACAATTTTTACTAGTGGAAATGTAATTCCTGATATCAAGAATTAACATTTTAACTTCATATCCTGAGAATGAATAAAAGTCTAAATGGCTTGCCATAATCGCTGGTTTGTGTTGAGCAGGCGAGCCGTCGTGCGGAAGGGAACGTCCGCGCACATTCGAATAAACTTCTTTTAAATGCAAAACTGATTTTCTTTCGTTCTAAATACTTTCTTATTTGCAAAACGAACATTTCTCCTCAAAACTCAGTTCACGCGCGCGCGAAATGCCCTTTTGCACGCTCAAATGGTGATCTTGCACGCGCGTAATTGACTGCGGTCAAGCCAGCCGGCACCTCGAAACGCGTAGTCAATCTAGCCGCCACGATATTTCGTGGTTCGCGCATACACTGGGTATTACGGTAAGACTGTCAGAGAACTGATCTGAAAACAAGCAATCCTCTGTCGAAGCGATTTCACATTCAAGTATGCATTCAGGATGTCTTAATAAATGAAAATAAATAACTAAATATACAAATATTACAATTAAATATAGTAAATATAACATATAAATTCCACTTTCACCTGAAAATGATAAAACACCTCACTGTAAAAAAAAAAAAAAAAAAAAAAAAAAACCTCCTAGCTTCCACAGATTCATTTCACCTCAGCTGGAGAGGACACCTTCTCACTGTGTCCACTGCACAGTTTCAGGACATTCTGATGTGGCATTCCAAAATAAGAGCCCCCTAAAACTCATATATACGCTGCTCTGTCCATATATTCAAAAATTATTTTAAAAAAAACTCCTAGGTTCCACAGATTCATTTCACCTCAGCTGGAGAGGACACCTTCTCACTGTGTCAACTGCACAGTTTCAGGACATTCTGATGTGGCATTCCAAAATAAGAGCCCCCTAAAACTCATATATACGCTGCTCTGTCCACGCATTCAAAAAATCTTTAAAAAAAAACTCCTAGGTTCCACAGATTCATTTCACCTCAGCTGGAGAGGACACCTTCTCACTGTGTCCACTGCACAGTTTCAGGACATTCTGATGTGGCATTCCAAAATAAGAGCCCCCTAAATCTCATATATACGCTGCTCTGTCCACGCATTCAAAAATTCTTAAAAAAAAAACTCCTAGGTTCCACAGATTCATTTCACCTCAGGTGGAGAGGACACCTTCTCACTGTGTCCACTGCACAGTTTCAGGACATTCTGATGTGGCATTCCAAAATAAGAGCCCCCTAAAACTCACATATACGCTGCTCTGTCCATATATTCAAAAATTATTTAAAAAAAAACTCCTAGGTTCCACAGATTCATTTCACCTCAGCTGGAGAGGACACCTTCTCACTGTGTCCACTGCACAGTTTCAGGACATTCTGATGTGGCATTCCAAAATAAGAGCCCCCTAAAACTCATATATACGCTGCTCTGTCCACGCATTCAAAAATTCTTAAAAAAAAAACTCCTAGGTTCCACAGATTCATTTCACCTCAGCTGGAGAGGACACCTTCTCACTGTGTCCACTGCACAGTTTCAGGACATTCTGATGTGGCATTCCAAAATAAGAGCCCCCTAAAACTCATATATACGCTGCTCTGTCCATATATTCAAAAAATATTTTTAAAAAAACTCCTAGGTTCCACAGATTCATTTCACCTCAGGTGGAGAGGACACCTACTCACTGTGTCCACTGCACAGTTTCAGGACATTCTGATGTGGCATTCCAAAATAAGAGCCCCCTAAAACTCATATATACGCTGCTCTGTCCACGCATTCAAAAATTCTTAAAAAAAAAACTCCTAGGTTCCACAGTTTCATTTCACCTCAGGTGGAGAGGACACCTTCTCACTGTGTCCACTGCACAGTTTCAGGACATTCTGATGTGGCATTCCAAAATAAGAGCCCCCTAAAACTCACATATACGCTGCTCTGTCCATATATTCAAAAATTATTTTAAAAAAAAAACTCCTAGGTTCCACAGATTCATTTCACCTCAGCTGAAGAGGACACCTTCTCACTGTGTCCACTGCACAGTTTCAGGACATTCTGATTTGGCATTCCAAAATAAGAGCCCCCTAAAACTCATATATACGCTGCTCTGTCCACGCATTCAAAAATTCTTAAAAAAAAAACTCCTAGGTTCCACAGATTCATTTCACCTCAGGTGGAGAGGACACCTTCTCACTGTGTCCACTGCACAGTTTCAGGACATTCTGATGTGGCATTCCAAAATAAGAGCCCCCTAAAACTCACATATACGCTGCTCTGTCCATATATTCAAAAAATATTTTTAAAAAAACTCCTAGGTTCCACAGATTCATTTCACCTCAGCTGGAGAGGACACCTTCTCACTGTGTCCACTGCACAGTTTCAGGACATTCTGATGTGGCATTCCAAAATAAGAGCCCCCTAAAACTCATATATACGATGCTCTGTCCACGCATTCAAAAATTCTTAAAAAAAAAACTCCTAGGTTCCACAGATTCATTTCACCTCAGGTGGAGAGGACACCTTCTCACTGTGTCCACTGCACAGTTTCAGGACATTCTGATGTGGCATTCCAAAATAAGAGCCCCCTAAAACTCATATATACGCTGCTCTGTCCACGCATTCAAAAATTCTTAAAAAAAAAACTCCTAGGTTCCACAGATTCATTTCACCTCAGGTGGAGAGGACACCTACTCACTGTGTCCACTGCACAGTTTCAGGACATTCTGATGTGGCATTCCAAAATAAGAGCCCCCTAAAACTCATATATACGCTGCTCTGTCCACGCATTCAAAAATTCTTAAAAAAAAAACTCCTAGGTTCCACAGATTCATTTCACCTCAGGTGGAGAGGACACCTACTCACTGTGTCCACTGCACAGTTTCAGGACATTCTGATGTGGCATTCCAAAATAAGAGCCCCCTAAAACTCATATATACGCTGCTCTGTCCACGCATTCAAAAATTCTTAAAAAAAAAAACTCCTAGGTTCCACAGTTTCATTTCACCTCAGGTGGAGAGGACACCTTCTCACTGTGTCCACTTCACAGTTTCAGGACATTCTGATGTGGCATTCCAAAATAAGAGCCCCCTAAAACTCACATATACGCTGCTCTGTCCATATATTCAAAAATTATTTAAAAAAAAACTCCTTGGTTCCACAGATTCATTTCACCTCAGCTGAAGAGGACACCTTCTCACTGTGTCCACTGCACAGTTTCAGGACATTCTGATGTGGCATTCCAAAATAAGAGCCCCCTAAAACTCATATATACGCTGCTCTGTCCACGCATTCAAAAATTCTTAAAAAAAAAACTCCTAGGTTCCACAGATTCATTTCACCTCAGGTGGAGAGGACACCTTCTCACTGTGTCCACTGCACAGTTTCAGGACATTCTGATGTGGTATTCCAAAATAAGAGCCCCCTAAAACTCATATATACGCTGCTCTGTCCACGCATTCAAAAATTCTTAAAAAAAAAACTCCTAGGTTCCACAGATTCATTTCACCTCAGGTGGAGAGGACACCTTCTCACTGTGTCCACTGCACAGTTTCAGGACATTCTGATGTAGCATTCCAAAATAAGAGCCCCCTAAAACTCATATATACGCTGCTCTGTCCATATATTCAAAAATTATTTAAAAAAAAACTCCTAGGTTCCACAGATTCATTTCACCTCAGGTGGAGAGGACACTGTCTCACAGTGTCAACTGCACAGTTTCAGGACATTCTGATGTTGCATTCCAAAATAAGAGCCTCCTAAAACTCATACATACTCTGCTTTGTCCATGCATTCAAAAACTCTTAAAAAAAAGTCCTAGCTTCCACAGATTCATTTTACCTCAGGTGGAGAAGATACTGTCTCTCAGTGTCAATGGCACCCTTTCAGGACATTCTGATGTTGCATTCCATCAGAGCATGTGGCGTATTCCGGGCCCAATTCAGAATGGACAGCCATGCTTTCCCGGGCCGCCGGGATTATCGGGCTTGCGTGGAATCCTCCACCGTGTCCCGAACCCTCCCGGCTGGATGATTGGTTTCTTGGGGCAGCCCGTGCTGGTTCTCAGCGCTCTGCCCAGGTTCCTTTCTTTCCGGAGGTGCATAAGGAGGTGACTAGATCGTGGAGGACACCCTTTTCTGTCTGAAACCGGTCAGGTTCCTCCTCCGCCTTCACTGTCCTGGATGGTGGTGCAGCCAAGGGTTACGTTGGCATCCCCCCAGTTGAACATGCCATTGCGATGCAGCTGTGTCCGGCGGCCGCCAACTGGCGGGGCAACCCGTGCCTCCCGTCCTGGGCCTGTAAGTTCTCTTCTAATCTGACGAACAAGGCTTACAGAGCCTGCGGGCAGGCTGCATTCCCTCCATGCCATGGCATTGCTGCACTTCGTGACATGCCCCAGGGCGGTCTTGACCAACAGCTCGCAAAGTCTGCAAAGCAGCAGTCTTCACCCAGCAGACCGCAGGGAGTGGTCGCAGCAGACGCGGCACCCAGCCGCTCAGCCCGCAGCCAATCCAGGTGGCAAACGAACCAGGAAGCTGTCCCGAGACGGGCGACCCGAAAGAAGGCACTGCTCCCTACCCCAGAGGAGGGCCAGGTGGAGAATCCTTGGTTTCAGTTTATTTCTGTTCCGCCGCTGGCTCCCCGGAGTCCAGTGGTACCCACATTCTCAGTAAGAGAGCAGTTTCCACATCCTCTGGGTCACAAGAGGGCGCGTCTGGCGGTGTCACGCTGTGCCGGTGTGCCACCCTCAGCCCCCTCTCATTTCTCCAGCAGAGGACAGTGTGCTGGTCGCAGCCGCGTCCATGCCATCTCCTACGCGCACTGTCACTCTGTGGAGCCAAACCTCACTTCGGGCCACACTGCCGTCCGAGTCAGGTCCCCTGGCTCCGCCTCGCTGCCCCACCGCGGGTACGTTTGTTGTGCTGTTGGTCCTGCTGGTTCGGGGTGTCTGGAAGCCTGGCTAGCACTTCCCAGCCCGTCCCGCTGGCTCATCTGCATGATCAGACTCAGCTATGCGATTCAGTTCACCCGGCGTCCCCCAGTGTTCAGGGGCATCCATTTCACTCGCGTGGATGCAAACAATGCTCCTGTGCTTCGGGCGGAGATTGCGGGCTGGCCCTGTCACCCCGTGTCTTTACCAAGATTGCGGAGGCGGCCATTGTTCCTCTCAAGGAACAAGGCATTCGCATCCTCAACTATCTTGATGACTGGCTGATCCTAGCTCACTCGCGAGAGCAGTTGTGCGAACACAGGGACCTAGTGTTAGCTCACCTCAGCCGGTTGGGTCTTCGGGTCAACTGGTATAAGAGTAAACTCACCCCTGGGCAGAGGATCTCTTATCTTGGTATGGAACTGGACCCGGTCAACAAGACTGGTGAGGCGCGTCCAGTCGGTGTTGAACTGCCTGACTACACTCAAGCAGGAGAGCGACCCCACTGAAATTATTTCAGAGGCTCCTGGGGCATATGGCATCCGCAGCCGCAGTCACGCCACTCTCATTGCTTCATATGAGGCCGCTTCAGAACTGGCTTCATGGCTGAGTCCTGAGATGTGCGTGGCAACGCGGTATGTTCCGTGTGGCCATTACACTGAACTGCCATCGTACCCTCACTCAGTGGTCTGACCCCTCGTTCCTGCGGGCTGGAGTTTCCCTGGAACAGGTGTCCAGGAATGCTGTGGTCTCCACGGATGCCTCCTCCACCAGATGGGGGGCCACGTACATTGGGCATGCAGTTTCAGGTCTGTGTACGGGGCCTCAACTGCAGTGGCATATCAATTGCCTCGAGTTGTTAGCAGTGCGTCTTGCAGTGGGCCACCTCAAGGGGCTGCTACTAGGCAAGCACGTACTGGTCCGTACGGACAACACTGCGATAATTGCGTACATCAACCACCAGGGCGGTCTACGCTCCTGTCGCATGTCACAACTCGCCCGCCATCTCCTCTTATGGAGTCAGAAGCATCTGAGGTCGCTTCGTACCATTCACATCCCAGGCGTGATCAACCGTGCAGCCGACAAGCTTCCGGGAGAATGGAGACTCCATCCCCAGGCGGTCCAGCTGATATGGCGTCGCTTCGGGACCGCACAGGTAGATCTGTTTGCCGCCCCGGACTCGACCCACTGCCAGTTGTTTTACTCCCTGTCCGAGGGCACCCTCGGCACGGACGCACTGGCACACAGCTGGCCCGGGGCCTCCGCAAGTATGCGTTTCCCCCAGCGAGCCTTCTTGCACAGACATTGTGCAAAGTCAGGGAGGACGAGGAGCAGGTCCTGCTAGTTGCGCTGTATTGGCCCAACCGGACCTGGTTTTCAGATCTCATGCTCCTCGCGACAGCACCTCCTTGGCCCATTCCTCTGAGGAAGGACCTTCTGACTCAGAGACGGGGCACCCTCTGGCACCCTCATCCGGACCTCTGTAATCTCCATGTCTGGTCCCTGGATGGAGGCAGACCCAGCCCTGGCTTTGCTCTGTCCTGTCCGCGCTCTGCGTCTGTACGTGGACAGAACTCAACGCTTCAGGACCTCAGACCTGCTCTTCGTTTGTTACGGAGGCCAGCAGAAGGGAAAGGCTGTCTCCAAGCAGGGGATGGCCCACTGGGTAGTGAATGCCATCGCCTTGACTTATCAGTCCCAAGGCGTGCCTTGCCCGCTCGGGTTGAGGGCTCTCTCCACTAGAGGAGTAGCTTCTTCCTGGGCGCTGGCTCACGGCGCCTTGCTGACAGATATATGTAGAGCTGCAGGCTGGGCGACACCCAACACATTCGCTAGGTTCTATAGCCTTTGTGTAGAATCGGCATCTTCCTGTGTACTCGCCCCTACTGGCCGGTAGCGCTAAGAATCCTTTCTAGTGTCCGCTTGCATACACCACTCCCGCCCACTGGGCCAGATACGTGCGTCTATTTTCTCCAGTAGAGTTCCCCGGTTTGGCAAACCCTGTTGAGTCCTTTGCCACCACTTGCGGCTTCGGACATTGCGGAGTGTCCATTGCTAGGCTTAAGCACGCATACTGCCTCTGCTAGGCTGGGTTCCATATGTTGTGACCCCTACGGCGGTCCCATATATGTAATGTCCACGGTGGCCTTCTTATGTAAGCCCGTGTCCCTGTTAGATGTGTCTCCCCCCTACCTAGGCCGGAGCCAACCCACAGACTTCTCATGTGCACTGCCCATGGCCAGTCCATATGTACATTCCTACGTAAAATTCCTCCCTTCGGGTAGGTTGTGGTCTCTCTCATGCGATATCCCAATTCGTCGGTTCAGTTCCGATGTACATCTCCATTCCCTCCTTCAGGGAACGAGGGTTACATACATAACCGAGACGTTTTCTTGATTAATTTCTCAAATTTCTGTAATACATTAACCTCTCTGCTAAAACACACTATTGATAGGTCCTCATGTAAAGTCACGGATCATCATCCTGGATGATAGCCTTTGAGAAACTGTATTTAACTCACAGGTGAATTAAATGTAATAGACACCCCCTAATGCAGAGAGATATATTACATAAATAACTGTGGGTACTGTACGATTGTAGTACATTGTAATTTTAAATTAGGGCCCAAGCACCGATGGTGTGAGGACCCTATTGGAATTGCTCAGCTTATTCTTCTTCTCCCAAATGAATTGCATTTTTCAGGACCTAAACACACATCAGAAGTGGGAAAAAATTAACATCTGTTATGGGTCTCAGAATTAGGCGTGGCAAAAAGGCTCGATAGAGCCACCTACAAAATTTTCAAAAAAGTGCCCTTCAGAGCCCAATCCCTATAAAAGTCTGCTGGTACGAAATCTGAAAACCAACAGGAAGTCATATATTTACATTTATTTGCCAAGTTTGTGTAGTTTTTGATATTTTCACAAGTTGTACTTCCTCTTACAGCTTTAATCAGATCAACATCATATTTGGTCACTTTATTCTAAAGCCCTTTGTGACGTTAAATTGCAAAGATCTATAGTTTTTGCTGAAGGGCGTGTTCATGAAGGCCCGACGAAGTTCCATGTTTCGCCAAGAGACAGGAAGTTGTTGTAACTCTGGTATACAATGTCCGATCTGCCCCAAACTTCACATCTTTCATAAAAGTCCTGGCCTGAACACATCTACATGGCAATATTCAATTTTAGTAAAAGCGACACCTCTTAGCAGGAGGAAGTGTGGCACTTTAAAATGAAAAAAACTAGAACATTTTTTTAATGAATTTTTGAATGTATGGACAAACCAGCGTATATATGGAATTTAGGGGGCTCTTATTTTGGAATGCAACATCAGAATGTCCTGAAACTGTGCAGTTGACACTGAGAGACAGTGTCCTCTCCACCTGAGGTGAAATGAATCTGTGGAAGCTAGGAGGTTTTTTTTTTAAGAATTTTTGAATACATGGACAGAGCAGCGTATATGTGAGTTTTAGGGGGCTCTTATTTTGGAATGCCACATCAGAATGTCCTGAAACTGTGCAGTGGACACAGTGAGAAGGTGTCCTCTCCACCTGAGGTGAAATGAATCTGTGGAACCTAGGAGTTTTTTCTTTAAGAATTTTTGAATGCGTGGACAGAGCAGCGTATATATATGAGTTTTAGGGGGCTCTTATTTTGGAATGCCACATCAGAATGTCCTGAAACTGTGCAGTGGACACAGTGAGAAGGTGTCCTCTCCACCTGAGGTGAAATGAATCTGTGGAACCTAGGAGTTTTTTTTTTAAGAATTTTTGAATGCGTGGACAGAACAGCGTATATGTGAGTTTTAGGGGGCTCTTATTTTGGAATGCCACATCAGAATGTCCTGAAACTGTGCAGTGGACACAGTGAGAAGGTGTCCTCTCCACCTGAGGTGAAATGAATCTGTGGAACCTAGGAGTTTTTTTTTAAGAATTTTTGAATGCGTGGACAGAGCAGCGTATATATGAGTTTTAGGGGGCTCTTATTTTGGAATGCCACATCAGAATGTCCTGAAACTGTGCAGTGGACACAGTGAGAAGGTGTCCTCTCCAGCTGAGGTGAAATGAATCTGTGGAACCTAGGAGGTTTTTTTTAAATAATTTTTGAATATATGGACAGAGCAGCGTATATGTGAGTTTTAGGGGGCTCTTATTCTGGAATGCCACATCAGAATGTCCTGAAACTGTGCAGTGGACACAGTGAGAAGGTGTCCTCTCCACCTGAGGTGAAATGAATCTGTGGAACATAGGAGTTTTTTTTTTAAGAATTTTTGAATGCGTGGACAGAGCAGCGTATATATGAGTTTTAGGGGGCTCTTATTTTGGAATGCCACATCAGAATGTCCTGAAACTGTGCAGTGGACACAGTGAGTAGGTGTCCTCTCCACCTGAGGTGAAATGAATCTGTGGAACCTAGGAGTTTTTTTTTCAAGAATTTTTGAATGCGTGGACAGAGCAGCGTATATATGAGATTTAGGGGGCTCTTATTTTGGAATGCCACATCAGAATGTCCTGAAACTGTGCAGTGGACACAGTGAGAAGGTGTCCTCTCCACCTGAGGTGAAATGAATCTGTGGAACCTAGGAGTTTTTTTTTTAAGAATTTTTGAATGCGTGGACAGAGCAGCGTATATATGAGTTTTAGGGGGCTCTTATTTTGGAATGCCACATCAGAATGTCCTGAAACTGTGCAGTGGACACAGTGAGAAGGTGTCCTCTCCACCTGAGGTGAAATGAATCTGTGGAACCTAGGAGTTTTTTTTTAAGAATTTTTGAATGCGTGGACAGAGCAGCGTATATATGAGTTTTAGGGGGCTCTTATTTTGGAATGCCACATCAGAATGTCCTGAAACTGTGCAGTGGACACAGTGAGAAGGTGTCCTCTCCAGCTGAGGTGAAATGAATCTGTGGAACCTAGGAGTTTTTTTTTTAAATAATTTTTGAATATATGGACAGAGCAGCGTATATGTGAGTTTTAGGGGGCTCTTATTTTGGAATGCCACATCAGAATGTCCTGAAACTGTGCAGTGGACACAGTGAGAAGGTGTCCTCTCCACCTGAGGTGAAATGAATCTGTGGAACCTAGGAGTTTTTTTTTTAAGAATTTTTGAATGCGTGGACAGAGCAGCGTATATATGAGTTTTAGGGGGCTCTTATTTTGGAATGCCACATCAGAATGTCCTGAAACTGTGCAGTGGACACAGTGAGAAGGTGTCCTCTCCAGCTGAGGTGAAATGAATCTGTGGAACCTAGGAGGTTTTTTTTAAATAATTTTTGAATATATGGACAGAGCAGCGTATATGTGAGTTTTAGGGGGCTCTTATTCTGGAATGCCACATCAGAATGTCCTGAAACTGTGCAGTGGACACAGTGAGAAGGTGTCCTCTCCACCTGAGGTGAAATGAATCTGTGGAACATAGGAGTTTTTTTTTAAGAATTTTTGAATGCGTGGACAGAGCAGCGTATATATGAGTTTTAGGGGGCTCTTATTTTGGAATGCCACATCAGAATGTCCTGAAACTGTGCAGTGGACACAGTGAGAAGGTGTCCTCTCCACCTGAGGTGAAATGAATCTGTGGAACCTAGGAGTTTTTTTTTTAAGAATTTTTGAATGCGTGGACAGAGCAGCGTATATATGAGTTTTAGGGGGCTCTTATTTTGGAATGCCACATCAGAATGTCCTGAAACTGTGCAGTGGACACAGTGAGAAGGTGTCCTCTCCAGCTGAGGTGAAATGAATCTGTGGAACCTAGGAGGTTTTTTTTAAATAATTTTTGAATATATGGACAGAGCAGCGTATATATGAGATTTAGGGGGCTCTTATTTTGGAATGCCACATCAGAATGTCCTGAAACTGTGCAGTGGACACAGTGAGAAGGTGTCCTCTCCAGCTGAGGTGAAATGAATCTGTGGAAGCTAGGAGGTTTTTTTTGTTTTGTTTTTTTTTTACAGTGAGGTGTTTTATCATTTTCAGGTGAAAGTGGGCTTTATATGTTATATTTACTATATTTAATTGTAATATTTGTATATTTAGTTATTTATTTTCATTTATTAAGACATCCTGAATGCATACTTGAATGTGAAATCGCTTCGACAGAGGATTGCTTGTTTTCAGATCAGTTCTCTGACAGTCTTACCGTAATACCCAGTGTATGCGCGAACCACGAAATATCGTGGCGGCTAGATTGACTACGCGTTTCGAGGTGCCGGCTGGCTTGACCGCAGTCAGAATTGTGGCAGAATAGTAATACCGTACTATCCACTCATCTCCGATCTCCCGTGAGCAGAATCGCGTTGGAGGGATGGAAAAGGAGAAAGAAATAAGAGCAACAGCCACATATTTATAGCTTTATAAAATAACTTCGAAGCAAGTGTATGAGGCTAAATGACTACTTGTTTTTTTAATATAGCCTGTGATAATTTATACATTACAAAAACATTGTAAAAAATTACAAATTTTCCTTATAAAAAGGTCATCCCTCTCCTCCCCTGCACCGGCCTGAATGTCACACGTCGCTTTACTTTGATCACCGACCACTTGACATATCCAGTATTTAAGTTGTGTATCCTTTTCCCAGTCTTTGTTGTATTTTTTTCCCAAACTTGTGCCACTTTGTTGGTGCCATTGTTTGTGAAAATGTACATGTCTGTTGATATTGGTATACTATTGCTTAGATTACAACGTCACACGGCTGTATCGTTGAATGTGATATTTCTCCAGAGAGGGGGAGGAGGGGGTGAATGTTTTACATTTACATTTACATTTAGTAGACGCTTTTATCCAAAGCGACTTACAAGTGAGGAAAACAAACAAGCGATTCTTCATGAATTGGCAAATAGCACAGGAAGTGCTCACAATACAATGTTTTGATGAATTACGCGACAGAATTTATATTATTGCACTGATTGTCCATCAATGCATTGGAGATAACGGCGACCATTAATGTAAAGAAATTAAGTTGCTTGTCAGATTTTCCTAACAAGCAACAATATTTTTTAAATAAGCCCAATATAATGCGACTTGGGATTTTTTAACGCGACTTGCCACAAAAAAGAAGCCCAAAGTTGCGGATTATAAGCAGAATTGGGGCTTCTAAGAGCGTCGCTTAGTAGGAGCCACGAGACGCGCTCCATTATGGACAAAAAGAGCGAATAAAATGTAAGATAAGATGACGAATAATGCAATCCTGCTCTTATTTATCTATCTGCATTCGCTCTCATGTATCAATCTGGTAGATATAAACAGCATTTGGTTAATGGTGAATATTGACGTATTGTGCGTACTGTTCTGGCTACAGGGGATACGAGCTGCATTGAGCTTAAAAACCTCTTACATATTGTGTAAGGTTGCAAAGCAGGCGCATATATCCGTGACGGGTCCGCAGGCAGGCGCATATTACAGTGGCAGGTCGAGTGTCAGCTGCCCCTTTCTTCACATTTATATTTACATTCAAACACATTACATTCATATTTACAAAACAATTAGGGGTTTTGTGCTCTAGGGCCCCTTAGTCTTGGTATCGAAGGTGGAGAGTTTATTCACCTTCAATTCCTACCAGTGTGGGAATCGAACCTTCAGGTTAAAAGCCCGACTCCCTCACCATTAGGCCACTACTACCCTTTCTTGAACCTACTATGGGCATGATGGGTGGAGATGTATCCCCTAACCACACTGTAACAATGCCCAAAATGCTGTCTCTCCACCCATTAAACAGGTGAAGCTCTACCCTTGTGCTCCAGAGAAGTCTGCAGCGAGCAGTATTTGCTGCTCTATAGGGAAGTCGAGCGCCAAAAAGAACAAAACAGCACCATAAAATTAATTATGACTCGTGCCCTATAAAGTCTTTTGCAGCCATATGATATCTTTATCTGATGAACAGATTAACATTTAAGGGAAATTTTGCTCAATACCTTTTTTAGTCAATCTCTTGCCTGTGCACTATTTTTCCTCTTGTGTCATCATATCAGCAGTGGTTCTGCTGGTAAATGTGATCATTAAAAAAAAAAAAAATGAACTAGATGTAATATGGACCAACCTGAGTGAGTGTGTAGAAACACGGAGCTGATGATGATCATAATCTGGAACACAGACATCACTGGAGCTCTGACACAAACACAGGAAAGAAACTAAATATACTTATGTGCCAAAAAGCCATAACAATTTGTTTTTACTCTGTCTACAACTGTGAATTGTATCTTCAGCTTGTGTGTTATTACTGCTTAACTAAAGAGATTTTAAGAGAGTTAATAGTGTCTAGAGACTATAGACTCTCACATCCCTGAATAATATCTTCATTAAATGAATAATTGTTGTCATGAACTTAATGATTACAACATGTTTATTATGATTAATACTTTTAAAAAGATCAGTTCTCAAGAGACAAGCCTTACCTAAGAGCAGTGCAGTCAAAGAAAAGCAGAAACATGAAGATGTCTTCCTCTATTAAACACTGAGTGACGTGTTGCACTCTTGATGATCTTCCAGCAGCACTTCAATTCTGTGCTTAAATGTTGTCATTCATTCAGAGAAGATGGGAGCTGTAACACAAGAATATGCAGATAATTCAAATACAATAACAATGTTTATAAGGTCATATCAAACAAGGAAAGACAATGTATGAACATTTCTTTGATGTTACTGATAAATGTTAGCATTTGAATGCTCATTCACTTCTTATTGTGTATTGTGTTTTTCTAACTTTTTTTAGTGCTCATCAATAAAACTAACCATTACTATACAAACTAAACTTTACATAACTAACTAATTGAATGCAGAAGAGTTTCTGTGCACATTATGACTGGCATACAAGACTGCAACACTTAAACTCAGAAATTGACACTATTTTCAGACTGAATGGTGAGAATCAGATGTTGTTCTTGTGTGAAAAATGAAGACCAAGAAAGAAAAAAAAAGAACTGAAACCTCAAGTTCTGAAGTTGCCTCGTTTCTGCTAGTCTGTTTAAACACTGCTTTAGTGAGGTAATGTCATATTTTATTGACTGCCCATTGTAATTACTAGAAGACACAGAGGGATAATCCACAGCTAGGTGTGCCTTATATGATTTTAGTGCATGGCTTGGAAGCAGGGCTGGCGCTACCTATAGACAGAACAGGCAATTGCCTAGGGCCTCTGTCATGGAGGAGGGGCCTCCATTACCGTAACATAGAGGAGCAAAATACTAGTGTAAATACTAGTTTACTAGTGTAAATAAATACTGAACAAATTACTACAAAAAACAAAACAAACGAACAAAAAAAAACACACACACACACACACATGATAGCATTCCCAACATACAAATAAGAGATTACCCTAGTTAATATGGAGATATAAAAAATAAAATAAACAAATTTTAATAACAGATGTTATAAAGGTAAGAAATAATATTTGTTTTCAGTGTTTTATTAGGAAGGGTGTGGAGTGGGGGTCCTCCAACAAAAATTTTGCCTAGGGCCTCCAAATGTCTAGAACCGGCCCTGCTTGGAAGCAAACCCCACCCCAAGGCGATTGAAGTCGTGGGTCCCACGTTACTGTAAGTGATCCACTGGAGGCAAGTTGTTGAAAGAACCCAAGTGCAGTTTATTTTAGTCCAACATAACATAAATCCAACATACAACACAGAGCGAAGTCCTCACATGGCTTGGCATTGCAGAGCCTTTACATGGCATGATAGAAAAAAAATTAACATGAACACAGCGGTACAGAGAAAAACAATCCACAATCATCAACAAAGAACATGGCAAACATGAGGATTTAAATAGACTGACTAATTACAAGGAATAACAAGGAACACCTGTGAACAATGATTAAACTGTGAACCAATCAAAACATGACATGAAACAGGGGCGTCATTTGACAAGGAGCAGGAGCATAAGGATAAACAAACATGAAACATGGCAGTGACAACAAAATAAAAGACCTAAAACAAGAACATGAACACAAAACCAAAACATTACATTTATAGGTTACACTTTATTTTAAGGTGTCAGTATTACAGTGTAATTATATATTTAAGTAGTGAGTAATAAAAATGAACTACATGTACTTACTGTAGGGTTAGGGTAAGGATTAGGGTTTGGTTTAGGGTCAACTGCATGTAATTATGCATAACTTCTAGTTATTACTATAGTAAATACATGAAACATATGTAACAATGGCACTGTAAAATAAAGTGTTACCCATTTATATTAGGTGGCCTTAACTAATATGTACTTAAATCAAAAAATAAGTACTATGTACTTGTAAAATTATAGATGTAATTACATGCAAGTATATTTAAAAAAAAAAAATAAGTAAAATGTAAAAACCTGTATTTATATACAATAAGTGCATTGTATCAAATGAATAATTTAAATTTAAATGAAAATATATGGTAGTTAAGGTCACCAAATATATAGTAGGACCAAATCATGTAATGCAAACCTAGACTTAGATTATCCTTCTTATATCATGGATACTTCCCAACACTGTCAATATTTCACCAAAAGTGTTAAAAATGACAGTTATTTTCGCCAGCAGTACGACTCGTTAGATCTGGCATTCTGCCTGTTTTAAATCAGAAACAGAAAAAGAAGAAAGAAAGGAGGAAAGGAGAAAAGGAGGAACCCTAGCGTCTTGTTGAGTAATATAATGTAGCAGTGCAGTAGTTGTAACGTTTGGTTTGATGGGAAGACAGGAGACGAAGGTAACAGATAACAGGCAGGTTTAATCAGGGCTGGATACAAACACGCAACAGTGTACATCGCACAAACAATAACCGACCAAGACAAAGACCAGAGGAGGAACTTAAATACATTGATGACGAGGGTAAGACAGGTGATGACAATAACTAATTACAAGAAACCAGGTGATGACAATGACAGATAACAAGGACTAAACAAGACAGAACTAGACGTGTGTGACCCGAAAAAGGCGCGTCCTCGCGCCGTGACGAAGTCCTTAGGGGTGAGGTGAGGAGGGCGGAGGCTTCGGAGGAGGGCGTGGAGTTGGAGGAGGGCAGACTCCTGGAGCGGCTGGGTCCCGACCCCATGGTGGCGCTGACGGTGGGAGGAGCCAGGGAGGAGTCCAGCTTGCAGGGCGGGATGATGTCCTGGAGCCGAACGCCGGCCGCGGAACCATGGCGCAGGTTGGGGGACCCGGCGGAACTTTCCGGCCGACGGACCTGGGCGACACCGCCGGACCGGAAGCTCGACGCCGAGCCGCAGGCACACGGGACTGAGCCGGTGACGAGGCTCTGGCTGACCGGGGCGAGGATGGTGGGACCGAGGATGACTGGGAGGTCGTGAGGAGGGAGGAGTCTGATGACGCCAGAGGGGTGACGGGTGGAGGCGTAGCCGAAGTCCCGGATGTCCGGAGCGGCAGCTGGGCGACGACCCCCGAATGCCGATCAGGAGGGACGAGGGAGCCCAGCTGAGCATCCGGACAGCCGGGCCGAGGAGCTGGTGAGGGAGGCGTGGGACCAGGCGCTGGTGACGGGCTGACGGGACGCGGTGGTGACGTGGGTCTGGAGGCTTGGAGTGACGCTGGGGGCTCCGCCTCAACCTGGGTTGGTGGCAGGGTAGCCCGAGGCGCCGGTGAGGAGCCGCACGGAGTGGGTGACGGGGACAGAGCCGAGGAGCTGGCCGACAGCAACGGTGGCCACGGATCCGGGGGGCTGGTTGTAACCAGTGAAGGAGACGGGATCGGGGAGACAGGCAGGCTTCCGAACTGGAACGGGGCAGACGAGATCTTACGGGCGGAGATTTGGGTGGGGATTGGATCCGCGGACCACGGATCGATAAAGTTCCGGGCCGCTCCTGGCTCTGCGATGGACTGACCCCCGAACTCGTCGACTCCCCCCTCGACTTCCGTGCGCACCCCGGGCTTCCGGGCTGGGACGGAGCGGTAATCCTTCCGCAGCGTCCAGAAGAAGCCCCCCAGGTAGGGCCTGGCTTCCGGGCTTAGAAGTAGAGCTGCCGTGGGTAAGTCCATCTTTGTAAGAAAAAAGTTTCTCTTTGTTTGGTCGGTTATTCTGTAACGTTTGGTTTGACGGGAAGACAGGAGACGAAGGTAACAGATAACAGGCAGGTTTAATCAGGGCTGGATACAAACACGCAACAGTGTACATCGCACAAACAATAACCGACCAAGACAAAGACCAGAGGAGGAACTTAAATACATTGATGACGAGGGTAAGACAGGTGATGACAATAACTAATTACAAGAAACCAGGTGATGACAATGACAGATAACAAGGACTAAACAAGACAGAACTAGATGTGTGTGACAGTAGTGAGACGGATTCATTTATAAAAGTCAGTATGCAGCATTGACAACAATATACTGTAAAAAAATACTGTCAAAACTGTTCAATGTATTATGCATTTAGGCAAAAGTAGAGCAGAGACTGTTGCGGAGCCAAAACCCGGAAATTAATTCACATTTTAGCACTTCCTATTCCATCTTGCCTGAAATAAACTCTGCTGTTAACACAAGCTCAACGTATTTTCCCATTTCCTTCTATGATGTTAAATACATCAGTAATACATTATGTCTTAAACCTTAGAGAGGTAAAGGCAAAGTTCACCGGCCCAAAAACTAAAATATTGAAAAATCTTTGTTACAAATCCTCATTTTATATTTTTGATTTTTTTTCATGGTGCTGTTGCAAACAAAAACACTTCTCTGACATACAGAAATTGAGCTCCAAAAAGGACCAAACAGGGCCATAAACTTAATTATGACATCACGTTGGATGGTAACATTTTGAATCACCAATAAGTAATTATGACCCGCTCTGTGACTGACACTCAGTTTGCCCAGGTTCAGGTGATACAATGTAATTTAATCTACAGGACCTATTTTGTCCACTAAATATAACAAATTGAGTAACAGGTAGGCTAGGTAAAAATCCCATTTTAAACTAAAATAAACTTCTAGATTCAATGCTGTAATGACACAGCAGCTCAGAAACAGGTTAGGACCCAGTTCCACAGCAGCAGGAACTACGACTAAGATTCTTGGCTTAACAGGCAAGTATATTAACAGGTATTTAATTAACAGCATCCAAAGAACGATTGCAGTTAAGAGATGGGTAAAAACAGGAACTAGAATATTACCAAGGCCAGACAACTAATGACTGTAAGAGGGGGTTTATACTGGTCCAAATGATCTAATAATGAGTCCCAAGTGAGTCTTGTTAACACTTAGGAGACAGAGTGAGTGAATGAGTGAGTGAGTGAGTGAGTGAGTGAGTGAGTGAGTGAGTGAGTGAGAAAGTGGGGCAGAGACAAATGCATCTTGAACTTGTATTTTTTGTTGTATCTTGCAGGTTTGATCAGGATCTTCTTATCCTGTATATGTGTAGATCGGGGTGGTCAAGTCGGCACTGGAGAGCAACCCTACACACCTGAGCAAGTTCATCAATGTCTTCAGGATCCTTCACGTGCTATCAGAAATTTGATAATTCCCACTTCTGAAGTTGTGTTTACGAGGTCATTGCATTCAAATTTCGAAATGGAAGGGCATTTATGTGCAATTTTTACCTAGGAAACTTGTATTTACAATAATTCCGAGAGCATGTGAACAGACACAAAAAAAAAGAAAAAGAAAAAAAAAATTTTTCAATTAGTTGCAAAGAAGTTACAGTGACATATTAAAATCATGTTTAATCTACACATGTATACTGTATTAATATAAAATATTCAAAGTAGCTAAAACATGACGGCTGAGAAAATAGATTTTTAAATGCCAATTGCAATTTTTAGTATTATATTTCTTATCATGGTACTGTAATTTTACGGAAACCCTGAACCGCATGGTGAAAAAAAAAAAACTAAAATTGTATTTTGAAAAAAAAAGAAAAAAAGAAAACTTTGTATGGGGGAAAAAAAATCTTATCTCGTTATTTCAACATAATATCTCGTTATTACAACATAATATCTCGTTATTACAACATAATATCTCGTTATTTCAACATAATATCTCGTTATTACATCATAATATCTCGTTATTTCAAAATAATATCTCGTTATTTCAACATAATATCTCATTATTACAACATAATATCTCGTTATTACATCATAATATCTCGTTATTACATCATATCTCATTATTACAACATAATATCTCATTATTTCAACACAATATCTCGTTATTACAACACAATATCTCGTTATTTCAACATAATAGCTCGTTATTTCAACATAATATCTCGTTATTTTAACATAATATCTCGTTATTTCAACATAAGCCTCATTATGTTAAGAACTGTGTTCATTCGATATTCCCCACTAGAGGGCAGAATAAGGCAGAGAAATGTTACAATTCACCCCATAGTCCAGCGTAGTTGTAACAGACCCTGGGGTGAGATGTAAAATTATGATATTGTAATTGAGTTCACTGTAGGCAAGTCTTGGTGAACCAAATGCAGCTTTATTTCCATCAAACATAAACAAACGAGTGATACAAAACAAGAACATGACACTCACCAACAATGGTTACACTTACAATACTTGACAAAGAATGGCAAATATGAGGGCTTAAATACACACTACTAATGACTAGACGACACACACCTGTGAACATAAGACAATTAACCAATGACAACCTAACACATGAGACTAAGTACAAGACATGATCACATGAGGACAAGGGAATCACATGACAAAGTGCAAAAATAAGTCATGAAAGATGAACATGAGACATAACCATAAAACCACATGACTAAATCTCAATGAGCAGCAGTTCAGGAGGGTGGTCCAGGCCCGGGGAGGGAATAGGACATGGACCAGGGTATGGTAGAGGTGGGCCTGGGTCATAGGACATGGGCGGACTTGGGCTGTGAGCAGACCTGGGCCGTGGAGCGTGGGCGATGCTGGCAGGCTAGGACACCTCCAGGTGGGTGGAGGCAGTCCAGGGTACCATGGCAGGGTGTACAGTTTAGGGGACCAATGCGATGCAGGTAGCTCAGGGGACCATGGCCAGGCAGGCAGTTCAAATCCACTCTGGACGTTGGTCAGGTGCTGAAGATGATGTATGCGTGGCCCAAATACGTAATAGCAGTGGCCATAGCAGTCAGCTGCACACTCTGTAGCTGATCCTGGCTTGGCAGCCATCTTGGCTGGAGGTTCTGGCTTGGCGGCCATCTTGGCAGAGGGCTCTGGCATGGCAGCCATCATGTGAAGAGAGTCAGGTTTGTCAGACATGACTTAAACAATCTCTGGCTGGGCAGGTATGACGTGAACAGGCTCTGGTTTGGTGAGTACTGCGGGTTTGTGGGGCTCCTCATCCAAAAGTATATGATGAGCCATTCAGCAGCAAGGCATGGTCAATGTATTCTGCAAGTCCACGGAATGTTGCTTTCGGGCATTAAATGCTACAAATAGCCATTCAAGCAGTTTCGATAGATGCCTTTGAGTAGTTGTAACATCAATGAAGCATGTTACAGCCTATCCAAGTAAATATTTAGTAGTATTTATGTTATGTTTTTTTATTTCATGCCTAGGGTTGTCCAAAACTCTGGAGGGCTACTGTCCTGCAAAGTTTAGCTCTAACTTGCCTCAACACACCCGAATGTAAGTTTCTAGTACGCCTAATAGACCTTGATTAGCTGGTTCAGGTGTGTTTAATTGGGGATGTTGATGATCTCTGCAGGATGGTAGCCTTTCAGGAACAGTCTTGGAAGAGAAAGACAAATTGAAGGCATGCATTTGCTCATTTTATTCATTTTTGTTACACATACGCACACACACACACCAATTATGTTTAAAAGTTCGAGTTAAATGAAAATCTTGCAAAACTGATTTTTTTTGTTATAATTCTTAGTTAATAATGTTACATCTCACTCTAGGGTCTGTTACAACTAACCAGTTGTACTATGGGGTGAATTGTAACATTTCAGTCCTCGTGTTTGAAACTAAACCACACATTTTCTGTTTGTGCTGCAAAGATAACAGCATTTAATAGCTGACACCTGTAACTAGTTTTAATCACATTTTGAATCCACTGGCTTAAAAGAACTGCAAGATACAGACAGAAATATCAAAAATATTACAACCAATCTTGACCCTGCTTGTGGTGGAACTAGTTTAAAAACGTCAGGTTAGACTGAAACCAATAAACACTGAATTCATAAAGACATGAATTGAGAATAAAAATGGGGAAAAAAAGACAAAATAAAAATAAAAAAAAAAATAAAAAAAAAAAAAAAAAAATAAATAAAAAAACTTATAATGTGAAAATTAAATAACATAAAAAAAAAACTGATCATAAATAAATGAAAATGATGTGATGTAAAAATAATAAATAAAAAATGTATGAAATTTCATATTATCTTGATGAATCATATGTGCTCTTCTGTTCTCATTGTTCTGGATTCTTCTTTCTCAAATTCTTCTGTCCAAACTTCTGTCTTTCCTCTCGTCTCTCTCTCTGGAGGTTGGTCTGGAGGGTATCTCAGGGTCTGGTATCTCACCCCCAGGTCTTTTCAGTTTCTCTGGTACTTCACTTCAGGGAGGTGAGTCCTCCAAACTCTCAGGGGTCTCAGAGGGGTCCACTTCTCCAGGGTTTCTACATCCCTCCTACCACTCCACAGGCTACCAGGTTTCACAGATTGGTTTCCTCCTATGATCCCATTTAACTACACACACTCTTTCCCATCATCAACCACACCACCATTCCTCTACAGCTGCCAAGCTCTTGCACCACAAACTCTGCCAGTCTCGACAGACATCTCGTGGCTCAACATGGAGCTGGACTGAGCTCCTCAAAACCCCTGCACTGAGCTTTCTCATCAACCTACAGCTTCCAACAACCAACACAACACAACACCACATCAACTCCAACCCCCCCCTACAACCACCCATCAAATCAACTCCAGAGATCTCATCTTCGATGACAATCTCCAGTTCCAAGACGTCACCAATCTGAGACGACTGCGTCCTCTGGCTTTCTTGCTTTTTGTTGCTTGCTTTTTTGATTCACTTTTGCTTTTTGATTATGCCTGCATTGTGTATAGCTGATACATTGAAAGCTGCTGACTTGACTCTGCAGTGCATTTATACATAAAATAAATTAATAAATAAATTATGATAACTGCTAAATGATAATACATAAAATATCTATGAATATTAATGAAAAGATACAATGACACTATTAAACAATAATGAATTTAATAAATTTTGAATTTGCATGTATAATATAATTGGCTAAATAAACATAATGTAAATTATGACCTTATCATTTATATGACTTATGCAGAATGACTTACTGGAACATCCTGGGAAAATCCGCTCTCCAACTGCACACAACAACACTTGTCCAGGCCCTGGGTGGTTGGTTGTTTGCCTTTTCTACTTCTGCTTACTCTGCCGCTCTTCTGGTGCTAACAAGTGCAAATCAACCAGATCAAATCAAAAACTCGCTGCTCGCATGTCTTGTCTTTCACGAGAGCTAAGAGAGCCCACGTTCACACCCCTCTTCACTCCCCTCTCACTCTCTCCCTGGCTGCTCTCTCCTGCTCAGATCATCAAGCTAGAGCATGTTTACAGCTCCACACCTTCCCACACCACCCACCCCACCTCCACCTACTGCTACAACGCTACTACCCCCAAAGCCAAAAGCCTGCGATCACTAAGGAAGGAAGGAAGGCTTACGAGAGGAGAGACAAAGAAACTCTCTCCTCAACATTCTCTTTCTTCTTCCTCACTGTGTGTGGATCTGAGAATCCTTTCCAGGAACACACAGAACACTGAAAAATTCAATTCAAACAGAAAAATGAAAACTCTCTCTCATCCTCTTCTTGAAAACAAAAAAAAAAAAAAAAAAAAAAAAAAAAAAAAAAACTTCCTTTCCTCCTTCCTTACTCTCCTACTCTAGCTATATGGTATGAGCAATGTATGTGTGTTGTGTATTGTTGCTTTGTGTGTTGTTTCATGAATGATTTCAATTTTGTTTTTGTTTTGTTGTTTTCTTCACTTGTAAGTCGCTTTGGAATAAAAAATAACTAAATGTGAAATGTATGTGTATGTGTAATGTAAATGTCAGTTCTCTTCTTAATTTTTTATTGGGCCTTGAACTGAAATGACAAAAAATTAAACATATTTGTATGTGTATTGTACTTAACTACTATGAGAAACTATGATCTAAGCTATTTGTTACGGTATTATTATTTATTTAAAAACTATTATTGTATGTGTTTTACTTTTTTTTTACCAGAGGAAAAAAAAACATTTGTATATTATATCCAAGCAGATGATTTTTTCTGTTAAAAATAATGTTTATGATTCTGATGTAGGAGTAATAGTAGACAGTCTTTTGGAATTTCAAATGTTGCTTTAGTGGAAAAGTCAGTCGCTCCATATGGATCATGTGATTCTCGTTACGGCATCCATCATCACTTTCTTTTCATAAAATCATTTTGATAAATGACATCGATCTGTACACAACCCAGACAAAGCAAAAAAAGGTCATTATTTACTGTAACATTCTTACATTTTATGTGAATATCTACTTGTATTTAGTGCTCCTTTTTAATTTTACTTGAGTGAAAGTACAAAAATACTTGATATCTACTTATGTGTCTCATCATAATAGCAATAATGCAGTCCTCTGAAAAAAGTGTGGAATTACCTGATCTGTTTCCCTAACAGTTGATTCACTGGATGATTTTGCCTTTTGCACCCTGTATCGACAGGAAATTCATGAATCACAAACATGAACATTTGTGGAACATCATATTTAGTCTTTGCAAACCTTTTAACAAGTGTTGTCATAAGAAATAACAACAGTAAAGCTGAAATTCCTCCTACACAGCCTGCGATCAAAGGCATGGATGATTCTAATGGGTGGAAGATAAAAACAGAAATAAACAGACGTTGGTTTTCAGTAGATTATACACAATATGAGACAAGGTCAAGTCAGAAAACTGAACCTTTGATTATAATTAGCATGTCAAATTATAAATTAAACTCACCTGCCACAATCAGCTGGATCTCTTTTGACTGAATACCATGTTCATTCTTTGCTGTGCAGAAGTACCAGCCTTCACTCTTCCTATTTACAGTAAAGGTCAGTTGTTCTCCAAAATCCAGCTGATTCTCCTGTCCACGTTTGTACCAGGTGTAGTTCATGTTATTTGATGGATTGGCTTTGCTTTTGCAGGTCAAAGTCACATTAGTGCCAACAGAGACTGAAGAAGATGGATCGATGGTGATGTGAGTTTCTTTTGGAGGAACTTTAGGGAAAAAAATAAACATCTTTAGATAAACTAGATGTTATAATATTAAACATCTGAATATAATAATGCTAATGAAAAAGCAAAACTACTCCAAATCTCTCACACAGGACTCGTAGCATCACGGTGGTCTCCACAGTTGAGTCATTAGATGTTTGTCTTGGATATGTAACAGTGCAGGAGATGTTCTTCCTGTGATCCATGTATGAAGCTCTGAATGTCACGTGTGAAAACACTGACTGGGTTTTATCAGGTTTCTCCTGTAACTGTGTTGTAATGTGGGCAGGTTCAGGGATGTTGGACCAGGATATTGTAGGAGGTTGTTTGGGGCAGGGGGCTTCAGCAGAGCAGCTCAGATTGACTGTTGTGTTCTCCATCACTTCTTTCAGATCAGTGGGTTTAAGGATGAGAGGTTGTGGTACATCTACAGGGCACAAGGTATAACATACAGGAAAATATATGAATATACATATTACACAAAGACAATAAACATACCCAGACAGCATACAATCAGTATGTTTTTCCTTTTCCAAATCCTTAAAAACCTTGAGAAGTGTATATTTTAAAAGAGCTTATATATTTTTAATAGTGTATACTGAAAGCCACACTGCTCACAGAAGTTTATTCAGTAACACTTTGCAATAAGGTTAATATTAACAAATGATTAAATAATGAACCTTATTGGAAAGTGAGACCATCTATTCTTTTGAGAACATTTTTTGTAAATTCTGTCTGAGTTAAATTACTCAAATCAATATGGCAAAAACAAAAAACAATTTCATGGTGATTTCCTTCAAATCATTCAAAGAACAACAAACTCCTGCAGATACATGCACCTTGTTGCTAGGAGACGAATTACAAATGAAAACTGTTTTTGTTCTAAAACTGGCGCAAAATATTTCTGTGAAATCTGTCAGCTCAAATCTGCAGAAAGGCTCTGACTTTCAGCAACTATTGACTTGTCCAGAATGTAAATCCAGACCGTGTTTTGTGAAATGTATTTTATGCATTTTACTTTTTCTTTATATAGCTTTTAATTCCAGCACATTATTTTTTTTTGTTGCACATTTGAATTAAGTTTTATGTGAATTTGCCTTAATAACTTTTGCTTGAATTATTCATCACCATGGAATAAAAATGGACAATTATTATTTTGTATATTGCAGTGTTTATTATAATTGTTTTATCTGTGCATCTCATTATTATTTAAAAAAAAAATCATGTGCCCTCACAATCTTTTATCAAAATAACTTCCCCTCAAACAGCATCATCTCTGTTTACTGGCCCGAGGGCGGGACAATCTGTCACTCACATGACATCAAAGCAATAGCAAACCACAACCATCCGATCAGTTCTTCATTGACAAAATTCTTTGTTTGGGCCAGAAACCATGTAAATGATTCCTATGATTCACAGTAGATGTCTTTATCTCCAAACACCCCAGTTTTCAGAAAATGGAAAAAAACAGTAAAAATTTTTACTAAAATCAAGCTGAAATGGTTACAAGTTTTACTCATACATGTTTTCTACGTCATTAGAGAAGACTCATCTGAAGCAATAAGAGCATCACATCACGTTTTCGTCAATGTACAGGTTATAAAGTTTTCAATGTGGGCGCTCAGTTTTTTTCATTTGGCCAAAATATGATCTCATTAAAGATGAAGTGCTATTTAAGAGAATTGGCTATGACTCAACGACAAATGCTAGACTGAGACACTCTTCTCTGATCAAATATATAAAACATTAGCCTTTACATAGTGTTTCTTGATTAAAGAAAACGCTATGCATTTTCAAATGAACAGTTCTTTATTTACTGATGATTTGCAAGAGTCGGCCCAAACTGCGTGTGGAACTTCATTCACGAGAGAGGCTATAAGTTATAAGGTTTTAGCAACAGTTTGAAGATCCAGTGAAGTTAAGAGGTTTAGTTACAAGCTCTTTTTAATACTTTTCAGTGGTCACAAATTTGCAAAACCCACAGATAGACCTAAAGGGTGACCAATAATAATGATTCAAAAAAAAAAAAAGACAACAAAGGTTTCCGCCCGACAGTGACGATATACATCACATAGGGTAGAAAAGACTTTCAACACTACTGTTTAATGCAGACTTTAAAGAGACCAATCTGACTCCATATAGGCAAAGCTTAGTGAAACATCAATTGTAACATTTTTTTATCCATGTAGGACACAATACTTTAACTTTAATTATAAAAATATTCAGGGACTTAATCATGAACCATGTGTAATTTTAAAAATGTCACATCAGAATAATAAAGTTTACCGTGGAGAGCCGCTTACCTGAGACAGAAATGTTGATGGGATTCTGATATGTGTAAACCAAACCCGGTGTTTTTGTTTCCACCCTGAAGAAGTAATTGTCTGAATGATTGTTCATGATATCGTAGAAAACAGTGGTGCAATCACGCTGACTAAGATTTCCAAGCATCTCTATACGACTGAATCCTTTGATGGTGTTTGAACTTCCATTAAAAACTACCAAACTCCCTTCTTTGAGAAATTCATGAATCTTCTTGATCCAGACACCAGATATATATTCTGTGCCAGTAAACTTGATCTCTGAGCCATTAAATCTACAAGGTATCTGCACACAAGAGCCGCTCAGTGCCGTTATCCTTTCAGGCAATTCTGATTTCGCAAGTTCTGAAAAAAGAAAAGCAATATAAACAAACAACATAAAACATAATTTGGTAAGACTTTAAAATAAGGTTCATTATTAGTTAAATATAAGTTAATGTATTAACTAACATGAACAAACCATGTGCAATACATTTGTTACTGTATTTACTAATCTGTCCATAATTTGTTCATGTTAGTTCACAGCGCATTAACTAATGTTAACAAGATTTGAATGATGTATTAGTTATTGTTGAAATTAACATTAACAAAGATTAATAAATGTTGTATAAAATGGGGTATGGGGTAGTCGTGGCTTGTAACCTGAAGGTTGCCAGTTCGATTCCCACGCTGGCAGGAATTGAAAGTGGGGATTGTGAATGAACAGCTCTCTCTCCACCTTCAATACCATGACTAAAGTGTCCTTGAGTGAGACACCTAACCCCTAATTGCTCCCCTTGTAAGTCGCTTTGGATAAAAGCGTCTGCTAAATGATGAAAATGTATAAGTGCAGTTCATTATTATTTCATATTAACTAATGTAGTTTACCAATGTTAATTAATAAACCTTATTGTAAAGTGTTACCCATAATATAAATACCTGAAAATATCTTGCATGCTTTGCAAAATGAGACTAGTAGAATTCATTAAAGAAAAATTAAACAAAATTAAATCTTTCTGATAAAATTATTTTCAGTTAGACTACACAAGGAACTCACCCGAAGATACCAGTACAAGTTCATACGTTATGAGCAGAAAAGTCATGATCAGAACGACATACATCTTGAGAGCTGTACAAACACACACAAAGACACCATGAACACAATTCACAACAGTCTCACACTTTTTTTCTTTTTTTTGAAAGACAATACAAAATCTTTAAGCATTATATTTTCCATATGTCTCCTCATTAGGATTTTATTATGTTTAGTATTTTCATTTCAATATTAGCCCTATATCTTACATGAATTGGTAACACTTTACAATAAGGTTCATTAGTTAATGTATTAACTAACATAAACTAACCATGAGAAATACATTTATTACTGTATTTACTAATCTTCGTTAACGTTAGTTAATGAAATTACAGTTGTTCATGTTAGTTCACAGTGTATTAACTAATGTTAACAAGATTTTAATAATGTATTAGTAAATGTTGGAATTAACATTAATAAATGCTGTAGGAGAAGTGCAGTTCTTTATTAGTTCATGTTAACTAATGAACCTTACTGTAAAGTGTTACCCATGAATTTATAATAATTAATTGTTTTCGTTACACTTTATTTTAAGGTGTCCATGTCACAGTATAATTTCACATTTAAGTACAGAGTAATTGTAATTCACTACATGTACTTACAGGTTAGGATGTGGTTTAGGGTTAGTTGCATGTAATTATGCAGTTTATAATTATTATAACTACATGCATGTGTAACAAGGACACAGTAAAATAAAGTGCTAACTTTTTAATATATAATTTTTTTTTAAATATGATAGTATTAAATATTGATAGAACATCCTTACCTGGAGCAGTCTGTAATTCAAGGAAAAACAGAAGTGAATAATTTTGTTGTCTTCACATACAATTACTATGCAAATATTTTCCAACATAGTTCCGCTGTGGTTTTTACAGTTAAAGGGTTTACTGTGACCAAATTTAAATACAAGCACCACGCTCAAGTCCAAAAAGTTCCCAACATACTGTAATACATACATACTTCAAATTTAACACTGAACAAATCTCTCATTTTTGTACTTCAGCATTTTAATATAACAGCAGACACTTTTAGTGTGTTAAATGTGTATCGGCCTTTCTTAGTGGGCCGTGGATCCGGGTATAGCGATTATTTTCTTTTTGTACGCACCCCACTCCAAACGCCATCTTTCATTTCAAACATTAATTCCGTTTATTAAATCAAAATGTTTTGTTTCCAAAGTATTTCTAAATTAAGTTCATAATTCAAACAAACGAAAAACCAAGCAAAATTAACGAAGTGGTCAAAAAACTGTCAGTAACCACCCTTCCCAGATCCAAACATTTGTTCCTCTTTGTCACTTCCCCCTCCGCCTTTAAGCAGTGACATTCATATCCTCCCCCCGACAGGTGCATGATAATTAATTAAATTAACTCACAAAATACAAATATACACACAATAATAATAATAAATACATAACTCATAACAAATAAACTTAAATTCAAACTAATTATAGACAAACGGCTACAACAAAATGTTTTACTTGCTAATGTGCAGACCTTTTTTTTTTAAACCCATTATCATCATTTGTTCTACTTAAAATCTGACTCAATAAACATAAGATTATAGGTTTTGATCTCCACAAAAGGACTTTCGTGAACTGTCACCAGTATGCACGAGCAAGACACTTTACCTCAACAGCAGCTTCACACTGTCTCTGTAATAACTACATTTCCAAAACATCATTTGAATGACTAATTAGACATTATGAAACAGATCTTGGAAACACTTTATAATAATGGTCCGTCATTAATACAGGACAAATGAGTAGTTCTACAGTAACACTTCATCTGCTAACATTAACTAATATGGAAACAAGATTAACTAACCAGCAAATTTAGAACTGAACCTGAAAATGGTCATAAAATGCATCATAACGACTAAGAACTACTAGTGATCTGGACCATTATTTTAAAGTGGAAACATGTTTGTCAAAATGGTCCAGATCCCTAGTAGTTCCTGCGGAGTGCTTCTGTCTCAGACACATGTTATTGTTGTTATTAGAAATTATTTATAATTTGTCATTGTTTGTAGTTTTTAATTCGGCTAATCTCATATTCATTACCTAATATGGAGCCATCTTAATCGTAAATTTGCCATTACTTAGGCTACTGATTAGATAAACTTGTTTGCATATTAGTTAATGGTAGTAACTTTTACTGTAGAACTCCTTTTGTGTCCTTCATTAATTCCTGCAAAATAACCTACTAATGATGGACCATTGTTCTAAACTGTTACCCAGATCTTTACTGCAGCATGTTACATACAGCATTCATATATAATATATAATAAATATGATCACTTCTGCAACATAAACCAAACAAAAAACACTATATATAATTATTAAATAATTGCCTTTATTTTTAAAAAAAATCTGTTTGATTATTTAAAACTTAACAGGAAAATAATTAAGGGGAGTTGGGGAGTAACGAAATACAAGTAACTTATTTACGCATTTAAAATACAAAATTTGAGTAAGTGTATATCATTACAGTTACATTTTAAATGGTGGTAATCAGATTACAGTTACATCTGAAAAGTGTTTTAGATTACCAAAGTGATTACTTTGAGTTTTAATGTCATTTAAACAGCGATTGGTGATTCTCTGACTCTGACCGTCTGAAAAAGCGGAGTTAAGTTTCGTGTTTTCCACTGTTTTCATGTTTTGTGAGTCATTTTA
This sequence comes from Opsariichthys bidens, assembly GCA_037194245.1. Lineage (NCBI taxonomy): Eukaryota > Metazoa > Chordata > Actinopteri > Cypriniformes > Xenocyprididae > Opsariichthys > Opsariichthys bidens. The sequence continues at coordinate 2,203,140 of CM074301.1, read as the reverse complement.
TAATTCACTCGTCACTGCAACTTTTTTTTCCCTCACAATTGTGAGTTTGCATTTCACAATTCTGACTTCTTTTTCTCAGAATTGCGAGATTTAAACTCACAATTGCAAGTTATAAAGTCAGAATTGGGAGAAATAAACTTGCAATACTAACTTTTTTTCTTGAAATTGTGAATTTAGTATGTGAGTTTATATCTCACATTCTGACTTTTCTCAATATTGTGAGTTTTTAACTCACAATTCCAACTTTATATCACGCAATTCTGAGGGAAAAAGTCAGAATTGTGAGATAAAAACTTGCAATGACCTTTTTTTGTGTTTGTTCCACACTTATTAGTATTCCAAAGTATTTAGATGAAGTTACTAAACTTGAGTAATGTAACGAAATACATTACAAATTACTTTTTAAAGCATGTATTTTGTAATCTGTAGTGAAATACATTTTAAAAGTAACTACCCAGCCCTGGTAGTGATCTATAAAAGCATTCTCGGTCACCCCTTGTTATGGAACCTGTGTCCAGGAAGACGCGCACGAAGAAGGATGTCTTGAACATATAACTTGTAATGACTTCAGGAGGATCAACAAGGGAAATGGTACAGACACCAGGAAACAATGTTAACGCAAGACAAGGACTGAATGAAACACAGGGCTTATGTAACGGAAACACAGTGAGCAAACAAGACTAATTAACAAGAGACAGCTGATATGACTGAACTAATAATGAACTCAAATCACCAATGAAATCAATGAAGACAAGGAAAATGACAACATTTAGTCTAGACAGATAAACATGTAACACCCCTTTACCAAAAAAATTATTCAAACGTAAACCAATCCTGGTTCATCTTCTCTGGGCCTCTGACCTCAGGATATATCGTCTCTTGTCCGGAGAAGTCAATCTCTCCATAGTGGACTAAATCATTCTCATCGTTTGGCATCTCTAGATCTTCACCCGACACAAAAACTCCATTAGCAAAAATGGAGCTGATCTGCACTTGTTTTTCCTGATCCTGAACAAGCAAACATAATAAATGACAATTTATGTAGATCCACTGTCTCAGTGTTTGGTTTCTGTATATAAAGCATTATAGTAAACAGGTTGTATTTATATCCGTTTATTTTGGCACTTCCTATTTGAAATGTCAGTAACGTGATCTGCTAAAAGAGTGTAAAACATACCTGATCTGAGACGTCAGTTTCCCATGCATTTACTCTTTGCACTCTGTATTAATAAGAAATGTAGAAATCCTTATAATACACAACAGCATATTTTTCAAAGTGAAATGACAAAGATCTGAATTCATTTATTCTGAAGTTCTGAATGTTGCTCTTCTACAATTCACCATCTAACTGTGCTTACCTCAGGAAAAGTGTCATCAGAAGAAATATCAACAGAAATGCTGAAACTCCTACTACACAGCCAATGATCAAAGACTGTGATTCTAATGAAACGTAGACAGATTGTAAAAAATTAGAGCAAAATTAGTTGGACAGTAGGCAGTGCAGATCATTTACAAATACAATTCAATCATAAAACTGGAGCATATGTGTAACACAGTTCGTAAATATGGGAAGAAGGAGGCGGGAACCGGCGAACATTCAACGTAATTTTAATTAACAAATAAACAAACAATGAAACGAAAGTATAAGGGCGGCAGTTCCTCACGGCGACTGCCGCCCACACAAACAAAATAAAACACAACATAAAATCCAGGCCTGGTCCTCTCTCGTCCTTCACTGTCGTCGCTCCTCTTTTATGCTTCCGGAGCTCCTCCTCGCGCCGTTCCCTCACGGCTCTTGCCCGCCCTGCTCGTCACAATATGATGATCATATGAGTATCTGTGCATAGAAATAAACTCACCTGCCACAATCAGCTGGATCTCTTCTGACTGAAAACCATGTTCATTCTTTGCTGTGCAGAAGTACCAGCCTCCACTGCTCCTATTTACTGTAAAGGTCAGTTGTTCTCCAAAATTCAGCTGATTCTCCTGTCCACGTTTGTACCAGGTGTAGTTCATGTTATTTGATGGATTGGCTTTGCTTTTGCAGGTCAAAGTCACATTAGTGCCAACAGAGACTGAAGAAGATGGATCGATGGTGATGTGAGTTTCTTTTGGAGGAACTTTAGGCCAAAAAATAAACATTTTTAGATAAACTAGATGTTATAATATTAAACATTTGAACATAATAATGCTAATGAAAAAGCAAAACTACTCCAAATCTCTCACACAGGACTCGTAGCATCACGGTGGTCTTCACAGTTGAGTTATTAGATGTTTGTCTTGGATATGTAACAGTGCAGGAGATGTTCTTCCTGTGATCCATGTATGAAGCTCTGAAGGTCATGTGTGAAAACACTGACTGGGTTTTATCAGGTTTCTCCTGTAACTGTGTTGTAATGTGGGCAGGTTCAGGGATGTTGGACCAGGATATTGTAGGAGGTTGTTTGGGGCAGGGGGCTTCAGCAGAGCAGCTCAGATTGACGGTTGTGTTCTCCATCACTTTTTTCAGATCAGTGGGTTTAAGGATGAGAGGTTGTGGTTTATCTACAGGGCAAAAACACACACACACAAAAAAAAAAAAAGAGTACACTGTATAAAACACTATTAAATTAGAAGAAAACCACAAAAACACAATGGGTCTCATTCACATGCATTCGCACAAATCACGATTCACCAAATATTTTGTAAAACAATTTACAAAGAACAGAGGAACAACTGAAACCAGATGCAAAAATCACTTACTCTGTGCATTAAAGTAATCCTACTATAATTATATTGATATTATATATTGTCATCTTGAATACATTGCATCACAGTTCAAGAGTAAGAAGAGCTGCATTGTATGTTCATCTGTGAGGTTTCTCTGAATAACGCAGATTTACAGATGTAAAGTTGGCCAATGAGAGGTCTGTATAAAAGGTGCTTTTTGTGGGAACTGCTCAGAATGGCACACTTGCCATTACTCGAGGATCTGGCGAGAGCGCTTCTGCAGAGAGCAGCATATGTTTGACGAGACTGATGAAAGGCTGTGAGGAAAGATTGTGCAGAAAGCCCTTATATGAAGATGGTTTGGGACTGTCTAACCTCGTGCATGCGGGCGCTCATTTAGAATACTCCAAATTCACTAACATTAGAAAGAGATCATGAACCCATTCATGTCCATACACACATGTTGTAAAGGTGGACATTTTTCACGAGATGAAAAATCAGCAGCTCTACGTATGACACTGCAGTCGTAAGTAGAGCTGCTCATATATGAATTTAACTTTATATAGAATGAATTTCACACAAACCGAAATTTACATGAAATTTACATTTACATAACTGAAACAACACTGACCTGACTGGAGCTGAATTTTGACACTGTTTTGCTACAGATGCTATACAGCAGAATTTGAATTTCATTTTTGAATTTTGCATAATTGATTCCATTAATTTCTTGTTTAATAATGTGAAGCTTCTTTGAAACAATGTCTATTGTATAAAGTGCTATAAAATTTAACCATGGCACAGACAGGGCTTAGATTAAGCCAGGACCTGCCTTAGTTAAATTAGGGCATTTAAATAGCTTTTATAAGCGTGCCTTAGAAAAAAAAAAAACATTACTGGTGTGCATTTTGAGACTAAACAATGGCACTGACATATTCTAATATATGTCAGTATATATTTTAATATATGTTAGTAATATAAAAGTTGCTTTCTGTTAAACAGCTCAAACTTACATTTTAGTCTGGGACTAGGCTTAAACTTTATTGTGAACCCGGGGGTTTGTGTTCCTTGATTCACAAAGGTTGATTCTTCAATGAATCAACTTTGAATTATTTTCACTGCTGGAGTGAAAATAGACTGTTAGTAAAAGGTGAAAACTGTGTCTAAAATAAGCAATTTTAGCTTCTATTTTATTTAAGTTTTGTTTAAAAGCACTTTCTTTAATACATTCACTTAGTTTTATTATTTTAATTTAGTAAAGTATGCACACTGGATCTTGGAACTGCAACGTCAATATAGGTACGTGTCAAAAACAAATCTCATTTGCAATTCCAGAAGTCTGTTTGCCCATTTTGCTTAACTTCCACAAAAAATAGACTTCCTCTTGATTGTGGAAAACAATTAGTTTACTATAGGTATTACCAAATATTCCTCATTTGCTATTTTAAGTTTTTATTGTTGTTGTTGTGGGGACTTTAGGGATCTCTAACAAGGGAACAATCCCAAATACAATTCTTTTATCTATTCAACAATAAAAAAGGGGGAAAAAAAAGAAACTAAGGCTAAATCTGATTTAAGACTAAATTATCTTGCAAATTAAGCCATTTTACTTGATTAAGGTATGCGTATGTTTTTCATTGAAAAATGCATCAAATTACTAATAATTGGGGAACCCATCAAAAAACTCCATTATGAATCAATCTCAGAATAATTTTGGCAGCATGACAGAATAATATATTTTACAGTGGAGACCCACTTACCTGAGCGCAAAGCTTAGTGAAGTATCAATTGTAACATTTTGTTTGTCCATGAAGGACACTATACATTAATTTTAAAAATATTCAAGGACTTCACAATCATGAATCACAATCAGTGTGTAATTTTAAAATATAATTTACCGTGGAGAGCCGCTTACCTGAGACAGAAATGTTGATGGGATTCTGATATGTGTAAAGCATACCCGGAGTTTTTGTTTCCACCCTGAAGAAGTAATTGTCTGAATGATTGTTCATGATATCGTAGAAAACAGTGGTACAATCACGCTGACTAAGATTTCCAAGTATCTCTATACGACTGAATCCTTTGATGGTGTTTGAACTTCCATTAAAAACTACCAAACTCCCTGAATAGCCAAAATTATGAATCTTCTTGATCCAGACACCAGATATACTTTGTGTGTTCTTAAACTTGATCTCTGAGCCATTAAATCTACAAGGTATCTGCACACAAGAGCCGCTCAGTGCCGTTATCCTTTTAGGCAATTCTGATTTTGCAAGTTCTGAAAACAGTAAAGCAACATAAACACTTTAAAACCTTGTTTCACATGGTGTAACAGGAAAGCTTTTTGATTATATTCATTTGTTTTACAGCACTATAGGAAGTGACTCACCTGAAGATACCAGTACAAGTTCATTGGAGAAGAACAGAAAAACCATGAAAGGAAAAACAGACATCTCAAGTGCTGTAGGTACAAGAACACAAACATAAAAACAATACTTTTTAAATCTACAAAGATGCTTCACATATACATGCCACACTTTCTTGACAGACACAAGAAACATGTCTGCGAACATTTGTGCATTGGATAGTCTGAAATGTGTTCAAGGAGACAATAAAACTACAGAAGCCTCACCTACAGCAGTCTGTCATTCATTCAGAGTAAAACAGAAGTCCAGCACGATTTCCTCACAGAACTGTGGATTTCTGTGAACCTGACTGCTGGTTTTCAGAGTAATGATGCAGAAGTTAACTCGTTCAGGGGTCCTGATGTGTCCTTTCAACAGAAGCATTATCATTACCATATTAAAATGAACCAATTGCCCAACTCTGTCAAACATGCATAAACACTATCACATGACCTTTTACATTTATTTAAATTGTTTTTGTACTTCAGCACTAGAACATCATGCAACAGGGCTTTTTTTTTCTTTTTCCGCATTAAAACACTGTCTGTTGCACTTCCTCATGCAAACCTGTTTATCAACCCATCATCAAAGAACAGAGAGGCTTTATTACAGAGTTAATGATTACAGTTCTGAAATAATAGTGCATTAGCATAATTAGTAAAGCTTGTTTAGCCAGCACCAGTCAGTATGGATGGAAGATTAGTGGATGCAGATACATAATATGTAATGTGTTGACAAACAATAAAAACATACAACATATATAGGGATAAACAAAAAATTTTAAGAAATTGCTACAGCAGCGGGGAAGATGAACGTACTGTTATATTCTTGTGGGTAATAAGGAGTACCACGACGGGGTTTCACAGGAAAAGACATTATGTAATAATCCACAGGCGAAATGATGAGAAGAACAACATGCACACAAGACATCCAAACAATATACAATGACCGACCAGGAGTGAGAGAAACACAGGGTTTAAATACAGGAACTAAAGACTGAGACGCAGGTGAGTGTCATAACTAATAATGAACGGGAACAAAGAAAGAGCACATGTGAAAATTAAATTAAACAGACAGAGAACACATGTACATGCGTTATTTTAATTGTGTGTTAGAGTTGCACGATTCTGTAAAAAATGAGAATCAAGATTTATTTTTTTTCAAATAAAGATCATAATTCTCCCACGATTCCGAACAGACAGCTAAAAAAATAACAATTATTCAGTAGGGGACAAAATAATAATTGCTTTAGTCTATTTAAAAATATCCTATCTAATTTAAATTAATTATTTAAAAAATGGTTTTGAACAAATGATTCAATGACTCACTCATAACTACTTTACTTGTTTCATTACTGGATGAACAAATCTTTTCAATGAATCGTTCAATGTCAAATAGTTTAACAGTCACTCTGTTCAACCTGTGCCGTAACGATGTAATCGATACAACCGTTATTTGAAGCGCCAAGTTGGTTTTAAAACTTGATTTAATCTGTTTGAATCGAGATTAAAGCATTTCAGTGGGTTTAAACAGATTGCCCTTTACAACAGATTATACGGTGGCCGAGAGAGCTCAACGCGCTGCAAATAAAAAAAACACATGCATATAGAAAAAAACCACCAACAATTAAGAAAATGTGATCATGAGTTTGACAACACATGTGCCGCAAATCCTCACAACACAAGCAAATACAGAAGTGCACTGCAAATAGCACACTACAAACCACACCGTAAATGTTTCAAGGGGACCCCAAAAAGGGGCACATTAATTTATTTAATGAATCTGTTTTACCCTTACATATCAAACGTGACACATCGCGGATCAGCACTTGACACAGAGCACATTTTGTGCATTGAACTTCGTTTTTTTTGTTCTGTATAACTTCGGCGATGCAGAGCATGTGGGAAAGGCAACTGTGTGTAGGGCTGTTCAGACAGTATGCCTTCCATTCAAACAGTTTCTACACACTTTTGTGCAGTTACCTGGCCATAAACCACGAGAGTCATTAAAGAGGAATTCCACCAGTGGCGGTTCTACAGGGAGGCCCGTGCCTCTGTACACATGTCCCTGGCCACCCCTTTGGCCCCCTGTGCTGACCAAAAAAAAAATTACTTCTGACTTTATGATATTTACACGCGAGCACCAAAAGCGGAACTAACGCGACGGAACGTTCTACACGGGTAAATTAAGTCAGTGTAAGTGACTCGTATCTCGTAAGTAACTAAAGCAGGGGTGGCCAACGTCGGTCCTGGAGAGCCACAATCCTGCAAATTTTTGCTCCAACCCTAATCAAACACACCTGAACAAGCTAATCAAGGTCTTAAGGGTTACTAGAAAGCTACAGGAAGGTGAGTTTTTATCAGGGTTGGAGCTAAACTCTGCAGGATTGTAGCTCTCCAGGACCGACGTTGGCCACCCCTGAACTAAAGTAAATACTAGGCCTACATTTTGAAATGCATGCAGTACATGCAGATATGCACTACCAATCAAAAGTTTGGAGACTACTATTTCGGTTGTTTTTGAAAGAAGTCTCTTCTGCTCACCAAGGCTGCATTTGTGGTATGCTCTAATATTGTGAGATATTATTAAAATGTAAAATAACTGTTTTCTTTGTGAATATATAGTAAAGTGTCATTCATATCCTGAGATGAATTTATCATCATTACAACAGTCTTCAGTGTCACATGATCCTTCACAAATCATTGATAATAATCAACATTGATGAAAAGGTTTTTTGCACCTGCACTCACTCTTGTACAAATGTTGTAAGAAATGTTTATATGATGGTAAAGTAAAATAAAGTTTATAATCTTTAAATATTTGTTACCATTTTTAATGTGCCCCTCTGGTTAAACACTGGCCCCTCCTTGGAACTCACATTCCTATTAAAGCTCCTTCAGTCAATGAAAGGAGATTATGTTAATAGGAAGTCAATCCATGTGCAGGTAACAATATATTTTTGTGCGCTAAATCTTTAGGTGTTTAAACCATTAAATCACCCTCATTACTGGTCCCAACTACACTGTAAAATCTAATTAGTTAGACTTACTTAAAAAAAGCAATCGATTGCCTTAAAAAACTAAGTAAAGTGAAATAGGAATAGTATGTTGTACTGACAAAAGCTTAGTAAGTATAGTTGACTTACACATGAGTTCTAGTGACTAAAAAAAGAGTGTACTTGAGAATTTACTTTAAATAAAATTTAATTGTTACCACTGTTGTGAATATTGAAGTCTGTATGACTCAAATATAATCAATTACAAAACAAATTTAGAAGAAGTGGATCAACCCACTTAAAAGTATCACTAACTAATTATGTGTGCTCATACATGCTACCATTAACTTTATAAATAATCATTATTCAGCACAAAATAAGATGGTCATGTTATACATATAGATTATTTTAAATATGAATTGTGAAATTTAGTTACATATGAATATATGCACTGTGATCATCACTGCATCAAATCAGAAATACAATAAAATAAATGAAGTGCCCAAGCAAAGGAAACACCATCCACTGTGATGGTAAGGTCAAAAAAACATTTTAGGAAAATCAATGTCAATGAATGAAGTCATCTTATGTGATTTTTGGACCCTCAAATTTTTGGACCCCCACTTGTTTTACGGCCTCAGCCTTCTTCCTATTGGCTACATAGAAAACTAAATTAAATACTAAATTACATGGCTTCATTAACAGTTTAGTAAATTTAGAAAATATCACCTTGTTGGAGAATGTTTTTATGTTTCATTTTGACTTGGCTCAGAGTTCTTCAGGCTCCAGAAGTAACTTGATGAGGAGGTTGTCATCTAGTGGTCTAATCGTACACTTGTTTTTTTATTATGTAGATGCAATGCATTAATGCTAATTTATCGCATGAAGCATCTCACCATTGTTGAGGAGTATATTTCTGCTTGAGTGGGCCTATTGTTGAAAAATGTTTGTAAAGCCCTCCTGTGGCCAATATGAGGCTTTTGCTTGTACACCCACTGAAGCTAAAGTTGAGCCTGGTCTCTATCAGCGTGAGAGACTGGGTCACAGTGGGAGAAGGTGTTGGAGAGGCCAGCAGGGGGGTCCTAATGCCTCAGTACAGTTGCAATAAGCTGTACTGTATAAAGGGTTAACCCTGGTGTAAAATAGTCCATCACATACTGCACAAAGCCCCAGTACAGTCACCATAAACTGTACTGAATAAAGAGTTACAATAAACCCCAGAAAATAAGGGGGTGTAACCCTGGGCCAAAGATATTCCTTACATTATATGCCGATAGTTAGCTAGTTTCACATTATATATGATATACGATATAGTGCTTTATTCAGTTCTTACAGCTTACATGGAATCACTCGATTTTATTCATTACTATTTTAAGTGTTATTGAGAGAAGCTTCATATGCTCAACAAGGCTTCATTTTTTAATCAAAAATACAGAAAAGCAGTAATGTTGTGAAATATTTTTACAATTTAAAATAATGGTTTCTGTTTTCTGTGATGCAAAGCTGAATTTTCAGCATCATTACTCCAGTCTCCAGTGTCACATGATCCTTCGGAAATTATTCTAATATGCTGATTATGCTTAATATGCAGCTCATTTGCATTTAAAGGGACACACAATAAAACAGCACTTTATTTACTCACCCCCAAAAGTGGCAATTTTAACATTTAAAAATTTTCTGTAGGGTATTTTAAGATAAAGCTTCATATACACACTCTGGAGACAGAGACCTATTTTACATCTTGTAAAAAGAGGCATAATTGGTGCCCTTTAAGGAACAAAACTGACTGTCATTGAGATTTTGCAAAGGAGCAAAACTGACTGTCATTGAAATCATACAATGGATCAAAGCTGATTGACATTGAAATCTCGTAACAGAAAAAAATGGACTGTCATTGAAATCTTGTAAAACTGACACTGAAAACTAACCAATCATTACAATCTTGTAAAGGAGCAAAACTGACAGTCATTGAGATCTTCTAAAGGAACAAAGAAACAAACTAACCATCATTGAGATCTCGCAATTGACCAAAACCGACCTTCATATAAATCTCGTAACCGAACAAACCCATTAAAATCATAACCCAGCAAAACCGTCCGTCTTTGAAATCTCATAACCAAATAAATCTGACCGTCATTAAAATCTTGTAACTGAATAAAACCAACTGTCATTAAAATCTCATAAAAGAACAAAACTGTCATTGAGATCTCGTAACCTAACAAAACCGGCCTCACTGAAATCTCCTAACTGAATAAAAACGACTGTCATTGAAATCTCGTAATGGAACAAAACTGAACTTCATTAAAAACTTGTTACAAAACAAAGCAGATGGTCTTTGAAATCTAATTAAGATCATTGAAATTTTGTAATGAAATCAAACCGACAGTCCTTAAAATCTCATAAAGGAGCAAAACCGCTAATATTTGAAATCTTGTAATGGAACAAAATTGTCCATCACACAGAAGAACAAAACCGACCATTGTTGAAATCTCATAATGGAGCAACGTCATCATTGAAACCTCATAACAGGAAAAGATTATCTGTTATTGAAATCTTGTAACCGAATGAATAATACACTGAAATCTAAACATGAAGAGGATAGATCATTGAAATCTCATTATATTGGAAACTCAAAAGTACTCAAAGTTGCTCATTTTGCTTCACAAAATGGTAGATTGTTGTTGTTTTTGACGGTCATTTCATATTACTCTATTTAAATTTACAGTAACATATCGCAAACTAAATTGAAAGAGTATAACTTACACAGTGTAACACAGTTCTTAAATATGGGAAGAAGGAGGCGGGAGGAGGGAACCGGCGAACATTCAACATAACTTTAATATCAAAATAAACGAACAGGCCTGGGGCCTCATTTATAACCATTTTCTACCGCTTATCCGGGGCCGGGTCAGAGATTCCCAGACTTCCCTCTCCCCAGACACTTCCTCCAGCTCTTCCGGGGGGACACCGAGGCGTTCCCAGGCCAGCCGAGAGACATAGTCTCTCCAGCGTGTCCTAGGTCTTCCCCGGGGCCTTCTCCCGGTGGGACATGCCCGGAACACCTCCCTAGGGAGGCGTCCAGGAGGCATCCGAAACAGATGCCCGAGCCACCTCGGCTGACTCCTCTCGATGTGAAGGAGCAACGGATCTACTTTGAGCTCCTCCCGAGTGACCGAGCTCCTCACCCTATCTCTAAGGGAGCGCCCTGCCACCCTGCGGAGAAAGCTCATTTCGGCCGCCTGTATCCGGGATCTCATTCTTTCGGTCATGACCCAAAACAAACTTGACGGGAAAATTTGCGCACTTTCACGCAAACCCATCCGTACGAGCACTTTTACTAGAGTGAGAAAGGTAATGAAGTAAACAGAAACTCTGTTTTCGTTTTGATATACACATTTACGTTAATATTCCACATTTATTAATGTCGATAAGCCCTAAAATTACATAAAGTCATTACGCAGAAGATAAACAAAATCAGTGGATGTGCTACTTTTGATCACTTTTCCTGTCACACGCTGTTTTAATGACAGTGAGGAGTGAAAGCAGCACAATAATTCCTCATATCATGATCAGTGATATAATGAAAGACACTGCTGGATTCGATGGTCGAACGGTCTATTGTCCGTTTGAACATGTTCAATGATAATATCTTACTGCATACCCGCAGCTGCAGGAGGTGTTGATGTCTGTACAGGCATCTTCCAACAATTATGAATAATACCACTGTACTTGAAGGATACCACTTGAAGAAAACGGTAATATTTATACGTTTCCTTTTTAAAATACTTTGTCAGAGAATTGTATTTACAATGCAATAAATAAGTAGGCCTATATCTGTATCCACTAAAATAGCCTAAACATCCTAAAAGATATGATCCCCTTATCAGCAAAACTGCATAAACTCGATTTCATTCGAATTATTTAAAACAATTAAAATACTATTTAAAATACTAATAAACTTTATCTGAGAAGTAAGCTATTTCATAGCTACAATTTTGTTGTTATGGATATTTTGATATATTTATTATAAAACTGTAAGGATATTAGATGATTTTTAGTAATATGTATGGCCCAAATGGCATTTATAGTCCGTATGTAATATTTCCCAATGTCTAGTACTTTTGACGGCGTTAAAAATGGTGTCACGTGGATGGAAATGATATGCAGATGAGGTTATGCATAGTAAAACTAGGCGTTGTAAGCTCAAAATATGGTGATTTCAGGGAGGAGACGAGGTGGAGATGTACGTACGGACAATCTTCCGCCGACAGGGATTTATTAAGGGATTTTTGCGCAGGTTCTGGTGTAAGCATGGTTTTGTAAATCTCTTTTTTGTTCTTGCATACACCGTTTTCAGATTTATGTCGTACGTTCACTTTTAGTTAGGTTAATATGCAAAGTTTTATAAATGAGGCCCCTGGTCCTCTCTCGCCCTTCACTGTTGTCGCTCCCCTTTTATGCCTCCGGAGCTCCTCCGTGCGCAGCTGACGGTCACCATCACCCGTTCCACCGGCCTCGCGCCGTTCCCTCACGGCTCTCGCCCGCCCTGCTCGTCACACACAGCAGATAGAGTAAAATGTTGGATTATAAACCTTAAATTTCGAAATCGCGGTCAGCTATTCTAAACTAACATTCAAACTATTTGCTAGAATGTCTGTATGTGTCAGAGTCATGTCTTGTTTAGTTCAGTTCCATTCTGTCACGTCATGTCTGCACCGGTCCTCGTTCATCCTATTAGTTAGTGTCTTCACCTGTTATCATTTAGTAATCATTATCAGTGTATTTAAGTTCCTGAGTAGCACACTGTTGCCTGTCTGTGATCTTCATTTGTGAATAAACCTGCTTGTTTTGGATATATCCTCGTCTCCGGTCATCCCCGCGTTACAGTAGGCTATGCATGACAATATTAAGATTTATTAATCACCACGTACAGGGTTGGGGAATAACGAAATACAAGTAACTTAGTTACGTATTTAAAATACAAAATTTGAGTAACTGTATTTCATTACAGTTACATTTTAAATGGGTGGTAATCAGATTACAGTTACATCTGAAAAGTGTTTTAGATTACCAAAGTGATTACTTTGAGTTTTAATGTCATTTAAACAGCGATTGGTGATTCTCTGACTCTGACCGTCTGAAAAAGCGGAGTTAAGTTTCGTGTTTTCCACTGTTTTCATGTTTTGTGATAGTTGTTTGTGAGTCATTTTATAATTGTAAAAAAGGTCACTGCATCTTTTTCTCACAATTTGTTTTTTTTCCCCTCACACTTGTGTTTGCATTTCACAATTCTGACTTCTTTTTCTCAGAATTGCGAGATTTTAACTCACAATTGCAAGTTATAAAGTCAGAATTGGGAGAAATAAACTTGCAATACTGACTTTTTTTCTTGCAATTGTGAATTTAGTATGCAAGTTTATATCTCATAATTCTGACTTTTCTCAATATTATCAGTTTATATCTCATAATTTTGACTTTATAACTCACATTTGCAACTTTATCTCACAATTCTGAGGGGAAAATTCAGAATTGTGAGAAAAACTTGCAATGACCTTTTTTGTGTTTGTTCCACACTTATTAGTATTCCAAAGTATTCTAAAGTATTTACATTAAGTTACTAAACTTGAGTAATGTAACGAAATACGTTACAAATTACTTTTTAAAGCATGTATTTTGTAATCTGTAGTGAAATGCATTTCAAAAGTAACCCACCCAGCCCTGACCACGTAGCGAAGATGACGAAGCATGTTTCCAGGTCGGCAGAGAAAACAGACACGATGTACTCACGTGACATAATGAAGAGTGTTAACGCATGGCACCCAGTCCTGAATTTTTTTTATTGTAGGATAGCAGTTTTACCCACAAAAGTGTGCGTGGTATTTTTCGTGGCCAATTTGTGCTACTGTATTTAGATGAACAGTTTCTGATCATTTCCCAGGATGCTTTGAAAATCTACAGTAACATACTGTCAACCGTGTACACAGTATGGAACTGTTGAGAATACAATAAAATACTGTGAAAACAACAAAATCTACAGTAACATACTATACACAGCGTATACAGCAAAATACTGTTGAGAAAAACAGTATAATACTGTGTAAACAACAGAAATCATTTACAGTGTAGTTGTTCATCAACAAACTACAAATAAACATTCCATTGATGAGAATCTTCCTTAAAACAGAAGTACCAGCCTGAGACCAGAGGCAGCCTGCACACAGCAGCACGAAGCAGAGACACCAAACACTATTCCATTCATAAATGACAGACTTCTGTAAAGGGGCGGTATGATGACAGCTCATCCCATTTTATACCCTGAGACCCCAGTACTGATAGGTTCAATGTTTTCAGAGGACACTGGCCAATGAACAAATGAAGAAAACTTCACCCTGCCACATATGGTAACCTCATAGCATCTAACAAGGACACTGTAAAATAAACATTTTACCTGTATTTACTGTAGTAATAACTAGGAAATAAGCATAATTACATGCCATTAACCCTAAACCAAGCCCCCATTTTAACCCTAAACCTATAGTAAGTACATGTTAATTATTATTACCTAAATGTATAATTACTCTTTAATACCTACACCTTAAAATGAAGAGTAACCAATGAAGTGTATCTAGTATTTGTAAATTGAATCATTTTATTTTAAGTTCCAGGTTTGAGACTGAAATATTTTACAGAGTCCAGCACCCTTTTGCCAGAAAGAAGTAATTGTAGAGATTTATGTTGGTTTGTACCTGAATTGTTTCTCAGCACACATGAACTGAATTAGTCCCTCCTCATCAGGTTCGTTCCACTTCAGAGCAACAGATGGGAGGTTCACAACTTCAGGCTCCAAGAGCAGACCATGAACCTCTTTATACAACCAGTCCTCTTAAGAGCATTATCTAGAACCTGAAACCAGTTCAAATGATAATCAAAGCAGCACTCTTGGCTAATGCTGTTACTGTGGATGTTTAGAGGGGAACAGTGTAGGACGTTTTATACAAAAATATAAATAAGGTGGTCTTTGATCAATGAATGATCAATCAATGACATGACATGCATATATTTGAAAATAATTATTAAAATAATTTGATAAATGCATGACATATGTATATTATTTATAAAAAAAAAAAAAAAAAAAAAAAAATTTATTAATAATAAAAAATAAATAATACATATTAAAATGTTTAAATATAAAAAAATCCCAAAATTTAAAATATGGTGCATCTCGAACAAATGAAACAATTGAAAAAAAAAAAAAAAAAAAAAATAATATAAAAAAAAAAAAAATAAAATAAATAAAATCATTTTTTATTAAATTTTTTTTATTTTTCATTTTTTTTTTTTTTTTTTTTTTAATTTTTGTAAATAATTTGTGCAAAAATCTCAAATTAATTTCGGTTGGCCACAAAGCCCTCTCTTCTATTGATATGACAAAGTAAATAAAAAGTAAAAGATGCATACAAAATCATAAAAGAGACCAAAGAGAGAAAAAAGATTGAAAAGGTTTGTAGATCTTTCGCAAAAAAAAAAAAAAATAAAAAAAATTTATTTTTAAGTAAAAGGGTGGGTAATGTCAGGTGGTACATCTAACAACATTTGGTACAACTAAAAAAAAGACAAAAAAAAAAAAAAAAAAAAAAATAAAATTTATTTTTTTTAAAATTTATTTAACAATTTTTTTTTAAAATTTTTAAATTTTTTTAAAAACTATTAATGCATTATTATTAAAAAAAAAATTAAAAAAAAATTTTAAAATTTTTTTTTATCACTGAAAAATGACTGTCAGACAACAGACAGGCAGGATTAGTTTTTTTTTTTTATTTTACAACAAAACAAAACAAACACAAAAAAAAATCAGGTAGGTATGGTAAGTTTAAATAGACTTTGAATCAAAAAGGGGGGGGGGTACTTATGATTAACAGTCTTCTTTATCGTCTTCTAGGTGAAATGAATGTAAGCAGGGGTAGGGGAAAAGGCGGGGGAGGGATGCAATGAAATGAACGGGGAACTGACCAGTAACAATCATCCAGGTGGTGTGTGTGGTGTGTATTGACGACGAGAGACAGACGCTGCTGAGGTGTGAGGTGAGGTATAAGTAGTGTTGAGTGTTATTGGTGAAGGGTGGTGGTGATTAGTATTGGGAGATGATGAACGTGGTGTGTGGTGGCTGTGGGTGTGGTGTGGAGTGAGTCAGGACACACACACATTACATATACATCATTATAAGATAGCATAAATGAAAATGAACTAGTATTGGTGACCATGGGAAAACTAAGGAGAAGGGAAAACTTAAAAAAAGAACACATGTTTTGACAGACAGACAGACAGACAGATACACAGATTCCTGACAATTGCATTGTCTTATTTACTAATATCTTTTTGAACATTACAGCACAGGCACTTGCAGGTCCTCCCTGGCACCTCTCATCAGTGATGTGAACATTAGGATTTAAAGGGCCATTCCTCTCTTTTCCCTCTGCAGATTCAGCATAAGATTTCAGAGATACCAAATTAGGTAATAGTGCTTTCAAAATTATTGTTTGTTTGTTTTGCTGCATAATGCAGACCTGACTAATCAGTCATCAAATTCATTGGCTGTTTTTATTAATATATTTTATTATTGGCTCATTGTATCCCCAGTGCACTTTCAAATCCGCTGCAATGTTTAGCACCAGGTTTTTATGTCAAAAAGCATTGATTATTAGCAGAGTGGAACTGCATTAGGACAAAAAAATAGGTAAGATTGCCATCTTCTGGTGATTCATTACATAGCTCAAAAAAAGCTATTTAAACATTTACTCTCCAAGAGCTAAGTTAGTAGTTGAAACCCTGTGCAGCACTTCTTTTATATACTTATGACTACAGATTGTTACTTACTGTAACAATGATAATTAAACATGCATATTCAATTTTGGAAAATTATGAATAGCCGTGGCCAAAGGTTTTGGCAGTGACATAAATTTTGTGTTTCGTAATGTTCACTGCATGGTTTTGTAGATTTTGCCTCATTACTGCTCGGAGTTGATTAGAATTTGTGGACTTCTGCTTGTCCTCTTCTCTAAGCTGCCTGGCCACGGATCCAACATTTCAATGGAATGACCTCTGAGCCACTTTATTATCAGTCTTGCCTCATGACATGGTGGAAATCATGCTGCTGGAAAATGCTCAAATCATCATCAAATTGCTCTTAGGTTATTGGGAGAAGTTGCACTTCTAGGATGTTTTGATACCATTCTTTAATTATGGCAGTTGAACTGCACAGTTAATCGTTGAAAGATCGCAGTCTTGATTCAAACACCCACATGATCGTTTTCCAGATCTGCGTTGGCACTGCCTCTCACCCAAAGAGAGCAATTGTCATGTATAGGTATAAAACAGTTTCACGCACAGTGCTTTCAACCACAGTGTTATTATTTATTCTTACAATAATTCAAATGATCACAGAAGTACTGGGATAAAAGTTTATATTTCAGATTTAAACACTGATGTTTATGGTAGCTGTTACGTCTGTGGTGTATGTTGGTTGTTTTTTCTTTCTTTCTCCCCCACTATCATGATTCTTAAGTTCATGGTTGGTGGGAGGTCATGCCAATCATCATTTCACCTGCTGACACCTTTCCTCCAACCTCCTTCTAGAAGTTTGTATTGTTTAGTTTATTTTGGTACGATGACTCGGTTCATGTGACCTACATAATGCAACACTTGAGAGATTGAGTTTGTTTATATACATCAGGTAAGGGGCCAGTGCTAATAATCCATGTATTTATGTTTGTTAGTATAATTTATTACCTGATTCATTGTGCAATGTTTATTTTCGGGTTTTTCTTTTGTTAGTTTAGTTCTTTTATATGATGTAAGTTAGTATGTTTTTGGTTTTGTTGATTTCTTTGATTTAGTGCCGCTCTTTGTCCCTCACTCCTGTGTTCCGTGTTATGTTGTTTATGATTTGTATATACTGCTGTAAATACTTATTATCTTTTTATTATCTTTTATCTTATTATCTACTCTATTATCTTTCTGTAAATTTACATTTGGTGTATGGTGCGCAACATAACGAAATACTAAAAAGCATTTATTCTAATTTGTCTTTGCCTGACTCATCTCAACACACAAGATCGCAGTTACTGAAACTGTTTTTTATCATTATTATCTTTATTTTTACTCGTGTTACATATC
Organism: Opsariichthys bidens; assembly: GCA_037194245.1. NCBI lineage: Eukaryota > Metazoa > Chordata > Actinopteri > Cypriniformes > Xenocyprididae > Opsariichthys > Opsariichthys bidens. The sequence continues at coordinate 2,184,858 of CM074301.1, read as the reverse complement.
CTTATACACTCTAGACAACGATAATAGGGTAGCGATCCAAATAGAGTAAATCACCTTTTGAAAGTAACTTGATGCTGATGAAGTATTTTATCTATCCTATAAAAAACAATTGTAGAATTAGTTTGGTTACTATAAAAGCCAGAAATGTTTTGAGGCCTCATGGCCTACTGTGATTATAAGGGTCAGAGATGCCTAAGAATTTAGTCTGGCCAAGCATATTTTGCTGGTAGTTTTCCATTAGACAACGGGTGGCTGTATAACGAATAAAATTATCGAAGGCCTCTTGCCTCCGGGGAAGGATGAGTGTTTCTGATACAATCTTTCAGTTCGCCTTTGAGAAAGGGCTGACTGAAGTCAGAAGATGTAGACTGGCTGGGAGTGGGCCAACCTTACAAAGAGAATTATCCCTTGCATAAGCAACACCTGCAGATTAATTGCTGAAGTGACCTTGGTGAAAATGTTGAGGAGTACTTGGGAGCCTCCAAGAAAAGAAAGGGAGGTAAGGGGGAACTGTTGGGGTGGATCATCCTAGAGAATTATACTACTTTGTTGTGTTTTAACAGATAAGAAAAATGTATAAAAACTGTGCCCTGAGAGAGAGTCAGATGTGAAGCTGGCATCTCACTTTGTTGCTTGTCAATTAAGTTAAACTCCTGGGACCTGGAACTTTGACTCTGAGACTTTTTCTTGAGACATTAACTGAAGACGCATCAAATTTGCCACAACACTTCCTAGCGTGCCCTTTTTAACCCTTTTTAAAAGACTCATTAACATTATTTGTTCTACTTAAAATCTGACATAAGATTATAGGTTTTGATCTCCACAAAAGGACTTTCGTGAACTGTCACCAGTATGCTCGAGCAAGACACTTTACCTCAACAGCAGCTTCACACTGTCTCTGTAATAACTACATTTCCAAAACATCATTTGAATGACTAATTAGACATTATGAAACAGATCTTGGAAACACTTTAGAATAATGGTCCGTCATTAATACAGGACAAATGAGTAGTTCTACAGTAACACTTCAGCTAATATGGAAACTAATCAGCAAATTTAGAACTGAGATAGATCCTATAGTCGCTTGAACATGGTCATAAAATGCATCATAATGACTAAGAACTACTAGTTGTAACGATGGCTGTGTAGATAAGCACGAAGAAGACGAAGATGATATAATAAACAGGTAAACTTTATATAATCCAACAGAGACAGGGGAACACAACCAAAGCATAAACATTCAATACCAGACAATGAGGGACAAACTGAACTGAACTTAAACAGAGCACAGGGGATAACGAGATAAGTGATTGGGATCAGCTGTGGTGATTAGATGAGTGTCCATGGAAACAGATTGTGGCGGGAACTTCAAACAAAGGAACATGTGACAGATAGAAAACAACAACAAAGTGACAGTCCATTTGGTGAAGACGTGACACTAGTGATCTGGACCATTATTGGAAAAATGGAAAAATGTTTGTCAAAATGGTCCAGATCACTAGTAGTGTAGAGTAGAGTAGTAACAGGAAAACGATTTATTATTTTTTTAAATTTGTGAATAAAAATATAAATCAAATGCTTCATTTCATTGTTCCATTAAGATTTATGCAAAATGTTATATTAAGCTTTAGGTCTCATTTAAAATTCTTTATTCATAAAATTAATAATATGTATCAATTTGATAGAATTTTATTATACATCTGAAATTTGTTAATCTTAAAAATGGGCTTAAATATTAGTGTGGTAAAAAAAAAATATATATATATATATAAGTATACTATTTGCTCATCTGTGACTAAAACATAAGCATGCACTAACATAGATATTTGTGTATATACACATACATACATACACACAGTATATAATGTTTTATTTCCACACTGAATGACAACCCAAACCAATTAAGCAAACTACATTTACACAGTTCACTCAAGCTATTTATTCAAATGTAAACTAATCCTGGTTCATCTTCTCTGGGCCTCTGACCTCAGAATATATCGTCTCTTGTCCGGAGCTCTTCACTGTGGTGCTTTTGGTTTTGGGATTGGAGAAGTCAATCTCTCCATATTGGACTAAGTCATTCTCATCCTTTGGCATCTCTAGATCTTCACCCGACACAAAAGCACCATTAGAATAAATGGAGCTAATCTGCACTTGTTTTTCCTGATCCTGAAAGAGTACACATAATAAATGATAGTTTGTGGATCCACTGTCATTGATTTTTGACTTCTGTAAATAATACACCATTATAGTAAACATAAGGCATTGACATCTGCTTTTTATGATAATTTACTTAAAATGTCAGTAACGTGATCTGCTAAAAATGTGTAGAACATACCTGATCTGAGATGTCAGTTTCCCTAATAGTGGATGCCTTTACTCTTTGCACTCTGTATTAATAAGAAATGTAGAAATTCATAAAATACACAACGGAGCACCATACTGTGAACACCAGATTTTCTGAATGTTTCAAAGTGAAATGACAAAGATCTGAATTCATTTATTCTGAAGTTCTGAATGTTGCTCTTCTACAATTCACCATCTAACTGTGCTTACCTCAGGAAAAGTGTCATCAGAAGAAATATCAACAGAAATGCTGAAACTCCTACTACACAGCCAATGATCAAAGACTGTGATTCTAATGAAACGTAGACAGATTGTAAAATAAAGCAAAATTAGTTGGACAGTAGACTGTGCAGATAATTTACAAATACAATTCATTCATAAATCTGGAGCATATGATGATCATATGAGTATCTGTGCATAGAAATAAACTCACCTGCCACAATCAGCTGGATCTCTTCTGACTGAAAACCATGTTCATTCTTTGCTGTGCAGAAGTACCAGCCTCCACTGCTCCTATTTACTGTAAAGGTCAGTTGTTCTCCAAAATTCAGCTGATTCTCCTGTCCACGTTTGTACCAGGTGTAGTTCATGTTATTTGATGGATTGGCTTTGCTTTTGCAGGTCAAAGTCACATTAGTGCCAACAGAGACTGAAGAAGATGGATCGATGGTGATGTGAGTTTCTTTTGGAGGAACTTTAGGGAAAAAAATAAACATCTTTAGATAAACTAGATGTTATAATATTAAACATTTGAACATAATAATGCTAATGAAAAAGCAAAACTACTCCAAATCTCTCACACAGGACTCGTAGCATCACGGTGGTCTCCACAGTTGAGTTATTAGATGTTTGTCTTGGATATGTAACAGTGCAGGAGATGTTCTTCCTGTGATCCATGTATGAAGCTCTGAAGGTCATGTGTGAAAACACTGACTGGGTTTTATCAGGTTTCTCCTGTAACTGTGTTGTAAAGTGGGCAGGTTCAGGGATGTTGGACCAGGATATTGTAGGAGGTTGTTTGGGGCAGGGGGCTTCAGCAGAGCAGCTCAGATTGACGGTTGTGTTCTCCATCACTTCTTTCAGATCAGTGGGTTTAAGGATGAGAGGTTGTGGGGAATCTACAGGGCAAAAGAACAACAACAAAGTACACGGTATAAAACAATTTAAAGAAAACAACAAAAACACAATGGATCTTATTCACATGCATTCACACATATCACAATTCACCAAAAATTTAGTAATAGAATAAAAAAATAAATAAAAAGAACAGAGGAACAACTGAAACCAGATGCAAAAATCACTTACTCTGTGCAGTAAAGTATGTTAATAAATTATATTTAATCCTAACATGACTATAATTATATTGATATTATATAGCCTATTAATTGTATTGAAAACAATTTAATTTCATCTTGAATACATTCCATCACAGTTCAAGAGTAAGAAGAGCTGCATTGTATGCTCATCTGTGAGGTTTCTCTGAATAACGCAGATTTACAGATGTAAAGTTGGCCAATGAGAGGTCTGTATAAAAGGTGCTTTTTGTGGGAACTGCTCAGAATGGCACACTTGCCATTACTCGAGGATCTGGCGAGAGCGCTTCTGCAGAGAGCAGCATATGTTTGACGAGACTGATGAAAGGCTGTGAGGAAAGATTGTGCAGAAAGCCCTTATATGAAGATGGTTTGGGACTGTCTAACCTCGTGCATGCAGGCGCTCATTTAGAATACTCCAAATTCACTAACATTAGAAAGAGATCATGAACCCATTCATGTCCATACACACGTGTTGTAAAGGTGGACATTTTTCATGAGAAGTTAGTACCAATAAAAAATTATCCACACAATTATTAGTGAATGAGAGCCAATGTCTTTCTGCATGTTACATCATTTCACCAGTAGGTGGCAAAAAGTTATGGACTTTATACGTGAGTCATTGAATTATTTGCTCAACAAAGTCTATCAAAAAAAAAAACACTGATTCATTCAGTTAATGACACTGCTGTCGTAACTAAAGCTGCTCATATCTGAATTCTATCTTTATATAGAATGAACTTCACAAAAACTGAAATTTGCATGAACCCACAATGAACTTTACATAACTGAACCAACACTGACCTGACTGGAGCTGAATTATGACACTGTTTTACTACAGAATTTGAATTTCATTTTTGAATTTTGCATAATTTATTCCATTAATTTCCTGTTTAATACTGTGTAGCTTCTTTGAAACAATCTTTATTGTATAAAGTACTATTAAAAAATACAGGTGACATCTTGACATTCAGGAACGAAAGAAGGAACTGTTTTTATGATGGAGTCACTGAACTAATTACTCAACCATTTCGCTCAAATACACTGAGATTCAGTCAGGAACAAAACACTGTGGCCTGGTTTCACAGACAGGGCTTAGATTAAGCCTGGACCTTAGTTCAGTTAGGACATTTAAGTAGCTTTTATAAGCATGCCTTAAAAAAAACATTACTGGTGTGCATCTTGAGACTAAACAATAGCAATATTTTAAGATATGTAAGTGGAAGTTGTTTTCAGTTAAAAAAAAGCTCAAACTTACATTTTAGTCTGGGACTAGGCTTAAACTTTATTGTGAACCCGGGTGTGTTCCTTGATTCACAAAGGTTGATTCTTCAAATGAATCAATTTTGAATTATTGTTACTGCTGGAGTGAAAATAGACTGTTAGTAAAAGGTGAAAACTGTGTCTAAAATAAGCAATTTTAGCTTCTATTTTATTTAAGTTTTGTTTAAAAGCACTTATTAAATACATTCACTTAATTGTATTATTTTAATTTAGTAAAGTATGCAAACTGGATCTTGGAACTACAATGTCAATATAGGTACGTTTCAAAAACAAATCTCATTTGCAATTCCAGAAGTCTGTTTGCCCATTTTGTTTAACTTCCACAAAAAATAGACTTCCTCTTGATTGTGGAAAACAATTAGTTTACTATAGGTATTACCAAATGTCCCTCATTTGCTATTTTAAGTTGTTGTTGTTGTTGTTGTTGTTGTTGTTGTGGGGACGTTAAGAATCTCTTACAAGGGAACAATCCCAAATACAATTCAAAATGCAAACAAACAAACAAACAAACAAACAAAAAACAAATACAAAAACTTGAGTAAATCATCTATACAAATTAAGGCATTTTACTTGATTAAGGTATGTGAATATTTTTCATTGAAAAATGCATCAAATTACTAATAATTGGGGAACCCATCAAAAAACTCCATTATGAATCAATCTCAGAATAATTTTGGCAGCATAACAGAATAATTTATTTTACCGTGGAGACCCACTTACCTGAGCGCAAACCTTAGTGAAGTATCAATTGTAACATTTAGTTTGTCCATGAAGGACACTATACATTAATTTTAAAAATATTCAAGGACTTCACAATCATGAATCACAATCAGTGTGTAATTTTAAAATATAATTTACCGTGGAGAGCCGCTTACCTGAGACAGAAATGTTGATGGGATTCTGATATGTGTAAAGCATACCCGGTGTTTTTGTTTCCACCCTGAAGAAGTAATTGTCTGAATGATTGTTCATGATATCGTAGAAAACAGTGGTACAATCACGCTGACTAAGATTTCCAAGTATCTCTATACGACTGAATCCTTTGATGATGTTTGAACTTCCATTAAAAACTACCAAACTCCCTTCTTTGAGAAATTCATGAATCTTCTTTATCCAGACACCAGATATATATTCTGTGCCAGTAAACTTGATCTCTGAGCCATTAAATCTACAAGGTATCTGCACACAAGAGCCGCTCAGTGCCGTTATCCTTTCAGGCAATTCTGATTTAGCAAGTTCTGAAAAAAGTAAAGTAATATAAACAAACACTTTAAAACTTTGTTTCACATGGTGTAACAGGAAAGCTTTTTGATTATATTCATTTGTTTTACAGCACTATAGGAAGTGACTCACCTGAAGATACCAGTACAAGTTCATTGGAGAAGAACAGAAAAACCGTGAAAGGAAAAACAGACATCTCAAGTGCTGTAGGAACAAGAACACAAACATAAAAACAATACTTTTTAAATCTACAAAGATGCTTCACATATACATGCCACACTTTCTTGACAGACACAAGACTGCGAACATTTGAGCATTGGATAGTCTGAAATGTGTTCAAGGAGACAATAAAACTACAGAAGCCTCACCTACAGCAGTCTGTCATTCATTCAGAGTAAAACAGAAGTCCAGCACGATTTCCTCACAGAACTGTGGATTTCTGTGAACCTGACTACTGGTTTTCAGACACAGTCATGATGGAGAAGTTAACTCTTTCCAGAAGTCCTCATGTGTCCTTTCAATAGGAGAAGCATTTAACATTAATATGAACCAAATGCCAAACTCTGTAAAACATGCATATCACATGACCTTTTACATTTACTTAAATCCTTTTTGTACTTCAGCACTAGAATATCATGTAACAGCATTTTTTTGTCGTTGTTGTTCTTTGTCTACATTAATACACTGTCTGTTGCACTTCCTCATGCAAACCTGTTTATCAGCCCATCATCAAAGAACAGAGAGGCTTTATTACAGAGTTGAAGGGGTGGATTCTGGAATCCACTGCTGCTTCAATATATTTATATATTTTGAGCGATTTTTCTCAAAATGATCTTTTTAAATAATGAATTATTTAGAATGACTAACTTCAACTTATGTTAAAGCCTTTAATTTCATTTTCATTTTCAAACACTAGAAAATACTGATGTATATTGTCTGTACCTCTGACTGAGAGAAAACTACAACTTATCAGTGTGTTTTGGGAAAGTTTCCTGTTCAGTGCAGAGCTCACATCAACTACAGCCTTGAAGAAACTGTGAATCATGTGTATCTATGTATGTGCTATAAGTGTTCTGTAAAGGTCTGTTATGGGGACTGTTGTCATCTGGACTGGAGACCTGAAGGCGCCTAGGCCTGACCTAGAAGGACATTCTGTCCCTAACTTCAGGGTCCGATCGTCAGCATCATAATGGAAGGAGATACGCTTCTGACTATCTATCCATGTGTGGAAAATTACCAGTTTTGTCTAGTTTTCTTAACCAATCAGAATCTTAGCAATGATGTAGTTAGTGCACTCTTTTACAGTATAATTGTTGTGGAAATGTGAATGTACAAAAAGAGGAGGAGACAGAGAGCGGCCTAAGAACTCCTTGTGAGACTTGAAGCTGCTTCTGCTGATGAAACCGCAAACTATTCTTTATTAAAATTTTCTTCAATTTATTTTTTTTTAAACTCTGACTCCAGGTCTTCATTTATCATATCTGGTCTTTTGGGTCTTTAACTGTAAAATCCCCTACAGTGTTAATGATTACAGTTCTGAAATAATAGTACTTTATGGCATAGTTAGTAAAGCTTGTTTCTGCCACGGAATACTAAAAATTCTCACAATTCTTTTTTATCAGTATTACAAGTTTATATCTCGCAATTCTTTATAACACGCAAATGTGACTCTCAACTCACAATCGCAAGTTTATATCACACAATTATAGGAAAAATGTCAGAACTGCGAGATGTAAACTCGCAATTGCAAGAAAAAAAAGTCAGAATTGTGAGATGAAATGTCTCATTTACCTGTTTTACTTTTTTGCTCAGTGGAGGAAACATGCTTCTGTAGGGTTAGAGATCTGGGTAGGTAAAATATATAGGCTTAACCTGCAGTAGGGCTGGAACAAAAATATATGAATCTAATCAGCCGGTTGTTTAGATATCTTAAAGTTGAGAAGGACTCAACCCAGCAGAAATTCTTCAAAACAATCCAAACAAAACATGATATCATTAAATAGTTATCTTTATTCAGAATGGCACAGACAATCAGGGCATTTAAAGCATAAATCCCTCAAGCTAAGTAAAATACTTATTGGCCATTTTCTCATGTTTTGCTCATTTGGTTCATCAGGGGTTTTTTTAATTGTCTGTTCCAGGAGTACATACTGAATTGAGGAAAAAGGCATTTAAATTTGCTGCTCACTCTGCCTGGAATTGCTTCTTAGGGAGCTGGTTTCATTGGATATTTTTAAAAGGATTCTAAACAGCTTGGCTGTAAATGTTTTAACTAGTTATGTATTGATATTCTTTTTTCATTTATATTTTATTGATTTAACTTGCTTTACAAAAACAACTACAATATGCAAAAATATAATAAAAAAAGATACAAAAGAAGTGTTAAAGGAGGGGGATGGCCTGCTGTGGGCCTCAATTCTCACACCACACTTAAACCCCAACACACACACAGGTGAGATCACTCCAACATATGAAGCTTGGCACTCAATGTGGACACCATTAAATGACAGCAACCCTCCCATATTCATCTTCTATTCACCGTGGAAACAGATGCTAAAAAAAAAGCTGCCATTCTACTTCCTTCTTTTTTTAATTTACATAACTTACTTACTCGCCACCTATTTTGTGGTTGTGTAATCACTTTTTCAATCTTTATATTGAATAAGTCATCTTTACTCACTGAGAATAAGAATTATTTTTTTTGTTTGATGCTAAATATTTAATAAGATATCACATATGTATTTTATAATAGAAATTATAGTACAGAAAATGCTCTGTTATAAAAAGGAAAAAAGCAGATCCATGTGTGAGATTACAATAAAATAAATATATATATTAGAAATCAATAAAATATTTAAACATTATAACAGTAATTTATATATGTATGTATGTATGTATATATAATGTACAGTCGTGGCCAAAAGTTTTGAGAATTCCATAAATATTAGTTTTCACAAAGTTTGCTGCTAAACTGCTTTTAGATCTTTGTTTCAATTGTTTCTGTGATGTACTGAAATATAATTACAAGCACTTCATACGTTTCAAAGGCTTTTATCGACAATTGCATGACATTTATGCAAAGAGTCAGTATTTGCAGTGTTGGCCGTTCTTTTTCAGGACCTCTGCAATTCGACTGGGCATGATCTCAATCAACTTCTGGGCCAAATCCTGACTGATAGCAACCCATTCTTTCATAATCACTTCTTGGAGTTTGTCAGAATTAGTGGGTTTTTGTTTGTCCACCCGCCTCTTGAGGATTGACCACAAGTTCTCAATGGGATTAAGATCTGGGGAGTTTCCAGGCCATGGACCCAAAATTTCAACGTTCTGGTCCCCGAGCCACTTAGTTATCACTTTTGCCTTATGGCACGGTGCTCCATCGTGCTGGAAAAGGCATTGTTCTTCACCAAACTGTTGTTGGATTGTTGGAAGAAGTTGCTGTTGGAGGGTGTTTTGGTACCATTCTTTATTCATGGCTGTGTTTTTGGGCAGAATTGTGAGTGAGCCCACTCCCTTGGATGAGAAGCAACCCCACACATGAATGGTCTCAGGATGCTTTACTGTTGGCATGACACAGGACTGATGGTAGCGCTCACCTTTTCTTCTCCTGACAAGCCTTTTTCCAGATGCCCCAAACCATCGGAAAGGGGCTTCATCGGAGAATATGACTTTGCTCCAGTCCTCAGCAGTCCATTCACGATACTTTCTGCAGAAGATCAATCTGTCCCTGATGTTTTTTTTTGGAGAGAAGTGGCTTCTTTGCTGCCCTTCTTGACACCAGGCCATCTTCCAAAAGTCTTGGCCTCACTGTGCGTGCAGATGCGCTCACACCTGCCTGCTGCCATTCCTGAACAAGCTCCGATCCCGCAGCTGAATCCTCTTTAGGAGACGATCCAGGCACTTGCTGGACTTTCTTGGACGCCCTGAAGCCTTCTTTACAAGAATTGAACCTCTTTCCTTGAAGTTGCTGATGATCCTATAAATTGTTGATTTAGGTGCAATCTTAGTAGTACAATATCCTTGCCTGTGAAGCCATTTTTATGCAACGCAATGATGGCTGCACATGTTTCTTTGCAGGTCACCATGGTTAACAATGGAAGAACAATGATTTCAAGGATCGCCCTCCTTTTAACATGTCAAGTCTTCCATTCTAACCCAATCAGCCTGACATAATGATCTCCAGCCTTGTGCTCGTCAACATTCTCACCTGAGTTAACAAGACGATTACTGAAATGATCTCAGCAGGTCCTTTAATGACAGCAATGAAATGCAGTGGAAAGGTTTTTTTGGGATTAAGTTCATTTTCATGGCAAAGAAGGACTATGCAATTCATCTTATCACTCTTCATAACATTCTGGAGTATATGCACATTGCTATTATAAAAACTTAAGCAGCAACTTTTCCAATTTCCAATATTTATGTAATTCTCAAAACTTTTGGCCACGACTGTATATATAAAGCACTATTGTATATATGTATGTATATTATATAATATTGTATATATAACTAAATATAACTATATTTATAAACTAAATGTGACTATATAACAAATTTAGTTACATTAATATAATATTAATTAAATAACATGCATCTGAATACCTCTTAAGCAATCTAACCCTGGAACATAACCTGAGAGTAAGTTGCTATGGTTACTTACATACCCTGGAAGTTACCTCCATTTTTGGAACTGAAAGTTGAGGTTATCAGCTTATGTACTCCTAAACATACCTGGGTATGTCACATAACCTACTTTCTGGAATACCCCCCTGGTTGATATTATTATTAAACATTGTTCCTGTGTATCCCATCGTTGTGCTCCTCCTTAACCCACAAGAAGGTAAAAGACAAATTTGTACCAGATGTGTAAAATAATGAGGAACAAAAGAAATTCTCAGAACTCCAATAGATTTACACAATCTGAGAAAGTCAAAAAGCTTTAGATTTTGGCCGACTATTATATTTAACCCTCCTAAATCTCTGCTATTTAATTTAATATATTAGAAAATAATCCATTTCTGTGAGTCCATATAATACATGTGGATTGTAACCCGGCAGTTGGTCTGGAGCATTTTTTAAGTGTCTTTAGGACTTAATTTGTGTTTATCTATAGAAAGAAAGTAATATGCGGCGCGGTCATGCAGATTTGCACTTCGCAACATCAGGAAAATCCGTCCCTTCCTTCCTGACACAACTGCTTGTCCAGGCCCTGATCATTTCAAGGCTTGATTACTGCAATGCTCTTCTGGCTGGTCTGCCGTCAAGTGCAATCAAACCTCTTCAAATGATCCCGAACGCTGCTGCACGTCTTGTCTTCAACGAGCCTAAGAGAGCCCACGTCACGCCCCTCTTCATCTCTCTGCACTGGCTACCCCTCGCTGCTCGCATCAAGTTCAAGGCGCTGATGCTTGCTTACAGATCCACCACAGGCTCTGCACCTTCCTACCTCCACACACTGCTACAACGCTACGTCCCCACCAGAAGCCTGCGATCACTAAAGGAGCGAAGGCTTGTGGTACCGTCACAGAGAGGCACAAAATCACTCTCCAGAACATTCTCCTTCACTGCTCCCTGCTGGTGGAATGATCTCCCTACTTGCATCAGGAACGCAGAATCCCTGGCAATATTCAAGAGACAGCTGAAAACTCATCTCTTCCGTGAACACTTGATCCCCTCATAAAAAAAAAAATTAAAAAAAACCCTATCCTTCCCTTGTCCCTTCCTACTCTAGCTTATGGTACTGAGCAATGTATGAAACTTGTATTGTGAGTACTTCCTGTGTTATTTGCCAATTCATGAAGAATCGCTTGTTTGTTTTCCTCACTTGTAAGTCGCTTTGGATAAAAGCGTCTGCTAAATGACTAAATGTAAATGTAAATATGCATCTGGAATGACATGAGGGTGAGTACAATATAGGAGAATTTTTATTTTAAGGTGAACTATCCCCTTTAACATTCATATGCTTTTGGTATGCAAATACAAGATCAGCATACACTAATAAGAATAAAGTACAACCTCTTGTGTATTTGTGCACTGTGTTTGTTTTAATCTAGAACTCTAAAGAAATTTAAATATTTGCACAATATCAGGTGTCTGAAGATCAAGATCCCAGTCATCTATAGGTGACGTGTCTGAACTAAAGATTCTTGTGTGAAAGGGACAGTGGATCTCTGGCACTACCACTCCACCTCTGGGTCAGCATCAGAATTTTGTTTATGGAAAAGTTGCTCCACTCCCTGGAAAACGAGAAAGGAGATGTATTATAATCTTACAACACAAACTCCCACACAACACACTGCATACTTAACATATAATGCTTATTTAAAACAAATTTGTATATGTATAATATACACACACACACATACACAAATTTGTTTTATATAAACATATATATGTTTCATTCATAATTATTTGCAAGTAATAGGTTTTGTATTTGAAAAAATATTTATTATCATTAAACACAACTTTTACCCTTAAATATGATCTAATCGAAGACTGTAATATGCATAAGCAGGTCCTGTAATGATTGGGCTAAATCAAGACAACACTGCTGTACAATATTGTGGGCTCTAAATGTGCTCTAAAATACATCTCCTGATGAAAAAGCAAAAGCAAGTACTTACTGGTTTATTTAAAACCTAAAAAATAATAACTTACCGCGAGTATCCAGTATCCTGATGACGACGATGATTGATGTTAATGATGATTATATCATTCGTCTGTGCTATTCCTAAGAAGTCATCTCAACATAGTGTAGCAGCAGATAAAATAATATACAAATATACATTCACACGATCCGTAGTGATGTTACGTCTGACACCGACGCTCCGAAGCTTGCTTCAAACTCGAACGGTCCATGCAATGAACCACTGCTTCGGAGCTTGCATAGACATATACACTAGACGTCGCCTGGGGGCTCTCAACATGCGTCAAAAGCCCCGCCATCTTGGAACAGGGCTCTTGTCACAGGAAGTGTCATCAGTAACGCTGCTCCCTCTCCGCCTGCATAGACATATACACTAGACGTCGCCTGGGGGTTCTCAGCATGCGTCAAAAGCGCCGCCATCTTGGAACAGGGGTCTTGTCATAGGAAGTGGCTCAGTAACCACCTGTACTTTTGAATTTATGGACGATACCGGACTTTTGTGCTGCGTATGGGTGTTCAAACGAAAGAAATCTTAAAACCAGACAGCAAGGGATTACATTTCACAAGTGAGAACGTGTTTGATGATGTTGAATGTTACGAAATTATATTTCTGGTTACGTTGGTTTGTTTCAGTCCCGCAGCTAATCCATGCTAGTTACCCATTAGTTTATGACAGTGAGGAAAACCGACAATGAACAGAATGTATTTATATCAATGTAATGTGATCGTAAGATGTTGTAAATGTGGACAGTTGATTTGGTCTGGCGCTGTGTGTCCGAGTTCAGTCTCAGTCTATTTCCAGCTACAGTTGTGTTCAAAATTATTCAACCCCCACTGAAATTGATTGTTTTGGCCGATTTGACATTGATTTTGATCATTCAGTCATCCTGCTTACAATTAAATCAAAGAGGCACGTGTAGGTCAGACAAATATAACATAACATTTATAATGAAATAACCACAAATGTCTTTTCTCTGCTCACATCATTATCAGTTTTATTCAACCCCCAAGTGACATTCAATCTTAATACTTAGTACAACATCCTTTTACAGTTATAACAGCTTTTAAACGTGAAGCATAGCTTGACACAAGTGTCTTGCAGCGAGCTACGGGTATCTTCGCCCATTCATCATGGGCAAAAGCCTCCAGTTCAGTCACATTCTTAGGCTTGCGCACTGCAACTGCTTTCTTTAAGTCCCACCAGAGGTTCTCAATCGGATTTAAGTCTGGTGACTGCGATGGCCATTTCAAAATGTTCCAGCCTTTAATCTGCAACCATGCTCTAGTGGACTTGGAGGTATGCTTGGGATCATTGTCCTGTTGAAAGGTCCAACGTCTCCCAAGCCTCAGGTTTGTGACGGACTGCATCACATTGTCCTCCAATATCTCCTGGTACTGAAGAGAATTCATGGTACCTTGCACACGCTGAAGCTTCCCAGTACCTGCAGAAGCAAAACAGCCCCAAAGCATGATTGACCCCCCGCCATGCTTCACAGTAGGCAAGGTGTTCTTTTCTTCATAGGCCTTGTTCTTCCTCCTCCAAACATAGCGTTGATCCATGGGCCCAAACAGTTCTAATTTTGTTTCATCAGTCCAGAGAACACTATCCCAAAACTTCTGTGGTTTGTCCACATGACTTTTGGCATACTGCAGTCGACTCTTCTTATTCTTTGGAGACAGCAAGGGGGTGCGCCTGGGAGTTCTGGCATGGAGGCCTTCATTACGCAGGGTGCGCCGTATTGTCTGAGCAGAAACTTCAGTACCTACATCTGACAAATCTTTTCTCAGTTCCTCAGCAGTCACACGGGGACTTTTCTCCACTCTACGCTTCAGGTAACGCACAGCAGTCGAAGTCAGCATTTTCTTTCTGCCACGACCAGGTAGCGTTTCAACAGTGCCCTTTGCCTTGAATTTGCGAATGATGCTTCCTATGGTGTCTCTTGGTATGTTTAACATCTTTGCAATCTTCTTATAGCCATTGCCCTTCCTGTGAAGAGTAATCACCTCTTCTCTTGTCTTCCTGGACCATTCTCTTGACTTCACCATGTTTGTAACCACACCAGTAAATGTCTAGAAGGAGCTGAGTATCACAGTCATTTTAAAGCTGCCTAATTGGTGCTTATTAGGCTTTATTGCTGCTCCCTGACATCCACAGGTGCTTTCAATACCTGATTGAAAACACTTCAATGGACCTCTGTTCTTCAGAGTGGTAGTCTTTAAGGGGTTGAATAATTGTGTCAATGAAGAATTCACAAAAGAAACATTTACTACTTTATTACAAAACCAATTGATGTCATTTTAGTTGCATATGCTTCTTTAAGAAGTCCTTGTAGGATTTCATTCTGAATTCAATTACAAATGTACTCTAAATTCTCTAAAACCATTTACAGCATTGGGGGGTTGAATAATTTTGAACACAACTGTAGCATTCTGGGCTAACGGAGATGAGTCTTAAGTTAAAACAAATAAACAAGTTTAACCAAACACACTAGTTCTGGCTGTTTACTCCGATTGTATCTGATGAGATCCGACATGATGGGGAAAAACAGAAACTGTTTACAACAACAAAAAACCGGGAACAAACCCTTTCAGCCAGCTTTACTCTGCTCCGTGTCCCTGAAGACACTAAATACCCTGGACTTGTGGATTTGTTTTGTTTGTAGATTCCGAAGCTCTTAATTAGGACATTAAAAATTGACCCATGCTTTTTTACTTAAAGACTCAACTTTATGTATATTTAGTAAGATTCCCTTATCTGTCAAACATGTTTTATTAGATTGTCCTGGACTGAACACGAGCAGATGCTCTTTTATGAAGTTACTTCACATCTTTAATGAGATTATGCCTGAAAAGGTTTTTGATTTTTTTTATCATGTTAATTAAAAAAAAAAAAAAAAGTATAACATGACTTGCTGTTTATTTGTTTTGTTTTTATTGTGTTTATATGATATTTGTGTTTTTGTAATTTAATTTTTGCCATGAAAATATCTTTGATTGCTGACATGGCATTAAATAAAATACTCTGAATCTGTTTGTAGATTCCCACGTGATAAACAGAGACATCAATGATAAACGTTCCTCTCAAATTTGTGATTTTCTTCCACCAGCAAATTGCTTTGTGTATCATATTTAATAAAGCAATACAATTTGAATGTTTAAATTAACATGTATAGTCACAACATTGTAGCAATTTTGCATGCAGTAGTCTAAGGAAAGTAGCGATAGCTCATTCGAAGTTTACTCAAGTGGAAGAATGTGCTTAATAAACTAGCACCATGCATTATATTTTTAAAAAGTAGATAATCTTAATAGTCAAAACCTTAAATTTCTCTGGACTCAATGATAAATACATGTCTGACCGTTGGAACGAACCAAAAAAACCCCTAGAAAATCGCATTCATGACGATTTATGGTGATTTTATTTCTGTTAGACCGTTGCCTACATTGACGCTGATGCATTAAAGAGGAGGAGTCCCCTGTTCCAAGATGGCGGCGCTATTGACGCATTCGTTCCAATGAAATTCCATAGCCAGGCGACGTCTAGTGTATATGTCTATGCGGAGCTTGTATCATTACGTCACTAGTCACGTGAAAATGACGTCTGAAGCAAACACACTGCTTCACTCCTGTAGTGAACCACCTGAGTGCTCTGACAGCCCAATCCAGTGTTGACAGGTTTGAAACCTGGCGGCAGTATTTCTTATAAAAGTGAAGCCAAACCATGGCAACACCGTAGCCGGTGTTTGGATTGGCGTTTTTTTTATTATTTATTTTTATTATTAATTAGAGAACATATGAACGTTGTATCAAACACAGAAACTTAAAAAAACCCTCTGCTGCATTAGGGGCCGTTCACATATCGCGTCTTTTCCGCGCGCATATTCATTATATCCTAAGTAGGAGCGCGGGAACTGCGCGCAAAATGGATGCGGACCGGCGCGCTCGTTTTTTCCATGCGCGCCTGTGCCGCGGCGAGATGAAAACATCTCCGCCGCGACCAACCGATCATCTTCGACCTTTCCGTAACAAAACACGGAAATCTCAGCCGAACAGCTGATCATAGCTGTACAGGGGGTTGTTATATCTAATTTCCATAAATATATCTAGTAGTAAAGCTAAAGCAAGGGCTAAAAATCTATTTATCCCTTGCTTAAACTTCCTCATGGTCGTGGAGAGCACAGTTCATGGTTGCATAGCAACCACAGACGCAATAGAAGCGCGAGCTCCCGAACGCTTGCAAAAGAAGGAGGAAGCAACGCGGCCGCGCTTTACACGCGTCTTTTCCGCGCGCATATTCATTATATCCTATGTAGGCGCGCGGTAACCGCGCGCGAAATGGAAGCGACGCGCATGCGGTCCGGCGCGCTCGTTTTTTCCATGCGCGCCTGTGCCGCGGCGAGATGAAAACATCTCAACTTTTCACAATGTTGAAATGAATGAATGACAAGAGCTCTTGGACAAGTTTGTGAAATTCTCCATGTTTTTGACGTTTTTGAAGGATCGGGTGCACCCAAACACTGCGGGAGTTTTTCTTCTCCATAAATAAATCCTGTACAAGAGCTTCTGCAAGGGCTTTTCGGTGATGGGAATCCATTTAAACTTCTGCGTAGTAGTGGAGAGTGTTGTTCACAGACGCTACAGAAGCGCGAGCTCCCGAACGCTTGCTAAAAGAAGGAGGAAACGACGCGGCCGCGCTTTCCACGCGTTTATAGGCGCGATATGTGAACGGCCCCTTATACAAGTACAGCCAGTTACACAAGCACATCCTTTTCAACATAGAAAAATATCAGTCCACCAGTTAACAAGTTATAGAGTTCTGCTTCCCACAGCTAAACAAGATAAAGCTTTCACAGATGATACTGCCCTGCTAAAAAAACATAGAAACCATTACAGAAATTCTATTGGGTTTAATGGTTTTCATGTACATTTTCTCATGAAATGGTGGTCTCTGTGGCTGTGTGGCGGATTCTATTGGTAGGGGCATTAAATCCTAATGGAATATGTCCCAAACACACAGCATAAAAATAATTCTGCAGTGGTTTAAATGGTAAAAGCCAATGGTTCCTATTGGTATTTTAATAGAAAGAATTTAGATTTTCTGTGATGGTTTCCAACGTTTTTAAAGCTGGTCTGATCTCCTGTCCTTGTCTAAAGAAATAATTACACACACACACATCATGCTTAATGTTATTATCATCAATGTTGCTCTTAAAAAAGGCTCTTAAAAGAGCTTTTGGGGTTTGGTATTGCTCTTAAAAGAGCATTTGGGGTGGCTCTTAAAAGGCTCTTAAAAGAGCTTTTGGGGTTTGGTATTGCTCTTAAAAGAGCATTTGGGGTGGCTCTTAAAAGGCTCTGAAAAGAGCCTTTACGGTTTGGTGTGGCTGATACAGACGCGGGTTTAGGCGCGCTCTCCGCGGATGCGGCGGGGCAGCTGGATGTCTTTGGGCATGATGGTGACCCTCTTGGCGTGGATGGCGCAGTGTCCTCAAACAGACCGAGCAGATAAGCCTCGCTGGACTCCTGCAGGGCAATGACGGCGGAGCTCTGGAAGCGCAGATCCGTCTTGAAATCTTGAGTGATTTCTGTCACCAGACGCTGGAAGGACAGTTTGCGGATCAGCAGCTCGGTGGACTTCTGATAACGGCGGATCTCTTTGAGGGCCACGGTCCCGGGCCTGTACCGATGGGGATTCTTGACGCCGCCAGTGGCCGGAGCGCTCTTACGGGCGGCTTTAGTAGCGAGCTGCTTCCTCGGAGCTTTACCACCGGTGGATTTACGAGCCGTCTGCTTGGTTCTTGCCATTGCTGCAATTGACTTCTTTCTTCTTCGTGCTTGAGCTGGAAAAGCTGCTCTGTGAAATACGCCTACGTTTAAAGCATTGGACCGCCACGCGCTGAAGGTGTCACGAGGACGCAGGCCATGTGATTGGCTAATGTGTGACGCCTACGCGTGAGTGCTAGCCAATGACTGCGTGTTTCCTCTTTTCAAACAAGTGGGGGTTTCCCTCTCCAGTTGATCAAGCAAGCGTGTACATAACATGGGTTTTATACTCAAATTGTTGTATTTATTTATTTGTTCTGAAATACTCACCCTAATTGCCAGTGGTTGGGCAGATCTGGAGCAGAACCAAATGACATTACAGTCCATATAAGAGCACTGCAGTCTGACAGGTTTGCTATCCGTCCAGTAAAAAGCGTGCGGCCGTTATCATAAAAACATTAGCATTGACCAATTTCTTTTACTCTGACGCTAATGCATTTCTTTTTACGGTGGGTGTTATAATATTCAATACTACGGAGCCCCTAAAGGGACGTGGTGGTGGGGAAAAAATGGGATGGGAGGAATTTTTTTTAAAGAAATCCCTCGCAAAGATGTTTGCGTTCGCACGCAAAGATATTATCCTTCCTTTGCAAAACCTGTTGTGAGCTCGGACAAAACCTTCCTGTTTAATGTCCCTCTGGCTGGCAGTAGTGTTTATTAAGTCAGCTCGAGCATTAATACACACAAATAATTTCATTCTAAAAATCATTTAGAATTTGAGTTTTGCGTGGGAACGCAAACATCTTTGCGAGGGAACGCAAAGTTTTGCATGGGAAAGCAAAAGATTTCGTTAAAAAAAATTCCTCCCATCCCATTTTTTTTCCCACCACCACCTCCCTTTAGGGGCTCCGTACAATACATTATGAGAGCATAGTAGACATAACGGTTAATATTAGAGACCCAGTGGGGATCATCATGTGCTTTTAACAGGAATGCAGATTGTGACTCATACGATTACATTTGTAATTGTCGATGTAGAGCAATGATGCATTTAACAGGTTTGATGGGTCATTTTTGTTCTCCCTTTAATCACAAGATTTTGATGTCTTTATATATGGTCAAAGAAAAAGGCTCTCTGTCAGATAAAATGGTGGCTCTTAAAAGAGCCTTTGAGTTTCGAAAAACACTTGAGCCCGTTTATTTGGATTTGGCGGGTTTCTCGGTCTTCTTGGGCAGCACTCCGCCCAGAAGCTTGTTCAACTCTTCGTCGCTGCGCACCGCCAGCTGCAGATGGCGGGCGATGATGCGGGTCTTCTTGTTGTCCGAGCGGCATTTCCCGCCAACTCCAGGATCTCAGCGGTAAGATATTCGATGGTTTCGAGGTACTGGCTTTAAGCGAACGTTCTAGTCGCCCATTGGTTAACAGTCTGTTAAGATTTCAAGCCAATCACTGAACTTCCCTCCAACACACACCACCAAACCCCACCCCCCTTGCAGTATTTTAGACTTGAAAAAGAACATTTAAAATTCAAACTAAAGTTTGCACAACAATCAAATACACATTTTTACTCACCAGAGGTTGTCTAAAATATCTCTTTGATTGTGACTGAAATTGAGAATGTAATGTTGAGCTTTTGATAAATATATCATTCAGTTGTCTTACCTACAGTTGCGCTAGCTACATGAACCTGCAAATTTGTTGCTTTGCTTTAATAGTCATAACTCCATATCACATAGTCATATTAACACTCTCAACATGATTCCTATGGCATAGGTCATTTCTAAAATGTGCTTGCTTATGTTAAAATGTTTTAGCCTCTGAATAAGATGCAATCTCTGCATTGTCTTTTTAAAAACATTGCACATTTTCAACAAAAATCAAATGACTGTCTTTAAATGTTCCTAAATATTTAAACTAATAACGGTTTCCACCCAGTATTCATCGATTACCAACAGTTGCAATTGTTCAGAGATTTCACATTTGTTTCTACTAATCACTAATCCCTTAGTTGTATTCACATTTGTCTCATTTGCACTCAGTTTGCACCAATTCAGAAGGGAATTCATATAACCATGATACAATCTATTCCTTTGTACAAAAGGCTGAAGAGTGTCAAATTGTCAGAGTATTTGATTAAACTAAAATATGAATCTTGAATTTTGGGATCAAGTAAACTCTGTCAAAGACCATCTATCTTAATTGCTGGACTAAAATCTATAAATACAATTCAAGGTCAAAAATGATTTAGCAGAGTGGCATTAGATATTTTACGTACAGGAATAATATTTGATCATGTACATCAACTTGGAACATCCTTATTATTAAACAGGAGCAGAAACAGCTGGGTAAAAAACACCAGTCAATTGAAATCCACAATCATTTAACTCTGACCCTTTAATCCATCTGGACCTGGGGCCCGTTTCAGAAAGGAGGTTAAGTGAAAAAAAGTTTATATCAAACTTGAGGAAGCAGGCTAAGTCAAGCCCGTTTCTGAAAGGAAGGTGACTTATACTAAGACAGTATATTCTAACTTACACTTATGCAAGTGCAAGACAAGTGCCAGTCACCCTTTAGTTTACAAGCTGTTAAGATTTTAAACCAATCACTGAACTTCCCTCCAAAACCCACCCCATTCAGCCGGGATCGATTATGCATTTTTTTAACGTGACGTCACATCTATAGTAACGCCTACCTGGAAGGATAAACGATGCCCGCCATTTATTTTTTTACCACTTTTTTGTACTAAGCACTAATGCTAAAACTCTGGGCTAGTCTGTTTACCTGTATATAGTATCTGTGGTGTTCATTCAATAAACACTCTGAATCAAGTATATAAACTGGTGTGTAGCCTCTTTATTTGTTCAGCAGTGAACTTCCGGGAAGCACTTATTTCCAGGGATTTCACGACAGCGTAACAGATATTGCGTCATTGGGCAGGCGTGGCCTATTTGATCATTTGCATAGGTCAACGATCATGCGCAGATTGGGAGCAAAGGCGTTTGCTTAAATTGCTTCAGATAACGAAATCTTGGGTGTTTTTCAAATTACATTCATACTGTTACAACTTAAGATAACCTTTCCGCAATTGCCAGTGTTTCGTGACATTCATAATCTTATAACTTCAGATACCAGTCCGCGATCACGAGTGTTTCGTGTCAAATTACATGAATTCTGTTGTAACTTCAGATACCTGTCCTGATCACAGGTGTTTTGTGTCAAATTACATTAATAATGTTAAAATTACATTAATTCTAATTTGACACAAAACACCTGTGATCAGGACAGGTATCTGAAGTTACAACAGAATTCATGTAATTTTAACATCTGTGTCTTGTCTTGTCGCTGTCACTTTGTTGCACTGTGGAGCTTCTGTCACTAAAAAAAAATTCCTAGAATGTGTAAACATACCTGGCAATAAAGACTGTCATCAGACCTGTTATTAGAAAAAAAGACAA
The DNA here is from genome assembly GCA_037194245.1 of Opsariichthys bidens. Lineage (NCBI taxonomy): Eukaryota > Metazoa > Chordata > Actinopteri > Cypriniformes > Xenocyprididae > Opsariichthys > Opsariichthys bidens. The sequence continues at coordinate 2,162,835 of CM074301.1, read as the reverse complement.
TTCAAATTAAAAATGAAAGAAAAACAGAAAATGATAAGACAAGCAGAGCATGAATTACAGTAATAAATATGTTGCTCAGTTAGTTTGTCAGTTAATGCTTTAACTAAAGTTATGAAATGAGACCTTATTTTAAAGTGCTACCTATTGTCTTCTTACATTTCATATTTCTCTATACACAGAATTATACTGTATTTATTTTAATGTATTTTCTGTAGTGAATATATCTGAAACACGATAATTTCCTTATATCATGGTAAAAAAAAAAGTTCACAAGATATTTGCATAACAGAGAAACTTATATGGACTGTTAAATTTCCAAACAGTGTAAGATGTGCCTGATGCACGCTTGTGACTTTCCAGAAGATGTTTCAGTTCTTCTTCTGAAGAAACCGTTCCTGTGATGTACATGTTTTGAAATTTGTTGGGAGCCAGTCTGAAACAAAGTTAATAATAAAGGCAATTAATAAAGTACAAAAAGTATATTTAGAGAGGTTCACTTTTGTCAACATGATCTTGACACCATTGTGTGTGAACTGAACTGAGCTGGACGATTATATCACCGTTGTCTCTAGTAGATATATAGATGAATTAACTAAATTAATCACTATTGATTTTTACAATGGAATGAATCAATATTGAATGTATTTAAGCTGGACAGTTACACCATTTTTACACCATGTGACATGACTTGACTATAGTAAAAGTGTAGCAAACGTTTTCTTCGGCGGATTGATTACCATTGGTATAACCATGGTTTTAATACAATTACCATGGTTGAGCTATGGTTAGTTTATCAAAACCATGATTATTTTGTGCTTATGGACTAACGATACAATAACCATGTTGCTTTTATTTGTAGTAAACTTACAATAAAACGCAAGAAGGGAACTGACTTTTCTGCACGTTATAATTTTTTGGTTGTTTATTTGTTTTCGAAAATGGTTTAACTGGAAGATCATAAAACATAGAAATAGCTAACATTACCTGCACGACTCTTTCGTCCTTCATTATCCATCGAGGTATGATTATTTCTCTTTATCCATCAGAATTGATCCAGTGTAGGACTGGAAATGCCCGCGCAAAAAAAAAGAAAACAGTATTCTGTGCATGATCGGTGACCTCTCAATTATTTTTTTTCAAAAGAGGGCGTTTTCCCAAGACCTCTTGAAACGCCGTTTTACGTCGTGGTAATGAAACCCCTGGATTTTAGTGAATCCCGTGGAGGGATATTGTGAGTGACGTCAAATAGGTCATGTGACTTTTACAACAGTTGTCGACGCCCCTGCTAAGTGGTGTTCAACTAGGTCGTTCAGCCATTCGCAGTCTGACTCTGACGTCACATGTACAGAATGTCACCCTTGTGGGTTATTTTATGCGCATTGCTGTTGTATACATTCATGGTGTAAAGCGCAGACAAGGATCCACCATCATTCTGACTGACTGGGTGGTTGGCACCAGTCTGCAGTGTTTTACCACGCTTGTATTATGTTCATGTCAGCGCTGGTGTTGCCGCTGCAGTGGACATCAATTGTTGGCATGATTTCCACCATTAACTGCACAATTCAGTCTGGATTGCCACCGATTGTAAAATTATGTGTAGGGTCTGTTTTCTGACGCATGTGTTATTTGGTCGCCAGCACACTATGGATGTCTTTCGTCACGGTTTTGATATTGCTAGGCGACAGTGCTGTTGTCTGTCCGTGCGCCAAGACTGCTGTGGATGCAATGCAGCCTGGGGACAAGTGCGTCGTGTATGCTGGCCGTGAGTGTGTGGTTAATCCATGACACAGGTGAGACCACTGCCCTTTACACCACGTGTTTGCAGTAGTGGTTTGGCTTGCAGCCGATCTTCACGATCAACACGGCGGGATTGTATAGGTCCCCATAGCGCCAACTTCGGTGACGCAGTGTCGAGAGACCGACTCTAAAGGGAGCATCTCCTTTTACCTAACGTAACCTCGTGATTACGTTCGGCGCTGCCCTATAATGCAGAGGAGCCTGCCTTTATTTCGCACACTTGAACGCCATTAGCGGGCGAATTCGTGCCTGCGGGATTTCATAAGGCTTCATTGATTTGAGGAAGGAAGGGATAACCCCATAGCGCCACCTTCGGTGACGCAGTGTCTCGTTCCCTCCTCTCAGGGAAGCGAGGTTACGTTAGGTAACCGGAGATGACTTTCTTCGAAACAGTCCAAACAAACATGGTATCATTAAATAGTTATCTTTATTCAAGATAGTACAGAAAAACAGGGCATTTAAAACTTAATTCCCCCAATTTTATTAAAACACTTTCAGGTAATGTTCTCATGTTTTGTTTGTCAATATGAAGTGAAATGACAGTTAAGAGCATGACCAGCCCTGAACTCCTGTCTGAAATCGCTTTCATTTGCCCTTCTTAAATTTGCCTGGTGTAGCACTCGTCTTCTGTTTCTTCTTGGCAGATCCTTTTATTTCAGGCTCCTGTGGAATAAAAAAAAAAGTTGACTATTTTCTTAATTATCCCAACATGGATATACAGGTTAGTTCCAGTCATTACATCCCACCTTGCGCTTAGAAGAGATTGATCCGGTTACAGTAAAGAACGTGTCCAGCCTGCCCTGGGTGCTCCCTTGTCTACTCTTCATGATCTTCTTACAGCCATTGCGGATTCGATCCTCACTGACAACACACAAATTCAACATCTGACAAACATATTCTGCTGCTGTGAGAGCAAAGCCACAAACACAAAAGAACATTTACTTGCTCCATCTCACACCACAGGTTTCAGCACAGTCTTCACTTCATTTCCCACCAAAATGGTGCTGGTTTTTGTGCCAGAGCTGATGCTTGACCCGAATATCATCAAATCTTATACATTAATAAAGACGCCACATCACAACCTTTGTGTATAAGCCACTTAATATCCAAAAGTCATTGTGGCACCCATCACAAGCTGCTTCTGCAATGGTTTGTAGTCATTTTGATCTTTTATAAACAAAGTATAGCTTTTAATTTACATATATGTAATTTGTTAACACTTTACAGTGACCTTGTTATCTATGACCCTAAACCAAACCCCAAACCCTAATTCTATACCAAGTACGTTTTAATATTATCCAGTACTGAATGTAATTAAACTGCAACAATGACACCTTAAAATAAAGGGTTACTTATTTTTAGGTAATCTAGCAATCTAGCTGTACTTTACTTTAAAGTAAAGGTGTCCGTGTTACAGTATAATGATACATTTAAGTACTGCGTAATAATAATCAACTACATGTACTTACTATAGGGTTTGGGATAGGGTGTGGTTTAGGGTTAATTGTATGTAATTTGGACTGAACTGGCCAAAAAAAAAAAAAAAAAAAAAAATTGTTTAATTTTTTTATGTGGTCGATTTGATATAGATTCTCAAAAGCCACAAATCATACAGGATCTTTTCTGTATTTTTTTGTGTGCAAACATTAACCCTCTGGAGTCTGAGGCTGATTTGGGGTCCTGGAGTAGTTTTACATGCTCTGACATTTGTGCTTATTTCAGCTACTAATAACATACTATTGGCCAACATGTAATTTTGCTGTATACAGCACAAACTCTGCTACAATAATATGTGAGCAAAATAGATGTACATGTTTGCATCTTTTTAAAAATAAAGATTATGCCCTTGCAATAAGGCCATAAAACACATACTGAATAGTTGTTCACAAGACTTTTGAGTTATCAAGCTTGTAGGCTAGAATTTTTACTACACAATGATGTGGAAATCATTCTGAATGCTTCAACACAAACAACAATATAATGATTTAAATTTTGTAAATCAGTTTTTGTGTCACCACTGCTGTATGCGTGGGAGTGGTGATGGCCATGAATACATTAGCAATTCACAACAGGGGAGACAAAAGACACTCCCCCAGTGGCTAACGGCCCATCCAAAGGCCAAAGCTGTGAAGCATCTCGAACTAAGAATGTTAGGAGATTCACAGAATTTAATCTGTTTTATTGTATTTACTTTATGCGTCACATGATCCTTCAGAAAGCGTTCTAATGTGCTGCTTTATTATCAATGTTGGAAACAGTTGTGGTACTTTTTTCAAGATTTATTGATCAATAAGTTAAAAAGAACTGCATTTATTCAGAATAAAAATCTTTCCTAACACAGCCATGCTGAATAAAAGAGCATCATGCAAGGAAAATGTCTGGGATGGAGGGGACAGGGACACCAATGATCTTTGCAGCCCAATGGTCAGTGGGAGGTGGTCAACAGAGCACGCACATCTTTGTGCCACTCTAGAAAACCTGTTCAACTGATGACATAAGTGAACATTGCATGCCTGGCATTTCCATGGTGTTAACAGCCTTTTCCATGCACTGCTTTGCAATGCACACAGGCCTACAACATTCATACATTGTCCAAAGTAAATTAATGGATATCGATGCACAATGCATGTATATCTGTTGATGGGCCATAGGCCGGTCAAATATCTATTAACTGGCCGCAGACAGCGAGTATCTGTTGATGGGCAATATAGATCGCACCTATTTAGTGCATTTCAAACATTTACACCTGCATTCACAAACATCTGTATTAGGCACAAGGCCGTATTATTGCATGATATATAAAAATATATAAAAGAATATATAAGAATATAAAATATATTCGCTCTGAATCACATCATAGATAACCAAAACTGAGCCAAAAATATGAAACTAGGCAAAATGTAGTATGAAAATGCGTTCTATATTATCAGAAAAAGAATTATATAACACTAAACCGCTTACCCCGAACTTATATCCTCTTCAGAGTCAATTCGCTGTTCGAAATGCACCCGTTCGTCATCTGAGTTGCAACCGCCCTCAAAACGCGATGAACGTTCAGTGAATCTTATGAAGAAACTTAATGTTTTTTATGGCATTGACCGGGGGGGGTGTGAGATGCATATGTGGGCGTTAACTCTCTGGTACAGTAATCGCCTCAGAATTTGTGTTTGAATAGCGCGCGCTCTCCGTGGGTGTGGTCACATTACAGATAATGAGCTGGCTCGCGAACGACTGATTTCTCTCCGTTTTCAAACAGATTACATAAGAATATTCATTTTAGATTTGACTTACATGATTTAAAACCTGACATTTCAACGTTTACTTAGACATGCGTTTCATATATGTGTGAATAGTATTCACTAAGTTACCGTTCATTTTCTTATGACTATCAGAATGGATTTCACTCGGAGAGAGATCGCAGCTCACGCATCATGTTAGTTTTGTTTATTTTGCAAAAAGCACAACATTTTGTTTTTACTATGAGAGTGCACAAGTAAAAGTAGACATTTCACAGATTGCAATGGTATATATCTCTTAACTGTATGTTCAAAATTGACGGAGCATTTTGAGTCTCTTTCACACCGACAAGAAAAAAGTGAGTAAATCACGCCGGCGTGACGGCCGACCTCAGAGGGTTAAACATAACATCTGATTGACATTAATCTTATTACTAGTCTCCTCCACTAGATGTCATCCTCTTTAACTAGTGCAATGCTGGGACCATGTCATTCATTTAGTTCAAAACATGGCAGATGCAGGCGTGCCTTTTAGCTTGAAAGACGTTCCAGACAGTTAAAGAAACTGTCACTGTCCCGATTGGGCCAGTTCTGCATGATCATTTGCACAAATCTTCAAGCCTTGCCAACATAAGCAATCTGAGGGAACTTACGCGCTGTGTGAGAAGTTTTGTGCGTTCACAGAAATCTGCACCTCTCCGATAGTGTGCAAATAATAAAAGGAATTCTTTCATGTCTCCTTGCGCTTAAACTAATAAGTTCATCCAAATTTATCTGAAGATGCCTGTATTGGCGAGTATCTTGGTAAACAGTCAGTTATGGTTTAAATGAACGTAAACAACAGAGAAAGACAACGCATGTGTATAATTACACTGGATCCGTGCAGCTCTAAAAAATGATACCAGCCTAATATTCCTGCTGTCTGTGTTTGTCATTTTATAATTTGATTAACATTACAAAGAAATCCCTATCTGCTCTTCATTGAACAACTTTTTGGTAACTTTTATAAGGATTAACCTTTATTTCATTTGTACAATGAAGATTGTGCAGCGTTATTTTACATGATTACTTGACTCAATTTCTTTACCTGAAAACTACTATTAGACCTACCAGAAAAACCTTAAGCGCTGATTATTTCATTTGTACCTTTGTTATTTTGTAATCATTTATTTGTGCTATTGCTTGTAGTTTAATTATTTGTTGTTTTATTAAAGACTTAACTTTGATAATCATTGAAATATATACAAGTAGTTTTAACTGTGGCATCAAAATTGGAATTGAGAATTTTTCAATTTTTCCATCACCCTTTTGCCAGAAAGAAGTAATTGTAGAGATTTATGTTGGTTCGTACCTGAATTGTTTCTCAGCACACATGAACTGAATTAGTCCCTCCTCATCAGGTTCGTTCCACTTCAGATCGACAGATGGGAGGTTCACAACTTCAGGCTCCAAGAACAGACCGCGAGCCTCTTTATACAACCAGTCCTCGGGAGCTGGGTGCTTCTGCAACACAAATACAAACAATATGTGGTAAACAAAGTTAACCAATGAAGGCAGGATGTAGTGGTTAAAGAGAGTTTGTTCTTCGCTGATTCATCGCTGTCTGGTAAAAAAAATGGTGTGACAACGCTGTGGTAGAATCAAAACACTGTTCATCACTGGTGGAGTTTATGGTTGTGAAGTGTCGACCGTTCTATCTGCCGCGGGAGTTCACGGCCATTGTTATTGTGGCTGTTTACATCCCCCCGTGTGCAAACGCTAAGGACGCGCTTCGTGAACTGTACAGCGCCATCAGCGAACAACAAACAAATAACCCTGACGGCTTTTTCATCATAGCCGGGGACTTCAACCACGCAAACTTAAAGAGAGTTCTGCCAAAGTTCTACCAACATGTGAACTTTGCAACAAGGGGAAACAACATGCTGGACTGTGTTTACACGACAGAGAAAAAAAGCATACAGAGCTGAACCCCGCCCCCACCTCGGGTACTCAGACCACATCTCTGTCATGCTAATTCCAGCATATACGCCACTTCTCAAACTCACCAAACCGGTTCAGAAGCAGATCACGGTATGGCCACACAATGCTACCTCAGCACTACAGGACTGCTTCCAGGACACTGACTGGAACATGTTTAAAGAGGTGCCACCTAACACAACCACACAGACCTGCAGGAGTACACTGAAACTGTGACTGCTTACATCAAAAAGTGCACTGATGACGTGACAGCCACCAAGACCATCACCACACGGGCAAACCAGAAGCCATGGATGGCAGCGGAGGTTCGTGGGCTGCTAAAGACCAGAGATGAAGCATTCAGATCAGGAGATAAAGCAGCCCTCAAAACAGCAAGAGCCAATCTGTCCCGCACCATCAAAAAGGCAAAACGGTCATATGCCCAAAAAAATCAATAACCACTTCACAGACAGCAACCTGTGACGGTGACACATCCCTCCCAGATACGCTCAGCTACTTTTATTCACGGTTTGAAATGCAGAATGACACACCTGCACGAAAACTGCCCACACCTCCCAACGACCAGGCACTCTGTCTGTCTCCAGCCGATGTAAGGAAGACCCTATCTAGGATTAACCCACGCAAGGCTGCGGCTCCTGACAACATACCTGGCCGTGTACTGAAAGACTGTGCTGAACAGCTGACAGATGTCCTAACAGATATCTTCAACACCTCGCTGAGCCAGGCAGTCGTCCCCACATGTCTCAAATCTACAACAATCATTCCCGTACCGAAGAAATCAACTGTGTCCAGTCTAAATGACTACCGTCCCATAGCACTGACTCCAATCATGATGAAGTGCTTTGAGAGGTTAGTCATGCACAATATCAAAACCAGCCTCCCCAACACACTTGATCCGCTCCAGTTTGCATACCGCCCGAACCGCTCTACGGACGATGCAATTTCCTCCACCCTCCATCTGGCTCTTACCCACCTGGAAAACAAGGACTCATACGTCAGAATGCTGTTCATCGACTTCAGCTCAGCATTCAACACCATAATTCCACAACAGCTCATCAATAAACTAAACCTGCTGGGCCTGAACAATTCCCTCTGTAACTGGATCCTTTCTAACCGGAAGACCCCAGTCAGTCAGTCGTGTCGGCCACAACACCTCGAGCACTACCACACTGAACACAGGTGCCCCACAAGGCTGTGTGCTCAGCCCGCTGCTCTTCACGCTGCTGACCCACGACTGCACTGCCAAGTCCAGCTCCAACCACATCATCAAGTTCGCTGATGACACAACAGTGGTAGGTCTCATCAGCGACAACGATGAAACGGACTACAGAGAGGAAGTGGCACAGCTGGTGAAATGGTGTGGCTCTAACAACCTGTCCCTCAACGTGAGCAAAACAAAGGAGGTTGTGATGGACTTCAGAAGAAACTCCGTTGACCACCCCCCACTGACCATCGACAGCTCGACTGTGGAGAGAGTCAGCAGCACTAAATTCCTGGGGGTGCACATCACTGAGGATCTCACCTGGACCACCAACACCATGTCACTCTCCAAGAGGGCACAACAGCGCCTACACTTTCTCCGCCGGCTGAAAAGAGCAAGTCTCCCTCCACCCATCCTCACCACTTTCTACAGGGGAACCATTGAGAGTGTGCTGACCAGCTGTTTCACTGTCTGGTATGGTAACTGTACTGCAGCAGACCGCAAGACCCTACAGCGGACAGTGAACACAGCTGCTAAGATCATCAGTGCCCCTCCATCATGGACATTTTCCTTGCACGATGCTCCAGCAAAGCCAACAGCATCGCGAAGGACTCCACCCATCCCTCCCACAGTCTCTTCCAGCTCCTACCATCAGGAAGACGGTACCGGAGCATCAAAGCCCGCTCTGCCAGACTGCTGAACAGTTTTTTCCCCCAAGCGGTGAGAGCCCTGAACTCAAACCACCCCGCTGCTCTCTGAATCCCCCCCCCCCCCCCAAAGAAAATGACTTATGCACTAGACACTTTTCACACGCACTGCTGTGTACAAACTCTTAAAAAAGGACTCAGTCTTTTGACATGTTTACATGCACACGCACTATAAACCATCCTGCACTGTTCCCCTACCAGTTGCTCGACTTACAATGTCTCTCTTTGCACATGTACAGTACTTATCTGAAGTATTGTATAGTCTGTATAGTTTGTATTTTAGTTTTCTAGCTTCTTAGTGTACATATAGATTTTTTATATAGAGAATATTTATAGCTTAATCAGTAGGATAGTCCATGTGTAGGTTTTGTTGTATGTATATATGTAGCACTGTGGTCCTGTGAGGCACGACATTTCGTTCCACTGTATGTCCCCACATGTAGCGGAATGACAATAAAGCTCAACTTGAACTTAACCACTTACATTGTTAATAAAACTACATTTCAAATTAGGTGACTAAAGTTTACACAACAATAATGTATTAAAAACAAATTTTTCCTTTGCATTTTTCGCATACAGAAGAGAACGTTGTCAAAACGATCCCCGTTCACATGGATCCACAAAAACGACTAAAAACGCTGTATTATGCTTGGCAGGCCAGTAGTCGGCAATATCACTTAAGGAAACACTGCAGCGCCCTGTAGACTGAACACGAAATACAAGCATGTGCACAACATCACCGTTTTATCAAATTTGTATTTTTGTAGTTAACACGGAGATAGCGATTTCGTTTTCAAAAACCTGTACTTTGAAACCCGTTTTTCAAAGTTCGTTTTCAGCCCCCCAAAACGTTGTCATGCAAGTGAATGGTCAAAACGCATAAACATTTTAGTTACAAACTGTGTCATGTAAATAACCCCTAAATGTTTATTGTAGGCCACTGGTAATAATTTGCTAGATTTAATTTGCCACTGATTGAATTAAAGCCGAAGTTTAGCACAGATATACTTAACTCGTGTACACTCGAACGCTGAGCATTTGAGTTTTTCCACTCGGTGTCTTTACGGCGCAGTGAACGCACCGTTCCAAATGATATCAATGGATGCGCACCTTAAACTCGTGTGTAGGTACCCGACTCACTGATGCTTGGCTGAAGTAGAATTGATGTGCTTCACGAAAATGAAATTATTTGTTTTTTTCTGTAATATGACCAAGTTTGTACAGAATTATTCAGCTTTGAGAAGCAGAAGCCACTACTGTTATCACATATGAATGTATCTTTGTAAAAAGCTGCAATTTTTTTAAAGAGAAGCACAAATTACAAATTCATCATATGGTGAGACTCCCAAGTGCATTACGGGTATTCTCTAGCCACGTACATTGGTTATATACTTTTATGTATTCACTTTTTTATACACTGGTTATTTTGGTGCATTATGGGATTGAATGAGCACACTTGATAACATTCACTATGGTTTCAGACACCCCTACAAACAGCTGCCCCGTCAAATAGTTTCCCATTTAAGGGTATTTTGGACACAGACATTGTCAAGTTCAAGAAACCACTTTGAGATTATTAGAGCTTTATGACATGCTGTTATCCTGCAGCAATCAGAAAATCCAGGATCCTGGAGGTGTGATTTGAAAGGATGCATCACCACCTTGAAGACGTCACGACCAGCAATGTGAAATTCAACAATAAGTGAACAGTGTAAATAAACTTACATTTGGATCAATATTATCAAGGATCTCTTCAATAGAGCCATGCTGTTTGATGAGGTCAATGGCCCTCTTGGGTCCGATTCCTTTTATAGTGCCACAGTAGTCACAGCCCAGAAGGATACACAGGTCAATGAACTAAGGAAGAAATTCAAACATAGCAATGAAAAATAATTGAAACTTCTAGAAAATACTTGAGATTTACATAAAAAAGATAAGACGATTTATTGAAAGCAAAAGTGTCACCTGTTCATGTGTCAGACCCATGTCCTGTAGAATACGACTGAAATGAAACTCTTGGATGGGGAGCTTTCTAAGACGAAAAAAATAAGAAATATGAAACAGCTACTTGTGCATGGCCAAACATCTCCATCACCATTAATATATCCAAAAGAAATTCAGATTTGAAGCGCATCCAAACATACTTTGCTTCACTGGCTGTTAAATGCCTCAGCAAGACTGTCGTTCCAAATGTCAAACCGTCCATATCTTCGGTTGCAGTGGCATAAACCTTGCCTGATTTCACCAGAGCAGCACAGCTCGCCTCAGCCTCACATGGAGCCTTAACATGAAATATATACAGTTTTGCATATATCCACAAAATAATTATCTGCATAATAATATAATAATGGTAGGTGATTTTATTTCTATAGTACCTCAATGTATGGGACTCCCATTAAAGTAAGCAACCTCTTGCATTCCTCGTTGTGTTGTTTGGTGACCTTCACGAGCCGCTTGCTGAACTTGTCAATGTTCTCCTGTTCACCTGTGAGAATATTTGGAATTAGGATCCATTTTAAAGTATTATTTTAAAAAACACGCCGTTTTGAAAGTGTCTGTACCTGCTTCCTGTGCCTGAGCTAGAAGCCTCTCAGCCTCTGCTCTTCTCTCGCCTCTCTTCTCCAGCTACAAGAAAGAAAAAATCTTAAGTCCCTGCAGTCAATTTTTTCACTTAAAACTCATTGTTCATAATCAAGAAGATAAAAAAAAAACAATTCCCTTGTGAAAATGTTAATCAAGTTAAACTACACCCTTGCTTCATTTAGAATACGCCAGTAGTTCTCAAACTTAAACATATAATTTCACTAAAAATGATCAAAACATTTTTTTTTTTTTTTTAAATCAAAAAGCCTGGAATAAAAAAAACTGCAATAGTTTAACTTTGTAATGATGTTGAATATATTCAATATTAAAGTAAGATCACAACATAACTTTTAATTTAAATGAACAAAATAAGTAAATATAATAGCACTCCAACTATTTTTTTTTTTAATATACAAATTAGTCTCAGCCTCCACTCGATCTCACCAGCTTGGACTACCTGAGCCACTGTAGTAATCGCTACACAATGCAAAGGGAAATATAGGTTTAATTCAGCTACATCTGTTAGAACCAGAAACAGATTCATAAAAAGAAGGGAAAGAGCGAATTATACAGTCAATATATCAGAATGGTAATGCGTTTTATGCATCATTCTCTACAGTGTCAGACTCATAAATGTAATTGACTTTCAAAAAGCTAATTAATGTGTTGCTAAATGTTAAATAAACCATGTTCCTGTTCACCCTCTGAGTCAGACAGCTGCCTTCTAAAAACCTGTATCCTTACAAACGCTTCTAACATTAAAGAATGTTGATGGGACTAGTTACATGTTTGTGACAATAGGAAATGGGTGGCTTCAAGCCATGTTTTTGAGACGGTCTTTGGAAACCAGTTATAAGGAGAAACTTCTCAATGCTGATGACAAATGAATTTGTACAAGGTTTGTCTTAAAGCACATTAAAAGCACCATTCGGACATATAAACTTGATTTTGACCACAGGGAGTATTTAAAACATACACGTAAAAAAAAATGTTGGAAATTTTAACATAAATACTGTAAAAGACTGCTGTAAAAATCTTAGTTATGCAGTTAAGTCACCCTAACATAAACGGTGAAAAATGTTACTGTACTGTAAAATACTGTCGAATGTTTAATTTATAGAGAAAAACGGTAAAATGACATTCCCTGTATGACATTACATGCTTACATTTTATATGAATTATTTAGATTTTTCTTATTTTATTATCTATAATGTACATTAGGTTTTGCGTTATATTTTATGTTATTTAGTAAATGTTTATTGCATTATTTTAGTGTTGTGTGTTACCCTGATATACTCCCTACTGAACCACCTATTTATATATAAATTGTTTCTGGCAACCGCAGCTTCCAGTTTTTTGTTGTAAATTGGTTTACAGAGCATGTATAACACTTCTGCAAATAATAAATCAGTATTTTATGGATAAAAGAATAAATCAATCCCAAAATCTAATTTGGATAAAAAATTTTTTTTAAAGAGGATTGGAATGTCAGAAGTATGAGTAAATATTGACAGTTTTCTTTAGTGTGATTGCACGTCTCTGATGCACCTCTCCTGATTTCAGCTGAGGGGGCTTCCCATCAAACACATAAACCGGCTTGATGCCACTCTCCAGCATTCGGATGGTCCTGTAGAACATGCCCATGAGGTGACTGCGGAGACAAGGACACATGTATGAAAGTTATGATCAGGCAAGCGTAAAGTGACATGACAATAACCTCAGAATCTACACCAGGAATCCTCAAATAGCGGACCACGGTCCAGTTCTGGACCCTGGCTTGGTTCCAACTGGACCTTGAGACATAATGACAATGGTAGCACCATTTTACCTTTTCTACTGTATAAAGTGAGCAGTGTGTCAAAACAATGGAGCTGTTCATACCACAAACACTTCCACTCTGTTATATTGTCTCTAATATTTTCATCTAGAACCAAACTAGCTTCATTCAAGCCCTTTCCGTTCTGGGGGTGTTGCTCCTCTCTCCCGCTAAAGAGCCACACGAAGAGCTAAAGACGATGAGGTTATTTTAACAACAGTAGCAGAAACACTGTAAGCAGCAAAATAGATTGATACTTTCACTAAAACACCTGGAAAAAATTAGAATCCATATAATTATTTGTGTCATATCGACTCCGACCATTCAAATACAAATTCACATTTTTTTTGTCATCTGCATTTAGCATCATTAATCCATGTTATGAGCATTTCATAATAAAAAAATGTTATAATAAGGAAAATTATTTGTATTTGGCTGTGCTTTTCAATACTTCTCCCTCTTCCAAAAAGCAGAAGTGTGTGGATGATGGTCCGTAGTAATGATACACTGAGTTCCTTCAATTTATTAATAACTCTTGTTTCAGTTTTACTCCAGTTTCATTTTGCATCCTGACGACGTAGATGCAAAGTAATCGGTTTAACGTGTTTACATGACAATTTTTATTTTGTTTGGTTTATAGAAAGGTTTATCGCACCCCTCTCAAACCGATTACAATTTCATCCGGTTCGGGCAGTTTTATTCCGATTGAGGCGTTTATATGAAGCATTTTCATTCAGATTGGACTTTTAAACCGATTACAATGCTCCATGTAAACGCAGCTATTGTGCAGTGAAGACAACTTCATTAATTATAACAGAAATTTGTGAGATTGCGATAAACTGAGACGAGTGACAGCTTTTTTGAATGACTCGCTTGCTTTGTTCCTTAATAAATCAGCGGTTTGAAGAAATGGACTGAATGAATGGATCAGTCTCTTGCTCTTTTAATTTAATTTAAAGTATTGTTTCAGTTATTTAAATAACTTAATATTTCTATATTCAAAACATTATTATCATAACATTGTTATCAAGAATTTTAATGCATTCATTCCACTTTGTTCTTCTGTGCCACCTCTGCAGTGCAAAGATGAATTTTGTTGATACTGATTTCTTTAGGAATATAACTTATTCTTCCTGATTATCTTATTATTGAGTAACACTTCACAATAAGGGTCATTATTAACAACTTTAGTTGACATGAACTAACGATGAACAATACTTCTACATAATTTAATCTTAGATTAATATTTTTTTCTAGTTTAAGTAACAACTATTAATCTTAGATAGTTAAGTCCAACATTTACTAATATATTATTAAAAACAAAAGTTGTATTTGTTAACAACTATTTTTATTCACTAACATTAACAAAGATTAATACCGGTAACCAATGCATTGCTCACTGTTAGTTAATCCATTAATGTTAACAAATTAAACCTTATTGTAAAACGTTACCTATTATTATTTTAACATCTGATCTTGCATTTTAATATTCATATCCATTTGTGCCAAAATGATCAAATTCTCAGAAATCACAGATTTGGCTCTTAGAACCCAATATACTCATCTTTGACAACTATTAGGATTTTTTAGGAAAGTACTTCTGCTGCAAGTTCAAAAAAAAAAAAAAAAAAAAAGGGGGGGGGGGGGTGTTTCATCTACATTTTAAAAATCAGTTTCTCGTTTTATATTTAGGTCAAATGATAGTAGGCATCACTACATACCTAGTGGTCTCTCCATCTTCATTTTGCAAAACATTACCGTCCTGTCTCACAGCGATCAGAAACTGGTAGATGCACATCGAAGCATCAATAGCAATCTTCCTTCCTACATGGGTACACAGTATACACAAGTTTTATTAGCCATTTCTTTGACTATTAATCATAAAATCATTTAAACAGTAGGAGGCCTTACCAAAGTAGTTTTTGATGTCCTGCTCTTTGATGGCTGAAGGCGCATGATCTGCAATGAGCTTTGCAAGACCGTGAATTCCCATAGCGACCAACTGCTATTATCAGAAGTCTAAAGGATTAAAATCCAGAAAGGGGAAAATTATTAAATGCAAAACAACGAGCGACACGGAGCAGCTCATACATCAGTATAGATACTAAAGAATGAAGGGAAAAAAAAACTACAGGCAAACAAAACAAGGCTTAAATCACGCTAACACGTCCTTAAGCGGCTTGTGCACGCGCCGCATGTATTTAACAGCACTTTACAAACTGCAAAACAAAGAAATAACAGCCCAAACTTACCAATAAAATGTGTAATTTAATTTCTCGCTTTTCAGTCACACACATACAAACGCCAACACGAGGAAGAGCGTCGCCAATTTCGCGCGAATTCTAAATAAAGACGTAAATAATCGAATGGTGAACGATGTGATCGAGTCATCAAAATTGTCTAGTTCAGTCTTCGCAAGGAAGATCAGCGGAACATGCAACGCGATCGATTAGTCAGGACTGGCACTACATCAACGAGAAGGAAGAAATGACACTCATGTTCCTGGTAATGGCTGTCACCTCTTAACCTGCACGATAAACGTTTTTTTTTTTATTTATTGAATCCACACTTAAAGTAGTGAATTAAAGAAAGCCCGAGTTTTTGAAATTGGTGCAGGTGTTGCGCTGTAGCCCCGCCCACCCCGGAAGATCCTAAAAAGGGTGTTTTTATTTTTTAAGGTGACGTGGATTCGCTGCTGCTATCGACCTTTCGGCGGTTTCATCGCGTAAAAACAAAGATTGGATATCTTCCATCACCAGCAATGTTCAGATATGACATTACACATATGCGTGTGCTGTTGACTTGATTTTGAAAAGTAAGGAGCGATTCTAAGGAATCCGAGGAAGCATCTGAAACAGGTTTGCTGCATTTCTCGGATGCGGAAGTATTAAAAGCATCTTAGTTGGCGAAAAGGATTTATGGTGCTCTTAAATAAGATTGCAGAGACTGCTCGATTTGTTTTTAATCGTTTGTTATATCTGATATGGATGCTAGCGACATCTGTTTATTTAACCTGTCAAAACTGATTTGAATTAATCTCGCGGAGGACGTCGATTTCTTCCATTGGGAGATTTCGGGAACACTTTATTTTACAGTGTCGTTACACGTGTTACGTGTCCTTACTATATGAATAACAGCAAAATCGATATTATTATAACTAACGGAACGAAATCTTCTAGTAAGTCCACGTTAATACACATTTGTTTGTGTTATTAGACTGTAACAAGGACACGTCAAAGTAAAGTGACTAAACGACATATATTTTTTTTTACATTATTGTCCATTTATTTACCTATATTTGCTTCCATATTCAACAATGTAATTATGTCGTTAAAATGAAGTATTGCATTTAGTCATTTATCCTTGAGCTTTTTTATCTTTAATAAAACTTATATGAATGATTCATTTTAATAGTTAAATTATTATAAATAAGAAAAAAAAAATATTTTAAGTGCTGACAAATTTTGATGTGACAAAGTTCACCCCAAAATGAAATTATGATTTATTCCCCCTCAACTTTTGCGACACAACTCCAGTCCTACAACTGTATAATAATAATAATCTGTTAAATCTAATAAGTCTTACATGTAGATAATGAAATTGAATGGACATATTAAGCATCAAGATTCAAATTTGTATGAATTATTCAAATCTAAATAATTACATTTATATGCATGATTAATTGAAAAGGTCCTGTGACCATTTCTCTTAAAGGGAGAGTTCACTCCGAAATGAAATCATGATTTGCCCACCCTTGTGTTTCCAAATTCAAACCAGTCTGAATATTTAGTGCAATATTACGTAGTGTCACAAAATAGTCTTAAAAATGTATAATAATTATAAAAGCATTAGCTGTTTCAAATGGTTCTAGCACGAGCCACTAAATAATTATGTCAGTGTTTTTTGTTATTGGCACAGTTGCTCACCCCTTTTACAGTGTTGATTTGCTTACTAACAGGTGTTGTCATGACAGCAAGACTGGAATGTTCAGGCCTGCGTGTCGCTGGTCGATCCATGAGGCTCTGTGTGCTGGTGCTGTGCCTGCTGCCTCACTTCGGCTGGGCAGTCAGTTATAAGCAAGGCGATCCGGTGATCCTGTACGTCAACAAAGTTGGTCCGTATCACAACCCCCAGGAAACTTATCACTATTACACTCTGCCAGTCTGCAGACCTAAAGAGGTGAGTGTGCACTATTCAGTCTTATCTGGCTCTATTAGTGTGCTTGCTTTATGACCTTTTGGTGCAATACAAGTCATTAAGATTTACTGTTGGTGCGGGTCTATCACCTTGTGCATGATTGATGTGTTTGCAGGTCCATCATAAAGCCTTGAGTCTGGGAGAAGTGTTGGATGGAGACCGTATGGCTGAGTCTCTTTATAGCATCCGCTTCAAGGAAAACACAGAGCGACAAACACTATGCAAGCTCACTCTCTCTGAGAAAGAGGTAGCAATGCAGTCATATTCAGACAGTTTGCAAAACGCAATCTTGTTCAGAGCATAGAAGGTTTGGGGGATTTCTAGTTCCTGATTTTGCTAATGGCACATTGAATGCATAATTTTGCAAAATTATAAGCAAAACAAACCATTTCCCTGTATGGCTAGTGTTCTCTGTCCTGCTCAGGCTCTGATCAAACATGGTTGAACCAGCTAGTCAGGGTTTTCAGGCTCATTTGAGAGTGATGGGTGTGTTAGAGGGTTGGCTCTTAACTCCATAGGAAGCCAGATTTAGCACATTTAAATGTCATAGAAGAGGAAACGGAAGAGATGTATGGGAATTGCTTCAGATGTCTAATATTTGATGCACTTTTGAAACTACAGGTGGATCAGTTGCGAGAAGCGGTTGAGGAGCTGTATTACTTTGAGTTTGTCCTTGATGACATTCCCATATGGGGTTTTGTGGGATATATGGAAGAGAGTGGATTCTTGCCTCACAGCCACAAGGTCTTTTTCGGTCTCCATCAATCACTCATACACATTTAGTGGCCCCAAAAAGTGTTTGGGCACTTTGCAATTAGGAATGTATGTTATTCCTTTACATTAGATACGAATATATCAAAACAAGCGTTGTTGTTTTTTTTAACCAAAAACACAGGGATGTGATTTTTACGAATTTATATGGATTCCCATATTTTCCGCCCTGAAATTAAATAATAAAAAATGATTAAAATTGCGAAATTGCCAAATAAACTGCAAATTGTTATGTTTTCTAATACATTTATTTCATGCACGTCTGCCTATGAGCACCGTCGCGCCATCTGTGGGACAGTTAACAAGGGTTCAAAGCATCAAATGCGAGTACAAATCGCTGTTGAAACCAGTTGCCTGATAACTTTTTATGAATTTTTACAAGGCATGGTTGTGAGAATGGGATCTGGCTTAGTTCGATCATCGAATCGTAATGGATTTTATGTAATTAATTATATAAATATGTAGTGTGATGCACTGCATGTTTAAGAGCAACACTGTGTTCATTTTCAGCTTCACAGTAAATTTTCCCAAATTTATAATAATGAGAATCATTTAAAAATCTTTTGTCAACAAAGAGAAGCGTTAAGGTATTCTTGTGTTTTTCCACCAAATAAAAGCGTAGTGGTTAATAGTTATTAAAATAGATATAGAAGAAAAATAAAAAATATTTTACAATATTAATGTTTTACTGTATTTTTGATCAAATAAGTGCAGCCCTGGTGAGCATAAGACAGTTAAAACATTAAAAATCGTACCGACCCTAAACTGAATGGAATGGTTGTTTACATTAGATATTTATAAATGACTGAATATGTATGTTAAGTGTCCAAATCTTTTTGAGGCTGCTGTGTACTATTTGACTATTTTGATATCTGCTAATTCAGTGACTAAATGTCTCTCTTCATTTGCTTTTTTTTTTTTTTTAAATTTTAACTACATCAGGTGGGGTTGTGGACTCACTTGGACTTCAATATAGAGTACAATGGCGACTCTGTGATCTTTGCCAATGTGTCTGTGAAGGATGTAAAGCCAGAGCCATTAGAGGAAGGAGGGGCAGGCCATGGTGCTGGTGTCGGCAGTGGTGGTCTGTCGATCACCCACACCTACAGCGTTCGCTGGTTTGAGAGTACGTTGCCCCATTCGCGCAGAGCAGAGCGCCTAAGAGACTACTCCTTCTTTCCCAAGACTCTGGAAATCCACTGGCTGTCCATCATCAACTCATTAGTGCTGGTGGTGCTACTGCTTGGCTTCGTCATCATCATCCTCATGAGAGTGCTGAAGAATGACTTCGCCAGGTGAGGAGGGATTCGAAGTCCAAATTTGGTTGATTACATATTTGAATTGAATTAATAATGAACAGTTTTCCATGCTAAAAGTTCTTTCTGGTACTTATATAAATAATCACATATATACATTTGTACATTGGGGATCGAAAGTTTGGGCGCCCCAGGTGAAAATTTGTATTAATATGCATAAAGAAGCCAAGAAAAGATGGAAAAAATCTCCAAAAGGCATCAAATTACAGATTAGACATTCTTATAATATGTCCAAAAAGTTAATTTTATTTCCATCATTAACACTTTCAAAATAACAGAAAACCAAAAAATTGCGTCTGCAAAAATTTGGGCACCCTGCAGAGTTAATAGCTTGTACTGCCCCCTTTGGCAGGTATCATAGCTTGTAAACACTTTTTGTAGCCAGCCAAGAGTCTTTCAATTCTTGTTTGAGGTATCTTCACCCATTCTTCCTTACAAAAGTCTTCCAGTTCTTTGAGATTTCTGGGACGTCTCTCACGCACTGCTCTCTTATGGTCTATCCATAGATTTTCAATTATGTTGAGGTCAGGAGATTGTGAAGGCCATGGCAAAACCTTCAGTTTATGCCTCTTGATGTAATCCACTGTTGATTTTGAGGTGTGTTTAGGATCATTGTCCATTTGTAGAAGCCATCCTCTCTTTAACTTCAGCTTTTTCACAGATGGCATCAAGTTAGCATCCGAAATTTGCTGAAATTTTATTGAATCCATTTTTCCTTCTACTCGTGAAATGTTCCCTGTGCCACTGGCTGCAATGCAACCCCAAAGCATGATTGATCCACCCCCAAGCTTAACAGTTGGACAGAGGTTCTTTTCATTAAATTCTGTGCCCTTTCTTCTCCAAACGTTCCTTTGCTCATTCCGTCCAAAAAGTTCTATTTTAACGTCATCGGTCCACAGAACTTGTTTCCAAATTGCATCAGGCTTGTCTATATGTTCATTTGCAAACTTCAAACGATGATTTTTGTGGTGAGGACGTACTCTAGAAGAGGTTTTCTTCTGATGACTCTTCCATGAAGACCATATTTGTACAAGGATCTCATTATAGTGGAATAGTGTACCACAGTTCCAGTGTCTGCCAGATCTTTCTGGAGGGATCGTGCAGTCAAACGTGGGTTTTGACTTGCTTTCTCACAATCCTGCGAGCTGTTCTGTCTGATATTTTTCTCGACCTTCCAGATCTCGCTTTAACTTCCACTGTTCCTGATGACTGCCATTTCTTAATTACATTCCGAACAGAGGATTTTGGCTTCTGAAAACGCTTTGCTATCTTCTTCTAGCCTTCTCCTGCTTTGTGAGCGTCAACTATTTTCAGTTTCAGTTTTCTAGACAACTGCTTAGAAGAACCCATGGTGCTGATCGTTGGGGCCAGGTCAGATGAGTCTGGACATTTAAAACCTTTGAGATTGACATCAACTGGTCTTTCCAGAAGATGATTGAGAACAATCCATGACACTGTCAGGTCTCAGCTTTCCAAAGGGGGCGGTGCATACTATAAACTCTGCAGGATGCCCAAACTTTTGCAGACGCCATTAAAATCGAACTTTTTTTTGACATATTATAAGAATGTCTAATCTGTAATTTACATTTTACATTTTTTCATCATTTAGCAGATGTTTTTATCCAAAGCGACTTACAAGGGGAGCAATTAGGGGTTGGGTGTCTTGCTCAAGGACACTTAAGTCATGGTATCAAAGGTGGAGAGAGTGCTGTTCATTCACAATCCCCACTTTCAATTCCTGCCGGCGTGGGAATCGAACCAGCAACCTTCTGATTACAAGCCCGACTCCCTCACCACTAGGCCACGACTACCCGATTTGATGCTTTTTGAAGATTTTTCCATCTTTTCTTGGCTTCTTTTATGCACATTAATACAAATTTTTACGTGGGGTGCCCAAACTTTCAATCCGCACAGTAAGTATTTATTGAACATTGGTTTGTTTTATTATATTGCCATCATCATTTTAAAAAGTTTCAATTAAATCGATTCAATTTTTTTGAATTCATGGCTGATCATGTATTCTGCTTGTTTATACTGTGCATGCAAACTGTACTTAATTAATCTGTAGTTGAAGTTAATTCAGTTCATGTGTAAATGTTATATGTTTATTACACATTCAGTTAGCTGCACAATTTTCCATTTGTCAACCATTAAATGTGTTTCTGTTGTTCCCTGAGCAACACATGCAGGAGATTGTGACTTCCCAGTTCACCAAGCTTGCATTTATTTGCAATATTGTGAAATATTAAGTCAGGTGAAAGCAATGAAATAGCCAGTGTTTTTGTGTTATGTATATAGAGCAAGAAGAGGGACCAGCAGCCATTACTCGGAGATCATTAATGAACGATGGTCTGATCGAAATGCTGTTACTGTGTCTACAGGTATAATGTGGAGGAAGATGGGGGGTGTGACGATTTGGATCAGGGGGATAACGGATGGAAAATCATCCACACGGATGTCTTTCGCTTCCCACCATACAAGAGCCTCCTGTGTGCTGTCTTAGGGGTCGGGGCGCAGTTTCTGACTCTGGCCACAGGTATCACTTGCTGCAAGATAGAAATATATCAAAAATATGATATGCCTTGAGATAACTCTCTTTCTCGGTTTCTTTAGGGATTATTGTCATGGCACTGCTGGGGATGTTTAATGTCCATCGTCATGGTGCCATAAATTCTGCAGCGATTGTATTGTATGCTCTGACCAGCTGTGTGTCAGGTTACTGTTCCTGCAGCTTCTACACACAGATCCAGGGTCAGCGCTGGGTGTGGAACATTATCCTCACCTCCGCACTCTTCTCTGGTGAGACACAACAGTCTTCTGTGTTTATACATGTAGATGGTATACAACAGGAGCACACGGTGCGGGGTATTGTTTCCCACAATGCAGTGTGCTCGGCGTGATTTTCCATTTCCAGTGCGTTTTAATTATTTGATGTTAATCTCTTACGTGACTCATCATATAAACTGTGCGGTATGCTAGTATTCCATTCCAAATATAGTCTGTCACAATTACACTGTTTTCTTAAGCAAATGTAGCTGACATTTCGCCCACTCCCTCTCTCTTTGTTGTTCTCTTCTCTCGCTCTCTCTGATTCGTTCAGCCCCCCTCTTCTTCACCTGGAGTGTGGTGAACTCCGTTCACTGGTGGAGCGGATCCACCCAGGCCCTGCCTGCCACCACCGTGCTTCTGCTGCTTGGTGCCTGGGTGCTGGTGGGCTTCCCCCTCACCGTCATTGGTGGAATCGTTGGAAAGAACAGAGCAGGCAACTTCCAGGCCCCGTGTCGCACTCGTAACATACCTCGCCAAATCCCCCAGCAGCCCTGGTACAAACACACAGCTGTGCACATGGCCATTGGCGGCTTCCTGCCTTTCAGGTAAAGGCAATGATTCTTGGCAGATGATTTCCAGACAATGGAAAATCTTTTCTTTCCTGTAAAATAATACATTCAAATAATTCTATCTTAAATTGTTTTCGCAAAAAAAAAAAATTAATTAAATTAAATTCTATTACAGTAGTGGGCAAAAGTAATGTCCAGATGTTTTTGCATGTGTTCATTATTTCTTTGACAGCCTGGCCGAAAATTATGTCCACAAAATTTGGCATGTTTCAGTGCATTATCACAAATAAACTCAAAGAACAGCTATGCAATATGCTCACAAAATCTTTAACAGATTTTAATAATATTTGAATATGTGAAGTTGTTTTATATATATATATATATATATATATATATATATATATATATATATAAAATAGAATACAGTAAGAAAACATTTTTAAATATGTTATATTGTTATATAAATAAGAAATTATTTAATATAATGGTTTTAATATAATTTAAAAAAGTATGGAACCTAATATAATATATTATTTAAAATCTTTATACATGTACAAATTAAAAAATAAGAAAATGTTTTAATACAATATAATTAAATTTCTTTTACATTATTATATGAATAAATTATATCTTACTCTTTATCTCCTTACACATCTGTTTTTCATCTCTTGAATTTGCAGTGCCATCTCAGTAGAACTGTACTACATCTTTGCCACTGCGTGGGGTCGTGAACACTACACACTCTACGGCATCCTGTTGTGTGTGTTCGCCATCCTGCTCTCGGTGGGCGCCTGCATTTCTGTGGCCCTCACCTACTTCCTGCTCTCAGGCGAGGACTATCGCTGGTGGTGGAGAAGTGTTCTTAGCACCGGCTCCACTGGCATCTTTATATTTGTTTACTCTGTCTTCTACTACCACAATCGCTCCAACATGAGTGGCCTTGTACAGAGCGTCGAATTCTTCGGATATTCTTTGCTCACTGCGTTTGTGTTCTCGCTCATGCTGGGAACGGTCTCCTTCTGGGCTTCTCTGGCTTTTATTCGTTACATCTACCGTAGCCTTAAGATGGACTGAGGGGAGACTGTTTGACCCCCTCCCTCCTCAAATGGGAAAGAGACTCATGGACCATGTCCTTATGGAACCCTGCATGAGCAGGTTTTGTGTTGCTGAAGTATATTAAACTATCAAATGTTTCTGATGCCAATCTAAAGAGGAATAGGGAGCAGACAAAGCAACCGACTAAAGACTAATATTTTATTTCATTCAACACCCCGATACTTAAAATTCACATAGATATATAGTTGCTAGATTAACTGCACATCAAATACAGAAGTATTTGAGAATCAGCTGGATCGTTTGTGCTGAATGGGACAGATTTTCATATTTCAAAATGTTGCTTACCATGTATCCAAGACTTGAAAGTTCTGTTTTGGGTTTTATGTAGCGAATAGGACCACAATGACAATGTCAGTTTTAAAACATAAGGGGATAAGAATAAGAGGAGATAAAGCACTTGTGTACTGTAAGTGAGTTTACTTGATTAAAGGTGGATGTGTAATTATATTGAAGGATATTACCATCTTTGAGGAAAATAGACATGTCATATTTTGTACAAATGGTGCAATAGACACTGAGTTTGAGGGAAGGTTTAACAAGCAAGCTGAAGAAATTAATAGATTTATGGAAGCAATACTGTATCTGTGTCTGAAGTCGCCATCAACTGTGATCTGCTGAAATGTAAATATATAGACACACTATGTTTTCAATAAAGTCACTTTTATTACAGTCAGAAATAAATGTGGGTAAAAATGCGACAATGGTGGCGTCTAATATACATGTAAATTGAAAAGACCGTGATTTAAAGCTCACCGTCAGAAATGGTTTGACCTTTGACTCTTATACAATTCCATTGAAATGTTTAAAAAGAAGAAAAACAAAGTGCTTTGAAGTCACAGAGGCTGCGTTTATTTGATCAAATACAATAAAGAGAAATAGAATATTCAAATAACATTTTACGTCAATAGCTGTTACTTCAGTGTCACATCATTTAGAAATCATTTCCATATGCTACTTTGGTACAAAAGTATTTCTTAAAATGTTGAAAACAATTGTTACTCAAGTACACAGTAACTTTTGGCCCTTTAGAAGTTTAAAAAAACAAAAACAAACAAAAAACACTGTATTTTGCCAGAGAACATTGTTTTGCTTATGCCTCAGTTCTGGGAGATAACCATATTTATCTGCAGTATACTATTTAAAATCACACAAAGAAGGAAAAGAAAAAAAAAAAAAAAAATTGATACCAACAATGGGTTTCAAAATGCACTTTTGAAAATGGTATCAACCCCATGGAAAGGGAAAAAAAAAAAAAAAAAAAAAAAAAAAAAAACTCCACAACTCATCTATTAAAATTAGTAACACCACATTTATTGCTCAACCAGGTTTAAAAAAAAAAAAAAAAAAAAAAGTTTGTGTGGGCGGGACTACCACACATGCACAAGCTTGAGCATCAATCAAAATAGACCCGATACAGGGGGAGCAAGAATTTCATAATGCACAAGATGTAACGATCACATACAGAAGCAGTGAAATCGGTACACCGAACAAAATAGAGCAGTACAGACCTTTTTTCATCAGATGTGGAGCAGTGCCTTGCAATTCATAAATCTATTTAAAAAAAAAAAAAAAAAAAAAAAAAAAAGGCGCACCTGGAAGAGCAGAGGCATTAAGGTATTAAATTAAAAATTCTGAAGGTGCGATGAAGTTATAAATATAGACCTCGGTATAAAACGTTGCGTTTTAAGGGTGAACTTGACGGAATCAAATCTTGAGCTAGGTCTCACTTTACCTCAACTGGCAATGACATCATTGCATAAAAATATCTAGTTTGTTGGCAAAAACAGTTATTTACAAATACAGAGAACACCCAAGGCTGCAGGGCTGAAGGCGATGAATAAATACACAACCAGCCAGACTCACAGCAAACTAATTCCTTTTGTTTGCCACTGGTCAGCATTAGCCATGGATTCCATTAGTGTAGGGATGAATCCTTTGTTGAAGGAATTGTAGCCATCTCGGGCTTGCATGTAGCTTGTAGGGTTGGGGAACTCGTAGTGCGTCACAGCTGGGGGCAGAGGCCAGTTTCCCAGGGGTCTCGCCATGGCCTGAGTAGGGGAGCGTGGCTGTGGGTAACTGGGGTAGAAGGGCGCTGTTGTCTCTCACCTGAGGGTTACTGTAGTGGTCTTGGTTTGCTCGAGGGGCTTCAGCCTGAAACTTAAGAGAAAAAAAGAGATTGGGGTTAGAATGTGCCTTAAAGAAGCAGAAGCAGTCCTCAAACATCTGCTTTGGTGTTCCTTTTTTTTAATACAATTACAGCTTACGATGGGTAATTTGTGTCATTGTGCCTTTAAGACACCATCCAAACAACTGAAATGCCCATGTTTGCAATAATTTGATCTACATCGACACATGATCAGTTCTTCTACCAGCAACAAAACAAGCATTTGCATAGACACTTGGTGCCATTCCAAACCTTACTTTCTACTTTAGAAGGAAAAGATGATGTCGGGGGAAAATAAGTAAAAGTGGGACTAAGGTGTAGTTTTGGACCCCATTGACTTTAATTGCATGAACAAACACTTGTGTTCCTCAGAAGGAATTAATACACCGGTGTGGAATGACCTAGCATGGCAAGAAACCACACTCACCTGAGAATGAGCAGCTGTTGTGTTGGATAAGCCATTGACGACGTATCTCTCTGTCATCCAGCTACTGTCCCTTTGATGCCTCTTGAGTTTCATCCTACGGTTTTGAAACCACGTTTTCACCTTTGGAAAGAAATAGACAGTTATTCATCATGACACTGAATGCAATTCATTAAAGCTTTAGGTCATCATTCTCTTTAGACCACTAACCTGTTTGTACGTTAGTCCGGTCACAGCAGCAAGAGTCTTCATCTCTGCTGGCGTGAGGTATCTCTGGACATTAAATCGGTGAATGAGAGCACTCATCTGCTCCTCAGAAAAGGCAGCCCGGGTCTTGCGAGGCGGGGCTGGTGGTCGGGCTGGAGATGCGGTCACATTAGGCAGAGACGGCATGGCATCCACCCCCAAATTTTGATTCACTGGCTCCTCTCCTGCGATGGAGACTGAGTTTGCGATCGGTTCTCCGCTGTCAGGACTGCCTCTGTCCGTTTCGTAGTCCCGATCTTTCCAGGGCTGGAGATTAAGGTTGGTCAGAGCGACCGCCTCATGGGTGCTTCCTGAGCTCCAGGAATCTATAGAAATGGGGAGAAATAAAAGCGTTACATTGTGGACCATGACATTTGGTACAATATATATTTGATAAAACTTTAAAATGCATTTATCAATTGTCTCGCATTTCCTGCAACCATGTTTATAAAGCATAACACAAAAGGCAGAGTTTTTTTCCTTTAAAAAAAAAAAATAAATAATAAAAAAACTACTATTGTCTACTTACTAAACATTGTTTTGTCAATGGACATTGCGTTTACAAAAAGTTTAAGAACTTAAGTTTTAAAAGTTTAGAATTTAAAAAAAAAAGGAAGTCAATGCTTCAGTTTAAATAAAGCAAATTCGACATAATTACTACACTAATACAAACCACTGGATAGACTTTAAAAATCGCTAAGAACTAGTGCTGCAACGACGTGCGTGAAATGCGTCGACGCGTCACACTGTTTACATTCATCTGGCATAATGGCGGCTTCTGCTCCTGGGAACGGAGAAAGTTCCATTCAATCACAAAAACCCAGACCACGATGATCAAAAGTATGGGAATACTTTAAACAGAGCCCAAATAAAACGGTCCTTTGTTCCCTTTTGTAACAAGTGGAATTGGACACTGCTCCTTTAAGGCGAACGTGCGGGCAGTTCAGACAGACTGCGAACTGTGAGGATAGCATGTGTGCGTCCATCATCCCTGTTGCTCTTGCCGTTTGCAGTTATATTCTTTTTTTGTTTTATTCAGTAATGCCGTTGTCAGGGAAGTGTTGTAACCTGCCTGTGTGTTCGTGGGAATGGCACTGCTAATAACCCCCCCCCCCCGCAAAATCATATTTTGAGCGCGCGAAAGGGCATTTCGCGCGCGCGTGAACTGAGTTGAGGAGAAAATCTTCGTCTCACAAATAAGAAAATATTTAGAGCGAACGAAAATCAGTTTTGCATTTCAAAGAAGTTTATTTGGATGTGCGCGGACGCTCTCTTTCGCACGTGCGAGGTTTGAGTCGCTCCTGATTCCCGCCCTGCGCGCTCGCGAAGACTCGCTGCATCACAGACAGAGCGAGAGGAAAACACACGGTTCAGGAGACGTTTGTTCAATGGCTTGGACATTATAAAAGTTCCTTTAAGACTGTAGAGAAAGTCTTTGACACTCTTCATGTTAAAGTTCAAATGTCTTCCACTGGACGAACACACATAATGACTTATTTTTAATGAAAATCAAATCGTATTGTTACATAATGGCGTGTCCCAGTGTTTCTACACCTCAATGAACTGATAAATTAGTTCTAACTTCTTAAAAAAGATTACTAGATTAATTAAAAAAAGTGATAAAAATAATCGTTAGATTAGTCGACTAATCGAAAAAATAATCATTAGTTGAAGCTCTACTAGGAACAGTCACAAACAAATCACAACTACAGGGCATATAAACGTGAAATGGTAGCTCCATTTTCTAAAGTGCACCCCAATAAGCTTTAAAACTTACATCTTCGAGAAAATATATTAAAATAGAAATAGTAAGTTATTGCTTCATTAACCGGGATTTAGATTAATTTGGCTATACAACTTTTAGTGAGGCTTGATCAGCGGAGGCTTACCTGGCGTTTGACTCCCGGAGTCGCTGAGTGTTTCGCTGCCGATCTGCTGTGCATCGGTGGCCTTTGGCTCGGACTCGGTCTTATTATAGGAGAGGTTCTGCGTCTGGCTCTGGTAGTTGCCGTAGTTGCTCGCATTGCCATTCTCAGAGCTCCAGGATGGAGACTGCTGTGTCGGTTGAGCGGTGTAATAGCTCGCGGTGACCCCGCCGGAGTGACTGTACGCGGCCTCGGGCCAGCTCAGATTCGGGTGGCCGTGCTCAGACACTTGCGGGTACATGAGGCCGTAGGCATACGCATGATAAGATGGGTTGATGTTGTAATTCACTGGTATCTTCCAATCTGCCATTTCTTCGTCGGGTGAACTCAGAGTAAAAGCAAATAGCGGAGATTGACCTTTTAACAGCACCTGACTACAAAAACCCAAAGGGTAGGACTACCTTCAACTTCAAATTCAAATGCAGGTAAGCGCTCTCCTCATAGTGACTCAAACACACCCCTTGACATGACCTGGTGAAAACGCTTGGAGGAGCCGATTTATAAGTCCAGGTGAGAGGATGTGGGTGGGGTGTGGTGGATTTGGGAAAAGATGCGCGGACCAATCAGGTGCAGATTCTGAGGGCTGGCAGCCACACCCCCTTTCCACATTAGCATCGCAGATCTCCACCTGGAGTTTTAGGTTTTTAAAACTACTTACTGAAGTAAATGACAGAAATTTAAAAAAAAACTTTTGAGTTTAGTAATAAATTTAATTTTGTTTTTACTTTATATTAAACTTAATAAAAAAGGAGAAATGTTAATCTTCAAAAATTATAAATAAGTAGAAACGTATTTAAAAATGTATTTGAACTTAACAGTAAATAGCCTAGTGCAGGGTTGGGGAGTCACGAAATACAAGTAACTTAGTTACGTAGTTAAAATACAAAATTTGAGTAAGTGTATATCATTACAGTTACATTTTAAATGGGTGGTAATCAGATTACAGCTACATCTGAAAAGTGTTTTAGATTACCAAAGTGATTACTTTGAGTTTTAATGTCATTTAAACAGCGATTGGTGATTCTCTGACTCTGACCGTCTGAAAAAGAGGAGTTAAGTTTCATCAACATTTTAATACTTTTAAGAGAGATCATAAAAAATGTATTATTTTTATTTAGTGCTGTCCTGAACAAGACAAAATGACTGAATTTATAAAAAAGCCCAACTCTTAACTGAACTGTCCTGACCTGATGATCCACGACTGTTTTCATGTTTTGTGATAGTTGTCTGTGAGTCATTTTATAATTCACTCGTCACTGCAACTTTTTCTCACAATTTGTTTTTTTCCCTCACAATTGTGAGTTTGTATTTCACAGTTCTGACTTCTTTTTCTCAGAATTGGGAGATTTAAACTCACAATTGCAAGTTATAAAGTCAGAATTGGGAGATATAAACTTGCAATACTGACTTTTTTTCTTGCTATTTAGTGAATTTGAGTTAAATGTCATAATTCTGACTTTTCTCAATATTGTGAGTTTATAGCTCATAATTCTGACTTTTCTCAAAATTGTCAGTTTATATCTCATAATTGTGACTTTATAACTCGCAATTGCAACTTTAAATAACACAATTCTGAGGGGAAAAAGTCAGAATTGTGAGATAAAAACTTTAGCAATTACCTTTTTGTGTTTTTTTCCACACTTATTAGTATTCCAAAGTATTTACATTAAGTTACTAAACTTGAGTAATGTAACGAAATATGTAACAAATGACTTTTTAAGGGGCCGTTCACATATCGCGTCTTTTCCTCGCGCATATTCATTATATCCTATGTAGGAGCGCGGTAACCGCGCGCAAAATGGAAGCGACGCGCATGCGGTCCGGCGCGCTCGTTTTTTCCATGCGCGCCTGTGCCGCGGCGAGATGAAAACATCTCAACTTTTCAGAATGCCGCGAGCGCACCGCGGGTCATGTGACAAGAGCTCTTGGACAAGTTTGTGAAATTCTCCATGTTTTTGACGTTTTTGAAGGATCGGGTGCACCCAAACACTGCGCGAGTTTTTCTTCTCCATAAATAAATCCTGTACAAGAGCTTCTGCAAGGGCTTTTCGGTGATGGGAATCCATTTAAACTTCTGCGTAGTAGTGGAGAGTGTTGTTCACAGACGCTACAGAAGCGCGAGCTCCCGAACGCTTGCTAAAGCAGGAGGAAACGACGCGGCCGCGCTTTCCACGCGTTTTTAGGCGCGATATGTGAACGGCACCTAAAGCATGTATTTTGTAATCTGTAGTGAAATACATTTTAAAAGTAACCAACCCAGCCCTGGCCTAGTGTATGATACATGTTTTATAATTAAAACGATTACTTGTGATTGCATTAATGTAGTAAAATAGCCTATTTTATTTAACCCATGATTTTGTCATGTACATGATTATAGAAAGGTTTTCAGTATTTTAAATCGAAACATTGGCAAGATTTGCACACATTTAACTAGTGCAAATAATTTGTATACCTCTAATGCCTGTTTTAACATGTTACTTTCAGGGTAAAGCTTATTGATCATTTATTTAGATTAGCATAATTAAGCCCCCAAAACCATACAAAAATCTCATGAGAAAAAGTTTCACTAAAAGTGCACCAATCTAAAGCTATTTCATTTTCACAAAAAAAAAATAAATAAATTAAATTCTATTACAGTAGTGGGCAAAAGTAATGTCCAGATGTTTTTGCATATGTTCATTATTTCTTTGACAGCCTGGCCAAAAATTATGTCCACAAAATTTGGCATGTTTCAGTGCATTATCACAAATAAACTCAAAGAACAGCTATGCAATATGCTCACAAAATCTTTAACAGATTTTAATAATATTTGAATATGTGAAGTTGTTTTATATATATATATATATATATATATATATATATATATATATATATATATAAAATAGAATACAGTAAGAAAACATTTTTAAATATGTTATATTGTTATATAAATAAGAAATTATTTAATAAAATGGTTTTAATATAATTTAAAAAAGTATGGAACCTAATATAATATATTATTTAAAATCTTTATACATGTACAAATTAAAAAATAAGAAAATGTTTTAATACAATATAATTAAATTACTTTTATATTTTATTATTTTTTTTATTTATTATTATATGAATAAATTATATCTTACTCTTTATCTCCTTACACATCTGTTTTTCATCTCTTGAATTTGCAGTGCCATCTCAGTAGAACTGTACTACATCTTTGCCACTGCGTGGGGTCGTGAACACTACACACTCTACGGCATCCTGTTGTGTGTGTTCGCCATCCTGCTCTCGGTGGGCGCCTGCATTTCTGTGGCCCTCACCTACTTCCTGCTCTCAGGCGAGGACTATCGCTGGTGGTGGAGAAGTGTTCTTAGCACCGGCTCCACTGGCATCTTTATATTTGTTTACTCTGTCTTCTACTACCACAATCGCTCCAACATGAGTGGCCTTGTACAGAGCGTCGAATTCTTCGGATATTCTTTGCTCACTGCGTTTATGTTCTCGCTCATGCTGGGAACGGTCTCCTTCTGGGCTTCTCTGGCTTTTATTCGTTACATCTACCGTAGCCTTAAGATGGACTGAGGGGAGACTGTTTGACCCCCTCCCTCCTCAAATGAGGAAAGAGACTCATGGACCATGTCCTTATGGAACCCTGCATGAGCAGGTTTTGTGTTGCTGAAGTATATTAAACTATCAAATGTTTCTGATGCCAATCTAAAGAGGAATAGGGAGCAGACAAAGCAACCGACTAAAGACTAATATTTTATTTCATTCAACACCCCGATACTTAAAATTCACATAGATATATAGTTGCTAGATTAACTGCACATCAAATACAGAAGTATTTGAGAATCAGCTGGATCGTTTGTGCTGAATGGGACAGATTTTCATATTTCAAAATGTTGCTTACCATGTATCCAAGACTTGAAAGTTCTGTTTTGGGTTTTATGTAGCGAATAGGACCACAATGACAATGTCAGTTTTAAAACATAAGGGGATAAGAATAAGAGGAGATAAAGCACTTGTGTACTGTAAGTGAGTTTACTTGATTAAAGGTGGATGTGTAATTATATTGAAGGATATTACCATCTTTGAGGAAAATAGACATGTCATATTTTGTACAAATGGTGCAATAGACACTGAGTTTGAGGGAAGGTTTAACAAGCAAGCTGAAGAAATTAATAGATTTATGGAAGCAATACTGTATCTGTGTCTGAAGTCGCCATCAACTGTGATCTGCTGAAATGTAAATATATAGACACACTATGTTTTCAATAAAGTCACTTTTATTACAGTCAGAAATAAATGTGGGTAAAAATGCGACAATGGTGGCGTCTAATATACATGTAAATTGAAAAGACCGTGATTTAAAGCTCACCGTCAGAAATGGTTTGACCTTTGACTCTTATACAATTCCATTGAAATGTTTAAAAAGAAGAAAAACAAAGTGCTTTGAAGTCACAGAGGCTGCGTTTATTTGATCAAATACAATAAAGAGAAATAGAATATTCAAATAACATTTTACGTCAATAGCTGTTACTTCAGTGTCACATCATTTAGAAATCATTTCCATATGCTACTTTGGTACAAAAGTATTTCTTAAAATGTTGAAAACAATTGTTACTCAAGTACACAGTAACTTTTGGCCCTTTAGAAGTTTAAAAAAACAAAAACAAACAAAAAACACTGTATTTTGCCAGAGAACATTGTTTTGCTTATGCCTCAGTTCTGGGAGATAACCATATTTATCTGCAGTATACTATTTAAAATCACACAAAGAAGGAAAAGAAAAAAAAAGAAAAATTGATACCAACAATGGGTTTCAAAATGCACTTTTGAAAATGGTATCAACCCCATGGAAAGGGAAAAAAAAAAAAAAAAAAAAAAAAAAAAAAAAAAAAAAAAAAAACTCCACAACTCATCTATTAAAATTAGTAACACCACATTTATTGCTCAACCAGGTTTAAAAAAAAAAAAAAAAAAAAAGTTTGTGTGGGCGGGACTACCACACATGCACAAGCTTGAGCATCAATCAAAATAGACCCGATACAGGGGGAGCAAGAATTTCATAATGCACAAGATGTAACGATCACATACAGAAGCAGTGAAATCGGTACACCGAACAAAATAGAGCAGTACAGACCTTTTTTCATCAGATGTGGAGCAGTGCCTTGCAATTCATAAATCTATTTAAAAAAAAAAAAAAAAAAAAAAAAAAAAAGGCGCACCTGGAAGAGCAGAGGCATTAAGGTATTAAATTAAAAATTCTGAAGGTGCGATGAAGTTATAAATATAGACCTCGGTATAAAACGTTGCGTTTTAAAGGTGAACTTTACGGAATCAAATCTTGAGCTAGGTCTCACTTTACCTCAACTGGCAATGACATCATTGCATAAAAAATTCTAGTTTGTTGGCAAAAACAGTTATTTACAAATACAGAGAACACCCAAGGCTGCAGGGCTGAAGGCGATGAATAAATACACAACCAGCCAGACTCACAGCAAACTAATTCCTTTTGTTTGCCACTGGTCAGCATTAGCCATGGATTCCATTTGTGTAGGGAAGCTTCCTTTGTTGACAGAAATGTAGCCATCTCGGGCTTGCATGTAGCTTGTAGGGTTGGGGAACTCGTAGTGCGTCACAGCTGGGGGCAGAGGCCAGTTTCCCAGGGGTCTCGCCATGGCCTGGGTAGGGGAGCGTGGCTGTGGGTAACTGGGGTAGAAGGGCGCTGTTGTCTCTCACCTGAGGGTTACTGTAGTGGTCTTGGTTTGCTCGAGGGGCTTCAGCCTGAAACTTAAGAGAAAAAAGAGATTGGGGTTAGAATGTGCCTTAAAGAAGCAGAAGCAGTCCTCAAACATCTGCTTTGGTGTTCCTTTTTTTTAATACAATTACAGCTTACGATGGGTAATTTGTGTCATTGTGCCTTTAAGACACCATCCAAACAACTGAAATGCCCATGTTTGCAATAATTTGATCTACATCGACACATGATCAGTTCTTCTACCAGCAACAAAACAAGCATTTGCATAGACACTTGGTGCCATTCCAAACCTTACTTTCTACTTTAGAAGGAAAAGATGATGTCGGGGGAAATATAAGAAAAAGTGACTAAGGTGTAGTTTTGGACCCCATTGACTTTAATTGCATGAACAAACACTTGTGTTCCTCAGAAGGAATTAATACACCGGTGTGGAATGACCTAGCATGGCAAGAAACCACACTCACCTGAGAATGAGCAGCTGTTGTGTTGGATAAGCCATTGACGACGTATCTCTCTGTCATCCAGCTACTGTCCCTTTGATGCCTCTTGAGTTTCATCCTACGGTTTTGAAACCACGTTTTCACCTTTGGAAAGAAATAGACAGTTATTCATCATGACACTGAATGCAATTCATTAAAGCTTTAGGTCATCATTCTCTTTAGACCACTAACCTGTTTATACGTTAGTCCGGTCACAGCAGCAAGAGTCTTCATCTCTGCCGGCGTGAGGTATCTCTGGACATTAAATCGGTGAATGAGAGCACTCATCTGCTCCTCAGAAAAGGCAGCCCGGGTCTTGCGAGGCGGGGCTGGTGGTCGGGCTGGAGATGCGGTCACATTAGGCAGAGACGGCATGGCATCCACCCCCAAATTTTGATTCCCTGGCTCCTCTCCTGCGATGGAGACTGAGTTTGCGATCGGTTCTCCGCTGTCAGGACTGCCACTGTCCGTTTCGTAGTCCCGATCTTTCCAGGGCTGGAGATTAAGGTTGGTCAGAGCGACCGCCTCATGGGTGCTTCCTGAGCTCCAGGAATCTATAGAAATGGGGAGAAATAAAAGCGTTACATTGTGGACCATGACATTTGGTACATTAAAACTTTAAAATGCATTTATCAATTGTCTCGCATTTCCTGCAACCATGTTTATAAAGCATAACACAAAAGGCAGAGTTTTTTTCCTTTAAAAAAAAAAAAACAAATAAAAAAAAACTACTATTGTCTACTTACTAAACATTGTTTTGTCAATGGAAATTGCGTTTACAAAAAGTTTAAGAACTTAAGTTTTAAAAGTTTAGAATTTAAAAAAAAAAAAAGGAAGTCAATGCTTCAGTTTAAATAAAGCAAATTCGACATAATTACTACACTAATACAAACCACTGGATAGACTTTAAAAATCGCTAAGAACTAGTGCTGCAACGACGTGCGTGAAATGCGTCGACGCGTCACACTGTTTACATTCATCTGGCATAATGGCGGCTTCTGCTCCTGGGAACGGAGAAAGTTCCATTCAATCACAAAAACCCAGACCACGATGATCAAAAGTATGGGAATACTTTAAACAGAGCCCAAATAAAACGGTCCTTTGTTCCCTTTTGTAACAAGTGGAATTGGACACTGCTCCTTTAAGGCGAACGTGCGGGCAGTTCAGACAGACTGCGAACTGTGAGGAT
The DNA here is from genome assembly GCA_037194245.1 of Opsariichthys bidens. NCBI lineage: Eukaryota > Metazoa > Chordata > Actinopteri > Cypriniformes > Xenocyprididae > Opsariichthys > Opsariichthys bidens. The sequence goes on along the minus strand of CM074301.1, from coordinate 2,126,613 downwards.
AGCATGTGTGCGTCCATCATCCCTGTTGCTCTTGCCGTTTGCAGTTATATTCTTTTTTTGTTTTATTCAGTAATGCCGTTGTCAGGGAAGTGTTGTAACCTGCCTGTGTGTTCGTGGGAATGGCACTGCTAATAACCCCCCCCCCCCCCCGCAAAATCATATTTTGAGCGCGCGAAAGGGCATTTCGCGCGCGCGTGAACTGAGTTGAGGAGAAAATCTTCGTCTCACAAATAAGAAAATATTTAGAGCGAACGAAAATCAGTTTTGCATTTCAAAGAAGTTTATTTGGATGTGCGCGGACGCTCTCTTTCGCACGTGCGAGGTTTGAGTCGCTCCTGATTCCCGCCCTGCGCGCTCGCGAAGACTCGCTGCATCACAGACAGAGCGAGAGGAAAACACACGGTTCAGGAGACGTTTGTTCAATGGCTTGGACATTATAAAAGTTCCTTTAAGACTGTAGAGAAAGTCTTTGACACTCTTCATGTTAAAGTTCAAATGTCTTCCACTGGACGAACACACATAATGACTTATTTTTAATGAAAATCAAATCGTATTGTTACATAATGGCGTGTCCCAGTGTTTCTACACCTCAATGAACTGATAAATTAGTTCTAACTTCTTAAAAAAGATTACTAGATTAATTAAAAAAAAAGTGATAAAAATAATCGTTAGATTAGTCGACTAATCGAAAAAATAATCATTAGTTGAAGCTCTACTAGGAACAGTCACAAACAAATCACAACTACAGGGCATATAAACGTGAAATGGTAGCTCCATTTTCTAAAGTGCACCCCAATAAGCTTTAAAACTTACATCTTCGAGAAAATATATTAAAATAGAAATAGTAAGTTATTGCTTCATTAACCGGGATTTAGATTAATTTGGCTATACAACTTTTAGTGAGGCTTGATCAGCGGAGGCTTACCTGGCGTTTGACTCCCGGAGTCGCTGAGTGTTTCGCTGCCGATCTGCTGTGCATCGGTGGCCTTTGGCTCGGACTCGGTCTTATTATAGGAGAGGTTCTGCGTCTGGCTCTGGTAGTTGCCGTAGTTGCTCGCATTGCCATTCTCAGAGCTCCAGGATGGAGACTGCTGTGTCGGTTGAGCGGTGTAATAGCTCGCGGTGACCCCGCCGGAGTGACTGTACGCGGCCTCGGGCCAGCTCAGATTCGGGTGGCCGTGCTCAGACACTTGCGGGTACATGAGGCCGTAGGCATACGCATGATAAGATGGGTTGATGTTGTAATTCACTGGTATCTTCCAATCTGCCATTTCTTCGTCGGGTGAACTCCGCGTAAAAAGCAAATAGCGGAGATTGACCTTTTAACAGCACCTGACTACAAAAACCCAAAGGGTACGACTACCTTCAACTTCAAATTCAAATGCAGGTAAGCGCTCTCCTCATAGTGACTCAAACACACCCCTTGACATGACCTGGTGAAAACGCTTGGAGGAGCCGATTTATAAGTCCAGGTGAGAGGATGTGGGTGGGGTGTGGTGGATTTGGGAAAAGATGCGCGGACCAATCAGGTGCAGATTCTGAGGGCTGGCAGCCACACCCCCTTTCCACATTAGCATAGCAGATCTCCACCTGGAGTTTTAGGTTTTAGTTTTTAAACTACTTACTGAAGTAAATGACAGAAATTTAAAAAAAAAACTTTTGAGTTTAGTAATAAATTTAATTTTGTTTTTACTTTATATTAAACTTAATAAAAAAGGAGAAATGTTAATCTTCAAAAATTATAAATAAGTAGAAACGTATTTAAAAATGTATTTGAACTTAACAGTAAATAGCCTAGTGCAGGGTTGGGGAGTCACGAAATACAAGTAACTTAGTTACGTAGTTAAAATACAAAATTTGAGTAAGTGTATATCATTACAGTTACATTTTAAATGGGTGGTAATCAGATTACAGCTACATCTGAAAAGTGTTTTAGATTACCAAAGTGATTACTTTGAGTTTTAATGTCATTTAAACAGCGATTGGTGATTCTCTGACTCTGACCGTCTGAAAAAGGAGTTAAGTTTCATCAACATTTTAATACTTTTAAGAGAGATCATAAAAAATGTATTATTTTTATTTAGTGCTGTCCTGAACAAGACAAAATGACTGAATTTATAAAAAAGCCCAACTCTTAACTGAACTGTCCTGACCTGATGATCCACGACTGTTTTCATGTTTTGTGATAGTTGTCTGTGAGTCATTTTATAATTCACTCGTCACTGCAACTTTTTCTCACAATTTGTTTTTTTCCCTCACAATTGTGAGTTTGTATTTCACAGTTCTGACTTCTTTTTCTCAGAATTGGGAGATTTAAACTCACAATTGCAAGTTATAAAGTCAGAATTGGGAGATATAAACTTGCAATACTGACTTTTTTTCTTGCTATTTAGTGAATTTGAGTTAAATGTCATAATTCTGACTTTTCTCAATATTGTGAGTTTATAGCTCATAATTCTGACTTTTCTCAAAATTGTCAGTTTATATCTCATAATTGTGACTTTATAACTCGCAATTGCAACTTTAAATAACACAATTCTGAGGGGAAAAAGTCAGAATTGTGAGATAAAAACTTTAGCAATTACCTTTTTGTGTTTTTTCCACACTTATTAGTATTCCAAAGTATTTACATTAAGTTACTAAACTTGAGTAATGTAACGAAATATGTAACAAATGACTTTTTAAGGGGCCGTTCACATATCGCGTCTTTTCCTCGCGCATATTCATTATATCCTATGTAGGAGCGCGGTAACCGCGCGCAAAATGGAAGCGACGCGCATGCGGTCCGGCGCGCTCGTTTTTTCCATGCGCGCCTGTGCCGCGGCGAGATGAAAACATCTCAACTTTTCAGAATGCCGCGAGCGCACCGCGGGTCATGTGACAAGAGCTCTTGGACAAGTTTGTGAAATTCTCCATGTTTTTGACGTTTTTGAAGGATCGGGTGCACCCAAACACTGCGCGAGTTTTTCTTCTCCATAAATAAATCCTGTACAAGAGCTTCTGCAAGGGCTTTTCGGTGATGGGAATCCATTTAAACTTCTGCGTAGTAGTGGAGAGTGTTGTTCACAGACGCTACAGAAGCGCGAGCTCCCGAACGCTTGCTAAAGCAGGAGGAGGAAACGACGCGGCCGCGCTTTCCACGCGTTTTTAGGCGCGATATGTGAACGGCACCTAAAGCATGTATTTTGTAATCTGTAGTGAAATACATTTTAAAAGTAACCAACCCAGCCCTGGCCTAGTGTATGATACATGTTTTATAATTAAAACGATTACTTGTGATTGCATTAATGTAGTAAAATAGCCTATTTTATTTAACCCATGATTTTGTCATGTACATGATTATAGAAAGGTTTTCAGTATTTTAAATCGAAACATTGGCAAGATTTGCACACATTTAACTAGTGCAAATAATTTGTATACCTCTAATGCCTGTTTTAACATGTTACTTTCAGGGTAAAGCTTATTGATCATTTATTTAGATTAGCATAATTAAGCCCCCAAAACCATACAAAAATCTCATGAGAAAAAGTTTCACTAAAAGTGCACCAATCTAAAGCTATTTCATTTTCACAAAAAAAAAATAAATAAATTAAATTCTATTACAGTAGTGGGCAAAAGTAATGTCCAGATGTTTTTGCATATGTTCATTATTTCTTTGACAGCCTGGCCAAAAATTATGTCCACAAAATTTGGCATGTTTCAGTGCATTATCACAAATAAACTCAAAGAACAGCTATGCAATATGCTCACAAAATCTTTAACAGATTTTAATAATATTTGAATATGTGAAGTTGTTTTATATATATATATATATATATATATATATATATATATATATATATATAAAATAGAATACAGTAAGAAAACATTTTTAAATATGTTATATTGTTATATAAATAAGAAATTATTTAATAAATGGTTTTAATATAATTTAAAAAAGTATGGAACCTAATATAATATATTATTTAAAATCTTTATACATGTACAAATTAAAAAATAAGAAAATGTTTTAATACAATATAATTAAATTACTTTTATATTTTATTATTTTTTTTATTTATTATTATATGAATAAATTATATCTTACTCTTTATCTCCTTACACATCTGTTTTTCATCTCTTGAATTTGCAGTGCCATCTCAGTAGAACTGTACTACATCTTTGCCACTGCGTGGGGTCGTGAACACTACACACTCTACGGCATCCTGTTGTGTGTGTTCGCCATCCTGCTCTCGGTGGGCGCCTGCATTTCTGTGGCCCTCACCTACTTCCTGCTCTCAGGCGAGGACTATCGCTGGTGGTGGAGAAGTGTTCTTAGCACCGGCTCCACTGGCATCTTTATATTTGTTTACTCTGTCTTCTACTACCACAATCGCTCCAACATGAGTGGCCTTGTACAGAGCGTCGAATTCTTCGGATATTCTTTGCTCACTGCGTTTATGTTCTCGCTCATGCTGGGAACGGTCTCCTTCTGGGCTTCTCTGGCTTTTATTCGTTACATCTACCGTAGCCTTAAGATGGACTGAGGGGAGACTGTTTGACCCCCTCCCTCCTCAAATGAGGAAAGAGACTCATGGACCATGTCCTTATGGAACCCTGCATGAGCAGGTTTTGTGTTGCTGAAGTATATTAAACTATCAAATGTTTCTGATGCCAATCTAAAGAGGAATAGGGAGCAGACAAAGCAACCGACTAAAGACTAATATTTTATTTCATTCAACACCCCGATACTTAAAATTCACATAGATATATAGTTGCTAGATTAACTGCACATCAAATACAGAAGTATTTGAGAATCAGCTGGATCGTTTGTGCTGAATGGGACAGATTTTCATATTTCAAAATGTTGCTTACCATGTATCCAAGACTTGAAAGTTCTGTTTTGGGTTTTATGTAGTGAATAGGACCACAATGACAATGTCAGTTTTAAAACATAAGGGGATAAGAATAAGAGGAGATAAAGCACTTGTGTACTGTAAGTGAGTTTACTTGATTAAAGGTGGATGTGTAATTATATTGAAGGATATTACCATCTTTGAGGAAAATAGACATGTCATATTTTGTACAAATGGTGCAATAGACACTGAGTTTGAGGGAAGGTTTAACAAGCAAGCTGAAGAAATTAATAGATTTATGGAAGCAATACTGTATCTGTGTCTGAAGTCGCCATCAACTGTGATCTGCTGAAATGTAAATATATAGACACACTATGTTTTCAATAAAGTCACTTTTATTACAGTCAGAAATAAATGTGGGTAAAAATGCGACAATGGTGGCGTCTAATATACATGTAAATTGAAAAGACCGTGATTTAAAGCTCACCGTCAGAAATGGTTTGACCTTTGACTCTTATACACTTCCATTGAAATGTTTAAAAAGAAGAAAAACAAAGTGCTTTGAAGTCACAGAGGCTGCGTTTATTTGATCAAATACAATAAAGAGAAATAGAATATTCAAATAACATTTTACGTCAATAGCTGTTACTTCAGTGTCACATCATTTAGAAATCATTTCCATATGCTACTTTGGTACAAAAGTATTTCTTAAAATGTTGAAAACAATTGTTACTCAAGTACACAGTAACTTTTGGCCCTTTAGAAGTTTAAAAAAACAAAAACAAACAAAAAACACTGTATTTTGCCAGAGAACATTGTTTTGCTTATGCCTCAGTTCTGGGAGATAACCATATTTATCTGCAGTATACTATTTAAAATCACACAAAGAAGGAAAAGAAAAAAAAAGAAAAAAAATTGATACCAACAATGGGTTTCAAAATGCACTTTTGAAAATGGTATCAACCCCATGGAAAGGGAAAAAAAAAAAAAAAAAAAAAAAAAAAAAAAAAAACTCCACAACTCATCTATTAAAATTAGTAACACCACATTTATTGCTCAACCAGGTTTAAAAAAAAAAAAAAAAAAAAAAAGTTTGTGTGGGCGGGACTACCACACATGCACAAGCTTGAGCATCAATCAAAATAGACCCGATACAGGGGGAGCAAGAATTTCATAATGCACAAGATGTAACGATCACATACAGAAGCAGTGAAATCGGTACACCGAACAAAATAGAGCAGTACAGACCTTTTTTCATCAGATGTGGAGCAGTGCCTTGCAATTCATAAATCTATTTAAAAAAAAAAAAAAAAAAAAAAAGGCGCACCTGGAAGAGCAGAGGCATTAAGGTATTAAATTAAAAATTCTGAAGGTGCGATGAAGTTATAAATATAGACCTCGGTATAAAACGTTGCGTTTTAAAGGTGAACTTTACGGAATCAAATCTTGAGCTAGGTCTCACTTTACCTCAACTGGCAATGACATCATTGCATAAAAAATTCTAGTTTGTTGGCAAAAACAGTTATTTACAAATACAGAGAACACCCAAGGCTGCAGGGCTGAAGGCGATGAATAAATACACAACCAGCCAGACTCACAGCAAACTAATTCCTTTTGTTTGCCACTGGTCAGCATTAGCCATGGATTCCATTTGTGTAGGGAAGCTTCCTTTGTTGACAGAAATGTAGCCATCTCGGGCTTGCATGTAGCTTGTAGGGTTGGGGAACTCGTAGTGCGTCACAGCTGGGGGCAGAGGCCAGTTTCCCAGGGGTCTCGCCATGGCCTGGGTAGGGGAGCGTGGCTGTGGGTAACTGGGGTAGAAGGGCGCTGTTGTCTCTCACCTGAGGGTTACTGTAGTGGTCTTGGTTTGCTCGAGGGGCTTCAGTCTGAAACTTAAGAGAAAAAAGAGATTGGGGTTAGAATGTGCCTTAAAGAAGCAGAAGCAGTCCTCAAACATCTGCTTTGGTGTTCCTTTTTTTTAATACAATTACAGCTTACGATGGGTAATTTGTGTCATTGTGCCTTTAAGACACCATCCAAACAACTGAAATGCCCATGTTTGCAATAATTTGATCTACATCGACACATGATCAGTTCTTCTACCAGCAACAAAACAAGCATTTGCATAGACACTTGGTGCCATTCCAAACCTTACTTTCTACTTTAGAAGGAAAAGATGATGTCGGGGGAAATATAAGAAAAAGTGACTAAGGTGTAGTTTTGGACCCCATTGACTTTAATTGCATGAACAAACACTTGTGTTCCTCAGAAGGAATTAATACACCGGTGTGGAATGACCTAGCATGGCAAGAAACCACACTCACCTGAGAATGAGCAGCTGTTGTGTTGGATAAGCCATTGACGACGTATCTCTCTGTCATCCAGCTACTGTCCCTTTGATGCCTCTTGAGTTTCATCCTACGGTTTTGAAACCACGTTTTCACCTTTGGAAAGAAATAGACAGTTATTCATCATGACACTGAATGCAATTCATTAAAGCTTTAGGTCATCATTCTCTTTAGACCACTAACCTGTTTATACGTTAGTCCGGTCACAGCAGCAAGAGTCTTCATCTCTGCCGGCGTGAGGTATCTCTGGACATTAAATCGGTGAATGAGAGCACTCATCTGCTCCTCAGAAAAGGCAGCCCGGGTCTTGCGAGGCGGGGCTGGTGGTCGGGCTGGAGATGCGGTCACATTAGGCAGAGACGGCATGGCATCCACCCCCAAATTTTGATTCCCTGGCTCCTCTCCTGCGATGGAGACGGAGTTTGCGATCGGTTCTCCGCTGTCAGGACTGCCACTGTCCGTTTCGTAGTCCCGATCTTTCCAGGGCTGGAGATTAAGGTTGGTCAGAGCGACCGCCTCATGGGTGCTTCCTGAGCTCCAGGAATCTATAGAAATGGGGAGAAATAAAAGCGTTACATTGTGGACCATGACATTTGGTACATTAAAACTTTAAAATGCATTTATCAATTGTCTCGCATTTCCTGCAACCATGTTTATAAAGCATAACACAAAAGGCAGAGTTTTTTTCCTTTAAAAAAAAAAAAAAACAAATAAAAAAAACTACTATTGTCTACTTACTAAACATTGTTTTGTCAATGGAAATTGCGTTTACAAAAAGTTTAAGAACTTAAGTTTTAAAAGTTTAGAATTTAAAAAAAAAAAAAGGAAGTCAATGCTTCAGTTTAAATAAAGCAAATTCGACATAATTACTACACTAATACAAACCACTGGATAGACTTTAAAAATCGCTAAGAACTAGTGCTGCAACGACGTGCGTGAAATGCGTCGACGCGTCACACTGTTTACATTCATCTGGCATAATGGCGGCTTCTGCTCCTGGGAACGGAGAAAGTTCCATTCAATCACAAAAACCCAGACCACGATGATCAAAAGTATGGGAATACTTTAAACAGAGCCCAAATAAAACGGTCCTTTGTTCCCTTTTGTAACAAGTGGAATTGGACACTGCTCCTTTAAGGCGAACGTGCGGGCAGTTCAGACAGACTGCGAACTGTGAGGATAGCATGTGTGCGTCCATCATCCCTGTTGCTCTTGCCGTTTGCAGTTATATTCTTTTTTTGTTTTATTCAGTAATGCCGTTGTCAGGGAAGTGTTGTAACCTGCCTGTGTGTTCGTGGGAATGGCACTGCTAATAACCCCCCCCCCCCCCCCCGCAAAATCATATTTTGAGCGCGCGAAAGGGCATTTCGCGCGCGCGAACTGAGTTGAGGAGAAAATCTTCGTCTCACAAATAAGAAAATATTTAGAGCGAATGAAAATCAGTTTTGCATTTCAAAGAAGTTTATTTGGATGTGCGCGGACGCTCTCTTTCGCACGTGCGAGGTTTGAGTCGCTCCTGATTCCCGCCCTGCGCGCTCGCGAAGACTCGCTGCATCACAGACAGAGCGAGAGGAAAACACACGGTTCAGGAGACGTTTGTTCAGTGGCTTGGACATTATAAAAGTTCCTTTAAGACTGTAGAGAAAGTCTTTGACACTCTTCATGTTAAAGTTCAAATGTCTTCCACTGGACGAACACACATAATGACTTATTTTTAATGAAAATCAAATCGTATTGTTACATAATGGCGTGTCCCAGTGTTTCTACACCTCAATGAACTGATAAATTAGTTCTAACTTCTTAAAAAAGATTACTAGATTAATTAAAAAAAAGTGATAAAAATAATCGTTAGATTAGTCGACTAATCGAAAAAATAATCATTAGTTGAAGCTCTACTAGGAACAGTCACAAACAAATCACAACTACAGGGCATATAAACGTGAAATGGTAGCTCCATTTTCTAAAGTGCACCCCAATAAGCTTTAAAACTTACATCTTCGAGAAAATATATTAAAATAGAAATAGTAAGTTATTGCTTCATTAACCGGGATTTAGATTAATTTGGCTATACAACTTTTAGTGAGGCTTGATCAGCGGAGGCTTACCTGGCGTTTGACTCCCGGAGTCGCTGAGTGTTTCGCTGCCGATCTGCTGTGCATCGGTGGCCTTTGGCTCGGACTCGGTCTTATTATAGGAGAGGTTCTGCGTCTGGCTCTGGTAGTTGCCGTAGTTGCTCGCATTGCCATTCTCAGAGCTCCAGGATGGAGACTGCTGTGTCGGTTGAGCGGTGTAATAGCTCGCGGTGACCCCGCCGGAGTGACTGTACGCGGCCTCGGGCCAGCTCAGATTCGGGTGGCCGTGCTCAGACACTTGCGGGTACATGAGGCCGTAGGCATACGCATGATAAGATGGGTTGATGTTGTAATTCACTGGTATCTTCCAATCTGCCATTTCTTCGTCGGGTGAACTCCGCGTAAAAAGCAAATAGCGGAGATTGACCTTTTAACAGCACCTGACTACAAAAACCCAAAGGGTACGACTACCTTCAACTTCAAATTCAAATGCAGGTAAGCGCTCTCCTCATAGTGACTCAAACACACCCCTTGACATGACCTGGTGAAAACGCTTGGAGGAGCCGATTTATAAGTCCAGGTGAGAGGATGTGGGTGGGGTGTGGTGGATTTGGGAAAAGATGCGCGGACCAATCAGGTGCAGATTCTGAGGGCTGGCAGCCACACCCCCTTTCCACATTAGCATAGCAGATCTCCACCTGGAGTTTTAGGTTTTTAAACTACTTACTGAAGTAAATGACAGAAATTTAAAAAAAAACTTTTGAGTTTAGTAATAAATTTAATTTTGTTTTTACTTTATATTAAACTTAATAAAAAAGGAGAAATGTTAATCTTCAAAAATTATAAATAAGTAGAAACGTATTTAAAAATGTATTTGAACTTAACAGTAAATAGCCTAGTGCAGGGTTGGGGAGTCACGAAATACAAGTAACTTAGTTACGTAGTTAAAATACAAAATTTGAGTAAGTGTATATCATTACAGTTACATTTTAAATGGGTGGTAATCAGATTACAGTTACATCTGAAAAGTGTTTTAGATTACCAAAGTGATTACTTTGAGTTTTAATGTCATTTAAACAGCGATTGGTGATTCTCTGACTCTGACCGTCTGAAAAAGAGGAGTTCAGTTTCATCAACATTTTAATACTTTTAAGAGAGATCATAAAAAATGTATTATTTTTATTTAGTGCTGTCCTGAACAAGACAAAATGACTGAATTTATAAAAAAGCCCAACTCTTAACTGAACTGTCCTGACCTGATGATCCACGACTGTTTTCATGTTTTGTGATAGTTGTCTGTAAGTCATTTTATAATTCACTCCTCACTGCAACTTTTTCTCACAATTAGTTTTTTTTCCCTCACAATTGTGAGTTAGTATTTCACAGTTCTGACTTCTTTTTCTCAGAATTGGGAGATTTAAACTCACAATTGCAAGTTATAAAGTCAGAATTGGGAGATATAAACTTGCAATACTGACTTTTTTTCTTGCTATTTAGTGAATTTGAGTTAAATGTCATAATTCTGACTTTTCTCAATATTGTGAGTTTATAGCTCATAATTCTGACTTTTCTCAAAATTGTCAGTTTATATCTCATAATTGTGACTTTATAACTCGCAATTGCAACTTTAAATAACACAATTCTGAGGGGAAAAAGTCAGAATTGTGAGATAAAAACTTTAGCAATTACCTTTTTGTGTTTGTTCCACACTTATTAGTATTCCAAAGTATTTACATTAAGTTACTAAACTTGAGTAATGTAACGAAATATGTAACAAATGACTTTTTAAGGGGCCGTTCACATATCGCGTCTTTTCCTCGCGCATATTCATTATATCCTATGTAGGAGCGCGGTAACCGCGCGCAAAATGGAAGCGACGCGCATGCGGTCCGGCGCGCTCGTTTTTTCCATGCGCGCCTGTGCCGCGGCGAGATGAAAACATCTCAACTTTTCAGAATGCCGCGAGCGCACCGCGGGTCATGTGACAAGAGCTCTTGGACAAGTTTGTGAAATTCTCCATGTTTTTGACGTTTTTGAAGGATCGGGTGCACCCAAACACTGCGCGAGTTTTTCTTCTCCATAAATAAATCCTGTACAAGAGCTTCTGCAAGGGCTTTTCGGTGATGGGAATCCATTTAAACTTCTGCGTAGTAGTGGAGAGTGTTGTTCACAGACGCTACAGAAGCGCGAGCTCCCGAACGCTTGCTAAAGCAGGAGGAAACGACGCGGCCGCGCTTTCCACGCGTTTTTAGGCGCGATATGTGAACGCCACCTAAAGCATGTATTTTGTAATCTGTAGTGAAATACATTTTAAAAGTAACCAACCCAGCCCTGGCCTAGTGTATGATACATGTTTTATAATTAAAACGATTACTTGTGATTGCATTAATGTAGTAAAATAGCCTATTTTATTTAACCCATGATTTTGTCATGTACATGATTATAGAAAGGTTTTCAGTATTTTAAATCGAAACATTGGCAAGATTTGCACACATTTAACTAGTGCAAATAATTTGTATACCTCTAATGCCTGTTTTAACATGTTACTTTCAGGGTAAAGCTTATTGATCATTTATTTAGATTAGCATAATTAAGCCCCCAAAACCATACAAAAATCTCATGAGAAAAAGTTTCACTAAAAGTGCACCAATCTAAAGCTATTTCATTTTCACAAAAAAAAAAAAATTAAATTAAATTCTATTACAGTAGTGGGCAAAAGTAATGTCCAGATGTTTTTGCATGTGTTCATTATTTCTTTGACAGCCTGGCCAAAAATTATGTCCACAAAATTTGGCATGTTTCAGTGCATTATCACAAATAAACTCAAAGAACAGCTATGCAATATGCTCACAAAATCTTTAACAGATTTTAATAATATTTGAATATGTGAAGTTGTTTTATATATATATATATATATATATATATATATATATATATAATAGAATACAGTAAGAAATTTTTTTTAAATATGTTATATTGTTATATAAATAAGAAATTATTTAATATAATGGTTTTAATATAATTTAAAAAAGTATGGAACCTAATATAATATATTATTTAAAATCTTTATACATGTACAAATTAAAAAATAAGAAAATGTTTTAATACAATATAATTAAATTACTTTTATATTTTATTATTTTTTTTATTTATTATTATATGAATAAATTATATCTTACTCTTTATCTCCTTACACATCTGTTTTTCATCTCTTGAATTTGCAGTGCCATCTCAGTAGAACTGTACTACATCTTTGCCACTGCGTGGGGTCGTGAACACTACACACTCTACGGCATCCTGTTGTGTGTGTTCGCCATCCTGCTCTCGGTGGGCGCCTGCATTTCTGTGGCCCTCACCTACTTCCTGCTCTCAGGCGAGGACTATCGCTGGTGGTGGAGAAGTGTTCTTAGCACCGGCTCCACTGGCATCTTTATATTTGTTTACTCTGTCTTCTACTACCACAATCGCTCCAACATGAGTGGCCTTGTACAGAGCGTCGAATTCTTCGGATATTCTTTGCTCACTGCGTTTGTGTTCTCGCTCATGCTGGGAACGGTCTCCTTCTGGGCTTCTCTGGCTTTTATTCGTTACATCTACCGTAGCCTTAAGATGGACTGAGGGGAGACTGTTTGACCCCCTCCCTCCTCAAATGGGGAAAGAGACTCATGGACCATGTCCTTATGGAACCCTGCATGAGCAGGTTTTGTGTTGCTGAAGTATATTAAACTATCAAATGTTTCTGATGCCAATCTAAAGAGGAATAGGGAGCAGACAAAGCAACCGACTAAAGACTAATATTTTATTTCATTCAACACCCCGATACTTAAAATTCACATAGATATATAGTTGCTAGATTAACTGCACATCAAATACAGAAGTATTTGAGAATCAGCTGGATCGTTTGTGCTGAATGGGACAGATTTTCATATTTCAAAATGTTGCTTACCATGTATCCAAGACTTGAAAGTTCTGTTTTGGGTTTTATGTAGCGAATAGGACCACAATGACAATGTCAGTTTTAAAACATAAGGGGATAAGAATAAGAGGAGATAAAGCACTTGTGTACTGTAAGTGAGTTTACTTGATTAAAGGTGGATGTGTAATTATATTGAAGGATATTACCATCTTTGAGGAAAATAGACATGTCATATTTTGTACAAATGGTGCAATAGACACTGAGTTTGAGGGAAGGTTTAACAAGCAAGCTGAAGAAATTAATAGATTTATGGAAGCAATACTGTATCTGTGTCTGAAGTCGCCATCAACTGTGATCTGCTGAAATGTAAATATATAGACACACTATGTTTTCAATAAAGTCACTTTTATTACAGTCAGAAATAAATGTGGGTAAAAATGCGACAATGGTGGTGTCTAATATACATGTAAATTGAAAAGACCGTGATTTAAAGCTCACCGTCAGAAATGGTTTGACCTTTGACTCTTATACAATTCCATTGAAATGTTTAAAAAGAAGAAAAACAAAGTGCTTTGAAGTCACAGAGGCTGCGTTTATTTGATCAAATACAATAAAGAGAAATAGAATATTCAAATAACATTTTACGTCAATAGCTGTTACTTCAGTGTCACATCATTTAGAAATCATTTCCATATGCTACTTTGGTACAAAAGTATTTCTTAAAATGTTGAAAACAATTGTTACTCAAGTACACAGTAACTTTTGGCCCTTTTAAAAGTTTAAAAAAAAACAAAAACAAACAAAAAACACTGTATTTTGCCAGAGAACATTGTTTTGCTTATGCCTCAGTTCTGGGAGATAACCATATTTATCTGCAGTATACTATTTAAAATCACACAAAGAAGGAAAAGAAAAAAAAAAGAAAAAAAATTGATACCAACAATGGGTTTCAAAATGCACTTTTGAAAATGGTATCAACCCCATGGAAAGGGAAAAAAAAAAAAAACCTCCACAACTCATCTATTAAAATTAGTAACACCACATTTATTGCTCAACCAGGTTTAAAAAAAAAAAAAAAAAAAAAAAAAAAAAAAAAAAAGTTTGTGTGGGCGGGACTACCTCACATGCACAAGCTTGAGCATCAATCAAAATAGACCCGATACAGGGGGAGCAAGAATTTCATAATGCACAAGATGTAACGATCACATACAGAAGCAGTGAAATCGGTACACCGAACAAAATAGAGCAGTACAGACCTTTTTTCATCAGATGTGGAGCAGTGCCTTGCAATTCATAAATCTATTTAAAAAAAAAAAAAAAAAAAAAAAAAAAGGCGCACCTGGAAGAGCAGAGGCATTAAGGTATTAAATTAAAAATTCTGAAGGTGCGATGAAGTTATAAATATAGACCTCGGTATAAAACGTTGCGTTTTAAAGGTGAACTTTACGGAATCAAATCTTGAGCTAGGTCTCACTTTACCTCAACTGGCAATGACATCATTGCATAAAAAAATTCTAGTTTGTTGGCAAAAACAGTTATTTACAAATACAGAGAACACCCAAGGCTGCAGGGCTGAAGGCGATGAATAAATACACAACCAGCCAGACTCACAGCAAACTAATTCCTTTTGTTTGCCACTGGTCAGCATTAGCCATGGATTCCATTAGTGTAGGGATGAATCCTTTGTTGAAGGAATTGTAGCCATCTCGGGCTTGCATGTAGCTTGTAGGGTTGGGGAACTCGTAGTGCGTCACAGCTGGGGGCAGAGGCCAGTTTCCCAGGGGTCTCGCCATGGCCTGAGTAGGGGAGCTTGGCTGTGGGTAACTGGGGTAGAAGGGCGTTTGAGGAGGAGTCCCCTTGAACGGAGTCTCCATCTGAGGGTTACTGTAGTGGTCTTGGTTTGCTGGAGGGGCTTCAGTCTGAAACTTAAGAGAAAAAAGAGATTGGGGTTAGAATGTGCCTTAAAGAAGCAGAAGCAGTCCTCAAACATCTGCTTTGGTGTTCCTTTTTTTTAATACAATTACAGCTTACGATGGGTAATTTGTGTCATTGTGCCTTTAAGACACCATCCAAACAACTGAAATGCCCATGTTTGCAATAATTTGATCTACATCGACACATGATCAGTTCTTCTACCAGCAACAAAACAAGCATTTGCATAGACACTTGGTGCCATTCCAAACCTTACTTTCTACTTTAGAAGGAAAAGATGATGTCGGGGGAAAAATAAGAAAAAGTGACTAAGGTGTAGTTTTGGACCCCATTGACTTTAATTGCATGAACAAACACTTGTGTTCCTCAGAAGGAATTAATACACCGGTGTGGAATGACCTAGCATGGCAAGAAACCACACTCACCTGAGAATGAGCAGCTGTTGTGTTGGATAAGCCATTGACGACGTATCTCTCTGTCATCCAGCTACTGTCCCTTTGATGCCTCTTGAGTTTCATCCTACGGTTTTGAAACCACGTTTTCACCTTTGGAAAGAAATAGACAGTTATTCATCATGACACTGAATGCAATTCATTAAAGCTTTAGGTCATCATTCTCTTTAGACCACTAACCTGTTTGTACGTTAGTCCGGTCACAGCAGCAAGAGTCTTCATCTCTGCCGGCGTGAGGTATCTCTGGACATTAAATCGGTGAATGAGAGCACTCATCTGCTCCTCAGAAAAGGCAGCCCGGGTCTTGCGAGGCGGGGCTGGTGGTCGGGCTGGAGATGCGGTCACATTAGGCAGAGACGGCATGGCATCCACCCCCAAATTTTGATTCACTGGCTCCTCTCCTGCGATGGAGACGGAGTTTGCGATCGGTTCTCTGCTGTCAGGACTGCCACTGTCCGTTTCGTAGTCCCGATCTTTCCAGGGCTGGAGATTAAGGTTGGTCAGAGCGACCGCCTCATGGGTGCTTCCTGAGCTCCAGGAATCTATAGAAATGGGGAGAAATAAAAGCGTTACATTGTGGACCATGACATTTGGTACATTAAAACTTTAAAATGCATTTATCAATTGTCCCGCATTTCCTGCAACCATGTTTATAAAGTAAAAGGCAGAGTTTTTTTTTTACTTTTAAAAATATTAAAAAAAAAACTACTATTGTCTACTTACTAAACATTGTTTTGTTAATGGAAATTGCGTTTACAAAAAGTTTAAGAAAATAAGTTAAAAAGAATAGAATTGAAATTTAAATAAATATTTAAAAAAACGAACGAAGTCAATGCTTCAGTTTAAATAAAGCTAATTCGACATAATTACTACAATCGTAGCCTACACTAAAACAAACCACTGGATAGACTTTAAAAATCGCTAGGAACAGTCACAAACAAATCACAACTATAGGGCATATAAACGTGAAATGGTAGCTCCATTTTCTAAAGTGCACCCCAATAAGCTTTAAAACTTACATCTTCGAGAAAATATATTAAAATAGAAATAGTAAGTTATTGCTTCATTAACCGGGATTTAGATTAATTTGGCTATACAACTTTTAGTGAGGCTTGATCAGCGGAGGCTTACCTGGCGTTTGACTCCCGGAGTCGCTGAGTGTTTCGCTGCCGATCTGCGGTGCATCGGTGGCCTTTGGCTCGGACTCGGTCTTATTATAGGAGAGGTTCTGCGTCTGGCTCTGGTAGTTGCCGTAGTTGCTCGCATTGCCATTCTCAGAGCTCCAGGATGGAGACTGCTGTGTCGGTTGAGCGGTGTAATAGCTCGCGGTGACCCCGCCGGAGTGACTGTACGCGGCCTCGGGCCAGCTCAGATTCGGGTGGCCGTGCTCAGACACTTGCGGGTACATGAGGCCGTAGGCATACGCATGATAAGATGGGTTGATGTTGTAATTCACTGGTATCTTCCAATCTGCCATTTCTTCGTCGGGTGAACTCAGCGTAAAAAGCAAATAGCTGAGATTGACCTTTTATCAGCACCTGACTACAAAAACCCAAAGGGTACGACTACCTTCAACTTCAAATTCAAATGCAGGTAAGCGCTCTCCTCATAGTGACTCAAACACACCCCTTGACATGACCTGGTGAAAACGCTTGGAGGAGCCGATTTATAAGTCCAGGTGAGAGGATGTGGGTGGGGTGTGGTGGATTTGGGAAAAGATGCGCGGACCAATCAGGTGCAGATTCTGAGGGCTGGCAGCCACACCCCCTTTCCACATTAGCATAGCAGATCTCCACCTGGAGTTTTAGGTTTTTAAACTATCTACTGAAGTAAATGACACAGAAATTAAAAAAAAAAACTTTTGAGTTCAGTAATTAATTTAATTTTGTTTTTACTTATATTAAACTTAATAAAAAAGGAGAAATGTTAATCTTCAAAAGTAAAAACGTATTTAAAAATGTATTTGAACTTAACAGTAAATAGCCTAGTGTATGATACATGTTTTATAATTAAAACGATTACTTGTGATTGTTTTTATGTAGTAAAATAGCCTATTTTATTTATTTTGATTTTGTCATGTACATGATTATAGAAAGGCTTTCAGTATTTTAAATCAAAACATTGGCAAGATTTGCACACATTTAACTAGTGCAAATAATTTTTATACCTCTAATATCTGTTTTAACATGTTTACCACAGTTACTTTCAGGGTAAAGCTTATTGATCATTTATTTAGATTAGCATAATTAAGCCCCCCAAACCATACAAAAATCTCATGAGAAAAAGTTTCACTAAAAGTGCACCAATCTAAAGCTATTTCATTTTGAACATGTTTGTGGACTGTGGACTGTAGGCTATCACTGTGGGATTTTACTGGCTGGACTGTTTGAATACCTTTAGCATGTTTGCCTTCAAAATTACCACCTGAATAGGTGGCTGAAGCACACCCAGTGTCTGGTTGCTTTAGAATGGAAATATGTCTGTATGAGGTGAAAATATGGGCTAATCATGGGGTGATTAGAGAGACCACTGATAAGTTTATAGGGGGAAATGTGTGAAAGGGTGTGGAGCCGGTGAGGGCAAAGCATTTAAATTTTAAACGTTTACCAATTCAGCAAAACAGATCAAATAAGTTGATGTAGAAAATGTGAACAAGTATGGTCAATTTTTACATATTCTAGATGTGTTTATCCTAATGGTGTTTTAGTTCAACTTTAATGGCATTTATTTATATATTTCATTTATTTCCCTTTTCATACCCCTCTCTTCCAGACATTTTTACTCTTCACGGGTCGAGAAATTAAGCCCAGCAAACTTAAAGAGCAAGAGGATATATATGCACACACGCAAATAAAAATACAGGGTTGGGGAAATACATGTAACTTAGATACGTATTTAAAAAACAAGATTTGAGTAACTGCATTTCATTACAGTTACATTTTAAATGGGAGGTAATCAAATCACAGTTACATCCGAAAAGTGTTTACCAAAGTGATTGATATGAATTTTAATGTCATTTAAATATTAATGTGAACTGTTAATATAAACAGCAACTGGTGATTCTCTGATGAGCGTCTGAAAAGGCTGAGCTACATTTCTGTCAAGAAGTTTGCAGAATATGCCACATTTAATAATGCTAACAAAATAAGTGGGATCTATTAGAGTTTTACATGTATACTTAATGACTGGATTTTTAAAAGTTGCCCCATTCAAAAATGTACACAAATATACTGTCATGACTGGATGATCCACGACTGTTTTCATGTTTTGTGATAGTTGTTTGTGAGTCCCTTTGTAACTGTAAAAAAGGTAATTGCAAGTTTTTATCTCCAAATTTTCCCTCACACGAGTTTGCATCCCACAGTTGTGACTTTTTTTCCTCAGAGTTGGGAGATTTAAACTCACAAATGCAAGTTATAAAGTCAGAATTGCATGATTAAGCATGCAACATTTTCTTTTTTCTTGCAATTGTGAATTTATATCTCAACTTCTTTGCTTGCAGTTCTAAATTTTCTCAATATATTTTCTCAAGTTTATATCTCATAATTCAGACTTCTTAATATTGCGAGTTTATATTTCAGAATTCTGACTTTATAACCCGCAATTGCAACTTTATATCACGCAATTCTGAGAAAAAAAAATCACAATTGTGAAATAAAAACTTGCAAAAACTTTTTTGCTACATACTTATTAGTATTCTAAAGTAAACGAAATATGTTACAAATTACTTTTTAAAGCATGCATATATATATATATATATATATATACTTTTAATGCACACTCAAGTCCTCTTCACTGATTGTGTTGTTTTATAGTAAATTCTTTCGGTTGTTTTTTCTGTAGAGGAGTTTCTTCAGTGGTCGAAATCGTTTGCCATCAGTAGTACATCGCGTCTCTTTCTAATGGAGATTCAAATGCAAATTGGCCATTAGCAAGCCATCGTCTCTAGCAAGCATCCGCCTAAACATGCAAACATCCTTTCACTGCACTGAAAGAGAACGCGAAGAACTTTAGAGACTTGCTTGAGAGACACGCAAACAGTTTCATTTGGTTCAACCACAGCATATCTTTTATTCATAGATTTGTGCACACTGAATTTCGACCTCCATTACCACAGTAGGCGCTGTTGTTTTAGTACCGCTCAAACGTTTCTCTGAATCACATGTTTTTCAGGGCTGTGGTCCCTTTAACGTCCAACTCATGCGGCGTTTTCTCCCTCTACCCAGCGTGGTAACTTTGGGAGCTCCCCACACGAGAGCTCTTTGCAGTTGAATATTATTTCCCCATGACAGTTTATTGATCTAATACTACCATAGTTTTCTAATGTTCTCATGAGTGTCATCTGACCCAAATCGTGTCTGACTCTGAATACTGTCTGGTTTTGACAGTTGCATGTCATTAGATTCGGTCTGGTGGTCGCTGTCGTTCATTTGGTCATTTTGAATAAATTACGGTTGACCGTTACGCGGTGAAATGATGTCCGAAGAGCTCGAGCGTATCTTGGCGAGGCTGACAGAGCCGGACAACGCTGTAATTCAGCAGGTATATCCTTAAAATAAACTGCTTTTCTGTGCCAAAACGGCCGTTATGGTATATATGATTCGTTTAATGTTGATTAAATGAGTTAGTTGTCGTTTTCAGCGTGTTTAACACTTGTCTTTTAATGTTCTGTTCAGCTGAAGCACTATTCTTTAGTAGCTGATTTATATTGTCTTTTTAAAGCCAATGTAATTTTCTTAATCAGGCCACAGCTGAGTTGAAACTGGCATTTAAAGACCCAGCTATCGTTCCTGCTTTGTGTGCAGTAATGATTGGATCCCAGAATCCAGAGGTAGACCGACTCGTTTCAGTTTTTCTATGTCAAATTTTTTGTTGTCCTACTTAAAGACTTGCTTTCATTTTTGCATCAGGTCCGTCAGTCTGCTGCAGTGATGCTGAGGATGAGAGTCAGAAAACACTGGAAGAAAATAAGTCCGGACCACAGAGAAAGGTTGGGGAGATTTACTCCCTTAATCTCGTCTAGTTTGATTTACACTTGCTAATTTGTAATTCAAATGTTTTCGTCCTGCTCCCTCAGTCTGAAGGCAGTGGTGCTGCAGGCTTTACAGCAAGAAACAGAGTAAGTCTGATGGGGCAATTAATGATAACAATGTAAACCATGATACTATATGATAACCACTTTTACACTGCTCTAAGAAATAAATCATGGCCTATACATTTCGCTTTAGTTTTTATGCAGGTTTTAAACAGTTTTGCATTCCTCAGACACACGGTTCGTCACTCTCTCGCTCAGTTGAGCGCCGTCCTGGTGAAACACGAGACCCCAGACCGCTGGCCTGCTCTCCTCACCCTATTAAACCAGTCCACTAAAAGCAAAAACCCACAGGATAGACAGGTATCCCCATTTAACTTGTTAAAAAAAGCACTAGTGGCAAGATATCAGATCATTATCATATTCATATACCGTGGTTTTTAAATGGCATTATTTGAAGTACCATGTTCAAAAACTTGCATACTTTTTTAGTGACTGTAAAGATTACAGTCTTAATATTATTTATTTATTTATATTTTAATTGTAAATCAAATCGTATTTTTTTTATTCAAATTTAAAAAGAAACACACATACAGTACCAGTCAAAAGTTTGGAAACTGGCTTTACTGGCTTTAATATTTTTGAAAAAAGTCTCTCGTGCTCATCAAGCCTGCATTTATTTGACTAAAAATACAGAAAAAAAGACTGTAATATCGTGAAATATTATTACAATTTCAAATAATTGTTTTCCGTTTTAAAATACTTTCAAATATAATTTATTTATGCAAAGCTGAATTTTCAGCATCATTAGGGGCCGTTCACATATCGCGCCTAAAAACGCGTGGAAAGCGCGGCCGCGTCACTTCCTCCTTCTTTTAGCAAGCGTTCGGGAGCTCGCGCTTCTGTAGCGTCTGTGAACAACACTCACCACTACTACGCAGAAGTTTAAATGATTCCCATCACCGAAAAGCCCTTGCAGAAGCTCTTGTACAGGATTTATTTATGGAGAAGAACACCCGCAGTGTTTGGGTGCACCCGATCCTTCAAAAACGTCAAAAACATGGAGAATTTCACAAACTTGTCCAAGAGCTCTTGTCACATGACCCGCGGTGCGCTCGCGGCATTCTGAAAAGTTGAGATGTTTTCATCTGATGCGCGTCGCGACCGCGTCGCTTCCATTTTGCGCGCGGTTACCGCGCGCCTACATAGGATATAATGAATATTATAGTCTCCAGTCTTCAATGTCACATGATCCTTCAGAAATAATCTGAAGTATATTAACAGAAAACCATTTTTTAAATGAATTGTAGTTTTGATCAAATAAACGCAGGCTTTAGCTTTAGACTTCTTTCAAAAACATTAAAAAAGTATAAATAATTTTATATATTCTATCGTAATAAGTGTCATATAAAAATATTAACAGTAAGTTTAAAGTGTAAATAATGATAAACTAATTTATTAACTAAATTATAAATAATTAAGTGAATACTTTAACTAACCATTGAAACTAACCACTGTTTTTGTCTGTTCTTCTTTTTAAAATGGATTTAATTTTTGTTTGTTTGTTTAGCTTGTGTTTGCTTGATTCTCTGTCATGAACTAGATTAGTAATGGAAATTGTCTTTACTTTTTCACTGATGTATGATTCTTGTCACATAAAACACTCATAAAAAAGATAATATATTCTAATAAATTCTTTGTTCTGTTCAGGTGGGTCTTTTATTGCTCAGCAAGGTGGTGGGATCAAACCCGGAGCCCTTTAAACCCCACTACAAGCAACTTCTCCAGCTGTTTGGGACTGTTCTTCAAGACCTGGAGAATCCCACGGCTCTCTTCTACTGCATTCTCACCATTACCTCCATCACAACCTACACCGGCACAGAGGAGATGGTCTGTTCTGCTTTCTCTGGCTGCTGTAATTTGCCCTTTGATAAAAGAATTAGTGTATGATACTGCATTCAGCATGTTCAAAATATTGTTTTGGTCTCTTACAGAACCTGATGCGATCCCTGATCCCCAAACTGCTCATTGCACTTAAATGCCTCATTCAGGCAGACCAGGTGTGTGTGTACATTCCTGCTGTGTTCGTATGGTAATGCTCCAATCACTGTTCATTATGTTACTCAACGATGTGCTAAACACTGTGAGAGCTGCATTGCTTGGTTGATCAGATTGCCTTTAAGTAGGTTAATGGATTTGGTTAATGGTTGATCATCTTTAATTTTTGTGTCACGAGTGTCTTTTTTGTTCTTTTAAGGAGAAGGCCAGCGAGGCAATGGAGGTTTTTGATGAGATGATGGAAAGCGAGGTGTCCATCATTGTCCCACACATTGCTGAGATTGTCCAGTTTTGCCTTCAGGTTTGTCCACACATTTTCATAGTGATTGTTGATTTTGAGTGATTTCATAATAAAATTGTATATTTTGTCTTCTAGATCAGTGCAGATGTCTCCCTTAGTGATTCTTTGCGCGTAAAAGCTCTGTCATGCATCGCTGTTCTCATCAGACTTAAAAACAAGGTAATTTTCACTTTTTGCTTTTGCTTTTCCTAAGGGCCAGAGTTTACCGCATTTTTCAGGTTCTGCTCACACAACTTTCAAAGTATACTCGAGCGGATGGACGAGTTCGACACATGCACAGTAGAGTTGTCATTTATAGGACATTCGCTCGGAAGGACAGATTTTGCATTCAAAGTTAAGAAAAAGAACCAAAGCCAAAATGGAGAATGATATGTCGCTCTTTCTTTAGCATTGCTCTTTCTGCACTCTTCTTTGACAGGTCACAATGCACTCAACTTCACACCTACGTCATCTCACAGTGGCCTCTTGCACCCATTCACTTGCCCTCACAGAGATGTATTTTTTTTGTCCTGACAATCTTCGTTTGTGTTTTATCTGAATAAAAGTAGCCATACACATTGGGTTTTGCATGAATTTTTGTTTTTTGGTCAAGTATCACTTTAAGCTGTGAGAAATCAACCAGTGAGATTAGATCTGGAGATTTCAGCGCTAGCTATTTTTGTGTGCGTGTCCGTGAACAGATTGTGGGTGTCCATAGGTGTGCCATCGGAGTCTACGTGATTTCTATATGAAGATGATTTAAATTACTACTTGTAATGAACACTTCTCATTTTTTTGTCTGTTCTCTAGGCTGTATTAAAGCATAAACTCTTACAGCCAATCCTGCAAGTAGTGTTTCCAATCTTGAGTGCAGCGCCTCCTCCTGGAGAAGAGGACCCAGAGGATGAGGAAAATGATACTGAGGGTGACATTGAGAATCCCAAACACTTTGCTGTTCAGGTCGGTCTCTTCACATGCTTCATCACCCTTAGGTGCCGTTCACATATCGCGCCTAAAAACGCGTGGAAAGCGCGGCCGCGTCACTTCCTCCTTCTTTTAGCAAGCGTTCGGGAGCTCGCGCTTCTGTAGCGTCTGTGAACAACACTCTCCACTACTACGCAGAAGTTTAAATGGATTCCCATCACCGAAAAGCCCTTGCAGAAGCTCTTGTACAGGATTTATTTATGGAGAAGAAAAACTCGCGCAGTGTTTGGGTGCACCCGATCCTTCAAAAACGTCAAAAACATGGAGAATTTCACAAACTTGTCCAAGAGCTCTTGTCATTCATTCATTTCAACATTGTGAAAAGTTGAGATGTTTTCATCTCGCCGCGGCACAGGCGCGCATGGAAAAAACGAGCGCGTCGCGACCGCGTCGCTTCCATTTTGCGCGCGGTACTTCTGCGTAGTAGTGGACAGTGTTGTTCCACAGACGCAACAGAAGCGCGAGCTCCCGAACGCTTGCAAAAGAAGGAGGAAGCGACGCGGCCGCGCTTTCCACGCGTCTTTAGGCGCGATATGTGAACGGCCGCTTACTCATTCTCCCTATACCAGTGGTTTTCAACTGGTTTGGCCATGGGACCCATATTTCCCATGTTCGTTTGCTTTGGTTCAATAAATGATGTTTTTGGAATCTCAAAAATGCAAATTATGTTTTATTAATACTATGATTCCTTTAAAGGTTTAGATCACCCAGAAATGAATATTCTGTTATTATTTACTCTCCCTCATGTCCTTCCAAACCCGTCAGACTTTTGTTCATCTTCGAAACACAAATGAAAATCTTTTTCATTAAATCTGAGAGTTTTTTTGTCCCTCCTTAGACGGCCTTCACAGTTCATAAAGAGGTTGTAAAACTAATCCATATGAATTGAGTGGTTTAGTCCAAATATTTCTGAAGAGACTCGATCGCTTTATATGATGAACCGATTTAATTTAGGCTTTTACTCTCACATAAACATTGATCAGTGAACATAAACCGATGCTCAACCTGAATGAAGCCCGTGAACAAACCTCTTCCAGAAACCCAAACTTGCTGCGTCACGTGAGAATGAACTTCATTGGTTACGCAGCGTGTTTGAGCTTCTGCAAGAGGTTTGATCTCATGCGTCATTAAGTTTCAGTTGAGGTTCTGCTTATGTTCGCTGATCAATGTTCTTATGTGAGTAAAAGCCAAAATTAAATCTGTCGTAAACACAGAAGCCCACTCTGCATTCGCTACGTCAACAGCGTTGGAGACTAACGGGGTAGAGACAAAATTGTTGAATAAAGTAATTATTTTCACTAAAAAAGTATTCTTGTCACTTCATAACATTAAGGTTGAACCACTGTAGTCACATGGACCATTAACGATGTCTTTAATACCTTTCTGGACCTCAAAAGGTGCAATGACGTTGTCCCCAATGTGCGGTTCAAAAACCCTCAGATTTCATAAAAAATATCTTAATTTGTGTTCTGAAGATAAAGGTCTCGCAGGTGTGGGACGGTGTGAGGGTGAGTACTTGATGACAGAAATTTCATTTTTGGGTGAACTAACCCTTTAGAATATCGCTAATTCTGATGAGTAAACAGTAGAAGGTAAGACTGTTTTTATTAATACACTAAAGTTTTTGTTGTTTGTTTTACCACTACGGTGGCCAAGATAGCTCAACGTGCTGCAACTGAAGAAAACGCATGCAAATTGAAACAACACCAACAAATAAAGAAGACCTCTTCATCAGTTTGACAACACGCGTGCTGCAAAAGTTCTCAACACGAGCAAATAAAGAAACGCGCTGCAAAGTTCACAACACTGCCAAATACACGTGGCAAAAAATCACAACACAACCAAAGAAACGTGCTGAAATAGCACAGACCAGGCCGGCAATCTCAAGCACAACCTCTGCGACGATCTGGATGATGATTAATAATTTGTTAATAATAATACATTTTCACAACCAACAAGTGACTAAACCTGGCTGGGACCGCTTATAGTTCAGTATTTACTCTTCAGTGCTGTGGCAATGGCCTGAAAGGTGAGTTTTTTTTTGTTTTTTAACATCCTGATTGTATGTGCATTATGACGTGAGTAGGTCTTTTGCTGTGCGTTTCTGTATTTGGTTGTGTTGGGAACATTTACAGTACTGGTGTTGTCAAACTGATGTTTTTTTTTTTTCATCAGTTGCAGCTCTCTCGACCACCGTATACTACCCACTTTAAACAGTCTTGCGACCCACCGGTTGAGAAACACTGCCGCGTTCTGTGCCTATGTCACTCTCTCTCATGTGTTCAAATGACATATCTAATATACGTGTTCACCTGCAGGTCATTGACACAATGGCTCTTCATATGCCACCAGAAAAACTCTTCAACCAGCTGGTTAGTGAACAAAAACACTAATTGTAAAGGTAGTAGAAAAAGTAGACTCAATACATCATGGTGATTCTATTAAAGTGTGTTTCTCATTTTGTATCCTGCAGTTGCCTTTCACTCAGGCTTGCTTGTCAAGTGAGAACCCGTATGAGCGTAAGGGAGGCCTTATGTGTATGGCAGTGCTGGCCGAGGGCTGTGCTGATCACATCCGCACCAAGTAGGCTTTACTTTACAATTTATATGTTGATTTCTACCCAAATTCATAGCATCGAATTTTCATTGCACAAAAAAGCAGTCTGCTCAATTCTTTACCTTTTGTGTATGTGTGTTAGGATGTTGTCATCCATGCTTCAAACGGTGTGTCGCAGCCTATCGGACAATAATGAGGTGGTCCGCAGCGCAGCGCTCTTTGCCCTTGGGCAGTTTTCCGAACACCTGCAGGTAAGACTGAAACATTGGCTTTTTTTTCTTTATACTTTGCCTTTAATGATTATTCATTAGCTTTATTTGAGTTTAAAAGATAATTGATTTGTCTTTCATAGCCAGACGTCAGTAAATTCCATGCTGAGCTGATGCCGTTGTTGCATGGATACTTGTCGGCGGTGAATCATACCAAAGTCGGACACATGACCAAGGCCTTCTATGCCTTGGAAAACTTCTTAGAGAACTTAGGTTAGAATGCAGACACAATTAAATATGTTCCTTTTAGAGCTGCATGATTCTGGATTTTGTTTTTGGTTTCGAGCTTGACGATTCTCCCACGATTCTGAACAGACAACTAAACAAAATAACTTGTAATTTACTAGAGGTTCTGACAAATGTTATTTGCTGCAGTCTATTTAAAATGTTTAATAAATCTGAATGAATGGTTTGAGGGAATGATTCAATGACTCACTCGTAAATAATTCATTGTTTAATTACTGCATAATTAAAATAAAGCATTTTTTTTTTTTAAGCGAATCTCTTGAATGAATGATTCAATGACAATTTTTTGTTTTTTTTTAATTCACTTGTCGCCACCTGGTGGTGTAACAATGTAATCAATACGATTTTTATTTGAAGCCCCTTTTATACGTTCAAAAAGTGATTTAGTTTATCATGGTTGTTTCCATAGACATCTATATATCCGAACAATAAACTTTTGTCCCAGTTCTTTTGTGATATATCTGTAACACAGAAATAACGGTACTATGTCGTTGAAAAGATTGTTTGTTTGTGAAGCTGTTTCATACTTATACATGACAACAGCTCTCTCTGGCAGTCGGCAGTGCCAACACTGAATTGAATGTTCCTGTGTGATTTTGTCACAGTTTTAGATGACTCAAGTGAATCGTTCTCATTTTGGAATGAGATTGCGATCTTTCAGTGAATAATCATGCAGCTCCAGTACCTTACAGGATTTGCATTTATAGATATTTGCTATTAGATAATGCTTTATCGATATAATATACTTGATTTATTTTGTTGATTGATTTAATATTTGTTATTGCTTATACATAAAATAGTTTCTTTCTTTCTTTCCCTTCACCCTTTTTGCCTAACCTTCTCTCTTTTCACTCTTCTCATAATCAGGTCAAGAAATTGAGCCCTATCTGCCCACTCTAATGGAAACCATGTTGTCAGCCCTTAACAATGCAGAAAACTTGAAACTGAAAGAGCTAGCTGTTAGTGCAATTGGTGCAATCGGTAACTTCCTCCTTCCGTTAACATGGCATTATATGCTGTTATGGTTATTCTCAGTCTTATGAGATATCTCACTTTCTCAGCTAATGCAGCCAAGGAGATGCTAGTGCCTTACTTCCCTCCAATTATTGAGAGTCTGAAGGGATTCCTGACAGACACAAGAGAAGAGATGAGGGCTCTGCAGACACAGGCTCTAGGTAAGAACAATATATCCAACATATTTTGTAAGCATCGTGCATGAGGAGACACGCGGCCTAACCTAATCTTTCATCTCTCCACTTTCTCTTTATCTCTCTCATAGACACACTTTCCGTGTTGGCCCGCACTGTTGGTAAGGATGTGTTTAGTCCACTGGCAGCGGAGTGTGTGCAGTTAGGGCTGAACCTCACAGACGCAGTGGATGATCCAGATCTGCGCCGTTGCACGTATGACTTCAGGAATCCTCTATGTCTGTTCTGAAAATGTTGTATTAAAGGAAGAGACAGATCATTCGTAGAAAAAGTCATGGAAAAATCTTAACACCCGATTTGTCAGCTGTACGAATGGAATTTCCACATTTCAATTTAAAAACTTTTTCCGGAATGGGCGTCACCAGTTTGTTTACTTTATTCAAGTCAAATCACCTTTATTTATATAAAACAATACTGATTTTTATGCAGAAATGATACAGATTGTTTTACAGTGATAACAGGAAAATGATTAAACGATGCAAGCAGAGTTCATTTCAGCTGTACAGCAGCTTTAAAGGAAACCGGTGTCATTGTTCAGCTGAAGTCAGTTCAGTTCAGTTCAATTCAGTTCAAATATTTCCTCCAGTTCTCTAGTACACCTGTGTATCTTTGGACCAAGTTGAAAAATAAATGTCGATATTTATTTGTTATAGGTATTCATTTTATATATTTGTTTTTTTTTAAGCATGATTTGTTTAAATTATGAGACTGTTTTCGTTCTTTTTTTTAATTTATTCATGTTCTGTTTTAATGTAGGTTTTATGTTTTGTTTTTATCTTTTCATGCATGATTTGAGTCTAAATTGTGATACCATTATTGTCAGTTTTTTAAGCTGATTGCATTCAGAATCTCTCTCCGTGCCTCTCTCTGTAGGTATAGCTTATTCTCCGCTATATCTGATGCGAGTCCTGACTGTCTAACCCCTCATCTAACTTCCATCACCACGGTGATGCTGCTGTCACTCAGATCCACAGAGGGTGTGACGGTCAGTGTAGGACCTTTCTAGCAGATCATCTTCTAGACCCCATCAAACATAACAAGTATTATAATATTCCTACCCAATTCCCAGGCTCATTTAGAGGAAGACAAACAGTTTGTTCTCCTGGACGACGACGATGCTGATGATGAAGGTGAAGAGGGTGATGCCATTTTAGATGAAGAGCAAGAGACTCAAGATGACGGAGATGTTACAGGGTTTGTCTCCGTCTCTCTCATTCTGTCTCTTTAGTTTTTTCTGATGTAAGAGCATTAATCAGAATTCCATCCATTCTTTCAGATTCAGTGTGGAAAATGCTTACATGGATGAGAAAGAAGATGCTTGTGATGCTTTGGGCGAAATCGCCTTCAACACAGGGTAATGAGGCATGTTTTACATAATGCACACAAACTCTTATGAATTTGCATTTACAAACTATTGGCTTGTATTAGGTGCACATACACTACCATTCAAAAGTCTGGGGCAATTTTCGGAACAAATTGATACTTTTATTTAGCAAGGATGCATTGAATTGATTAAAAGTTGCATTTTTAATGTTAGAAAAGGTTTCTATTTAAAAAAAAAAAAAACCCCAAAAAACTCTTATTTAGCACATTAAGCAGCTCATAACATTGATAATAATAAAAAAAAAAAAAAAAAAATCTTGAGAATCAAATCCGCATATTAGAATGATTTCTGAAGGATCATGTGACTGAAGACTGGAGTAATGATGCTGAAAATACAGCTTTACCATCACAGGAATAAATTACTTTAAAGAAAATTGTTTCAAAAACATTAAAACTGACCCTGAACATTTGAAAGGTTGTGAAATGTTCAATTTCTCTCGGATTTGGCATTTATTACAAATTACACTTCAGGATATGATGTTGTGACTGTTATGATAGTAGTTCTTAATATTGTATAATATCTTCCTCTAAATTTGTAGCTATTAGCCTGTTAACTTGAATAATTCAAGAAATTGTCAGCAGAAAAGACAATTTCTTGAATTGTCAAATTTAACTGGCTAAAACGTGCAGTTAACTAAATGTTTAGTTTTCGTACAAAACCGTTTTTAGAATCTAGCTGATTTTCATCTAATTTATCTGTCTCTCAGCGTGGCGTTCCAGCCCTTCCTGGAGTCCAGCTTCCAGCAGGTCTATGAGCTCCGTGACGTGAGTGACCGGTGCCATGTTTGCGGTTTCACAAGTGCTTGCACGTAATGCTGATTTGTTACTGATGTTTGTCCTCTTTTGTGCATGTGCATCCATCAGTTCCCACATGAGGACGTGAGGAGAGCTGCCTTTGGTGCTATGGGCCAGTTCTGCCGAGCTCAGCACAAAGTGTGGAAGGAAAACCCAACGGAGGCAAACCACCAGGGTACATTCACACCAACTATACACAATAGGTCTGGGCAGTATGACGGCATATCATGTAGGATAGTAGCAGTGTGTCAGCTGGTAGAAATTCTGCTGTGCTCTTTATGGCTCAGTATTATCCGTGATGCTAAAACTATTAATTATATTAGTATTGACAGCTTAGTTGATTGTAACTGGAGCTAGAAAGGTTAATTTTTGAGAAAATTTTCATAATTGTAATTCAAATTAACAATCCATTAATCAAATAATCATTAATACGACAAAATGTTTTTAAATATCATGTTCTTGTAATTATAACTGAAAGTTATACACTATTGTTCAAAAGTTTAGAGTCTGAGAAAATGTTTTGAAAAAAAATGTATACTTTTATTCACCAAGTACTTTTATTGCATTAAGTTTAATCAGAAGTGGCATTAAAGAGATTAATGTTAGAAAATTTCTATTTCAAATAAATGCAGTTCTGCTGAACTTTCTATTCTTCAAATATTCATTAGAAAATAATGCATCACTGTTTCCACAAAATATTAAGCCACACAACTGTTAGCACAATTGATAATAATAAGAAATAGTTTTTTTTTTTTTTTTAGTACCAAATCAGCATACTAGAATAATTTCTGAAGGATCATTTGAAACTGAAGACAGGAGTAATGATGCTGAAAATTCAGCTTTGCCATCACAGGAATAAATTAAATTTGTATGATGTATTCAAAGAGAAAAGTCATTTTAAATTTGAATAATATTTTGCAATATTACTGTTTAACATAATTGTGGCCTTAGTGAACTTTTACAGACCCCAAACTTTTGAATAGTAATGGATGGTCTAATTTGTGTGGTTATATTAAAAATGGATAATAATGTTTTTATTATTTAAATAAAGATTGTTACTGACAATTTCCATGTTCTGTATTTTGATAAATTTAGGTTGTCTAGTGTATTCTACTAATAAATAGTGCATAGAAAGAATACAGATCTTACAATCTCTCCATTAAATACCAATTAATCTATTTTGACTATCAGTGGAATGAAGTAATATCTTCTGGTTTCTGTCAATCAAGTGAAATAACTTAAAATGAAATAATAAAATGAGATGGATTTACTAGATTATATACTAAACTCCCACCTCTGGGATGCACATCTACATGTCTCTGATTTTTCATTTGCTCTCTACTTTATATTCCCATTACTCTCTCTGCTTTCTTTCATCTGTTCTCTGTCTGTCTCATTATTGATGTCTCCCGGAAAGAATTACGAGGAGCGCGACTTGATGAGGATTAACTTTTAACTCTGACTGCATTGATGTGGAGTGCCTCATGGCCCTGTCAGTCAGCCAGCCATTCATTCATTCAGTCCTTATCGGTTCCTTTCCACCCACTTTAGCTAAATGAGCTGCAGTCAATGTGAAGGTGAAAGAACATGTTGTTTTCAATTACTCTGAGTCCTTTCATCAACTCCTGCGTATCTGTCTTTATATCTCTGCAGCTCTGCATAAGCTGTTGCAGGTGGTTTTGCCTTGTTTT
This sequence comes from Opsariichthys bidens, assembly GCA_037194245.1. NCBI lineage: Eukaryota > Metazoa > Chordata > Actinopteri > Cypriniformes > Xenocyprididae > Opsariichthys > Opsariichthys bidens. Next base: position 2,094,556 of record CM074301.1, on the reverse strand, counting down.
CTGGAAGCGGTGAGACAAGACAGAGAGAGACAGGTAGTGATGACTGTACTGGAGTCCATGAATGCTGTGATTAAATCCTGCCAGGGAGAGGCGCTGCAGGCTCCAGGGAGACTGGCCGAAATAAGTAACGCCATCAAAGATGTACTGAAGAAAAAGGTATAATATATATAAATCACCCTTAAAAGTTGTTGGAGCAAAACCATGTAAAATCTCGGAAACAAGTACTGAATCAGCAAATTTAATTAATTGTTCCCAACTCAAAAGAGAACACTACAATTACCAAAGCTAGTTGTTTTTTTAATCTAAAACATTAAGATGTTACAACTTTCTTCACTTAAAAAAAAAAAAACAAAACAAAAAAAAAAAAATCGTTCCCAAGTATTTAAATTCACGTACTACCTCTAGCTTCTGTCCCTGGACAAACACTTCTGAGTTTACATCAGAATAACTTTTTTTCTTGTTATTAAGATGTAAACATGATTTAGTAGGTAATTGGGAAACCGTCACAGAAGTCAATTTCTCTGCAGCCTGTTGCTGATTTTTTGCACCTGCATGCATTAACATCATTAGCTTACATTTGACCAAAAACAGATGGGGACCAAAATCATTTACATGCGTATTAAACAACAATGGACAAAAATAGATCCTTGTCAAACTCTAATACTAGAATCTAAATATTCTGATGTTCTATATTGTTTCCTATTTTCTTTATATGATTTGAACCGCATTATGACATCAGTTGAGTAGCTAAAATTCAATTACATATAAAGCAAATTATTATTTGCAGTTTCAAAAGCTTTCTTAAAATACAGCACCTACTGCACCTCCTTTATCCATCTTTAATTTTATATTTTCCATTATACCAATTACAGTTGCAGTATATTGACATCAAAAAAGCATATAAATAAATCACGATCCTCAAAATTGTTAAATGTATACAGTACTGTGCAAAAGTTTTAGGCAGGTGTGAAAAAATGCTGTAAAGTAAGAATGCTTTCAAAAATAAACTTGGTAATAGATTATATTTATCAATTAACAAAATGCAAAGTGAGTGAACAGAAGAAAAATCTAAATCAAATCCATATTTGGTGTGACCACCCTTTACCTTCAAAACAGCATCAATTCTTCAAGGTACACTTGCACAAAGTCAGGGATTTTGTAGGCATATAGTTAGGTGTATGATTAAACAATTATACCAAACAGGTGCTAATGATCATCAATTCAATATGTAGGTTGAAACACAATCATTAACTGAAACAGAAACAGCTGTGTAGGAGGAATAAAACTGGGTGAGGAACAGCCAAACTCAGCTAACAAGGTGAGGTTGCTGAAGACAGTTTACTGTCAAAAGTCATACACCATGGCAAGACTGAGCACAGCAACAAGACACAAGGTAGTTATACTGCATCAGCAAGGTCTCTCCCAGGCAGAAATTTCAAGGCAGACAGGGGTTTCCAGATGTGCTGTCCAAGCTCTTTTGAAGAAGCACAAAGAAACAGGCAACGTTGAGGACCGTCTTACTGCAGCAGATGAAAGACACATCATGCTTACTTCCCTTCGCAATCGGAAGATGTCGAGCAGTGCCATTAGCTCACAATTGGCAGAAAACAGTGGGACCCTGGTACACCCATCTACTGTCCGGAGAAGTCTGGTCAGAAGTGGCCTTCATGGAAGACTTGCGGCCAAAAAGCCATACCTCCGACGTGGAAACAAGGCCAAGCGACTCAACTATGCACGAAAACACAGGAACTGGGGTGCAGAAAAATGGCAGCAGGTGCTCTGGACTGATGAGTCAAAATTTGAAATATTTGGCTGTAGCAGAAGGCAGTTTGTTCGCCGAAGGGCTGGAGAGCGGTACACGAATGAGTGTCTGCAGGCAACAGTGAAGCATGGTGGAGGTTCCTTGCAAGTTTGGGGCTGCATTTCTGCAAATGGAGTTGGGGATTTGGTCAGAATTAATGGTATCCTCAATGCTGAGAAGTACAGGCAGATACTTATCCATCATGCAATACCATCAGGGAGGCATCTGATTGGCCCCAAATTTATTCTGCAGCATGACAACGACCCCAAACATACAGCGAAAGTCATTAAGAACTATCTTCAGTGTAAAGAAGAACAAGGAGTCCTGGAAGTGATGGTATGGCCCCCACAGAGCCCTGATCTCAACATCATCGAGTCTGTCTGGGATTACATGAAGAGAGAGAAGCAACTGAGGCTGCCTAAATCCACAGAGGAACTGTGGTTAGTTCTCCAAGATGTTTGGGCCAACCTACCTGCCGAGTTCCTTCAAAAACTGTGTGCAAGTGTACCTAGAAGAATTGATGCTGTTTTGAAGGCAAAGGGTGGTCACACCAAATATTGATTTGATGTAGATTTTTCTTCTGTTCACTCACTTTGCATTTTGTTAATTGATAAATATAAACTATTAACATGTCTATTTTTGAAAGCATTCTTACTTTACAGCATTTTTTCACACCTGCCTAAAACTTTTGCACAGTACTGTACATGCATTACAAAAGACATTATTTTAAAGGAAAAAAAATATAACGTACATAATAAACATTTAAAAGTCCCCTTACAGTTATAAAAGGACAACCAATTTAAATATAATATAATGTACTGTCGTTAGGTAAAAAGGATCAAAAACATGTTTAGAAGTAAGAATCAATAGTTTTCAAACGTCATTTTGTGTTGAGAACCAAAAAATGATGTGTGAGAGGCAGTAGAAAAGCTGTGTACAATTATTCTCTGAGAATCCTTTTAAGCCAAGAAAAAGGCTTATACTGTCAGAAAAATTGGTTTCAAGTAATCAAATGAATTATAGCACTGACGCAGACTGGCTTCAAACAGCAGCTTATTCTCACTTCAATGTGTTACATAAGTCTGCAGTCATAAGGGGGTGGCTGGTTATTTCTTATGCTTGTGATCTTCTTTTTCTTTCTGTCTCACTCAGACCGTGTGTCAGGATGTAGGTGGGGATGAAGCAGATGATGATGAGCAGCAGGTGTTTAAGAGTCTTTCAGTTTTTATAATTTAGTCACAGTTCACTGTCAGCAATGACACAATTAACCTAAAATGGCTGTGACTGAGTGGAATAATTGAGTGTTTGTGTCTCAGGCGGAGTATGATGCCATGCTGCAGGAGTTTGCCGGTGAAGGGATTCCCGTTTTAGCCTCGGCTGTGCCGGCTGAGACGTTCTACCCTCACCTCAATGACCTGCTACCCCTCATCATGAGCAAAGCTGTGAGTTTCTTATTCTCTCATTCATATATGTATATATATATATATATATATTAGGGGTGTGACGAGACCACTATCCCACGAGACGAGACGAGACACGAGATTGGGTTCACGAGACGAGATTTTTATAGTATTTTTAAGAAATCCTCAATAATGAAACGTATGAAGGGGAAAATAGTCTTTTATTCAACTGAAAATCATAAAATGCAAAAATGTTGGTGCATTTGGAAATCAACTTGTAATGCATGTCATTTTACTTCTATTTTAATGAATTATTTGCAGTGAAACAACATGCAAACACTGCAAAATGTTTTGCCACAAAATTAACCAATTGTTTTCTGCCCTGTATAATTTCACATGAGAAATCTCACTGAACTTCTTTCTACAGATTGAACATAAAATAAACAATATAAATAAAATAAACATAAAAATAAAAAATTCAAATTACACTTTAAGTGTCACTTTAACTGCAGTACAAAGTTGACCATTTCCCAGTCACTATTGATTGTGTGGCTGTAACTGTTATAAAGCTCTGCGTACACCGAGAAGTCCAACTGTCAGCAGTGACAGCGATGCTTTCTGCCTCTTTAGTTGACATATCGCGCCTAAAAAAGCGTGTAAAGCGCGGCCGCGTCGCTTCCTCCTTCTTTTGCAAGCGTTCGGGAGCTCGCGCTTCTGTGGCGTCTGTCGTTGCTATGCAACCATGAACTGTGCTCTCCGCGACCTTCGCTTGGTTCTTGTCACATGACAAGACATTCTGAAATGTTGAGATGTTTTCATCTCGCCGTGGCAGGAAAAAACGAGCGCGCCGTACCATATGCCATTTTGCGAATGAAAATGCGCGCGATATGTGGATGGCCCCTAAGAGTCTGTACAAGCTTGGCCGAGGTGTACGGCATAGTTTTCTTACAATGTTTACACATTGTTCGTGTCTTGTGTGTTATTCTTGCGCCAAAAACCAAAATGTTTCCACACAAACGATTTGAAAGTGGCGGGGGCATCTTGAATAATAATTTCACCCTCACACTGATAGCACGACGAGACAACTTTTCACCTCGACGAGAAATCTCGTCACGTTTTAGTCTCGCGAGATCTCGTCGCACCCCTAATATATATATATATATATATGAATTAATTATATCATTAATTATCACATCTTCATTGGTAAAGTCATTTCTTGAACAAAATTAAATCTGTCATTAAATCCTTAATAAATTGAATGCATACATTTCTTGAGCATTTCTTGCATCACCCTGTTATTTTTATTTTTTTTAGAAATCCTCATGCACAGAAGCAGACCGCTCCTTCTCCGTTGGCACGATTGGAGAAACCCTGCACTCATTGGCAAGTGTAGCTGGGGGCAGGGCGGTTGCTGGCCGGCTATCCAATCGGCTGCTGCCAGTGCTTGTGGCTGGAGTGAAGGACAGTGACGCAGAGGTGCGCAACAACAGTGTGTTTGCACTGGGAGCTCTCGCAGAGGCTGCCGGACCCATCGTTGCCTCGTATCCTTCACAGATCCCTGAGTGCATGTGTACTTGTTCTCTGATCTCCATGGCTCTGTGAACTTTAACCCCGGTGTTTCAGTGATTACCCCGTGATGCTTTCCCTCTTCTCCAACCTACTCTCTAAAGAGTCGGACCTGAGAGTGATCGACAACTTGTGTGCTGCGCTGTGCAGGATGATCATGAGCCACGTGGAGGGTGTTCCACTCGAGCAGGTCACTTCTGTCTTCATTTTAGTATCTATACTATTAATGTGACCGTTCACACAAAAATGAAAATTCTGTCATCACTTGCTCACTTCCATGTTGTGCCTTATACATTGGTTCATGTTCGAAACAACACAAATGGAGATAAATGGGAGCTCAAGCATGCTTGCTTGATGCCTTGTGCTTCCTTCTCGCGTGTTGCGCAGCACGTTTGAGCTTCCGCAAGAACCAGTGAGGTTTGTTCTTGTGCATCTAGCAAGTATGGTTTAGCTTCATTTTACCATATTTGAGTGCTCCATGAATGTATGTTGATATATGTTTATGTGTGAATAAATGCCTAAATTAAATGTTCATCACGTAAAATGATTGTCTTTTTTAGAAGACTTTAGAAGTTCCGTCTCAAAATAAACCACGCAGACCAGTCGGATTGTGAACGTATCCCTGTGCCTTTAGGTTGGTGATCTTTTGGTTGAGTGATAAATGGCAATCTGAACGCTAAACGGACCAGGACTAAATGCCCTTAAACTGCTCGACTTGGTATGAATTTATTTGCAATCTCTTTATGAAAAATTTGAAACGTCAGATTTTTGGGTGGATAGACTTTCAATGCAGGGTCAGAAATTTGCTAAGATTTCATTAAAAGTATCCTCATATATGTTTAGAAGATGAAGGAAAGTCTTGTTTGGAGCGACGTGAAGCTTCGTAAATGATGACAGAGTTTAATTTTGGGTGAACTGACTTTAAATATATATTTTTATATATTTATCTATCAAAGTGCCCCTATTATACTTTTTTTGGATATTATGGGTGCAACGAATCTCAGTTGTTCCGTGATCTGTATGGACCAGGCCTCACGGTTCAGCACAAGTGATTCGCAGATTGATTCCTCTTTCGCGACACATACACACAAAATTATGTGAAAATACCTCAGCAAGTATTCTCGTAAACAAAGTCAGTTACGCCATATGTGAATAAAAACAGTTGAAAAAGAAATCTGGATCCGTTCATTAGGTCTTAAAGCAACTGCAACCTATAAATATAGTGCTATTTTACATTTTAATGATTACATTTCTATACCTGAATACTACTGACATTACTTTTCTTGTAATTTTAAATTGTATTTACCTATGCTTGTAGTTTGTGTATTTCTTCTTATTTTATTACTAACTGTTTACTTGTCTTTAATAATATTTAATTTTAAAATGAATTAAATTTTTGCTGTGGTATTGTAGCACTTAAAGTGGTAGGCTTAAATGAAAAAAAAATTCTTCTCATCCGATCTGGCACTCAAAAACCATAATAGCAATGTTTAGTGAGCGAGCCATTGCACCACTATTGCATATTGTGTTATATAGTGGGTTGTGAATGTAAAAGGTCAGTAAAGTTTCAAAGATTAAAGTTATTGTCTCCCAAAAGAAAGAACTGATTCTTAACTGTCTGAAACAGGATCTCTAATATTCCAGTCTTATTTCCTGCACGAACCTACGTAGGTTAGTAACAAGTTTGTATAATATATCATTTACAAACACAAGTTGTAGCCGAGGCCTGGAAGGGTTTGGTTTGTGTTGACAACATATCGAGAAGATACTGTGCTGAGAAAGCAGGTTTGCATTGTTACTGGACACAGTAACGCTGAGTAAACAAATGCTGAGAAATTCACATCTGAAGATGAAATTCAGTTAAAACAGACTGGGCCATCTGACCAATCGGAGCAGAGTAGGCTCTCGGAAAGGAGGGGTTTAGAGAGACTGAATCCTTTATCTAATTGTTTCAGAAACTGTGAGAAAAGCATTGAGGCTGCAATGTGTATTATGAAGGAAAAAAAAAATCACCTTGGATGCATTTAAACCTTTTGTAGGAGACTTCCGAAACAAAATTACTTGACTCTTTAAAACGACGTAATAGAGGCACTTTAACTATGGGTGATGCGTCGAAAAAATGAGATCGTAATATCCATTTTTACCCTTTTCTCACAGGTGTTTCCTGCACTAGTGGCTCGTCTCCCTCTGAAAGAGGACATGGAGGAGAACAAGACCATCTACCGCTGCCTGACCTTTCTTTACTCACACAACCCTGTGCTGGTAAAAGCTCATTTCCACTCCCAGCATGCTCTGCTCGTAACTCCTTATTGAATTTTGTCCTATCAATGGATCGCTTTTATTTCTCACTCCAGGTTGTTAGTCAGCTCGGGCCAATAATATCTGCTGCCGCTCATCTGTTGGGCATGAAGGATGTTGATGATGGTAAGAAAGAGTTTGATTAGAGTATCTTAATTTTATATTACAAATGACATTCAGATTTCATCATTTTTATATTCCCTCAAATGTGTTCTTTTAGAAACGCAAAACGGCCTGCTCATGCTGCTCAGAGGTCTAGCCCAGCAACACACTCAGGAATTTGAAAGCGCGGTAATGTCACTTCCTGATGAACAAAGAAACAAAATGACCACGGCTGTCACTCAGTCGTAGGGGAAGGCCTTCCACTCTTGTGAAAGCTCACCAAATGAAATAGATTTTTGTTTTTTATTATGTTAGGAACGTGCTGATTCGGTTAGCTCTGCTTTCTAATCGCATTCAGACCACTCTTAATTTATTGCTAAATTCACTTCTCTTTCTTGTCAATTTTATTTTGTTTTACTAAGAGTTGTTTTTTTTCTTTTCTTCTCTTTTTCATTTATTATTTTTCTGTATGTCTCAAGTAATCAAACTGAATATTCCGGCTTAATATTTGAGTGTGAAGCTTTGAATTGCCCTTGCAGTGAAAGAAATATATTTCTATGATTGTTCACTGTCGTTCCTTTATTTCTGGTATGTGTGCCCTGCCAATATTTCAGGAATATGCTGAACTTGTTATCCAAAATCAGAACGCACAATGTTTCTGAAAAAGCACATTTTTATTATTCTAGAAAAGTGCAGTTTATAAGTACAGGGTTTTATGTTGCAGAATAAGTTTATACCTCATTCCTGAATCATTTGATCTCCGTTGCATCAATAAGGTCCTTTTATCACAAATTAAACCAAAGCAGATGGGGTCGGTAAGATTTTTAAAAAGGCTGCATTCATTTGATCAAAAATATTATTATAATTTTAAATAAACATTTTCTATCTTAATATATTTAAAAATGTAATTCCCGTGATGGCAAAGTTGAATTCAGCGTCATTACTTCCGTCTTCAGTGTCACACGATCCTTCACAAATCTTTCTAATATGCTGATTTGCTGCTCAACAAATATTTATTATTATTATTATTATCATCATCATCAATGTTGGAAATCATTGTGCTTATTAATATTTTCATAGAAATCGTAATTTTTTCAGTTTTTTGTTACAGTATAAATGTCTTTACTGTCACTTTTGATCAATTTAATTCAACCTTGCTTATTAAAAGTATCTCAAAAATTTGTAACCGTAGTATAATAAAGATAGATTTTATACAGGTCATAGTTTGTGTAGGTAAAGCTCTCCTTGATTAAATTTATGCTGATTATTCTGAAATGCCAAAATAGCAGAACATTGAAACTTCTTTTTATTCAATGTTACCCATAAAACTTAAACTGTGTTAAACTGCTCCCTAAAATAAGTCAAATGAAGAACCCTTGCAGCATAGCACATAAAATGTAGACAGTTGTGCACAAGTTTAAAACATCCAGAACCTGAAATGAGAGTATTCTTCTGTGTCGTGTTAGATGGCTTTAGCCTAGCTATCAAACGTCTTCTGCTCACTCCTCGCTTGGCAAGTCTCGTTTTTCTTCTGTCTTCTGCCATTTGGACTTGGACTCTGACACTGTGTCCAAGGCCATAGTCGTTTCCACCGGCTGGAGTTCATTTTCGGCTGGGGAGGGAGGGGACACAAGAATATTCTCGTCAATGTTTATACAGGAGGTTGTTTTTCAGACAAATTCTGCACCAACCCAGAAGACTTTGAGGTTTGCAAAGAAGTATGTTGAGGGTGAAAGCGAACATCAAACGCTCAACAAACACGCAGCAGAGAGTGCTGAGCACGCGAATACCAAACGCACTTACTCAGCAGCCACGAGCGTTATGTTCGCTCACCTCACTGATCTGCAGATGTCATCTGTTAGCTAACTGTCAGGAATGGAGCGTTATATTACTGCAAGCCCTGACACTGCGGCCTAATGGAAACCGACAGACTGAAAAACATGCTGATTAAAATTTGCCTCGTAATACCAGTTGTAATTGAGTGTGGAGATGAAGCATTCGTGCAATAGAAGTCCACAACAGAAATATACAATGGAATCTGTTTGTATACATTCAATTTGGTCTTTGTGTATATGGTTCCCCTTCCGTGGCTATGCAGTGTCAATGTTGTGTATTTTCCAGAAGCCTATTACTTAAAGTATTTTCTCAGAAAGATTTACTTAATGAAACTGTTACCCCCATGCCAGAACAAATCAATCTGAGCAGCCAAAAGCCATCCACTTAATGAGGTTTCAACTGAAACACTGCTGTAAAATCACAGTCCAGTTGTATAGGGCTGCATATGCATGCTGAGAACTTTACTGATTTCTTTTTTTTAAGTATTACTTCTATAGTATTTATTTATAAATTATTTGAATTGGCTTTTTTATATGTTTTTTTTTGTTTAATTTTCTAGTCATTTTATTATGTACTTTTTTTTTATTAGTTATTATTATTTTTTGAAAGTCTCTAGCTTTCTTTTTTTTTATTTCAGTTTTAGTAAATTTAGTACTATTTATAATATTACAGTTAGTTGCCAATGTGACATTCGTGTTTTATTTCAGCTTTACTTCAATTAAGGAAGGATAAAATGGTTTTAGTTTTAGGTAACTAACCATTGCTTTACTGAATATGAAGACAATGACAAGTTTCAACGAAAGAGCAGTTAGAACTTTAGAAGTCAATATTAAGGCCCTTGTAATTCAATGCTCTGTGTTCAGAACAAGTTAAGCTGCATTTTGTCGACTAACATAGAATAAAATGTAGACTCCTTTCTCAATTTAATGTACAGCATATAATTAATGTATGTTTCGGGTGAAATGTGAGGCTTATTTTTATGCGTTTTGGCCATTCATTTACACAACTGGTATTGATGGTATTTTGGGGACCTGAAAGCGCAAACTTTTGAAAACTGGTTTTAAAGTGCAACTTTTTAAAAACGTTATTGTCTCAATGCAAATGAGTGAAAACGGTGCGAGTCTATGCACATAGTGTTTCTTTACAAAGTGACATCGCCAACTACTGGCCCGGCAGCGTAATACTACAATTTTAGTTGTTTTTGCGAATCCATGTGAACGGTCACCTCTAAGTGAAAAAAGCAAAGGGAAACCTTTTCCATTTTTAGTAGCTACATGGTTGTCGTGTAAACGTACCCTTGGTGTTAGTTTACTGTAATTGCCCTGCCTGGGAGCATTATTCTCTCATTTAATCCAACAAAAGCATAAAATTGGATGTTGTTTGCCAGTTAAAGGGGTTTATCCCCTCCATGTCCCTACCTGGTTGTGTGTGTCTCCACGGGAGGATGTCCACCCCGCTTCTGCAGAAGGAGCGATCGGTGTGGCACTCGGTGCTGTAGAGAATCTCCTGACTCTGACGCTCTCCGGGGTGCTGCGCTTTCACACGCACCTCCAGAACGGTCACCTCCTTCTCCTTCTTCAGCTTCCCGGACTTCCCCTTCACCTGTGTGCGCTTAGTATCCACCCACACCACACGCTCCTTCACTGCTGATCTGGGTGCACATGGACATATCAAGATATAAACCAAACTTTTCACCCAAAATTTAATACGTACCAATGCGTCTGCAAGTTTGAACTCACTCTTCAATGCCCAGGTCAGCAAGTGTCGTGTTCAGAAAGGGAAATGCCTGGTCAGGGTTCAGAATTTCGATAGGCAGATGCACACACAGGGGCACCGTCCAGTCCAGCTCGGCTCTTACCGTTTTGTCATTGGTGTGGGAGTCTAAGGGGCCGTCACCATTCACCTGTTTCTCCCGGGGCTGAACCCCATGCTGAACATCTGGATTATTTTCTTGGCCTGCCAGCTTGACACTGGTGTCTTTAACTGGCAGCTGTTTGCTTTCTTTCCTTTCGTCTATGATCATTGAGTCGATTCCTTTGGTTCCTTTCTGGTTGAAATGATCACCCTGATCTCCTCAAATCAGCTGATGTTCTCCGAATTTGAGATCCAATCAAGCCAGATGTAGACGAGTCTCTCCAGGTGCTTCTCTCTCTCTGCTGTTGGGTTTGGGCTGCGTGACACTCGTATTCAGAAGTCCAGTGGAGATTTAAATGGCCCGTGTGAATGTGTGTAATGTGGCGCTGGCGTGTGAGCTTTATTAGTCTGTCAGAGGCTGACAAATTACAGTATGGAGAGTTGTTTATATTATTAAATCATTTTTCCCCTTCCCAGTGTGTGCTGCTCAAGTTTATTCTGTCAACCAATTAACTAGCCTCTAACTAGTTCTATGTAGCTTGCTTAATGCCTTCATGAAAATTCGTACCAGTAAATAATAAAAAAACGTATCAACGACTAGTTAAATGTTGTTTTTGTTTTGTTTTTTTATAAAAAAAACTTTTTTGGGGTTAACTTTTAAAAAAAAAAAAAAAAACACATAACTAAGTTTGTAGAGGTTTTACTTCATGGAATTTTGCACCAAATATAAAAAAAAAGAAAGAAAATAAGTCTGTGAGGTTTCCCCACACCCAACTTTAAAAACAATATTGATTTTAATAATATTATCTACTTAACTGACTAAAACTAGCTTTATAATGCATTAGGGCTTCACTTTATACTATTTGAACAAACCAAACAGCTAAATTTGTGGAGTTTCCAATTCAATTTTCCACCTAATATTAATTAAAAAAACAACAACATTGATATTAATGATATTATTTAAGTGACTAACTAAAATTAGCTTGGTAACACATTGGGGCAACTAAATTTGTGGGATTTCCATTCATTTCTGCTCCAGTTTTGACCCATTACCCACTAAATTTCTCAAAATAGTTATGAACTGCATATTACCACATCCTGAATTTCATTAATCAGTAGATAAAGCAGTGAGTTTTTCCACAAATTTTTAAAACTGTCATTGTTAGACCCCTGCTGTGGAAATGTAATCTTGATTCTTCGTGCTCAGTAACTACAGATCTCTAGTCTAATGCACCATTTCTTGGGAAAACAATTGAAAAAATATCCATACAGCTTACATACAATCATAATTACGGTTTTAAGTGATCTTATTTATATCAAGTTATTCGGGAGTCAGGAAACCTGGCAATCCTTGTTCTTTTAGATCTGAGTGCTGCTTTTGACACGGTTGATCATGAGATTCTACTCGACTTACCTTTGACAGTCTATCAGGTCCTGTCTTAGACTGCTTCAGATCTTTAAACCACATGGAATACTATGTTACACCGTGTACCTACACCTCCAGGCGTTACATCATTTTTGTGGTGTTCCTCAAGGCTCAATTTTGGGTCCTCTGTTATTTAACCTATACATGCTTCCTTTAGCTGCTGTAATGGATCAGTAAAATATTTCATTTCACCAGTATGACATGCAACACTTTCTTTCACTTGCACCAGATGCCCACAATTCAGTTTCCATCCTACTGGACTGCATAGAGAGTATAAAATTGTAGATGTCACAGAACTACAGCTAAATAAAGATGAGACAGAGGTACTTGTATTGCTCCACATCTTGCACTCTCTTTCACTAAAAGTCAGTAATCAGGCTTTTCAGCCTGTTCAGTGTTCATTCAGAATTGAATTCAAGATCCTCTTATTAGTTTTTAAATGTCTTTATGGAACTGCTCCAATATACCTTTCTGATTTGTTGAATAAATATACTCCAGCAAAATTGCTCAGAAGTTCTGAACATCAAATAGTGATGTGTTGGTTGTGCCAAAAACAAGGCTAAAAATGGACGAGTCAGCCTTTAGTCATTTCAGTCCTAAGCAATGGAACTCTCTCCCTGACAACCTACGAGCAGCCGACTCACTTTGCACTCTTAAAAGTGTCTCAAAACACATTTATTCACTAGGGCCTTTCCTTGATTTACACTGTAAAAAAATGTTGTGATCGTGATTCGTCATTTGATGTATTTGTGTTGAGATCAGTTATGTACATTAGGGTTTTATGTTGCATCTAATGTTGTTAAATTAATGTTTATTGCATTTTTAAAATTTCAGGTCTTGCCATGATGCTGTTTAGTGTTTGTGTCAGTGACACTGTGTGCACCTTCCATTAGTATTTTATTTCTCAGCTTTTGGAAAAGCTGCCTGTGATGAGCGGGTGATTTTTACCGTAAATTTAACATTTTTTTTTTTTTCATCTGTAAAACAAACCCTTAAATGATTCAGTTTTGAACTGTAAAATAGACAGTAAACTAAGTGCTGTCCCATAAAACCTAAAACGGTGCTACCGTATTTTTTCACGGTAAACTTCTGGCAACTGCAGCTGCTATTTTTTTAACCATAAATTTTCCAGGGATTTTATATATATATATATATATATATTATTTATTATTGTATTTCTTTTATGTCATTTTAGTAATTTGTCTATATATATAGTACTCTTTCAAGTAAATCAGTGGAGGTTTTTCTTCATGAATATTTACACCAAATATTATTATAATTAACTGGTTGGTTGGTTGGTTAGATAACTAACTTATTGGATATTACCTTTATTCAAACTCATTAAACACTTACACTAACCAACCAAACTCCCTGCATTATATTTATTTTGCACAAATTAACAAAATTACAAAGTAACTAAATGAAGTCAGAGATTTTAAGAAGCTTGTTAAATGACCCCGTCATTTATATGCAAAGATGTCAATATTTTCACAATACTTTTAACGACAAACAGGTACTAAATCTTTTAAGTGGGTCTGATACGGAGGGTCAAGAGTACTTTTCAGTTTGTTTGTTGCTCTGTTTGGAAAATAATTAACTAAAGTGATCCTAACACAACTGCATTCTAAGCATGCAGTGCACTTTTGTTTTCCAGTCTGACAGGTACTGAGCGATTTACTGTGTCCTTACAGCAAAGTGCCACATTTGAATGGCTCCAGAAAACATGTCACCTCATAACTCTGTATGTTCATGGTCGTGTGGCACGCATCACAGCAATGCAGGACCCTGAGTTCCTCCACTCCTCCAGATTCGCCTGTGAACTTCTGTCCTCTTTTTTTCCAATAATACAAGCTGATTAGGATACGCAACATTCCAGTATGCTGTGCTCACCAAGTGCTACAACAGTAAATACTGCCCTCAATTTAAACTTCTCTGTCCTGTCAATCAGCAATTTTATACAATTTTTCTTTATTTATGATTATGTTCTTAATTGTGATATCATATTCTTATTATTCAATATAGTCACTTAAGGCAGATAATGTAAACATCTGATTGGGGTTCCCTTGATCATGAGCCGGCCAGATATTTGAAATTCGCAGCATCTGTGCTATGGGGTGGGATCGCGGTTGTCTGAGGACGGTGTGAAGCTGTTGTTGACCGTTCATAGTTTTACCGTGACTCTTCACCTGTATGCTAACTATTGCTTACCCATATATGTCTGTTTTGCATACATCACACTTCGCATTTCGTAATCGGTGCAACAGAGAGGTTGGCGTGGGTTTTATTGTGCCCGGTAGGCTGGTTGTCTGTCGTTGTTTCTGGCTGGTGTTACATTTGTGAGAACTGCTTCATGACTCTAGTTTAACAGCCTGAGGTAAGTCAGGCATGAGATCATGACCTGTATGAGATCATTGTCAACAAGGCACAACAAAGGGATTTCTGCTGGGAGGGTCAATTGAGACACTGGTCCTACACTGCCCCCTATGGGCTAAAACCGATAGGGGTGAATTGAATTTCACTTCCCCTACCATTTAAAGCCCCACTGAATTGCATTGAAACACGTAGCATTATTCATTAATGTTGATGTAATTTTCACTGAAACAGGAAGACAGGGCGGGGCATATCAAAAACGGGTCCTTTCCTTTTTTTTAAATAGCGTTTCGTTTATATCACGGCTCAGCCAAAGCCGTTAAGCTCGGTAAAGCAGCAGCCAGTTTCCTCCTAGTCTCCATATCGCTTTAAAATAGCATTCTCTGTAGAATTCAAATGGCTTCCATATGTTTTCATGTGATCTGAACACTGCATTTACACTGGGCGTCGGCGTTAAGACTTCTCTTGTACTTTGAATGAGTCAAGTCATGCGTTGCCGAACTGAATTGTGGGTTCCGTTGTGTTGCTTCACCTGCGTTACTTGCAGCTGAAGTTGGAAATTTCCCTACTTTTCAAGCATCAACGCAGGCGTCAGTCTATCAGTGTTTCTTAAACTTTTTCAGCCCAAGGACCACTTTATCTTCCTTTTTTTTTTCTGAGGACCACCTAACAGAATCCCACTCTAACACGCCCCCCAAAAACAACAAAATAGGAAGGACAAACTAAATTTAAGTTTAATATGCAACTGTTTCAAGTGAAAAACTAATTATTCAAACACAAATGCAATGACATGATCCATTCCATTTTTTCGTTATTACAACACACTGACCTCAACCCCCCCCCCCCACCCCCCGCCCACGAGCTCGCCTAGTTTAGGTCATCTTTTCGCGGATCACTAGGGGGCGATGGTGGAACACACTTTAAGAATTATTGGCCAATCAGATCGCCTTATGCAAATACCCTAGCGTAGATGCTAGTCAATTGCATTCGTGCAACGCTGGAAAGCACTGCGATTGGCTGTTCTTGTAACTATGATGGTCACATCAGCACCCAGCTTAAGACACGCCCTCCATCAAGCGTTGACGTGAATGCAGAGTAACATGGAACCAGACATTTGCCTCAATAGAAGGCATATTTACAGTCTTAATCGTTCCCTATCCTCTCTATAGTGCACTAAGTGCCATTCACCATGTAGAAAATAGTAAATGTGTGAATAAATGTACGGTGCTTGAGAGAGCTCAATGCGCTGCAAATAAAAACAAAACGTGATCATCAGTTTGACAACACATGTGCTGCAAATCCTCACAACACAAGCAAACACAAAAATGCGCTGCAAATACACAAACCACAACGGAAATGTTTCAAGGGGACCCCGTAAAGTGACGAACCCTACTAGGACTTGCTTATTAGCTGTGTCCGAAACCGCCCACTCGTTCACTAACCCCTATATAGTGCATGGCAGTTGAGCGCACTATATCAGGAAAGAGTGAACGAGAATGAGTGAGCGAATTCAGACGCTGACGTTAATAGCACGGGCCAGACAATTTCGTCATTAACATTTCCTATAGCCGTCTGTAATATGTCCTGAATTGTATATTACTGTTTATTTGTCATGTTTATTGAGAATAAAGAGAGAATATAAACACCTGTGTCATGCTATTTAGTAAATTTATATTTAAAAATAACAGAACAAAAACACTACACTGTCACATTTGTTTATAAAAAAAAATAATAGTATATAGATACAATATAAACACTTTAAAAATTTTAAAAACTGTCAACAAGAACACCAGTGTATGAAAAAAAAAAAAGACACTTCGATTTGTAGAAGTTGCCGCTTCCCGTATTGCCGTCCGCCATCACGTTGGATTTTGGGTAACGGCGCTTTAACGAGTATACATTCAACGTACACTCAAAATCAGAGAGCATTGTGGGTAAAAGTAGTGAACGAATGTAGGGAATGAATGTCACCGGACAGCACTACAAAATGGCCGACACCAGATATAGTGCACTATATAGTGGATAGGGAGCGGTTTCAGACACAGCTCAGTTCAGCTCACCCGTTCAATCATTCACTGATCCCTATATAGTGTACGGCATTTGAGTACACAGTATCTTACATAATCATTAAATACTATAAAAACTGCAAACAAAAATAAACAAGTGTACATTATTTCATGTATTTACTATTTTTGATAAAGTGTTTTTCAGTTTGCTAGAAGCTCACGCTCACAGATGACGTGGTCGTCGAGCGCCTCAGGCGGCCGTTATGATGACGTCACATTAGTATGCTACAGATTAACGAATATTATTAATTCATCCACTAAATGATCATCTATTAAAGTTTTATGAGTTAACAACAATGCCACATATTAAAACACTTTTCTGTTAGTGAAACACATTACATTGAGTTCATGCCTACATAATATATTTAAAATTTTTTTAGTTTGTGCTGTTGTCTAGTAGGGTACGTCACTTTTTGGGGTCCCCCTTGAAACATTTCCATTGTGGTTTGTGCTATTTGCCGCACGTATCTGTGTTTTCTTGTGTTGTGAGGATTTGCAGCACATGTGTTGTCAACCTGATGATCACGTTTTGTTTTTATTTGCATGTGTTTTTTAAAAAAAAAAAAATTATTTGCATGCGTTTTCTTATTTGCAGCTCGTTGAGCTCTCTTGTCCGGGCCGTGTCCGGGTCGGATGGGGAACCTGTGCCTGTGTGCGGCAGCAATGTGGCCCTGTGGTGTCGGTGGAGACTGTGTGAACAAGCTCATCCTTTGTGAAGACCTTACCGACTCATCAGCCAGTGGCACATATCCCAACAAACCGTCCCATACCGGCGTGATCAAAAAGATCTTAAACTAGATGGAACTAGATTAAAGATTTTGACTGTTGCGATTCCAAATCGGTTTAATGACCCGTAACTCTGCCTGAGTATCGGACAAGTGTTCACTGTTGGCCAGAGGAGAACTGGCCCCCCGACTAAGCCTGGTTTCTCCCGAGGTTTTTTTTCTCCATTTGTTGGAGTTTTGGTTCCTTTGTCTTGCTTAAGTTGGGGACACTTGCTTGATATTCAGCAGTGTTTTTGATATGCCTGCATTGGCGCCGTTGTATGTGAACTGAGCTGAGCCGGACGATTACGTCACTGTTTTCTGCAGTGCTGATATACATAAATTAACTAGACTAATAACTATTGATATTTGCAACGGAATGAATCAATAATATATAGAATAAGCTGCACAATGACACCATTTTCTTATTAATGTAAAGCTGCTTTGCCACAATTTGCATTGTAAAATGCGCTATATAAATACAGATGACTTGACTTGACTCTCTTTGATTGGACAGAAAATCAGACGAGAAGCTGAAATTGTTGATCCATATTTGTGAAGTGAGAGAATGTATGTTCTGAATAAATTATAATATCTTCTAAATGTTAATTTTGTCATTGTTTTGGAGCACACTATAGCCAACAAGACTAACATATTCATACTAAAAGCCAAAAGAAACTTTTAAGTCGTCATGAGGAAATTCACCTCATCTATTTTGTAAATGCACGTTATTCAACCATATGTATCTTTTTTTGTTTGTTTGTTTTACTTAATTTAATTTTCCAGGCATTCGAATCCTCCTCCATCCAAAGCTGGATAGAATCAGGTATGTTACAATAAGAAAGAAAAGATCTGTCGCTACTTCCGATACTATGATTTTCCTTCACCTCCGATGTGGTGAAGTTGTTTAACTCGAATAAGCTTTAAAACTAAGTACACACTAAGTAGGCCTAGACTGTATATAATTATTATATTATTGGCTTCACTGCATTGAAGAACTGAACTGAATGATCTCTGTTTTCTTCAGAGCTGCTTTATAGATGAATTGAACCCAGAATTCCATAATTGATAAACTTTAGTTATTGAACCGAACCGAATAATGACTGTTTACTATTGTCATTTTAGAGCTGTTTTACAGCAGAAATACTCTGTTTACGTCACTAAATCATATTTTTCTATCACTATAAAGCTGCTTTGAAACAAACTATTGTATAAAGCTCTATATAAAGGTGACTTGACTATAGTAATATGTCTGTAAGAACAATAATTTGTGTGACAGATGATAACAATAACATTTTAATGCATTTTTCATATTGAAATTGAGACAAATTCTGTAAAAATCATTCTACATATTTCTTCCATAACTTGAGAACAGCTAAAAACTTCACACGCCCATTACAAACAATCTCTTGAGTGATTAAAAAGATTAAAAGTTATGAACAAGTTCATTTATATTAAAACATGAAACATCGTAAAAATGTACAAAAAATATTATAATAACTTCATTTAAAAAGAACACTATCGCTCTAAGACCATGGAACTGCTATACGAGATAATTTGCATTAAAATAATAGTAACCGATTATTCATTATCATCAAATATGATGAAAAGTATTTCTGCATTTCTCTTTGTCATGAATACAAGACAACAACGAATGCATTTGAACTAGTCTCTGAACTGGCTTAAAATATTGCAGCATAAAATTGTCTGTTCTCAGCAAAAGTGTAGAAGAATTTAAAAGCTTGCTGTTTGCGTTCAACGGTTCGTGGTGATGGTGATGACTCCAAACGCTTCAGTCTGACATACACTTAACTTCAGACCACCGAGCAGCTCTGCAGAACAAACAGATCACAAGTCATATACGTGCACAGAGACAGTAAAAAGCAAACGCCCCCAGTGTTTTTATCTCTTACCCAGTGTTTTGTAGAACAGATGAGCTGTAGTGCTGCGCTCGGCCTCTGGAGGCAGCAGTGAGTGAAAGGAAACCTTTCCAAAGCGCTTGATGAAGCCAATGATCAGTCTGTATGACAGAAAGATGACTGAAAAACATCTGATGGAGTTCTGGTTGACACCAGATAATATAGATGCACATAAAGACGTGTTCGGCTGCTAAGTGAACCTGAGCAAGTCAGCGGTGGAGATGTCGCTCATCTCAGGCTCCATCTCTCCCTGTGGCAGTTCAACATGCTCCTCTAATATCACCTCCATAGAAACAGGAGCTTCTTCTATAGGAGACCTACATACATAATGTTTATTTTCCAGGATTGCACGCTGACAATGTGTGCATGTGCCAGTAAGACCGCATGATGAATAACTGCAGTCCTGAATGTGACACATGCTCTGACATTTAGTGTTTAGTAACCGTCTCTATTTTTACGCGTTTTGTAATTTCTCACCATCTGCGGGTGGGAGTGAGGATGTCACTCTGAGACTTGTCTCCTTTAGACAGATCCAGCGGCACGTCTGAACCAACTGGACAAACACACACACACACACATGCTGGATTTTCATGTCTTTCATTTACATCATAATTTTTATACTGTACAAAATGTATATTCTATCTCCCAACCTTAACTCTACCCCTAAACACAGGCCTCACATTTAAAAACAGCATCATTTAGTATGATTTACAGGCTGTTTTGTTCATGGGGACTAACAAGAAATGTCCAAAAAAAAGATTGATTGATATTTTGAGCATAGAGGTTAAAGTAAATCAAAAAGTAATTGGACACTGTCTTATATATATCACAAAAAACAGACTTCGCATTGAAAGCTCACTGATTTTATTATGAAAAAGGCAAGCATTTGGTTGTCACCTGAGAGGTCAGACAGGAGGAGAGCTGCCTCACCAGACTCCCTGACCATCTAAACATTCACAAAACACACAGAAAGAGAAGTGAAATAAAGACATTTTAGCATACTTTTAAATACAGTACTTTACGGAAATAAGTGTGAATTTGGTGAAATGTTTTCGGACACTTACATGTTACATGTTAATTGCAATTCAGTGAAAATGTATTTTATTAAATGCAGTTAGCTGAACTTCAGAGTGATTTCCAAGTAGAAGTTAAAGGGTTAGTTCACCCAAAAATGAAAATTCTGTCATTACTCACCCTCATCTCGTTCCACACCGCAAGAACTTCGTTCATCAAACACAAATTAAGATTTTTTTACACTTTATTTTGAGAGCAACGAAATTACCTCATTCAAGGTCCAGAAAATTAGTAAAGACATTGTTAAAATAGTCCATGTGACTACAGTGATTCAACCTTAATGTTATGAAGCGACGAGAATACAAAACAAAAATAATGGGTCTCATTCACTATGCAATGCGTACACACAAATTTGTGCGTGAAATGTGCGTAGGAGCGATTTTGTAAAAAATCTTACACATTTTTACGTCGAAATATAGGAACAACTGAAAGCACTTGTACGCATAATCGTGTAAAGAAGATGTATAAATATGAAATTTCATCCTAACAAGACTATAATTATATTAAATGTTACATTAATTGTATTATACAATCCACATATAAAATTATATGATAAAATTATTAAATAATACAATTTAATCTTACAAAGTTTCTCTGAATAACGCTGATATACGCATATGTACAGCTGGCTCACGAGAGGTCTGTATGAAAGGTGTTTGGCGAGGATCTGGCGAGAGAGCGCGCATGTCTAACGAGAGTGACGTAAGGAAAGAGTGTGTGAAAAGCCCTTATATGGACGTGGTTTGGGTGTCTTTTATGCAAATGACTAACCTTGTGCATGCGGCCGCTCATTTAGATAGAACACTCCAAATTCAGTAAAATAAGAACGAGGTTAATAACATTCATGTGCGTGTGAGTGTGTTGTGAATTAGGTGGAGCTATTTCGTGAGAAGTACAAATACGAAATAATCCACGCAATTATTAGTGATTGAGAAACAATGACTTAATTCAACAAATTTGTCTCTCCCCTGTCATTCTGCTAAGCTATTTTTGCTGTCTTTACATCCGAATAGTGGCTCAGTATTGATATATAATACTGAGCCGCCGTTTGGATGTAAACGCAGAAGCTCTGCAACGTAAATAGCTTAGTTAGAATGACAGGGGAGAGACGAATTTGTTAATTAAAGTCATTAGTGTTGTTTTGTTTTTGAGCACAAAATGTATTCTCGTTGCTTCATAATTTTAAGGTTGAACCACTGTAGTCATGTATTTATACGATGTTTTTACAACTTGTAATGTGGTAATTTCATTGCTTTCAATAGAGGATAAAAAATCGTTTCGGATTTCATCAAAATATCTTAACTTGTGTTCCAAAGATGAAAGAAGGTCTTACGGGTTGTATTTCATTAATATTATAATCTCTACAGTTTTCTTTAAAAAAAAATAAATACTTTTAAGATTTGAAATGCACTACAAGTGCACATTCAGTACAACTATGTGCGCTCCTTTTTTAAAACGGTTTTGAAGTCAGCATGAAATCAAATTGGACCCTATTTACTTTGTTAGCGCACATTATTAGTCTTTAGTTATTAGGTAAACAATTTATCCGTGCAAAGAAAATGAATAATAATAATAATAATAAAAAAAAAAAAAGTCTTTGTAATCTTTAATCAAATTCTAAAAAATGTACTTCCCCTCTGGAATGGCCTTCCTTCCTTCTTTTGTTTGATCTAACCCTTTAAACGTCAATGGTGTACATTCTCATAAAATGTGTGTGCCTGATAATAACCTTGAACTCTGAAAGATTAATAAATCAAGTCTCAAAACTAAGACTCCTTTACCTCTCTGCTGGACTCCCGACTCCTCTCTGTTCCTCTTTCTTTCTCCATCTCCAGCAGCACACCCTCCTCCTGCGCCTGCCGTTTCCTGGAGGGACGGGGGAAGGTGGAAGATGCGCTGTAGCATTTCCATAGCTTCTGGAGGTCAGGGTGGACGAGCACTGCAATGCAAGGACCGGAGGCATGTCAATCGTTATGAGAGTGGAGTGTGCTAGGCTAAAGGCCTGTTCTCACCAAGAACAATAACCAGGGGCAGTTCTAGGATTTGATCTTAGAAGGGCTTACAGGGACCATCCCCTAAATGGTGCCTCTTTAAATCGGCACCACTATATTACTATATAGTAATATAAATTATAGTATAGTACTATATAGTAATAAAAAGTCAAAAATAGCCTACAGGTACTTAAATTGGTACTAAGTCAATACAATTTTTTTTTAATGATATAAAGATGATACCAGTCTTTCTGCGGTACACTTCAAATAAGTGCACATGTAGGCTACTGTTTAACTAACAGAAAATTAATATCATTATTATTAACAAGTATCACTATTAACTAGCAAAAAAACCCAAAATATAAATAAGGTTTTTTTAGTTTAGATATTTATGTGCCCTGCCAAAACATTCACTGGCCTTGCCTAAAAAAATAAATAATGTTAGCCTGTTGCTTTCATTGTTTTTGACCGTAACCTTACAATAGCCTAACAACATTTTAGATAATAGGGCAATTTTAAAATTCATAAAATGAAAAGCAATAGCAAAAATAAATACAGAAAAAAACTATACAAATTAAACACTTTACAGTAGGCCTACTGTATTACTGTATGAAGTACATACACACATATACACTATAAAAGCAACACAAGTGATTATGGCTTTTTTTGTTGTTGTTGTATGATTGATATTATTTAAACAGAAGGTCTGAAGACTGTTAAAGACTGTCAATTTAACGCCTAACGCACAGATCTGTCATAATGGCACACACATGCGATATAACTGTTAACAATCAGTTAAGAATGTGTTTATGTGGATACTCGTCAAAATGGGCATTTTGGCATATTTTTTGTGTGTATTTGTTCAAGAAGAAGCAAAAGATAACTTGGTTCTCCAGTGCTGTCTGAAAGACGCTGTGAAAGAGAACTCACTCGAGTTTTCTTTCAGTGTTGTGGTTGAATGGCTTAAAAACACTTGAATGTTTAAACTGCCAAGACTTAAAGACACGTGAAAACGTTAAACTTTCTGGAGGAAAGCAGCACTAGCCCAATCGTTCAGATTATAGTTTTAGTGGGGCTGAGACGACACATAGCGGGTCTAAAGCCCACCTAAAAACGACCTAGAACCACCCCTGACTATGATTTCATAGTGTCCACACCAAACCACAACATCGTTCTGTTTGTTCTAAGAGTGCGCTGTGGCTGTGTCGCTTGCCCCTTTAAATGCTCAAGCTCTTTAGAGCGAGATGGATTCTGACGGGTTATTAATGTTTTTCATTCATCAGCTGGACAAAAACATGTTCTGAAAGTGATTCCAACAATATTGTTTCTCTGTACCGTTATTGTTACAGCTGTGGTGTGGACTCTGCTATTCTTTTTTAGAACTATATCTTTACAGTTATCCTTGGTGTTAACGGGTCTTAAGGGTGCTTCCTGACTCCTAATAAAACTGCTGAGCTGTTTGATGGTCCAATGGTTTCATTATTAAGATCTGCTAAACTATTCAGTGTGAGTTAAAGGAGCTGATGCAGTAGTTTCCCTGTTTAGCTGATAAATATTTGTGCTGTAGAAGTGTTGGAATAAAAAAAAAAAAAGAAGTGTTTTCTAGAGCTGTTGATGACTTTATGCCCAATGATATTAAAACAAGTTTATAAATGAGCAAGCATATAATTTATGAGAGGTGCTGGACCACTGTGTGTTAGAACGTACTGTTACATGGTGTGCTGAGCAGAACTGCTGCTGATGCCTTCCGAGAGGCAGCAATTCTTAGGAGTACATCAGACTAAGGAAAAATGAGAAATATGGACAGAGAGAGAATCATATAAGCAAATCATTTCTGATTAACATGGTTAGAAAAAAACAGATTCATTGTAGATGCACTGCAAACATAGATGCATTGCAATTTTTTTGTTTGTTTGTTGTCAGTAAGAACTTTTTCAAAGAAGTTAAAGGGATAGCAGATAGAAAATTCTGTCATTAATTACTCACCCTCATGTCGTTCCAAACCCGTAAGATTTTTGTTCATCTTGGGAACACAGATGTTTTTTTGATGAAAAAAAGAGCTTTCTGTCCCTCCATAGACAGCTACGCAACTGACACTATGACGCTTCAAAAAGTTCTTAAAGAGGTTGTAAAACTAATCCATTTGAATCGAGTGGTATAGTCTAAATTTTCCGAAGCGACTCACTTTATATGATGAACAGATTTAATTTAGGCTTTTAATCACATATAAACATTGAACAGCAAACATAAACAGAAGCTCAACCGAACCTTGAGCTTGAGCTTCCGATTACCACAACTGATGTCTGAGTTGATGAAAGTGAATAAAGCCTAAATTCCATCTGTTCATCATATAAAGCGATCATATCTCTTCAGAAAATTTGGACTAAACCTCTTAATTCATATGGATTAGTTTTACAATCTCTTAATGAACTTTTGTAAGCGTCAAGTTTCAGTCGCGTAGCTGTAGGGACTGATGGAGCGGACCGATTTCATTGCAAAGACCTTCATTTGTGTTCCGAAGATGAATGAAAGTCTAACGGGTTTGGAACAACATGAGGGTGAATAATTAATGACAGAATTTTTAAATTTTGGGTGAAAAAACTCTTTAATAATTTAATACGGCAAGGATACATTACAAATCTTAAGCAGCACAACTGTTTTCAACATTGACCATAAGAAATCAGCATATTAGAATGATTTCTGAAATATCATGTAACACTGAAGACTGTAGTAATAATGCTGAAAATTGCCAAAGTTGAATCCCTATTGGCAGTTAGAGCATGTTTTAGTATGGCTTTATAAGAAAGCTATAAAGACACTTTAATTCCTAAAGATTTGCACCCATATGCTGGTAATGTATCAAGAATCGTTTTTGTAATTACACCACGGCTCCGTCAAACTACATCAAATTGAATCATGAGGTGCCTAACGATTTCCAGCACTACTGATTAGATTAGTTTTCTATCACAGAGCTCCCACCGCAGATTGGGTTTCAATCAGAGGGTCGTTGATTTGTTGTCGCATTGCATCCTGGGAAATCTGTGTGTTTTGGTCGGCGAAGATCAGTTGCCGTTTTCGACCTCTCCTCTTTGGAGGCATAGATTGCTCTGCTAAGAGTGTCTGAGAAAGAGGGACAAAACCAGAGGAAAAACGAAAGAGTGAGAGGTTATTAAACACATTGTTGAAGACTCAGGCCAATGTAACTGCCTTTGCTACAAAGGCGTTCACGCTTCAGAACACATATGGATTATGTAACACTAGAGCATAATGGGCAAGGTAATGTGGACATGGCTACACACACAAACCTCATTGGAGCGCTCCATCTCGACATCTCTCTCACTGGCGTCCGTGGTTGGTGGCAAGGTGATGGGGGGAGGGGTCATCTCCATAGCGACCCTATCTAAGGTGACCTCCGTAAGATGCCCGTTCCCCTCATCCACGACACACTCACTGTTCTTCAGTCTGCAAACGTGCATTCAGTGATGGTTCAAAACAACGAAAACCCCATTCAACACTAGCGGTCATTTCAGGCACACATTATGGGCTCCATTAAACTGTCCAGTCAAGGAATTCTATTTTTTATCTGGGTCAAGGACATTTGGCCCAACTGTCATTGTCTGTCTAAACTGATATGATTTGTTGGGGCTCAACCAAACCAGGAGTCTGTCTGACTGCCCAATTTTGTCCCAAATGGCATATCACAACTAAACAGAGAAAAAAAAACAATAGCTTTGTTCAGAGAGGGGCCACAAAACTGATTTTTGGTTTAAAGAAAACATGAAAAATCCAAGAAACACATTAAAATATATTTGATGAAGCACACCCGAAACCACATCACATGTGGTTTAAAATCAGATTTTTGGAAATGTTTTAAGATTTAAAGTTGTTTTAGTCATTTAGGGTGCAATGTGTATGTAATGTCATACAAAATGCTCAGTAATGTCTGAATTCACTCATGTTTGCTCACTCTTTTCTTACAGTGAACTATGTGGCATCCACTATGTAGTGAATGAGTGCATGGTTTTAGACACAACTTATGAATTCATGTATAAACTGCAGTAATGCCTCCAAGCTTATCTAGTGCCTCCTGAGTTCAGGATAGACATGAAGACACAATGTGCTGAACTCATTACCATTGTGTAGATATGTAGATATCGTCTACATTTTCTGAACAAGCAGGTCTTGCAACATTATAGTGCAGACAGTCAGTACTAAAGATCAGATATGACAAACGAATCAGAATTGGATGTAGTGTGACTAACCAAATTTGAATCAACAGCAGTATTTCCTTCTTTCCATTTTCATCTTTATGTCCTTCATCTCATCTCTATGTTACTCACTGATCTATAGAGACCATTGCAGGATCCATATATGCTGATTTCTCCCCTTCTGTCGCCCTCTCTCGCTCTTTATCTTCCTCATCTGAGGGAGCAAAGAGGAAAACATTTGACTTTTAGACTCATATTTTTAGGGCGCGAGCACCAAAGTGCGACGACCCTCTTGGAATTGCTTTATTATAAAAATGTGTTTGCAACTGACAATTAGTCAACTATATAATCAGATTACTGGGCCCAGACAGGATCTTTTTGCCATTTTCTGTACTGAGTTTTAGGGGAAGTCTGCAGAACTAATATAAATTTCTAATACACTACTTAGGCTATCACTAACAATTATTTCGGTAATCGAGTAATTAGTCGATTATTTTGAAGATTAATCGAGTAATCTGACAATTATTTTTGTAGTAATAAACACCTAAGCCTTTAAAATAACTTAAAATACATATATCATAACAATGAGTCAATAATATTTGGCTCAAACAAAGTATCAAAACCAAGTAATCATATGGTTTTTAATGATGTTTATATGTCTACATGCTTTAAGACAAACTATGTGCAAATTCATGTCAACACCATTGCTGAGAGGTCAAAGGAAAAAAGATGTTATAACAGCTTTAACATGAATACACACAAGCTAAACAGAAATTATTCTGACTTAATGAGTCACTCTTTTCTCATTAAATTACGTAGTCGCAGGGTCCACTTGTTTAACCAGCCATTTAAGCTCAACTAATTCGCGTGGGAGCATTACTGAAATAGTTTACCAAGACAAATCAAGTGTTGGGTTTGAGATATGTAACAGCTGTGAAATCCTGTATGTGTATGACAATAAACTAATAAAGCCTACATCCAGCCTTTGCTTGGGCTGAAAGTATTTAATTTCTTGTGTATGTGTGTTCGGGAAGTTGCAGTGACGGAAATATTGACGATTTTAAGTTTGAAGGGAGTGTGCTTAGGATATTAAGGAAACGCAATTTTGCCAAAGAAGAACTTTTACTACAACAAATATTTATTTAAAAGCAGTGTACTTCAGTGTAATATGTTCCCATATCTTCACGATTAACACTGAGAATTTGACTGTAATGTGTAATGTAAACTGTAATGTGACGATCGGATATCTAAATCATAGAAAATCATAGTATCTCGAGGGTTGCGGGTGTATTCATTTTTAACAGCGGGTTCGGGTGACGTCAGCGCTGATCCGTGCATCTGTGGTGGGCAAAGATTCTGTGTGGGCCTGTGAATGGCTAATGATGATGCATTAATTGTTAATTGAGATCAATATTGATGTGTCAATCTATCAGTCCATCCATTTATCTGTTGATCTCACCTCCGAGATGGAACTGATCTTGCTGTTCCATGAGCATGTCAATCTCATGAGCCGTGGCTTCAGGTAACTCTGCCCCACCAAACTGGAATATGATCAGAAACATGAGATTAGAAAACAGCATATGAAGTGTGTGGTGCAATAAACACAGATAAAAAGGAATGAATAATAGCATCTGGTGTTATTCGTGACTAAGCCGCATGTGGGTAGATGAGCTGTTTTCAACTAAAACTTGTATGAATTTCGTGGGGGCAAACGGTTCAGAAGTGCCGTCATGCGTTTGGTGTGAGCGAAGGCAGTGGACACAGACTCAAATATAGATCTCTGTGTGTTTTCTGCCAGTATGGAGGAGTGGTGTGCATGTAGAGTGAAAATCACCTCCGCTGCGAGCACAGGCACCAGCATTTCTGCATCTTTGATTGTGATTGATTCAGGTGAAGCAATGAGGTCTTGAAAAGGAAAGAGATTAGGTGAAAACCATAAAGATCAACACTTTTAACCACATCAGATCTTGCAATATTTCAAAATCTCACCTTTAGGTAATGTCATTTCCTTTCTGACCACCAGAGAAGGTGAGGCCTCTCTGAATTGCTGTGACAATAAAAAATAAATCCATGGTTGAACTGCTTAGAAAAGGTCAAGATGAGATTAATGTGATGTGTTTATGTTAAATTCACTTTTTTGAACTCAACAGTATTAGGTCAATAGTACTGAGGTTGGAAGTGAGGTTTTTTGCATTTTGCTATAGACGCTGCTGCTAGAGGATCCAAGTCTCTATGATATTCTGGTCTCTAGATAAGGCTCCAATGCATAATTCATGCAAACCGTATGTATATGCTTCATGTCATCACCTGAGACAGCGAGTAAAGACTAGGCAGCTCACAATCAACCCCCATCACACCAAAAAATGGTTCCAGTGCCCATTCTGCCTCCTCTAGTTGGAACAGAGAGTCAGGGACATTCAGCACCAGCCTAGAAGGAAACACAATCCCAGAACAGCAACAGTAGTGATATAAGCAGCTGTCACGGGTGTATGAAGAACAATTTGAAAGTCTGTGTCAGAGTGAATTACATTAGTGAGACAACATGACAGTGATGACCCCAAATCTGACCTATCAGTGTCTGGCATGTCAATGTTCAAGTGTCTCTTTGAGCGAAGCAAGCGCTCGATGGTTTGCTGAACCTCCTCTGTGGGGAAATCAAACAGAAAACAGTTCGCTCCATTTCGTTATAATAAAAAACACATTTGCGGACAATGTAATGGAAAACTATGCCTGTGTTCATTTGTTAGAAAAGGAAAACGCATTCACTATATTCTCCACTTTTGTGGCATTGAATGTTTTAATTTAATTGTCTATTTATAAGGTCAAGGTTTCTTGCACCAAACGTTTAATTTAGCTTTAATTTCATTTTAAAGGGGGCCTATTATGCCCCTTTTTACAAGATGTAATTATAATATAATAATATAATATAGTGTCCCCAAAATGCGACAAAGTTTCAGCTCAAAATACCCCACAGATAATTTATTGTACTATGTTGTAAATGCCCATTTTTGAGTGGAAGGGAAAAACATGATGTTTTTATGCACGTATCTTTAAATGCAAATGAGCTGCTGCTCCCCGGCCCGCTTTCCAGAAAAAGGAGGAGCCTTCAGAGCTCGTGCCTCGGATACTCAACAAACTTCTTTTTGGTTTTGATGATCATCTCTATGACGGTCACGCTCACGTGACATTGTAGTTCTTCATTATCATGAGAGTTTATTATCTGCATGCGTTTTAAAGCCATATCTGTCTAAAATTCTGATATATGGTTTTCTGAGCGCACACGTGCACAGAAAGCTGGATGTCAGACGGCGCATCCCGTGAGAATTAAACTAAGTTCTTTTTCATGTCTCATTGAGCTTAAACTGTCAATTACACTCAAGGTTATGTCAAACACACACAAAGTTCACAAACAGTCGGATATGTCTATGAACATAAACAGCAACTAAAGAAATGGCATATGTAAATTAGATCTGTGTGTTAAAGTGAAAGCAGCATAATATACATTACATACTGCTATATATGCTGTTAAGATGAATTAAACAACAAAAGAAAAAAAAAAGAAAATCAATCATTGCTCATGACTGAATGACTTCAGTAGCTTTAATAAGAATACATTGCTTACTTGAATGCTGCTGTTAAAAGCTCTGGTGAGGAGATAAACTTGGTGGACTGTGTAAAGCTCACTCAGGGCGGGGTCTATGCTAATAGGGCAGAGTCCATCAGCAGTCGTGGGCGGGGCCAGTGCAATGTTACGCCACATTGCAAGAAAAATGCATATTCTGACAGCTTATTCTGAGACACTTCTTATGATTTATGGGGATTAAAAAATGAGTGGGTGTATTTTTACCATTGTATGGTGGTTGTGTACACACACTGCCAACACAAATTTATGTTAAAACACCATGTCAAAGTCAATTTAAATCTCTCTGCTCCTTGAATAAAATTTAAAATATGAAAATAAAATACAATAAATTAATAATACAAATAAATTAAAAATAAAACAAGCTGTTTTTGCTACTGTACCTTTAAGGCTTTTATATCTAGATGTCCTCTAATGTTTAGCTTACCTCTGTGTACTGGCATATTTATCGTTTATCAGGGTGGGATACTTAACTGAATATTAAACAGGTGTTGATTTGTAAATGCGCTTGTTTTGATATCATAACCCTGAAGATTCCTCGCCTGTTTTTGCAGCTTAGTTTTTATAAATGGCTTGGGTTTGACTGGTAAGGGAACTTAAGTTTGTCTACATAGCGGAATATATCGCCTTCCATACATCATTGAGGTCATTTGAAATTCTTTTTCATTTTCTCCTGCTCATAAATTAAATACCTCCATAGATTAAGCTGTTTGTTCAGATTGTCCACTTTGAGACACTTCCATATGTGAGCGTGTGCATCTGTTTGCACATCTTTACATACGTACGTCTGCCATTTGCTGAAATCGACGTCATTTTGATGAATGCTTTCATTCTTAGCTTACTTGAATTGTTTTCTGCTTATCAGTTCTGCTTAATACATGACAATGTGTTTTATAGTTAGACTGCAGAGAGAAGATCTCACTATAGCATTAATCTGTCCATGAGTGCCAACAGTGTTGGCAGCTGTTTTAAAATATAATAACTGAAGCAGCCAAATCTCTATTCTGCTGAGAAATAACAGGTTTCTCTGAGATACCAATCTGAACAATACAAGATAATGTTGTGTGCTATCTGACCGTATGGGCTTCCCTCATATGGTCACGTAAAGACAGATAGAACCATTTGGACCAGCTGAGAGCCATTAAATACTATTAGAGAGCATGATTGCAAGTATGCTTTGCCTTGTTTTGTTGTGGCCTTTAAAGAAGTGTGCTTAATTGTATTGAATGTGCACTTGTAAAGCACTTCAAATCATGAAAGTATCATTTAAAAAAATTAAATAAAAGGCCACTTAAGGATACTTAAAAACAGTACACTTTCATGCAAATGTGTAATTATTCTTCACAAGGGATAGTAAGGCCTATGCTGTTTGTGCATTGCTTCGATCAGTTTTGGTTGGATTGCAGTCTTTAAATGGCGTGTTGTAGAATAAATGTTACGCAAAATAATAAGCAAATTACATATATCTGTGATCTACACCAGTGCTTCTACAGTCATGACGACTATCTCACCCAGCAGAAGAGCACACTGGCGATGGTAGACAATGACTACACCATACTGAAGCTGAGAGGACAGGTAAAGAGAGAAACGGGGCCGGGGAAGACTGGGATGGACTGGAGGAACCTGGACCATCACATAATCCACAATGTCCTCACTATAATACGCACAAACACAACTGATTAACATTTTTAAAATGATGACAAAATAACCTGAAAGAAAGAGTATCATACATTATCACCCACATTTATATGGTGATATTTTGAAGGGGAAACAAAGATTTCTCTAACCAAGTGCGCATGACGTTGACCTTGAGGTACTCTCTTCTGGAAATCCTGATGCCTTTAGTGGCTGCCAGCCTGAAAACAAAACAAACAAACAACCAAACTTCAACAAACAAAACTTCAATTCATGTTTTCACATCCATTTTGACTCAATTATGAGTCATTGTGATTGTGAGTGTCTCTGTCTAAATGCAGGTTCAACTGTAACGTTACATATTTTATGGTTTATTTTAACTTTACACATTTTATAAAGTCTGACTGCATATTTTGTGAGGCTAGCCAGTTTCTAAAAACTTTCAAAAAGCTAGCGTTACCTCAGGGTGTTAACGTTACTTCTTTACGTTGTTTTTTCCCCCCAGACAAACGGCAAATAAATTAATATTGCGATTATTACTGTTATTTATTAAATTCGTAACCATGTTTATATTGAAGAACAAAACTTACCAGATAGTAGAGAAGCAGCCAGTGTGACGCTGAAGCACGTTTGGATAATAAAACATTTTACCTCAGAGTTGTTCAGTTCACAAACCTGAACACAATCGATATCTAATTTAAAATCTAATCTGATAATCTTTGGTTACACTTTACTCCTGCCAAAACACCCGGAGATAATGTGAATTTCCTCAGATACGCGCTAAATCAATACAGTGGAGTTTTTTCTTCAGTTCAGTTTGTTCTGTGAGGATTGAGCGATGCAACGAAGGCTGCGTCTCAAAACCTAGTGAGATCCCTAGATGGACAGCATCTCGGCGCCCTTCGTGGCTCAAAATGACGTCTAGGTAGGCAGCTCACTAGGTTTTGACACACATCCGATGGTCTGAGGGAATCTTAACCGTTTTAATATTTTTTTTTTTAATATTTATGCTGCATGTAATGACATGAAAATGACACTCAGATCAAAAACACATTTTTAAATTTTCCAAACGTATAGTTTAACAAAGGCAACATGATAACAAATTATTTATTTCTGTGACAATTTATTCACCGTGAGATTGTGTAATAAATGATGCTATCAAACGCTATAACATTTATCACTTTGGCCTTGAATACCCTTTGTGGAAAAATAAATTTATCCTGTCGAAATCTGTCAGTCTGAAACAAACCGAAATATTTCATTTTAGGAACAGTTCATATTTTCCATTAGTCAGACTGATTGTCCCGCCCATTTAGCGCAAACACTCCGCGCTGGCATGCGACGAGCCAATCAGAACAGCAGAAAGCCCCGGCAGAACTCGAAGGGGGCGGTACCGTGTGACGTGCTCTAATTTTTAATGGGAAGTGGGGAGTTTCACGCCACGCCTCTGCGTGAAGAATTTTTAGTCAGATTTAAGCAAGTTGAGTCTAGCTGCTCATAGAGCACATTTGATCGTTTAGCGGGGATAGCCGTGGACATGGCCTACCATAACCAGTACAGAGCACCTCATTATAACAGCGCGCCGCCGGATCAAGGCTTTTTATGGAATATATTTCAGAGGTGAGTGAAAACACGACCACTGATTCCGCATTTGAACGCCTGTCGATTTGACAAGCGCAGCAGGAAAGAGCATGTTCTTGCAAGTCACGTACAAGAAGATACGAAATGCGCTTGGAAACTTTAGAATAGCGACACGTCTAATATTTTTAGTTACTTACGCCGCATTTCGATTTCGATTTTCAGCGGATAGCAGACTCTTCTTCTCTGACTATATATTATATACACGCGCGCGCACTCTCACACACACACACACACACACACATGCAATCTTATGCTATTCGAAACTGTTATACACACACAAACACGCATATAAGTGAGCGGAGAGTGAGTTGTTTTGGTTTGACAAAGTTGCTCGTCTCTATAGTAATGAATTATGTAATACTGCAGAGGATTGAGTCTTAAGGGCCGTTCACAAGGGACGCGTTCTTCTTTACTTCCAGTTACGCTATATATATATATATATATATATATATATATATATATATATATATATATATATATAGTTGGTTTATGTTCACGTACTGACGTGTCTGGTCTTCTCGTCTCCGTGTTGTCAACCGTTGCGATTTTGAGATGCCGTTTCAAGTTAAAGTAGTTCAACTTTCGTTTTGAACTCGCAAACGCCTCAGAATATCCCACTGCCTTCAAAACGCTGGAACAGACGCCGCTCAGTCAACGTAACCAAGCGACATTCATCTTGAACTAATATCCTCAATATCAAATCAAAATAAAATCATCGTTCCTTGGTCATATGCCTCGGGGATGTCTAAAGGTGTTCGTGAGTCACCACCAGTGTTTATCTGGACATTACGTCTGAGTCATATGTGAGTGTGTGCGTTACTTAAGAGTTTCCATGACAACTTTGAACTGAAAGGTGAATTGTGTCATATTATGGCTGGATTATGGCTGCTTATATGACCTAGTTGTGTATTATTTTTACCAAGCACTTGCAAAGGTTTTCAATCTTTTAGAAGCCACACACCGCCAATTATTATCATCCTCGTGTTATGGCTAAGACCCAAATTATACTGTGAAATATTATTTGCTATTGTTACATTGTTACGTTTCTACTCACTGTAGTACTGGACAGTTATTTATTTAGTACAATCTTTTTTTTTAATATATTTTTATTTTAATTAATTTATTTAATTTAATCTTCTTCCTTATATAATATATTTTTTTATATATTATATATATATATAATATATAATTCTCACAATTTTTATCAGAACTTCTCTATTCCCTTTGTTGCTCAATGGACCCCAGTTTAAAAGCCCCTGGATTTATAGTGATGATGATGTTATTGGGAATGGGAATTGAGTGGAAAAAGCTCAGTTGGAAAGCCTACTGAAACACTGGGAAAACCAAAGCCACTCACTCTAAGCTGTAGCCATAGTTTGTGTTTTTTCCACTTTCCATTTAGGTAAAAGTGAGTAATGATCCAGATGTTCTTGTTCTTTGTTTCCTTGAATGGTCAGTCTCTTGTTTAGTCAGTCCAGTTAGAAAATGAAGTTGTTATCAGAATTCACTCGTACTGAAGTTGACGGTTGTCTCGGAATTCCTTGTGTGAATAACAGTCACGAGTTCAAATATTGCCTGGTTGGGCAGGGTCTTGTTGGATAAACAAGCCAACAAGACATTCCTTTCACAGTTTAGTGTGGTTATGGCCCAGACTAAACTCTCTTTCAAGGTTTTAGCTGTCCGAATTATTGAGGAGGCCTCTCTCTCTAGCCCGTCACGTCTGTTTTTCTATGTGTTTTTTTTCCTCGGCTGCCTAGAAACACTGGGGTTTTGTTGATGTGCTAAGGCTTATTGCTCGGTGCTTAGTTCATAATAGTGTAGCACAGGATTTTGTAAAACTCAATCCTTTTCTACCATAATCTTTTTATTACAAAACAGACCAAATAATACATGTAATTTCCACATGGAATAACATTCGCTTAAATTCAGCTCAGAAGGCTTGGAATGGAAACGTGTCCTTTTTACGATTCATGGCATATGTGTAATGGAAAAGACACTCCCAACAGCAGAAATAGTCAACCCGCTCTGCGTGAGACAAACTTTCCCTCCTTTAAAGTCGCTGCTGACATGCCTTGACTGAAATGAATCATAAAAATATCAGCATGGCGCCGCGCCTTCATCACCTCAGTGAACGAATGAATGAATTTTTGAGCAAATGAAAGAGCAAATCAACTGGCTTCCCAAAACACACTGTTCTAAAAATGTGTGCCGTATGTAAACTCACAGGACAAGAAAATGTTTTTAGATGTAAATGAATGGACAAAAAAAATGACTTTTTCAGAAACATGTCGTTTCTGAATCATTCTCCACACAAGATTTTACTTTCAGTTTCATTTGAGCAGGCCCACATCCTGAGATTGTCTCTTATTTGTCCCATTACACTTTTAGAACTCATTATTGTATTTCAGCCATTCACTAAAACAAAGGTTTTTAATTTGAATTTCATTATTTTGGCTAGCAAATGATCAAAAATGTTTCTGTTTCCTCCAGGGTAGATAAAGACAGGAGCGGGGCAATATCAGACACAGAGCTTCAGCAGGCATTATCAAATGGTATGTTTATTTTTTCCCATTTTTTTCCTTTTTTCTTACTTTGTAGCTGGAAGATTGAGAGAGAAACATTCAGCAAAGGCCCTTAAGTATAAATGTAGTGTGAGTTTTCCATTCTAGCTTTTTATTTCAGAGATTATCAGCCTATTTAAAGAACTGGGTTTCTTGTACAGTCATCTGATGGTTTTGTCAACACTATTATTTTTGGCAGGATTTTGCTGAATTTACATGTGCCACGCTGATATTTCCATATGGAAATACTTTTTAATTTTGTTACACTGCAAATGGGTCTTTCGTTCGTTTTTTTATTTCAGTGATCACGTTTTTTTTATGATGATCTTTAAAGTTTGTTCCCCGCTTTGGGGAAGATGTTAACAGTGTTGTTGCTAAATGAAGATGTCCACAGTGTCTTTGGTTGCTAAATGAAGTTCTCGTTCATGCAATAACCATAATACCGTTCAACTTTTGGAGATTCCAGATACTTTCTATGAATAGGGTATGCAATGGGTCCTTTTCTCAACAAGCGATCAGTGAAAGGAAGTGTTCATAAAATGTTGATTGACCTGGAGGTTAAACTAAATGGTAACACTTTACAACAAGGTTCAGAAGTTAAATATTAGTTAATGTATGTGTATGTTATCTATGTATGTTAATGTTCATGAACTAATCATGAGCAATACATTTGTTACAGTGTTTATTAATCTTAGTTAACGTTAGTTAATGAAAATACAGTACAAAATACAAAAAGTACAATTAGTAAATGTTGAAATTAATGTATTGCTCATGATTAATTCATGTAAGTTAATACATTAACTAAAATTTAACTTCTGAACCTTACTGTAAAGTGTTACTAAATACTATTTTGATTTTGACATCAGGAGGAGAAATAAATGCTCAATACTTGTTGTTTTTGATAAAATTATATTTCCCAGAAATCAAAGAATAATATTTGTTTAATTTTTTTTCTTATAATAACTTGCATAAGAGGCTTGAAGATTTAAAAGGATAGTTCACCCAAAAATGAAAATTCTGTCATGATTTACTCACCCTCAAGTTGTT
Organism: Opsariichthys bidens; assembly: GCA_037194245.1. Lineage (NCBI taxonomy): Eukaryota > Metazoa > Chordata > Actinopteri > Cypriniformes > Xenocyprididae > Opsariichthys > Opsariichthys bidens. Next base: position 2,057,357 of record CM074301.1, on the reverse strand, counting down.
CCAAACATGTATGATTTTCCTTCTGCTGAACACAAAAGAAGATACTTTGACGAATATGGGTAACCAAACAGTTGATGGTCCGCATTGACTTCCATAGTATGGGGAAAAATATGGGGGTCCGTCAACTGTTTGGTTACTGACATTTTCAAAATGTCATCTTTTGTGTTCAGCAGAAGAAAAAAAATCATACAAGGTTGGAACGACGTGAGGGTGAGTAAATCATGTTAGAATTAAAATTTTCACTTAGTGAGTGCAGTCAATGAATTTGTGAAAAAATTGAGAAAATGGAATGAAATTATTAACTGTTAGATCTCCCGACATGATATTATATTTTGAATGTTCCTTTGTGGGACAGAAGGTCGAGACCTGTGAGGTAGAACAGGCTTAAATGACCAGCTGAGGAAGGATAATTCATCAATTCAGGATCAATTGATGTGTTTAAAAACGACTTGCTTTTCATGCAAGGCTAATTTTATTATAGTTAATACTTTATCAAATATATCTATGGAAGCTTGTTTCTGCCACGGAATAAAAAAAAAGTAATTGCAACTTTTTGTCTTACAATTCTCTCGAAATTGCAAATTTATATCTAGACTGAGGAAAAAGTCATAATTGTTAGATAAAGAGTATAGGGCTGAAACGATTCGTCGAAATTCAGCAATGTCTGCCAGCGGATGAGACAGAGCAGGTTACTTATGATATAAAACAAAGTTTTAGCTTTTAAATGAGTGTGGTTTTGTGGCTTTTGAATGTGAATTGTTGCGCCTCAGTTCAAGCAGCAAGTGAGCCTGTCATCGCTTCCTTTTTACTACAAGTTATAGCACAAAATAAACATGAATTAACATCAGAAGGTATGTTGAAGGAACCATTACAACTTTCAACATGGGAAAGACATCAGTAAAACAGCTTGTAAAAAATATTACATTTACCTCAAAAAAGCCATTCAGTGACCATAAACTTGATAGTAAGCTAGAAAAATGAAATGATCAAAAAAAGTGCAGTATATTACATATTCCAGATGTAATATTAGTTGGTAATAGATTATCAAAATAATCGTTTGTTGCAGCACTGCACTCTAAAAAACGCTGGATTGTTGGGTTAATTTTACCCAGTAAATTGGGTTGTTTATTTAACCCAGCATAATGGGTTGATTCATTTTTACTATAATACTAGCTTCTTTTTTTTATACATGAATTGTTTACGGATGAACTTAAATCCTCTAAACTTTTTTTTTTAAATACTCCACAGAAGCACTGGTTTGCATGCTAAATTCTTTATTTTTTAATACATATTGCCTACATTTAAGCTTGTTTAATGAATATTAGAAGTAAAAATGAAACATTTAGATGTAATTAAAGCAATTCAATAAAGTCATAAAATTTTATGTATGGCACCAGGCGTTTCCATCACTCGAAGAGACCGACGTGACACTCGTTTAGGTGACTCACATTGTGCTACTGTATGTTGCTTTGTATAAAATTAAACCATATACAGATCATTAACAGATTTTTAAATGAAATAAAACGTTTGCCGAAGACATGCACCAATTTGACGGAGCTGCACTGCTCTCTCCTGAAGAGGTCGCAAAGAGCCCGCAATAAATAACTCAACCCCTGGGTTATTACGTCTGACCCAGGAGCTGGGCAACACAAAAACTACCCAAACACTGGGAAAAATAAATAAATACCCATAAGGCTCAACCCAAGACTTAGATATAAAAAGAACCCAATATTTTTTTTTATGTTTTATTTCATGGCTTTAACATTTGTATTTTTTGTGCAACCAATGTTTAAAAAAAGTAATAGGGCACCAAAGTCTTACTCATGAAATGCACCTTATATCTCAAATATCTCCTCACCCTATTCTGCTTCATGAGCATATGGCTTTGCTGCCAAAGTGGGTCAGAGTTCTTTCACTCGTGCCAGAAGCCGTTATCTGCTCTGAGCACTAAGGTTGATGTAATGCTCGTCTCAATGAGGTGCAGAATTAACAGGAAACTCTGTTATCATTCTTGAGAGTTTGCTGTGTGAGTTTAAGCTGAACGGTTCAACGAACTCCGCACATGTTCCCGTCCGCACTGCTGCAATGCGATGCTGTGTTATAGCACATACGCCATCGTCGCGCTCCATACATTTCAGCAGCATTGTAGTAACCCTGTGAAATTATGGAGAAGTATGCCATTGGAAATTGATAATGTACTTTGGCAGAGGTTTAAAAACGGACATCGCATACCACGTGTTTCAGTATGCAGTGTATGGCTGGTGGCTTCCTGCGTCCTGTTCTTAGATTAGTGCTTCTGTGGTCAGGTCAAGTCTTTCAGCACTGCCAAAGTCCATTACTCTGGACTCTGAGTCTCTGAATGCACCTCAGGGACACAGCAGGTCTGACCTCAAACGCTCATATGCACTCTGCCGTATACACTCTTAAGAATAAAGGTTCTTTATTGATATCAATGGTTCCATGAAGAACCTTAACCGTTCCATTGCACAAAAGGTTCTTTATAGTTTTTCACTCTAAGAAAAAGTGGTTCTTTTAAGAACTGTCCCCTAAAAGATTCTTTGGGAAAACTAAAATCAGTGCGAAAAATCTCCTTTTGGAACCTTTATTTTTAAAAGAGTGTATGCATATATTATGAATTTCCTTATTTTTTTAGAGAAAGCATCATTTTGACCAATGACATTTACATGAATGTCAGTAATGACAAATGCCATTTACATCTTTTGGACAATATTTATTCTTACTTATTAAACTATTTACTCATTAAAATACAGAGAATTACACGGTCATTATCATATATGTTGAAGTAACACTTCTTTTAACTGCCCAAGTCGTCACTGTTATTCCAACAACAAAAAAAAAAAAATCTGTTGTTCCCTACCCCTCTTTCGTCTCTACCTGTTGTTTTTCAGAGGGTCTGATTTTATTTGATAATCTTCCAGTTGAAGCGGCCCCCTCTCAGCTCTGTCGTTTAGCTGGCTCAACGTTTCTGCACTCTTGATTTTCTCTGATGCTGCTCTAGGTGTTTGCCGGAGCGCTGCTGTTCACATCTGATTTATGTCAGAGGTCATTGCTGCAAGGAAGGGAAGCAGTTGCAGTGGGCAGCTGTGATTTACCATGTCACAACCGTCCAGTTCACTGACTCCAGCCGTGTTGCCTTATAATTCCACTCCTGTGACCAGAGCACAATGAATTTTACTCAAAAAAGATAAATGTGAATGAACATATTTAAACTTGCTGTTAGGACTCTTTAGGCGTATTTGACTGTATTTTACAGGAAAACAGTGCCTGGCTCACTTATTTCTCTCAGATGTGGTGTGGTGCCTGAGAGTTTTTTGGGTTGTTGGCAGGGTTTCTTGTGGTGCGGTCAGATTCAGAGATGTGTAATTGGACTGTTTTCAAATTTCATTTACATATCTATACCAGTCCTAAATGAATTAACACAATATAAGGTCTAAATGCTATACAAGTCTGATTATGCATGAAAGTTGAACTAATTTCGATGTGAACTTTAGCTGCAACGTTACATGGTTTAAATCAGATTTTATGAACGATAGTCTTACCTTCACTGATGAAAGGTGATAGTGTAGATTCAAGTCAGACTCGGATATATAGAATCTGTTACAAACAACTTTGGCCTCAGAGGACAATTTATCATGAGACGTTTATCTGAAGTTGTCATCCATGTGGTGACATTTGAGGAAAATTCCACACTGTAGATTAACAAAACAGAAATATGAGAAACTAAAAATAAAACTCTCGGTAAGATTTTTGTTTGTGAAAGAAGTCGCTTATGCTCACCAAGGCGGAGTTTATTTGATCAAAAATACAGTAAAAACTGTAATATTGTAAAATACTATTATTACAATTTAAAATGTAATATGTAATTTGATATGACAAAGCTAAATGTTGTTTAGGAACCATTAGTCCAGTCTTCAGTGTCACATGATCCTTCAGAAATCATTCTAATATGATGATTTGGTGCTCATTTCTTTTTATTAACAACGTTAAGAACGTCTGTGCTAATTAATATTTTTGTGAAAACCGTGATACATTTTTTTCAGGATACTTTTTTTGGATATAAAGCTCAAAAGAACAGTATTAGTTTGAAATAGAAGCCCGTAATCACAAAAGTCTTTACTGTCGAGTGGTGTTGTAGTACTCGAGACCGGTCTTAAGACCATTTTTTGAAGGTTTATGTTCTTGGTCTTGTCTTGGTCTGAGACTAAAAGGACTTTGGATTTTATTTCAAGACCACAACTGCAGGGATATCATTAAATTACTGTTGCAGTGTCTGATTTCTTTGTTAACATCAATAATTTGATTGGCTGTAAAACTTCCTGCTTCAAATGCAGTCAATAACTTATTTCTAATTTCAATTATTTTGTTATTGTTGTGCCGGGTCAGAAATCAACAAGGGATTGTGTCAAAAATGTCACCAAATTAATCAAGATTTGATTGCAAAAAAGTACTTGAATAAGATCTTGATATTTATATTATAAGATATGATATAATTAAGCAATATGCTGTTTTATGAGCACAAATATATGAGCACAATTGCAAATGCGATATTGATTTTTGTACAAATGTTCAATAAAATAAATGTTATTTTTATGCATTTTTTATGCATTTGTAAGTGTACCAATTCAGATGCAACTTCTGTTCCACCTCTGCAGTGTAAAGAGGAATTTTGTTTTAATGATTTCAATCGTTTGATAACCGCTCTATATAGATAAGAGCTCTAACTGTAAATACTGATTAAAAATGAGACCTTTCTCAGGCAGTAAATGTGGATCTTTCAGATGAATTTCAGAAGCGCTAGTCTGGTTTTGCCTTGGTCTTGTCTTGGTCTCGGATTAGGTGGTCTTGACTACAACTCTTCTGTCGCGTTTGGTCAATTTAATTGCATAGTTGCTGAGTAAAATTACTTTCTGTAAAAAAAAAACGAGAAGTTTCGTGATTATTCAGTTTCACAAAAAAATGGAGACTGGTTTGTTTATGCCTGTCTGTGCTGTTTCACAAATACTCAAGGAAAAAACAGCCATAATTCTCGTGTCGTAAGGACAGAAATATATATTGTTTTTTCATAATTAAATCTCTACATTAAGTAAATTTCGATCATCTCTGAATGCTGTAATAAAAAGCAAATGTTTGACCCTTTCTGCCATCATAGCATCTTTTTCTAAGCCTGCTCTCTTAACATAAAATGTTGTTTTATCAGCTGTGTTTGTCTCTTGCATATGATTTTTAAAAAGAAGTCCTTGTGTTAACACATGCAGTGTTATTGTATGCGGTAGACGGCTGTGTACTTGTCTAGTGAGGTGATGTGAATGTTGCTGTTTTTCCACGATTCCTCTGGAGTGGGCAGTGCCGTGACTGAAGCCAGTGTGCAGCACATAGGGGCGTCTTTGTGCCTGAATTCAGACCCGCCTCCTCTCCTCCAGTCCTTGCCACTAGCAGCCGTTCTCCCTCTGAGATGGCACCACGCTATTCACACTATTTCCAGTAGCCTACCTAATATGCTCAGGGTGACCTTGGTGGCTCAAAAATGGGTTTTTTTGTTTGTTTGTTATTGTTTTTTGGGAGGGGATAACCTTTGTCCTTTCATTACAAAGGTTATTTTTTCCATTCTGTTCTTCCTGCTTCCCTGGGCTATTCACATCCCAATAACTAGAGGAGCATCCTGATTATTCACCAGTGCAAGTCCTTCCTGTCTCTCATAGCGGCTCTGTCAGTGTGTGTGTGTGTGTGTGTGAGGCCATGACTCAGCATTGCAAAGAAGAATGGCTTTATTTTACAGCTCTACGTTTCATTCCTGTGTCTTTTGGTGTTGTTACGCTGAGCACGCCCACCGTGTGCTGTAGGTGTGCTAAGACAAGCACGCTCAAAGAAATGATAGTGCTATTTCAGCCAAAGCAAAAAGGGAGCGATTACTGAGCTGGGATCAGACACTGACCTATATAGACTATAAAGTGTGTTCGTCAAGGTCAGTAAAGGGTGCCTGCTGAAGCGTACCTGAAATGTCTTTCTTGCTACCTTCATGTTATGATCAAAATGCCACTCCCAAGTGATCTCACCATAGGCATTACAAATCAAGCCCAAAGCAGACCGTAAATGAATAGAGGAGAATGATTAAAATAGAAACATACAGTTGTGTTGTGACCGCTGGCTGTCTTAAAAATGACATGAAATCTGTTCCTGGTTTTACTATCTATGATTACTCGGTGTGTATTATTCTAATGTGGAGAAGAGTTTGTTTTCATAATCTCTTATTAAAATGTCATTCCTTCTTAAAGGAGCTGAAAGGTTTTGTTACTCTTGGTACATGTATTTACTATTGTAATAAATGTGATTGATGCATAATTACAAGTAACTGACACTAAACTAAACCATAACCTTATAGTAAGTACATGTTGTTCTCAGTACTTAATTGTCCTTAACAAGGACACATTGAAAAAATCTGACCAAAGTTGTTTTGGGGTTTTTTTTTCTGCCAACATAACCTCTAAAATATTACACTATATCATTTATTAAATCATATAGAAAATAGGAATATGATATTATGAAAGTCGTGAAAGTCAAAGTCGTGACGTATTGTCAAGTATGGTGACCCATACTCGAAATTGGTGCTCTGCATTTAACCCATCCCAAGTGCACACACACAGCAGTGAGTAGTGAACACACACACACACACACACAGTCAAGTCAAGTCATCTTTATTTATATAGCGTATTATATATAGTAATTTATATTACATTAATAAGAAAAAGGTGTCATTGTGCAGCTTATTCTATATATTATTGATTCATTCCGTTGCAAATATCAGTAGTTATTAGTCTAGTTAATTTATGTATATCAGCACTGCAGAAAACAGTGACGTAATCGTCCGGCTCGGCTCAGTTCACATACAACGGCGCCAATGCAGGCATATCAAAAACACTGCTGAATATCAAGCAAGTGTCCCCAACTTAAGCAAGCCAAAGGAACCAAAACTCCAACAAATGGAGAAAAAAACCTCGGGAGAAACCAGGCTTAGTCGGGGGGCCAGTTCTCCTCTGGCCAACAGTGAACACTTGTCCGATACTCAGGCAGAGTTACGGGTCATTAAACCCATTTGGAGTCGCAACAGTCAAAATATTTAATCTAGTTCCATCTAGTTTAAGATCTTTTTGATCACGCCGGTATGGGACGGTTTGTTGTCACACACCCGGAGCAGTGGGCAGCTATTGCGACAGCGCCCGGGGAGCACTTTAGGGCACTTTAGTCATGGTATTGAAGGTGGAGAGAGTGCTGTTTATTCACAATCCCCACCTTCAATTCCTGCTGGCGTGGGAATCGAACCGGCAACCTTCACGTTACAAGCCCAACTCCCTCACCATTAGGCCACGACTACCCCATATATAGGGTATTACTATCTTCTAACTATTTTATGTACATAGTATAACTATCTTTATAGAGTAAAGAATAATTGACAATCGTGCGTACACAACGCAACGTTGTGTTGTACTCTTCTAATAATTCAACGGCTGTCAACCAAACTGGGGTGGGGTGTGTTCCCCGTACAACGACCTAACTCGCCTCGCTACCGTAGAACGATGCGTCCTTAAAAAAAAATCAACTTACTCACAACTGTCTCCCGAAACCTTATTGTCGCATATTTGTTGTTCAACCACATTATTTAAAGATGTCACACAGCTAGTGGAATAATAACTTTGTCTCTGTTTGAGATTGAATTAATGCCAGATTTTTTTGCTATAAATTCCGGACTAATTATCATTAGATTTTAATTTTGCTTTATTTCCAGATTCAATCAATCATTCATTCTTATGTAGTTGAGCACAGGGATTTATTACATCCACATGTCATGGAAACAGAAAACTATGCTTCTAACCACAGGCTGAGAGCGTGACTTTGCGATTGTTCGTTGTAACTACGGTTTCGGGAAACATCGACTTGTTGAATTATGCTGTTCTGATGACAGAACTCACGCATAGTTGGCTAACAGTGCTTTTGGGAAACGCACCCCTGGACGTTCGTCAAAATCAAGCATTCAGCAGCCCTGTAGTATATGAATTAAATCATAGAATATATTATAAAGTTTGTAGTGCATAAAAATAACATATCCACATTTTAAGTCTGTTTTACAGGTTTAAGTGCCTTCCAGAAAATAATCGGGCACTGCCAAAACATATACGCAAAATATGAACTTTTAATAATAGTAATATTATTTAATTGAATATTGTATTTCTGTTCTACTTAAATATGTCACAATGCATGATATAAATGTATCAACGTTTTGCTTACAGGAATGACTGGTGTATTGATTCAAGCTTCTGTTTGTTGTTTTAATAATTTAGTTGTAAATGGAAACTGATTGTCTCCTTGTTTTCATCTCCAGGTACATGGACACCTTTCAACCCTGTGACTGTCAGATCAATTATATGTGAGTATTGTTATTGTCGTTTCTCAATATGCGTTCTTAATCAATCTTCTGGTCTCATACTATCAACCATCAAAGTTCAGTTCCAATACTCGATACTCACGAAAGTGCCCGGATGCATTGAGTGCAGACTTCAGAGAAAACCGAAAAAAAACCCAAAAGTCATTGCGGGTGCAGCTTCTCTGTTCTCACTCAAGAGATTCCCGCTGAAAGCTCGCATTCCGCTCGGATTTGTTGTTTTGTTTGGCATAGTTTTAATGAAGTTCTAATACCTGGAGAAAGCCTGCGGCATATTTAAAAGAATCCTAACGTTTACAAAGCGAACATTAAAAATACATACTCACGTAAAATGAAAAGATACCAAATAATAACAACAATGCAAATCAATAGTTTCATAGGTTATGACATCTGTGATGTTATGTTTTATTTATTGTGAAATGGGTAGGGCTGTCCCACTGCCTAATAATACATGTGCTGAATGGTCAGTTGAGCAACAAGATCTCACTTCTCACAAGCATGCACTCTCTGTCCACGTGTCCTTCCGAGTTCGTTCTTTCAAGGTAGCCCGGCAAGACCGGTCTCCACGAGAATTGAGAAACAGCCATTCTATCTTTTTCTCCTTTGTTCCATAATCTTCTGTTTGTTTGAGCTCCATGACAACCTAGATTGTTTCCTATTAGCACATTTGCCGAAGAAAGATGTAGTTGTTTCAGCTCAAACTGGAAGCATGCAGCTGTCATCTGCCTTTAAATTTGCTCCGAAAAATCGGCAGAGCTTCTCCTGAGAAAGTTTGTCGATAATAATTGACTGTGTTTAATGATTCTTCTCTCCAGAATAAGTTGATTGCTTTCAGCACAATTAAAGTTAATACACAGGGGCATCACAACAGCTCAATCATGATCTTTCTGGGATACATCTCTGACGATTTTTAATATCCTGTCTTGCACTCAATCATTTCAAATCCAGGGCGAAATGATATGAACGCATCCTGTGACCGTACTTTGTAAACATAGTAAATGGTTTTGACCAAAAAATCACCAGTCACATTATCTTAACACTGCTTCATAAAACATAAAACATCAACAAAATGTGCATTTGAGGATGAAATATGACCAAAAATTCCCTAACTGCTTTCTCTTCTTTTCAGCTATGTTTGATCGGGAGAATAAAGGCGGAGTCAACTTCAACGAGTTTGCCGGCGTTTGGAAGTACATCACAGACTGGCAGAACATCTTCCGCACCTACGACAGGGACAACTCGGGGTTTATCGACAAGAACGAGCTCAAACAGGCTCTCACCGGCTTTGGTAAGTTCATCATGCTTACTTATTGATCGCTATTAATGGAAAGCCAGAGGAGATAGATGAATTTAGTGAGGTGTTTAGAAGAAAATCCTGTAGGAATAAGAGGAGGCAAGGACACTTATGCACAAAACTGATAAGAAGAGGGACAAATAAACTAATGGAACCACTGATGGAAAATTATTAATGCCACCCTTGAGGAAAAGATTGAATTAACTTCTCTCTCTGCGCAGGTTATCGTCTTTCAGATCAGTTCTACAACACACTGATAGAGAAATTTGACCGTCAGAAGAGGGGCCAAGTGGCTTTTGATGACTTCATTCAGTGCTGTATTGTACTACAGGTAATGATCTGTGTTAAAATGCAACATTTGCCGTTTCTTTATGAGGACAGTTCATCCAGAAATGAAAATGCTGTCATTTTTACACAACCTCCTGCTATTCCAAACCCATGATTTTCTTTCTTCTGTGGAACACAAAAGGAAAATATTTGAAGAACACCCTGCCTTTTCTTTTCTAATAAAGTAAGTAACCGTCAAGCTCCAAAATAACAAAAATTAGACGTATCATAAAAGTGGTCCATGCAAGTTGTGCACTAGGTTCGTTGTCATTCGATAGCTTTGTGTGAGCAACAAAATGGTTGGAAGAATCAGTCTCTAAACCCCTCCTGTCCACGAGCCTATCTGCTCTGATTGGTCAGACGGCCCAGTCTGTTGTCATTGTTCTACTGCTCACCGCTCGTGTGAAAAACAAATGGTTCGTTACCATATTCAACAATATTATTGATTTGACTGCACTGACACTGTTGGATGAAAACTGAGAACTGAGCTGGATGAGGACATAACTGTTGATGAAGTGAACCAATTTAATTATTAATGATCTTTACAACAACTAAATCAACACTGAAATGACTTCAGCTGAACCATTGCTCTGTTTTCTTTGGGAGGTGTGGGGAGGGCTTTATTGTCTCCACGGCAGCATCCATTTAATAATTTTAATAAATATAATCATTTACACTCTGTTATTATTGCATCGTGTTAATGAACAACAATACTGAGGTGTAAATAGTATCTGCCACTATAAGTATGAATTTCATCTAACAACTATTTGCACATATTGTCAAGAACTGCTACTTTTATGTATTGTTAATAGAATATATTGTTATTGTCACAGTGTAAATAGAATCTATGACTGTTTGCACTTAATTCATGCAAATAATTGATTTGCCATGCGCTTTGTTCTTTAAAACTTTTCGGATCTTTTTTCTTTCACAAACGGCTGTAATACACACTGCATGGAAAGGTAATATCCAAAAAAGCATAATGGGGTCACTTTAATGATAATGTATTATTAGTAGTAGTTTCTACTGCAAACTGACATTTTTGGGGACATAAAAAGGGGCTAAATGTAAGAATTTTCTTGTATTAATTGCTTTTTTTTTATTGGCAATGTGTGAACGGCTTGTAACGTAACCTAAAATACGAGACCATAGTTTGCCTATGAAAGCATGGAGACTGATTTCTATGTGAAGGACTCGGGATGTTTTTCCTGGAAAAATCAAAAGCATGTGACATTTACGCTCGTTCCCGAGAGCCTCTCTTCCGTCAGGATTTTCGTTAACGGTATATCGCTGGAAAGGTCTTTCTGAATTCTATATATAGCCCCTTTACCTCAAAAGTGGTCAAACTTACTCAGACATTTTGTCGCATTTGTTAATGAATCGTCTGATCTGGTTCTTCAGTTCAATGCACAGATTCGGTTTTCTAGTTGCACTGGTTCAGTTTACGGGAGGGGAAGATTATCAGCGAATAATGGTACGTTTTGGCCTGTTCCTAACACGAAGCTGTCGTTTAACTTCAGAAGACTTGGAATGCATTGCTCTCTAGACCACTTTTGTGATACTTTCATGGTGCTTTTGTGTCCTTTTTGAAGCTTGAATACTTGTAATTCATTGTAATTGTATAGAAAATTCAGCAGAAGAACGACAGTCAAACAGGTTTGGAACGGTTCATCGTAACGCAGTGAAGTACACTTAAAACTGATTGAGTATGTTTTTATTTCAACAGAGGTTAACTGACGTATTCCGGCGATATGACACGGATCAGGACGGCTGGATCCAGGTGTCTTACGAGCAGTATCTGTCAATGGTCTTCAACGTGGTATAGCACAATACAAGCACACCTGCACTCTCCTGTGCCAAACGCCAAATATCCCTCCCCATGCGGTCTTCAGCAGAGACTAGTCACTACTACCCTCTACAGGACGACATGGGGACGGGATCTTTAAGACTCTTCATTCGGTCTGACTGTCTGTTTGTCCGTCTGTTAGTAGCCATATCATATTTCTTAAGCATTATTATTGCGAAACTTATGGAATATCACTCTGTTTCTCTCTGTGTTTAATGAATGTTGACATTGTGAAAATCATATTAAGACTCAGTTGCATGCTTTCTGATAAACCTCCTTAATGTCAAAGCATGAACTAATGTTTCTTTCTTTGGCTGAATTCATGTTTACAATGAAAAATACTGTGAGTGCAGGTTGTGTTCGCCATAAGATCCTTTCATTTGGATTGACTGTCAGCTCTTCCATATATTTGTAAAGAATTATATTTTTAATCTGCACAATAATGTAATTCAACCTTTTATTTTAGGAAGGGGGTACATATGCTTTTGTATGCCTTTTTCATGCATGATGCCTTACAACTGTTAACAAAACAAAAAAAATGTTTTATTAAAAACTGGAACATGTTTGAAAATGAGTCTTTCATTTGTGTGCGCATCTTTTTATGAATACTACTCGTGAGCAGTTTTAGGTTTTAGGACAAGGACGCCTGCCAAGAGTCTGACAGCGCACAAAAGATAAATGAGTGTCATTACTGTCGAATTTGATCAAGAACTATATATTCTTTTTATGTTCGATCACACATGCTCCTTCTTTATAGCACAATTCTGCCCCCTAGTGTATAGTTTTGTGTAATACATGCGTGGACATGGTAAATGGGTTTCTCCCTTAGCAATCCATTAAAGGGTTCGTTCACCCAAAAATGAATGGGTGATTAATTGAAAATGAATTAAATGAATGGGGAGAAATTAATTCTGTCATTAATTAACGACCCTCATGTCGTTCTACATATATTTAAAACCGTTCATGTGAGTACAGTGGTTCAACCTTAATATTATAAAGCAACAAGACAGCAAAAAAAAAAACAAAATAATGACTTTTCAACATTATCTAGTGACGGCCAATTTCAAAACACTGCTTCGAAGCTTTACGAATCCTTTATTTCGAATCAGTGGTTCGGAGCACCAAAATCACGTGATTTCAGGTAAAGAGGCTTCATTAGATCATAAGTAATCCGCAATTTCAATAGTTCACATGACTTTGGGATTTTGATTCGCAAACCGAACCCCTGTAACCTAATTTTCACTTATTAAATATGATGTATGAATATAATTTTCACCAATTTTTACTTATCATATCGAATATAGCATTATTTGCATATCACATTTTTCTTGACTATTGTTCAGCACTACTAAAAAAGTTAACAATTTGCAATACACTCATTGTAATTTAATGTAAAATTATGTGGGTTTAGGTATAACCCTAATTCCAGAAAAGCTAGGAAATTTTGAAAAATGCAATAAAATCACGAATCTCTGACGTTAATTCTCTCAAACCTTTATTTAACTGACAAATGTACGAAGAAAAAATATCCAATGTTTTCATTGGCCAAATTAATTGTATTTTGTAAATATAAACAAATTTTGGTTTTGACGGCTGCAAAACACTCCAAATAAGTTGAGATCGAGGCAAAATAAAAATGAAAAAAACTGTTGAATTGCCACTTAACAGTGTGCTGCCGCATCAAGAAATGCAGCTTGAATCTTTGTTATGCAAGGAGAAAGCTATACATCAATTCTATGCAGAGATGCTGCTGATGAGCCCGAGCTCATCTCAGACGATCCAAAAGACAGTTGAAATGTGCGCTGTTGTCAGATGAGTCCACGTTTCAGTGCAAACAGCATGAGTGACTTGCATATGTGTGAAAGTTCCATTGATGTGGAGGCATATATTGCCATCAAAATGACAATGCCAGGCTTCATTTTACATGTGCTACAACAGAGTGGTTTCTCAGACCCTTTACACTATAGAAGGGATGTGCTTGACTGACCTGCCTTCAGTCCAGATCTGTCTCTTAATGAAAATGTACAGAACATTTATGTGTGACCAGCAGTCTTGTATCTGGCGAGAATGGGCAAAAATTTTGTTTGTCTGTCTGTCTAGTGCACAAATACTGTCACCATACACACAAAAAAGATAGAAAAAGCCTAATAATATGCATATATTCTGAATAATGTGTACTGGTTTTATGTAGGTCTGAAGAGCTGGATACTCCACTGAAAAATGAATTGAGAGATATTTTTACAAACAGTAAATCAATTGATGGACCCACTAAAAATTGTATACTGAACACAGTCTTAACTAATGTAGAATTACTAAGAAATGAGAGAATTGTGAAAAAAAAGGCAAACCTTGCAAGGTCATGCTGATCTTTGGAGAAACGGGTCAATGGATCATCAATCATGGGTGTCGGATGGGAACACAAGACTTGACTGCAGGTAACCGAGGTTTCAGATGAAGCTGAGTCTCATACAGCAGAAATGATTGTTACAAGGTTTATGCGTAGGACAGTCCATTCTCTCTCACTGTTATTGAAACACCTGGATTTAGTGACACAGAAAGTGAAGATTGAGACAAACTCAATCATTCCTGAAGCTCTACAGCAGTTGTTTAGGTCTGAGACCGGCATTCATGAAATTCATGCAGTGTCTCGTACTGAAGGCAGCTGAAAACTTGTCATTATTTAAAAGAATATAGATTATAGTTCTCATTAATGAAACTGTCCCCCCAAAAAGACCTTAATTTGATCAAAACATCCAAAATTCCATGTGCAAAAGAAATGGATGATGAGCCTGTTTTTCACGATTGGCAGAGTGAGAGCTTTGACGAGGAAGACAGAGAGAGTTACAACGTGGAGTAATACGCTTTCAGCAGTTCTTTGATTACCTGAATGTGATAAACCCAAAAACCTTTGAATATATAGATTTTGAGTGATTTATCATGAAGTTATTAATCAACATTTATCTTTCCAAAATAACTTCAAATTACATTAAAACGTTTATTTCCCTTTTCATTTTCACACACTAGAAAATAATGATGTGTATTGTCTGTACCTCTGACTGAGAGAAAAGTACAACTTTGAGAAGCTGTGAATCATGTGTGTCTTTGTATGTGCGCTATAAAGAGTTCTGTCCAGGTCCTTTATGGGTACTGGTGGACAACTGGGACTCTGCTTGAGACCTGCAGACGCCTTGTCCTGACTTAACAGGACATCCTGTCCCTAAGTTCAGGGTCCGATCGTCAGCATCATGATGAAAGGAGATACGCTTCCGACTATCTATCCATGTGTGGAAAATTACCAGTTTTGTCTAGTTTTCTAATCCAATTAGAATCTTAGTAATGACGTAGTTAGTGGACTCTGTTAGAGTATAATTGCTGTGGAAATGTGAATGTACAAAAAAGAGAGAGAAAGAGCGGCCTAAGAACTCCTTGTGAGACTTGAAGCTGGCTTCTGCTGATTCCGGGTCTTCATTTATCATATCTGGTCTTTTGGGTCTTTAACTGTAAAAATCCCCTACACCTTAAATATGACTTAAGGTGTGCTTAGCCTGGAAACAGTGCACAAGAGAGCAAACAAAATGATCTTTAAAGGGATGGGGAAATTACAGAAAAGAACTTTGTATATGAAGTTGATGAACCCTACAAAGAATTTCCCAATAAATGCTGGCTCTTTAGTAAACAGGCGACATGCCGCACTGTCTGTCAGGAGAACTGCCACTATCCAGGATGCCGGTGGGTGAGAGATCTCTCATGTAGTCAGTGTGATGTCACAGAGAACATGTAAAGTTTTAACTGAGAAGTGCCACTACACTAAACATGTGAAAGATAATATAATATTTGAAATAGCTGAGCTAAATGTATATAAAATATAGGCAACTTGTCACACTTAACTAATCCACTCCAGTTACAAACAATTTAAATACTGTTGTTCATCTAATGAGGTAGTCTTTTGAACTTAGAACTTCTTGTCAAGACAACTCAAAAAACCAAGTTGATCCAGCTTGAAAAACTAAGGCAGCCTACTGCACTCAACTTTTTAAGTTAACTCAACTAATCCACTCTAGTTAAAGTCAACTTAAAAACATTTGTTCATCTAATGAGTGCAGGTAGTCTTTTTAACTTAAAACTTCTTGTCAAGACAACCAAAGAATGTTTAGCAATGAAAGCAGCTATTATCCTTATTTGTCATAGCCATGTTTGATTTTCAAAGTTATCCGCTCGACAACATCATTTGGCTCTTAAAGCTGAAGGCACAATTTACCCATTTCACCCAGGCAAATAAGTTGCAAAAGTTGCGCTAAATCACCTTATTATTTTAAGTTAGCTCAACTGTATTTTTTTTTTTTTTTACAGTGTACGTCTGTAGTGGAATTTGGAGAAGCTAAGTAATTAAATATGAGATGCAGCTTATGGAGGTAGATAAATTCAAACTTGTTGATGAATGTTTAGAGAAATGAATGGAATGCAACTATGTTGCAAACAACTGTCCTTAGATGCATGGAGTTTTGAATAGTGATGTGTTTTCTGTTTTGTATAAGATTTTGTGTAATTTTGGGAGTAAAACACTTTGGTCAACTTTTGTTGTTTTTTTAAAAATGTGCTATAGGAAAAAAATGTTGTTACATTGTGAACTTCATTTACTATGCTTTATGGTATTATTGCTATTTTACAAATATAAATA
Organism: Opsariichthys bidens; assembly: GCA_037194245.1. NCBI lineage: Eukaryota > Metazoa > Chordata > Actinopteri > Cypriniformes > Xenocyprididae > Opsariichthys > Opsariichthys bidens. The sequence goes on along the minus strand of CM074301.1, from coordinate 2,040,757 downwards.
AAAATAGTAACTGTATACATTATGAAAATTGCTGTTACCATATGGCAAGGTTAAGATCCAGTTATGGCATTTACTAATGTTTTAAAGGGACACCATTGTTGTTGAGTTTAAATCTATAAACCTAATGGCCACTAGATGGCATTATTTTCAGTTTTCACCTTGACCACGTTTTAATGCCTTGTATGATTTCTCACAACTCTCTCTCACCTATTATTAATAGCAATTTGTGATTGATTTTACACATTTATGTAGTCAACATTCCTTTCTTGGATTTACTCTCTCCAAATTTTTGGTTTAAGGTGGCATCCTATGCTCATCAAACGACCAGTGACCACAGAGCTGGAGTAAATAGCTGCTGTAAAGAAATCCACAAATACATTTACTCCTGAGAAACCCGTAACAAATACAAAAGCTCCATTTAATGCCAGGCTGAACATATCCTTATAGGTTGTCTCTGTATTAGTAAATCTGAAATAAAAGCAAGAGGACTAATATTGTGATAACATGTTGTCAATAAAATTAACAAAAATGTTCAGCTTAACTTTTAAGTAACTGATTTAAATGAGAAAAAAATACTTTAATAATGAATGTAATGACTGCTGCTCTGTAAATTGTTTTTGTAATTTTTTTTACAAAAACATATTAATATTAACATGTTGAACATGTTAATATAACATACGATGGAACAAAATGTACATTAACTGCACATTAAATGAAATTTTACTGCAAAAAAGTCACATGTATGGTTTTTGTAAATAATTGATTACAACTGTAACCTCAGTTCCCTGAAGAGGAAATGAGACTCACGGCACTATGTGAACGCCTCTGCATGACTTGTGTCTTGAAGCACATGTGAAATAAGTCTAAATGGTGTGACGGGACGTCATAGGTGGGTCATGTCCTGACCAAGAAGATATAAGGCACCCCAGAACCAAACAATGTCAGCTTCTGATAGGCTAAAGTAAGTCGGTCACAGGTACTTGGGAAGTATGGCAGGATGACGGTGTCATTCCCTCTTCAGGGAACCGAGGTTACAGTAGTAACCGAGGCGTTTACTTTCAAGGGAACTTGCGCTGTGTCATAAGTTTACGACACTGTGGGAATGTTAACACCCACTATGCCATGCTGACCAGTGCCTGTCTAGTGTGTATCCTGTTTGGAGCACAGCTAATACTGCAGCACCTGGGAGCCTGAAGTGGCGCCCAGGTTAAGGTCATAATACCTGACAAATGTGTGAGAAGAGGACCAGCCCCCACAGGACATAGATGTTGGGTAACCCTTTCTGGGTGACCCAAAGCATAAAAGGAGTTGCAAGAGAACATCAAATGCCCTAACTTGACAAAGAAGATTTAAATTCTCCTGGTCGGTCATACAATGTTTTCGACCATTCAGTCTACGGGCGGGAGGCTTCTCTTATGCTCGCGGTGTTGTGCCAGGGGAAGTGCTCCATTGCTGACTATGCCATAGAGTTCTGCACTTTAGCAGCCACATGTGAGTGGAATGAACCTGCCTTGCTTGCACGCTTTTTGGAGGGGCTGACTTCAGGTCTCAAAGATGAGATTTACTCTCACGGACAAGACTTTTCTGCTGGCCTGGGTCAGCTGGTGGAATTGGCCTTCCACCAAGACTGTGCTAAACTGCGCATGTGGTTACCGAGTGACCCGCTGCCCAGCCTAGACCTGCTACTTCTTTTGAAACTGCCCAGCTGCATGGGCTCAAGAATTCGAATTTCTTCAGCTGAACGCCAATGCCGTATCCTTTATAAACTTTGTATGCACTAAGGCCATTCAGGCCATCTTGTCGCTGTATGTCCCCTAAAAGACAGAGCTCATCAGTAGATCAGGGAGTACTGGTGAGCACTACTGCACTTTCCCCTTCTCTCAAGACTTGCTCTACCTTCACAGTTGTTCTTCACTGACCTCATCGAATCAGGAGCTGAGGGGAATTTCACTGACGAGTCGTCGGCACTGGAATGGGGCCTTCCTTTATGTGACCTTAAGGATCCTTCAACTGTCTTGGCTCTAGATGGCAATGTTTTACCTGAGATGGGGTAGTCGTGGCCTAGTGGTGAGGGAGTCGGGCTTGTAATCTGAAGGTTGCTGGTTCGATTCCCACGCCGGCAGGAATTGAAGGTGGGGATTGTGAATGAACAGCACTCTCTCCACCTTTGATACCATGACTTAAGTGTCCTTGAGCAAGACACCCAACCCCTAATTGCTCCCCTTGTAAGTTGCTTTGGATAAAAGCGTCTGCAAAATGATGAAAAATGAAATGATTCATCAAGCCACTGTCCCAGTGAGACTCACCATCTTGGGCAATCATCAAGAGACTATTTATTTTTTTATTTTTCATTCTCCTGTTACTCCAGTAGTTTTAGGTCATCCTTGGCTAGTACAGCATAACCCTCAGATTAACTGGGCCGAAGGGACTATTTTGTCCTGAAATTTGTCTTGTCATGGTCTCTGCTGTTCCTGCTGTTTCTTCTGTATCTGTCTTTCAGGAGGAACCAGGTGTGTCTGAGGAGTACCACAATCTACGGGCAGTGTTCAGTCATTCCCGGGCTGCTTCTCTCCCTCCCCACCAACCTTATAACTGCAGCACTGAGCTTCTTCCTGGCATACCCAGAAGAGACCACTGGATATTGTACTCTTTGTCTCGACCTGAGCGCGAAGCACTTGAGAATTATCTTGCTGAGTCTCTTTCATTTGACCATTGAAATGACCATAGTCCTGTTCTCCTCTCTCGCCGGGGCAGGGTTCTTCTTTGAGAAAAAGAACCTGTACCTGGACCTTTGTGTGTACCTGGATGACATTCTTATCTTCTCACCTTCTCTCCAGGTGCATGTTCATCATGTTTGTCGTTTGTTATAGCGACTCCAAGAGAACCGTATTTTTGTGAAGGCTGAGAAGTGTGCATTTCATGTCAGGTCAGTCATGGTCATGGGTTTGGTTTTATCTGCAAATGGGATCAGTATGGATCCTGCAGTCATTGAATGGCCTGTTCCTGAGTCTCGTACTGTGCTCCAATGATTTTTGGGGTTTGCTAATTTTTATCGACGTTTCATTTCAAATTTCAGTCAAGCAGCCGCCGCTACTGACTTCTCTCACCTTGACAAAGTCTCGCTATGTCTGGTCAGAGTCTGGTCAGAACGCGTTCGATTGCCTTAAGACAGGAGTGTCCAAACTCAGTCCTGGAGGGCTACTGTCCACTTTCCTCAACTCACCTGCCTAGAAATTTCGAGTGCATAGTAAGACCATGATTAGATGGCTCAGGTGTGTTTAATTGGGGTTGGAGCTCAACTTTGCAGGACAGTGGCCCTCCAGAAGCAGGATTGGACATCCCTGCCTTAAGAGATTATTTACTACCGTGCCCATCAAAGAGACACTTCATCAGGGAGGTTTACTCTTCTGACGTGGCTGTGGTGGAGATGCTTTCACAGTGCTCTCCCCTCGATGAGAAGGTTTACCCGTGTGCGTTTTTTTCCAAACCACTCTTGCCCGCCATGCATAATTATGATATAGGGAACTATGAGCTTCTAGCCATCCAGTTGGTTCTGGGAGAATGGAGCCAGTGGCTAGAGTGAAAATTGTGAATACATTCATTCTGCTAAAAGGTTAAATGCCTTCTCGGCTCGTTGGGCCTTTTTCTTTGGTCATTTACATTTTTCTATTTCCTTCAGACCCCGTTCAGAGAACTTGAAATCTGACGACCTCTCCCACCAGTTCGGCTTGTCGAAGAACACTGCGACCACGGAGACAATCTTGCCTAACGGCTACGTGGTCAGCGCTGTTGTCTGGGTAATTATGAAGCAGGTCAGATGAGCACTCAGTCACGTTGCGGTACCTCAGCGCTGTCCCAAGGGCCAGTTGTGCATCTCTGAGTCCCTTCATCCAGCTGTCCTCCATTAGGGACACACCTCCAAATTAGTAGCTCATCCTGGGGTGAGGGGCACCCTTGCTGCAATTGGTCTGCTCAAGCCTCTTCCTATCCTGACTTGTCCTTGGTCTCATATTGCCTTGGACTTCGTAACAGGGCTTCCTCCGTCGGCGGGTAGTACGGTTATTCTGAGGGTTGTCATTCACTTTTCTAAGGATTCCCACTTTGTCCCACTCCCCTAGCTCCACTCTGCCAAGGAGACAGTGCAGGTGGTTTTTGATCATGTTTTTAAGCTTCATGGCCTTCCTTCTGGTGTCATTTCTGAAAGGGGATCCCAGTTGCCTCTCAGTTTTCGAGAGAGTTCTGCCAACAGATTGGAGCATCTGCCAGTCTGTCATCAGGGTTTCACCCACAGACTAATGGGCAAGCTCAACATACTAACCAGATTCTCGGTCATATACTTCACACTCTGGCATCCCACAATCCCTCATCGTGGAATGAGTAACTGCACTAGGCCAAATACGCCCATGACTTGCTACCTTTGTCATCCGCTGGATAATAATAATATATCATAGTAATAGTAATATAGTAATATAGTAATATATCATAATAATATAATAGTTGACTCGGTTACCAACCACCACTGTTCTCTTCTCAGGAAACAGGGGTGTCCATTCCCTTGATGTAGACTTTTATTCATTATTTATTTATATGCCGACGTATCTGGATAAATGGTGAGAACCACATTGTTAACGCTAATTGATGTTGCATCAAGGCACAGAGATACTTTTGTGGCCCGAAAGTATGGCTTTCTACCCATGATTTGCCTCTTCAATCCCCTTCCTCTAAACTTGCACCTTGTTTTATTGGGCCCTTTTGCATTGAGAAAGTTCTTAGTCCTATGGCTGTAAGATTCAGATTTCCTTGTTATCTGCAACGCATCCACCCTGTTTTCCATGTGGTGTGTTTTAAGCCTGTCTTAACCCCTCTCCTGTTCTTGTCGAAGGTTCTCCTGTCTATAGGGTTAGGAGACTGCTGGACATACGGCCTCGGGGGCGCGGTCACCAGTAGTTGGTCGATTGGAAGGGGTATGGTCCTGAGGAGAGAAACTGGATTCCGGTCCGGGACATGCTGGACCTCTCGCTCATCAAGGACTTCCTTCACTCACGCCAGCCCCCTACCTCGGGAGCACCAGGAGGCGTTTGTCAGGGGAGGGGTACTGTCATGAGTCAGGTTTGATTCTCTCCCTGTTTCTTTTTCCCTGTTCTCTGTCGCAATCAGTGCTCATGCTGATTATCTCCACACCTGTTCTCACTCTGATTCCCTTTGCTACTTTACTCTGCTATTCTGTCAGCTCTTTGCCAGATTATTGGTGATTATCTAACGTCTTGTTCTGTTCTTCTCTATCTATACCTATAGATACCTACCTATGTGCTGTAAAGTCATGTCATATTTGTTAATCGTAGTCTTAGTCCCAGTCATGCTTGTTCTGTCTAGTTTTGCACATCATACCTGTTCTCTGCCCAGTCATCCTACTGTCTGAGGTTGCTTTATCATCTGCTGTCGGCGGAGCTGTGTCTGCTGGCTGGGGACTGTGCTACATTCTCGCTGTGTGCCCACCACCAAGACCTGGACCTGCTATGAACCTTATTTTAAAGTGTTACCAAAATATTCAAAGGAAATTACGCACACCTGCAGGATATAATGCAATTGCCCCAGATTAAAGTATTGATTAAAAAAAATCCCCTGCACACACACAAACATGCACAATATAACAGCATGTATCTGCCCCTCTTACATTCACTCTCTGTTGGGTTTTCTTTTGCACACACACAGAAATGTGTGAGGCCCACTTCATCATCATTATGAGTATGTCAAACTGGCTGGACTGGGTGGATGTAGTGGTGGCCAGGCGGATTTAAGGGGCAACAGGGGACACAAGAAACATCTTTCCTGGGGGAGATGATGAATGAGCAAGCCTCCTTTTGGAGAAGAGACAGAAAAGCCCACAATTCAAACTGTCAAGCACACCGAAAGATTTACTAAAAGTATTTTTATACACTGTTCTTTTATACTTGTTTTGATATCATTGACTAGGGTGCATTTATATGCTCCCTCATAATATGAGATTTAGGCAATTTTGCAATTAAACTTTACCTGATTTAAACACAATACTTCAATCAAATTGATGCAGTTGAGCTCATAATGATAGTAGCCAAAATCCCAGAAAAATATGTGGCGTATGTTGATTTTGCCTGTGTAATCAAAGCTGAAGGCAAGAATAATGTCCTGGAGCAATGCAGTAAACAGAAAAATTAAGAGGGACTGTATAATGTCTAATAGCACCGATTGGACATGGTACATTTTAAATATTAGGACTGACAGTTGACTGGCCACTCTGCTAATGAGAGGCAGCAGCTCAATCAGAGATCTTCTCCTTGGTCTGTTCTCTATAGAGACAACCATTGTCTCATTGGTGTGTGTGTGTGTGTGTGTGTGTGTGTGTGTGTGTGCGCGCTCTATATCCTCCTCATTATCTGTAATTGATTTAACGGTGTGACCAAAAGATGATGAATCCATTCATCTGCCTGTCCACTTGAGGACATTTCAATCTGCCATTCTGTCACCTGTCAATCACTAGTGACATTTTTTTAGATGCTAAAGATTTCATAACTTTTCATATTTCATCCATTGGCAAAACCACAAAACGTCACACATCTCTTGCAAAAGCAAACACCTCCCTGTTCCCCACACCCCTATTTTAACTCTTACCCTATACCCTGTGTTTTTATAGTACTTCTACACACAAACCATTGGTTAGCCATATACATGTCAAACTATATGTATAAAATGTAAAACACTATCTTGTGCCTTTTGTTTCTTGAGTGTGCAGAGTGTGCAGAGTGCACAGGAGTTTGTCGCATGTACATGTACGTGCACAAATACACTGTATACAGTATGTATAAACTTTTGTCTTCATATCCGTTAAAGGATTGTTAGGCTGCATAGATCAGGTCAGCCGGAACCGGGAACACTTCCTATAACACCAGATGTACTCGGTACATCAGAAGAAGAATGGCGTCTACGCTAATTTTTGTCTCTCTGCTTATTCCGAGGTTTACCAATTAACGTGATTGGCTGGATCCGGGCCGTGTCCGGGTCGGACGGGGAACCTGTGCCTGTGTGCGGCAGCAATGTGGCCCTGGGGTGTCGGCGGAGACTGTGTTAACTAGCTCATCCTTTGTGAAGACCTTACTCTTACCGACTCATCAGCCAGTGGCACATATCCCAACAAACCGTCCCATACCGGCGTGATCAAAAAGATCTTAAACTAGATGGAACTAGATTAAATATTTTGACTGTTGCGACTCCAAATGGGTTTAATGACCCGTAACTCTGCCTGAGTATCGGACAAGTGTTCACTGTTGGCCAGAGGAGAACTGGCCCCCCGACTAAGCCTGGTTTCTCCCGAGGTTTCTTTCTCCATTTGTTGGAGTTTTGGTTCCTTGCCGCTGTTGCCTTTGGCTTGCTTACGTTGGGGACACTTGCTTGATATTCAGCAGTGTTTTTGATATGCCTGCATTGGCGCCGTTGTATGTGAACTGAGCTGAGCCGGACGATTACGTCACTGTTTTCTGCAGTGCTGATATACATAAATTAACTAGACTAATAACTATTGATATTTGCAACGGAATGAATCAATAATATATAGAATAAGCTGGACAATGACACCATTTTCTTATTAATGTAAAGCTGCTTTGCCACAATTTGCATTGTAAAAAGCGCTATATAAATAAAGATAACTTGACTTGAGTATGTATGCACAATTTTTGCACAATTGATGAATTTTACAATAATTGAACTGAACTGAATCACCACTGAACTGACTTAACTGACAATGAACTTGACTTGTATACATATTCAGTATAGGCTATATTTACAAAATAAACAGAAATGCTAGTGTGAAAAATTGATTTGTTTCTCAGAACATTGAGTTTTGATTTCTAAGTTATCAAATTATATATATTCATTTACACTATAAACAGAAATGCAAGGGGGTAGAAATAAAGGATTTCTTTCTCATTTTCAATGAGTTTTGATTTCTAACATTTTCTTGTGTATTTGAATGATGTGTCTATTGTAGAGAACCGTGTTTAGAATTTTTATAAAAGTTACATTTGCAAAATGAGTGTAAAGCAGATGTGCATGCATTTTTGCAGACTTGGTTTGAAGATTAGGTACATGTGTAATTGTTTCACTGAGTGGGCCTCAAGTGTCAGGAGAAACAGAGGACCCAACGGTGAAGGCAGGTACTGAACAGTTTATTGAACAAAGGGAACAAAGGCAGTCTGCCATGCACCGGCCCTCTAGGTGGACGCAGAACTGGAGATAACTTAAAGACTTGAAACGTAGACAGGTGAAGAATAAACATTAGATAATGTATTAACTAACATCAACTAACCATGAATGGTGTTACTGTATTTACTAATCTTCGTTAATGTTAGTTAAAGGGTTAGTTCACCCAAAAATGACGTCATTTATTACTCACTCTCATGTCGTTCTACACCTGTTCATCTTCGGAACACAATTTAAGATATTTTTTGATGAAATACGATGGGTCCGTGAGGCCTCTATAGCCAGCAAGACAATTAACACTTTCAGATGCCCAGAAAGCCACTAAAAACATATTTAAGAAAATACTTTGTGTGCACCAAAGAAACTAAATTATGACTATTCAACAATATCTAGTTATGGTCGATTTGAAAACACTGCTTCGCAGTTTTATGAATCTTTAGTTTTGAATAATTGGTTCGGAGCGCCAAAGTCACGTGATTTCAGTTAACGGGGCTTCGTTACGTCACAAGTGATTAGAAATTTCAATACTTCACGTGACTTTGGCAGGTTGACAAGTGAACCGAACCACTTATTACAAACAAAAGATTCGTAAAGCTTCGAAGCAGTGTTTTGAAATCAGCCATCACTAGATATTGTTGAAAAGTCATTGTTTAGGGGGTTTTTTAGGCTCACAAAAAGTATTCTCGTCATTTTATAATATTAAAATTGAACCACTGTACTCACATACTGTTTTTATTATGTTTATTAAACTGTTTTTAATATGTTTTTAGTAGCTTTCTGGGTATTGAAAGTGTTAATTGTCTTGCTGGCAATAGAGGCCTCCCTGAGCCATTGGATTTCATCAAAAATATCTTAAATTGTGTTCGGAAAATGAACGAAGGTTTTACGAGTGTAGAACAACATGAGAGTGAGTAATTAATGACAGAATTTTCATTTTTGGGTGAACTAACCCTTTAATGAAAATACAGTTGTTCATTGTTTGTTCATGTTAGTTCACAGAGCATTAACTAATGTTAACAAGATGTATTAGTAAATGTTGAAATTAATATTAACAAAGATTAATACATGCTGTATAAGTGCAGTTCATTTTTAGTTCATGTTAACTAATGAACCTGTATTGTAAAGTGTTACCAATATTTTAAACCCTTCTCAATTTAATTAGCAAATGAAAGTGAAACAAAACCACACATTTCCACCTTTCTGTTCTGGTTAAGGTTTGAGACAAAAGAGTTGGCCTTTGTAATAAGCAGCATGTAAGCAAACAAACAAAAAAAAACAAAGAAAGAAAAAAAAATATGTATACACTCTACACCAAAGCAAACAAACAAAAATATATGTTGATAATAATAATAATAATAATATAATATGTAGCTATATGTTTATTTTTCCCTAATCAAACACACTCTTCAACTTATTTGCTCATTAGTAGAGACTTAGAAGATCTGAAATGGCCCTCAAAGCTCAGGATTACTAACTGAACTAGAGCAGTGCTTCTTAAACCTGGTCTTGGTGATCCAGAGATCTTTATATTATCTGACACACCCTGTTCAGTTCACTGAGCTCTGATAAATAATAAGGCAGACATACAAACGTGAAGTGGGAGTCCAAGATCAGGATTAAGAACTACTGAAATTGAGGCATCTCCACATCCACATCTAGTGCAGGTTCTCAACAGAAAAGGCCCCCGAGTTCTAGTTTCCCGCAGAGTTTTGCTCCGATCCAAATCAAACACAACAACGGAAGAAGCTAATCAAGGTCTTCAGGATCAGGCCAACTAGAAAGTTGCAGGTTGGAGAGTTTAATCGAGGTTTGGAGGTAAAGTGCAGGATCTCAAGAACCAGAGTTGAGAACCCATGCTCTACTGACATCTATACGTGAATGGCGCGGGACCCCGAGTCCATTACGTATCTTACCGCTGTCCGGCTCTTTCCTCAGCGCAGCTGATGCTGCAGCAGAACTGTGCGTGCAGACGGTGAAGCGCGCACGGTAGTGAGAGGACTCGGCAGTAGGGGGACCTCCTATCCACCGCAACCCGGGCTTTAATTCCGTTCACACAGCGAGACCCCAACAGAGTCCACCGCTGATATCCACGCACCCTCCACCGTTACGGATTAAATGCTTTTACCAGGCTGTTTTCCCGCGAAACTGTGTTTATCCGCGCCGTGAAACTCTCGAGGTAAGGAGCGTGCATATAATTGAAAGCTTAGTTTCTTGCAATTGTTGGACGCCGTGCGTGCTTTTGCTGGGCTCGCGCGCTGGTTTGGACGCAGGCTACTGCAAAGATGATTTCCAGTACGTTGATTAAAGCATATGTCAGGGGTGTCACTAGGGGTTATTGTTCCATCTCTCACTGTTGGGAAGCGGTTTTATTCTCAACATGCCACTGCAATCGATCCTACGGCTGCGGGGAATTTGGACCGCACTCAAGTGACCATAAGGAGCGTCAGTGAACTGTTGATTGTTTGAGTGTGATCGTTGAATTTTAGAACGAGGATGGATGGATGGATCACATTAAACACACCGATTGACTTTAAAGTGTTTTTATACGTCTAGGGTTTTGGAACGTCAAGATATGGACGCGGAAAAGGTGAAGTTATTACGCGCACAAATATAATACGAGTGCACAAGCATAACACGTCACAGTAAATAAATCGTCCTGTTTTGACAACATTAACTGTATCCAGACTCAGGCAATTGTGACGTCACGTGGTGTTGCGTTATAGTGCGTGACCGCGCTGACAGCCGGCGGTGTGTAGCCCGTGCGAATGTACATGTAACTGCATATGTCTTGTAACTCTTTCATTTCGTACTAACGCTCATTGTGGAGCATGCTCTTGTTGTAATTACAGGATAAATATTCGGTGCATCTTCTATAATGAAAGCATTTCAATTGAAAGTAACATGGCCATATACTGTAACAAAATTATATTGGGTGAATTCAGATTGATTGGGACACTTTTTCCCACTCATTTCCATGGCAAAAAGTAATTCGTCTTTAATTCACCCAATGCAATTTACTTATAAATTAAAAAAAGTATGAAAAACTTTATAGTTTAAGTAAACATTTATATTTTACAAGACAATTATGTATACTTTTACTGTAGAATATTGTTGAAATTATGTTTTTATACACACATGAGTTATGTGTGCATGGAAATCACACAGATCTTGTGAATTTAGGGAACAAGCATTTTTTGCCCCATTTTTTTTTTTTTTTTAGCCAACAACAAAAAATAATAGGGGAATGGCACTGAATTTGCACAAGTATGATAATGTTATGTGTTCTAACTGAAATGGCTTTTGATCTGGAATGAGATTTTCGCTCTGTTAAGTGTATCCAGTACTGAGTGTTCTGCGTTGTAATCGTAAATGGAAGTGAAAGAATGAGAAGGTGAAGAAGATATATGACGGGTTTCTAAAAGACACAAATTCAGCACAGGCACACATGCATTTGTTTTCCTATCATGGTGTGGACTTTCCATTGACTTTATTGCTTTTTATTTATTTATTTTTTTTTACTAATGTGATACTTTTTCACTTCCTAACCCTAAACCTAACCATCATAAAAAACATTTAGCATTTTACATTTTTATGAAGACATTTATGTTAATGCCATTTTCCTCATGGAGACTGCTCGCAGGTTCCGTTTACACTCTGAACAGTCCTTTTATTCAGAGCTATTTGCGTGCGAGAAAGATCTTCTACCTCCTCAGATGCTTCATTCCTAGGTTACTTGCATAGAATCTGTAGCTGTCAGGCTGATTGTCACACATAAACATCTCTTCATCTGTCAGCCAAAACACTTTTCGAGTATCAAATTCTTCCACTCTTTATAGCCATGTTTTTTTTAAGTGTGCGTGTTAATGTGATGGCCAGTCCAGCTCTACAGAATGCACTGGGCCATTTGCACTCTATCTTGAGTAAATTATCGTAAATGTGCATTTGAGGGGATGTGCGTTTATTCGTGATGTGCACATACACACTCAAGCATGCCGCACACAGCGCTTCTGGACTTGCTTCTTATGCTGCAGGGGATTCAAATGGACCAAAGATGTTCTTAGAAGACTGCAGATGTTTCATATTTTAAATACTTTATTTTTAACCTAAGAGCTACAGTGTGTAACCATGTTACATATGTATCTATCTGTATGTCTGTCTGATATGGTAATCAATAATTAATGTTTCTGATTGGTGTGTTTGACACATAGCGGAAATGAGACTGTCTAAATGATAAACCATGTCAAATGAGTGCGTGAACATCTTTGTGCATACCTGAACTTCACACAAAATGGTTTTAGAACCTTTTATTAGATATTAAACATTCATAAGGAGTGCTGAAAAGGTCCAATATAGACATTTTACATTGTGTTTTATTTTTAGATCTTTATGCTTGTGTTGTAATGTCGAAATAGGGTGCTTTTATGGGTGCTGCCCTCATAACTGTATGTGTTTAGTCTTGTGCCTTGTATTCAGTTATTGTTTGTTTCATCTTCACAGTGCCTGCAGCAACACCGATAGCCGTTACTGTAGTTTAGTCTCCCCGTCGCCTCTGCCTTAGGGCGCATCTCGTACGATCTCCTCTTCACTGTAGTGTGCACTTCAAATCAGATGTCAGGCCCTTTCCCAGTAGTGTGTACTTCAAGCCTGTTGGGTGGGAAAACGCCTGCCCTAATCATCCTTTTCAACATAGACTCGCATCAGAAGTGTAGAGCTCTTTATCACAGATGAGAAATGCATTTCAGTCCTGCAGCTGAGCTCTGGAGCATGACACTGGCAGCCAGGACCCTTTCCCAGCATTCCCACATACTTTTTTTCCTTCAGCGCTCTCTTCTGCTGCTTCTCGAGCAGAGGAGAGGAGCTGCCCAAGGGAAGCCATCTGAGCAGCCATCAGTCTCTTATTTCAGAATGATGGAGGAGAATTTAGGAAAGGTGGAATAAAGGACAAGTGTGGCTTTGAATGCTGAGACCAGCAATTCACTGATGTGAATTACAGTCACAAGGCTTCTTTTTGGACTTTTTTATTCGACCGAAAAGTGAATGATGATATAAAATGATTGAAGGAAGAGGAAAGAAATATGTTCAGTAGCTATGGGATGCAGAAGTGTTCTAATTGAGGGGAAACTGGGGGGTCCCAGATTCCTATAAGAAGCAAAAAATTTAATTCTGGGGACCCAATTTGCTTTGTTAATTTAAAAGAAAAAATGCCATAATGTAATAATTTGTATAATAGTGCAATTTTTCTTTCGGGTGTAAAGTGTTTTTGGGCTTGGAACAAAGTTTCAAATGATAGAGATAAAATTACAAATTAGCCTACAGTTTTTACAATTTCTCAATACAAATACTACTTTAAAATGACAAATTCTTTTGTCACTTAAACTCTACTGCCAAATCTGTGTACATACAGGTCAATTTGTACTATTACATACTCTTTTCAAAAACGTTAACTTAAGTTCAAATTCTAACATAATACAAAACTGAATAAGATAGCAAATTGCACATTTCGACAGTAATAGCATATTGCAATAAATCCTGAAAAAATAAAATACTAGCAAAATAGATTGATCTGAACACATACGTAGCTGTTAGTCTTTCAATTTCATTACCATCTATAAAGTGCAACAGTCGGGCTCTGGAAGAAACTCTGACATTTAATTTTCTCCATAGGGAAATTTATTTTTAATGATAACTTTTAGAATTTTAAAAGACAGCCCTACTGTGAGTTACGAGGTTGTAAATCAATGGAATATGCTTTTGCTAAAGCCATCAGCCTACCTTATTTTAAAATAGATTTTTAAAATAATTGTATTTAACTGTGGATTTTGAGATGAGAACTACATTACCCATGATGCTGTACTGAAAATTCCACCAGTCAGAGATTTGCGACAAGCAAAACGTGCCAAAACAGCTCTTTAGCTCCACCCACTCCTATGAAGCACTGTGAATGGTGTTGTGCCCCTAATGGCCAACTAAACATTAGTCGACAAGAAGAGGCTTTGTTGACCAAATTTTAATTAGTCGATTAGCCACATAAAAAAAAAAAAAAAAAAAACTCCACCAGAATTGGCAAAATTGGACAAGTCACTTTCACCAATGGCAAAATGAGTTTTCAATAAAAGTTGGCTGCCTATACAGTAGAAAGGCATTTTTTTTATTATTATTATTAAATTGGTGCTACCTGACTTGAGAAAACAGAAAGGCTTCCCTATTGCCAAAGAAAACGTCAACACCCATAATGCACTAGGCATGTTGCCTTCCAAGGCCACCAGTCTGCTATGGATATGCTTAACCTAGAGTCAAATATCGCCTCGCTTTAGTAGCAAATACTTCTTAGAAAACTTTTAGTCATAATGGTGTTGATTTGTATGGCTGTTCCTGGGTGCAAAGAATCGTAAATCGTTCTGTTTTCCTTAGTTCCTTGTCTAGTATTTGTGCTATGTTTAATTGTGTAGTGCTTTGTTTTCCCTGATGTTCATTAAAAGTTCGTCTGCTTGCGTCTCCCTTGGATTATCTACTGCAGCTCACTGTAACAGAGCATTAGACCTAGATAAGATTTGTGAGGCGAAAACAAAATGGATTTTATTTTACTCACCCACTACCCAGACTGCTCTTTGCGTATTTTTTTCAAACAAGCCTCACCGAGCGGTGGAAGGGACGCCTGCCCGTGAACAGTCCTCAGTGTGTGTGTGTTTTATTCATCTTCATTTGTCAGCATCACTGAGCATACAGTACATCCTTTAAGCAGGCCAGGGGTTATATTTATGATGTGTGTGTGTGTGTGTGTGTGGAGCGTTGTGTGTAAGGGAATGTAAACAGACAGTAATAACCCAGAGAAGACAGAAATGCACTGCCATCAGTTCACTTCAGTGGACTCACTTGGCGCTAATGAATGTGATTTTACACACACACACAAACACACACACACACACACACGTGACTATAAGGCTGCCTTCTTTGAGATTCTCTGGCATGACTCTGTACTGTCAGCCTCACAGGCCTGATCTGTCACTACCGCAACACATATACAATCAAACACAACAAGAGAGTGACTTTAAAAAGGAAAAATGACAGGGATGGTGTAAAGCGTGCAAGTTAAAAATAGGAAGCAGAGAGAAAGACAAAGAAATGTTTCACAAGTTCGCCAGCACATTCAGTCTTAATAGTTAATGGGAAACAAACTTGGGTTGCTGTCCTCGAAAGAGGCTCGAACCCGAGGCTTGGCTCGAGGTCCGCGCTAAACCCCCCGTAACGCTACTGCGCAGAGGGAGAGTAAGAGAAATAGAGGAGGAGATGGGGAGGAAGAGGGATGCTGGAAGAATTGGTGCTGGGATGACGCAGTGACTGCTGCTTATATACGCTCATAATGATGATTGACTGGACTGAATGTTTAGGTTCTCCCGAAACTACATTTGGAACTACATTTATTTAGTGTCAGGGTTTTGTTTGAAAGAGATTTTTTTTTTTTTAAGCCAGTGAGATTCAGTTTGTTGCCTTTTAATGCTACCTCATTGCTTTAAGGCTGGCCCACACTAAAAGATTTTTCAAATCTAGATTTTTGAAATGTGAGACACCACAAACATGATGATAAAAACTAATGTGTGGAGTGCCACATTGTGACCTCACACTAACAGATTTCATTCCCAAACAACCAGAGCACGTGAATCTTGCAAAATCTCTCGCCGTTAAATGTGACTTTAGAGTAAACAAAGTCCCCTTTTACACATAGATTCCGGAAAATACCCTGATAATGTGTCCCGGGATCGTTTGATTTTGGTTCATTCAGCAGTGATTTTCTGGAATCTGTGCGTGAGTTCACACACATCCAGTAAAGATCCCGCAAAGACACGTGATGTTGATGTGATGTATATTGTCTCCACAGCATCTTAAATTTGCTTCTGATCTGTGATTTCTCTCGAGAGAAACCACGCTTGGGGTTCGATCATAAACTAGCGCATTGCTTACTCTTCCATAAGCTGGCGAATGATCTCAGCTTCAATGTCTTCACCACGACACACTCCTTACGGCATTGATTACGGCTTTTTCACACAGGGCGTGTTCCGGGACTAATCCTAGCAATGTTACTAGGTCCCCATCCCGGAATCAACCCTGGAATCAATCTCGGTACGTGTTTGCTTTCACATATAAGGCACTCTGGCAATTTTAAGGCAATTTTCTGGGATCAACATGCTGTGTGAATGCGGGCTAAACATCAAAATGCGGATGAGACGAGCAGGGCGGGCGAGAGCCGTGAGGGAACGGCACGAGGCCGGTGACGTGATTGATAATGAGCGTCAGCTGCACGCTGCACCGGTCTCGTGTCTCTCACGGAGGAGCTCCGGAAGCATAAAAGAGGAGCGATTTGTGTTTTATTATGTTTTTTACTTTTGTTTTGTTGTTTGTTTATTTAGATATTAAAGTTACGTTGAATGTTCGCCGGTTCCCGCCTCCTTCTTCCCTTACTTACAAACTGCGTTACAGAGGATGCAGCGTTTGGACTGCTTTTTACAGACGATTTGTGGGGGGAAAAAAGAAAAAGGTTTGGATGAAGTTGTGTTACACTTCCGTCAGCTCGCTTTCTGATTTGGTATTGTTTTGTTCCACGTGACATTTTACGTGTGTTCGTGTTTGTCCTCTGGTTTCCCCCCACACAACAGGATTTCTGAACGTAAATATTCAACATGTTGAACATTTAAGACCGGTGCAGCCCCGACGTTCGTCTGAGCAGATTCAATAAAACCTATAAAACCATTAAGATTATCGGTCCAATTTTAAGATAAGTCAGCCCAATTATCTTGTAGTGTGTGGATGCCTTAAAAAAAAAAAAAAAAACTAACTAAAATAAATAAATATATATATTTACACACTCATGTCTTTTCCATGAAATTGCAATGATTAGGGAGCTTTCAAGTACAGTTGAGCAGATTCGTGATCATCTCTGATATGCCATTGTGTCGATGCGCTCATCGCATATGTCTGTGATTGGCTTCAATGATAAACGCTACAAAAGCGTTGTAAATAGTCATCAATGACGCTCTTCACAGAGCGCTTACACAGATACACATGTTTGTTTCCCATGATATATGGAAAATTTATGCACAAAGATCTAAAAATTGTTGAAATTGTATGGTGTGGAGGATTCTTATCGCTACCGCAACCACACCATAATGTACCGGTACTTTAAAAAAAGCCTTAACTATGATATTGTATAAAGTATCGCTGTCACTCAGATATATGTGGCATCATACGGCATGGGGAGGAGACCTAGTTACCTCACACAGCCAAAGAAAATGTGCAGGAACCAGTGGTCTCCAATACAAAAAGGCAGAATAGGCAGTAATATTCAGTCAGGGGCGAGAAGGAAGTGACAGAATATTAAAGATGACATATAGATGCTGATGAGCTAAAAAGTTATTTCAGTCCAGCTGAACAGTCAGCAGTGTCTGCTCGCTTCAGCTCAGCTCTTGTGTGTGTATGAGAGAGAGGCTGTATTGTATTGTCAAGTTGCACATTGACATCTTCAAAAATTGGTGCCGCTGTGTTGATGCTGCTTTGAGGGTCGATGTCGCGTAAACACTTGAGGTGTTTTTCTCTGCAGGAAGTGGGAAAGTACAGTTCATGTGAGATTTATGAAATAGGAGCATTGAATAATTGATGAAGTGGAGGTACTCTTCCCTGACTCGTTCTTCTGTAGGTCTGCAACACCCAGAGGCTTTTAATGCATTTGACTATTGACAGAGGCACACGACAAGAGGTTCTGCGTTATGTGTGAAGCAGGACAGAAACAAAGCACTCTTGCATTGTCCTACTTTTAAGCATTTTTCAAAAAAATCATATTTGTGAAGAACGTTACACACACACATCAGGGGCAAGATTCAGGAAACATTCCCATGAATAAAATTCTTCTTAACTGCTATTTTCCTCAAATTTTGTCACCTAATAAAGTTCAGCGATTTTCCGCAGAATTGGAGTTGTTGTCGCAGGTTGATTTTTTTTTTTTTTTTTTTCCCCATCCCCATGGACTAGGGCTGCACAATTAATCAAAATTGACCCAAACACGATTTGGCAAAATTGGTGCCGAAACCTGGGAGGAAGGAGGGACATGCTGTCGATGCTGAGGCTCCTTCCTCCCGGGTTTCGGCACCAGTGTAACACAGTTCGTAAGTACGGGAAGGAGGAGGCGGGAACCGGCAAACATTCAACGTAACTTTAATATCAAACTAAACAAACAACAAAGCGAAAGTAAAATGGCAGCAGTTCCTCACGCCGACTGCCACCCACACACACATAATAAAACACAACATAAAATCCAGGCCTGGTCCTCTCTCGTCCTTCACAGTCGTCGCTCCTCTTTTATGCTTCCGGAGGTCCTCCGTGAGAGATACGAGACCGGTGCAGCGCACAGCTGACGCTCATTATCAATCACGTCACTTCCCTCACGGCTCTCGCCCGCCCTGCTCGTCACAACTAGGCATTGTAATTACATTGTTTTAGATGACACATATTGTTTATTAGCAAGCTAGACTGAAGATGGCTAACCTCACTGGAAAATTACAGACAGTCATCTAATTTCTAAAGTTACTGTTTGCTCACACACACACACACACACACACACACACACAAAGCCATTTATCCATGATAAACATGATATTTGAAAAAATACTTTCAAAACACCTCATAACTCATCTTCCTGCAGGTAGTCTGCTATTGAATTGCTGTCTCATGTGTATCTCATCTGCTGCAGGTTGGGCTGCGTGTGTTCTGGCACCTGATGTGATGTCAGGGGCAGAGGGCGTGGCTTCTGGCTTGAGTCCAGCTGCAAGGAGGGAGTTTGAATGTTGTGTTTGTAAACAGCAGCTGAAAATCCCACATTCTCCCAATCATCTCTTCAAAAGTCAAATAGAGACCTAGTTTTTAATTTTATAATTAATTACAACATAATTTTCGACTGCATTCAGCACATAAGAGAGATGCCGAGTTTGATGAATATGGTGTGCATGCTTGTTATGATTATTATGGTAATCAACTGGCAGCACAAAAAGATGGCCTTTGAGCTGTTTTCATAAAAAAAAAAAAAAAAACACAATCAGACAACAGCCTGTCATTGACTAAATATTTAGAAAATATTTGAGAATACTTTTCAAGAATTTCCTTGGAACGTTCATATGAATTTCTTAGAATTTGTATTTTTCTTATTTCATTTTTTCAGTTCCGCTGTACTACTTTTTCATTGTTTTTCACTGGATTGACACGGCATTCTAAAAACTCGGCGCTCAAGTTAAAAGAAGTTTTACTTTTAAAGCAAAAACAGCATTCTGTGTGAACTTGCGCTTACATTGTAGAAATAACTTTCAGCTGTGTGGGATGGAGTTGATTGTAATTAATGCTGCTTCTCAGTTCGGTTTGATGAGGTCTGTCATCTCACTTTCTTGACATCCTCTGTTTTGCATTATAATATTTGGGCAGCACACATTTCCACCCCCCAACACACACACATTTTGCTATCAAAGTGAGGACATTCCATAGGCGGAATGGTTTTTATACAGTACAAACTGTACATTCAATCCCCATACACTAACCCTACCCCTAAACCTACCCATCACAGAAAACATTCCGCATTTTTACATTTTTAATAAAACATTGTTTAGTATGTGTTTAAAGCTATTTTAAATATGATTACTCATGAAATAATACCCTTGTCATTATACAAATTTAATATAAATCACAAAAATGCACGCACACACACACACACACACACACATACACACGCACACCGTCTAAAGCACAGAGATTTGTGTAAGCGGTCGTTAGCAAGGATAATCTGCGCTAGACAAGCTGTAAGAGGAGGGGAAGTGGCAGTGTGTGAATGTTGCTGGAACAGATCTGTCACACACACGCAGCCACTTCCCCTCCGCTTATAGACAATTTATATGCACTGTAAATAATTACAGGCTGATCAGGACAGATCAAATACATGATTTATGGGTATGCAAATAGTGTTAAATGATATCCCGTAGCTTGACTGGCAGCTTAAATCTCAGGAAACACAAATTAAAATAAGGGTACTGGAGGCTCTGTAAGTCTATTTATTTTTTTAGTAATATATTTATTTTCTGAAGAAAATGTACGAAGAACTCTTACAGAAGTTGCTCTGTGGTCGACAGGTTTTTTTCCTTCTTTTATTTAGGCGCATAAAATTGTATAATGTAATATTCTTATAATATTAAAAATGATATAATGTAATATAATTATATTATTTTTACATTTATTTTTGCTGTAGTGCAATTGTAATATAAAAGCTAAGTTAATTTAATTACATTATAATTTTAATATTGTAAAAAATATATTTGCTTATTTTTTCTACATACATAATACATAATGTATCTTTATACATTAAAATATACAGCTGCCTCATAACGGGATCAGCATATTTAGGCGATCTTGTTATAAATAAGTTTTTCAGGTATAGCTTATCCATTAACACGGCATTTTCAAAAAAAGTACCATAGCAATACTATGATTTTCTTGAAAATATGTACTATGGGAACAGCACAGTATGCTTTGAAGTGGAATGGAGTCTTATGTTGAAAACGCCTCAAATGACCAGTGTTAAAACTCATGCTTGACAAACTCTGCTAATGATGAAACTTGTGCGTGTTTAATAATATGTTGTAACCAGCTGTGTCCAGATGTGCTTTAGTGCAGTTACTCAGCTGTGGAACACAGAGATACTTTGTACCTGATACAGATAAAGGAGGTTTACCTCATGCTGTGATGTTTATAAGGACCCTGTCTCCTCCAGCTCGATATTTCCCTCCCTTTCTCTATCCTATATTTTTCTCAGAATTCCCTTGAGAAGAAACAAAATCGACTTCATACCTTGTTACTGATCGACTTGGCCTGCTGGTCAGAGTGAAAGAGGGACAGTGAAGAAAGAAAAGAGATGAAGTCAGCAGCATATAAGACCGTAAGCAGAGAGCAGGCTTCAATGCGATGTTTTAATCGAGCTCTTTTTATCAATATTGAAAATATACAGATGATCCAAAACATTATGCCCACCTGCTGCCTAATATGCCGTTGGAACTTTGTGTGCTGCCAACAGCACCGAACTGCCGAGACATCTGGCACTAAGATGGAAATTTGGCAACACCTTGAACTCTACATCTTGTTCCTCAAACCATTCCTGAACAAAGAGTTCAGTGTGGGCATTACTGAAGGGGTGTATCTGGTCTGCAACTACTTTTAGGTGGCACGTGTCAAATTTACATCCACCTCAATGGCTAGGGTTTTCCAGCAGATATTTCAGTTTTTCTTTTTTAATAAATCTGCAAAAAAAAATCTGTCAAGAATTCTTTGTTTTTCTGTCAATATGGGGTGCTCTGTGTACATTAGTTAGGAAAAATTTAAGGGGGTCTGAATACTTCCAGTACCCACTGTGTGTGTGTATGTGTATATATAGCACTATTATATACATGTATAACTATATTATTATATTATATTATATTATATATATTATTATATACACTATTATATACTTATATAACTACATTATTTAAATAACACGCATCTGAATACCTCTTAACAGTCCCTACAGAAAAACGCGGATTTCTTTTGTGATCGTTGCGGGCAAAAATCCTTGATTATGCGGCACGTTTTCTTAAAAAAAAAAAGCGATGGAATATGCGGGGTATTTTTGCAATTTTATGTGATGAAACTTGCAAAAACTGTGGTTTGATGCAAAAGAGGAAAAACAGGTGATTCACCCAACACCCTGTTCTCACTAGACCACTACCTTCGTGTCAAGAGTCATGTCTTATTACTTCCTATGATGAGCAAACACACTAAATCACAGAATATTGAAGTTCTCATTCGGTTTTATTTCAGACCTTCATCAACACATGGCTCAAACTTACAAAACATTGAGACAAACAAGTTCTGTCGCTTTACAAAAGGAATATTCAACAACTTCTGTAAAATAAAATATAAAAAAATAAAATGTGTGCTTCCTGTTTAACAGAGGTAGCTGTACAAAACAGACATCTGCTGTTAAATGAATTGCTTCCAATGCACAGAGTGCAATCTCTTACTGCAACATAAATTATTTTACATACTAATATACAGCGTCGTCTGTGGTCCGACACGCAGTGCAAAATAATTCGCCCCCACTGCCATGTAACACACCGGGAAATTGCTTCACGCTCTCTTTTGCGCTTATTTTTGTTGGTAAATGAGAATGATTTGCGTGCTTCGTCCCTGGTTTCACCGCGGGGTTTGCAGATGATGTTCACGCCGCGTAATTACGTCACTTCATGAGGTTCCCATGGCAACAGGGGGAAAATAATGGCGCTTTACTTGTGGGAAGTAAACGCAATATTTTCTGCTAAGATGTATGTGACTTTTTTGCAGTGAAAATACAGGGATTATGAAATCATGCTAGCCCCGCATATTTTGCTGTGAAAGTACGGCGTATTTGAAAAAATGCGACCCCCGCGTAAATATGCGGACTTTGGCTGATTATGTATGAAATCGTGTTAAGCAAACTAACCCCGGAAACGAGAGAAAGTTGCTATGGTGACTTACATACCCTGAAAGTTACCTCAGTTTTTGGAATCGAAAGTTGAGGTTATCGGCTTCTTACTCTTAAACATACCTGGGTATGTGACCTAACCTGCTTTCTGGAATACCCCCCTCCAGTTCCGATGCTTGCATGCCCATTGTAGGCGTTTTGGACGGTGGAAAGGGGTCATCGCAGGCACTCTGATTGGTCTGCGGCTATGCAGCCCCGTAAGCAGTAGAGTGCCATAACAATTTCTGCTTTGTTAAAGTCACTCAAATCGTTATTCCTGCCCATTTCTCCTGAACTGATTGTTTGCTTACCATCTAATCAACCCAGACCTTAATATGGGGCAGTTGTGGAGAAGTTGTGGCCAGATGGTTAGAGAGTTGAACTTGTAACCCGAAGGTTGCAGGTTTGAATCTCAGTACCAGCAGGAAATGTAGAAGTGATTGAACAATGCTCCCTTTCACTCTCACAAGGCACCTAAACCCCAATCGCCCCAGCTTAAAAAAAAGAAGAGAAAATGTCTGCCCACTGCTCCAGCTGTGTGTTTGTTCAATACTCACTGCTGTGTTTGTGCTCTTAATGGCCTATTTTTACATATAGATTACCTTTGCTGTCTTCCAACAAGCACTTAATCTTTAAAAAAAAAAAAGGCTATAATTTAATAACACTGTTAATTAACCTTTATTAAATTAAAATATGAATATCTGAATATCCATTTTTCATGCTGTACATTATAATGTGATGCCTAAATTCACTTGTAGCTTTTAAAAGGATTTATTTTAGTGTTTAGTGTTTTGTTATTCATTTATTTAGACTGATAGTGTAGAATTTATTGGTTATTGGCATAAAATGTCTACATGTCATCATCTAACATCTGCAGGGTTTGTGTTTTGTCGCTGCATGCATTCAGAACCTCTTTGATTTACAATCCCACACAGATGACGCTCTAATGCCGCCATTCGTTCTCCAGCAGTGGATAGCGGGACAAACAGAGTTTAGAGCTGATATTTTAAAAGGTCTATCCATCTGTCTGACAGAGACAATGAATATAAATGTTGAACATTTCTGTTACTCATGCCACAGTCAGAATAAAGTGAAGAGAGAGTGCCGTTGCATGCATTTGTTAAAGGAACATTTCACGTGGATGGAAGACTGCGTACGAGATAAATGTTAAGGAGAGGTGGATGAGAGCTGCTGATGTAGATGTAACACACTCACTGCATGTTTGTGGCTCTCGGACATGCTGGGTTCCTAAGAGTCTGACAAATTTAATTTCACAGCCTGCAGAACACATGGAAATGTGCACGCATGCACATACACATATATGCACGCAAACTGTAAGCATACTGACATTTTCATGGACTGTTCTAGTAATGGCAGTCACAGCATCCACACCTAAATCAAGCATTACCAGAGAGAGCAATGTAGAACGAGCTTGTGCCATTATTCCTGTGAGCTTTTAATGAGTCACCCTTACAAAAAAGTACTATGGTGGTAACATAGTACTGTATTTACATAATTATCTGTTGTACTTCAAAGCATACTGTGCTGTTCGTTTTTAATTTTCATTAAAATCCTAGTATTGCCATTGTACTTTAAGCGCTGTGTTAATAAGTTATACAAGCAGAGATGTTTTTTAAATTATTTTAATATGTTCCTCGAGCTTCATAATGGTAATAAAGTTTTTGCATAAAATAATAAAAGCAATACGCAGAAAAAGGATTATTTTCAACCTTCATTCTGACCCTCTGAAATGATTCGTTTTTAAGGGGCGACTCTTTTAAAGCTTATCAGTGAACGGCCACTGTTATGATTGGCTGACCTCATAGGAAACTGTATCAGCACCCGCTTGCTATTGCACATTAGTAAGTGTTTTGAAAACATTATGTAAAAGTAATTTTAAAACAAAACATTATGAAATCATTTACGAAGCTGCTTTCAGATCCAATGCAGCTGACTGCTTCATCGTTCAACAAATGTTTCTTTGTGAACTCTGCATTATACTGTGCCTCGTTTACAAAACAAAAAATGCTCAGAACAACCGTACAGTCGTCCGACGTGATCCGGGACGCCATTAAGAAAAACCATCTACTTTTGAATCTGTACAGAGACGCAAACACACGTTAAAGCGAACGTTCTTTCACTTTTCCATTTGTCCTGTCGTCAACAGACTCAAGAGCGTGGATTGTCACAATTGATCCTTCGCCGGCTGTTTGATTGACAGGCGATCTGACCAATCATAACCCTTTTTTTTTTTTTTAAATCTAAATTTGATTTATTATTAGGGCTGCAACAATTAATCGATAAAATCGATAATAATCGATTATGAAAATCATCGACAACGATTGTCATTATCGATTAGTCGGGTCTGCCCATGTGCACACGAAACGTTCGCCAGTGTTGTCAAACTACAGCACTGAATAAGGCATTTCTATGGACAAAATGCATTTAAAAACAGCGGAGGAAACAGAGTGAGCTGCTGCGGGAAAGGTGCGCGTTCCAAACTGCCCAAAACATGAGAACTCTTTATTTGAACTCTTTATTCGTGTTTAGCATGGCTTGCCCTGTCAGGCGCTTGACAGATGCGCGCGCGTCCTCAGCGCAAAACGTTCATTCTGCGGCTATATCCTTATCAGTACATGTTTCAAATTCACGCGAGGATTTCCGTTTTGCATAAAGGTTTGTCCTGACAGTCTGCGTTAAACTTCAAACTTTACATTACTGAATGAGCGCCGGCGTCAGACTGACGGAACGCGGAGAGAGTGAGACAATTAATGTTCAGCGCAAAAATATTCAATTTGCTGAAATATCTGTTGTTGACAGTTCAGTTTAGGTTTAAAAATCAGTATGTCATTCAGGAATTCATGGGAGTTGTAACTGTAAAGGGATAACAGCATGTAACTGAATAAATGTAAGACGTTTCTATAATTTACAGGATAAAGAAATGACAGGAAGAGGTTATGTGTGTGTTTCTCTTGACTGTTGGTTTTTGATTTTCTTTATTATTATCTTATTTTTTTTATGTAGAGATTTAAACTATTTTCACTATATACAGTGCTTAAATTTATTAGACCACCGCCACCTAAACTAATGGTACTGGTGATTACCAAAATCATTTTTATTTTTCTGTAATGGTTAATACACCGGTATGTGTAAGCTGTTTAGTCACAGTAGTATTTCTAATGCTAAAATGTAAATATTGTCGTCATGAATTTTCAAATTTACTGTTTTACAAGAAAGACAGAAAATTGGGCATCTTTTTTCAGATGCCCAATTAAAGTCAATAACAGAGACTGTGGAAAAGCACATGAAAACAATGGCAGCAAGAATGCAAGCTGTGATCAAAGCCAAAGGAGGCCAAACAAAATCTAAAGTTTTTTTGGACATTGTGTTAATAATGACTTTTTGTCAGATCCCTAAAATATTTTTTGTTCTCTTTTCTGTGACGGGTAGTCTAAGACGTTAAGCGCTGTATGTGTTCATAGCATTCATGTGGCACATTTGTTTGAAGAACATTGGGCAGGATGTGTAATAATGTATTTTTTGTCAATAAAATAATAAAAAAAGAAAATTAGGATTTTTATCCGATTAATCGGAAAAATAATCGGCCAACTAATCGATTATCAAAATAATCGTTAGTTGCAGCCCTACTTATTATATCCGGTCTTCTTTTTATTTTCACTTTTTTCCTGTTGAAATTATCTGTGGACCTCTGGTGTTCCCCAGAACTCACTTTGGAAACCCCATTGGGCTTTTGTTGATTTTGTGAATGCGTAGGTGTGTAATTGTGCTGACATTTGCTTACTTCCTGTTTGCTGAGGATTACCTACAGAGCTGTCAATTTGGCAGTAGCCATTCTCTCTCTCTGTCTCTGTCTTACACACACACACACACACACACACACACAAACTCAGTTTCTGTTTTATTTTTTGGCTAACAAATGTTTCACCCTCAAAGATGAGTGTTAACATATGGCAAGGGAATGTGTAAACACAACTTCTTGTGGTGCCAAACACCAAATGACTTAAATCTGTTTAATTTGGCAGCCTATTTCCAACTTGTGTGGGGGAAAAAAATAAAAGCCAAAGTCTTGAAAATCTATCTGGCCACACACACTTAGTTACACCCAAAAACAAGATCTGCTTTCAGGGAATTACAAGGTAGCAAAAGAACAGTGTTGAAGTTTTAGGTAAGCGGTTCATCCATTCATCCATCCATTTTCTACCGCTTATCCGGGGCCGGATAAGGTTCAATGTCAATTAAATCACAATTCAATATGCAAATAAAAATAAATTAATGTTTGGGGCAGGAAAGTGTTGTTTTTTTTTTTCAGCAAGGAAACACTGAATTTATCAAATTCGAGTTTGTAATGTTATTTATGAGGTTTTTATTCTTTTGAACTTTATATTCATCAAAGAATCCCGAAAAAAAGGATCACAGTTTCCACAAAAATATTGAGTAGCACAATTGTTTTGTTTTCTACGTAAGAAATGTTTCTCTGAGCACCAGATATTAGCACCATATTAGAATGATTTCTGAAGGCTCATACTGTTACGGGTGCGGGGTCCAGGAAGAAGCGGACGACGAAGGGAATCTTTATATAGAGTTTAATGCGTACACGGAGAATAACTGAGAGATAATACACAACACCATCAACAACAACAACAACACAGGACAACGACCAGACAGAAACTGCGTTTAAATACACAGAGAACATAGGAGCAAATAATACTAATTGATGACACACCTGACATGAATGAAACCATAACGAACTCAAATCAGTAAAACAAAGTCCAAAACGGGAATACATGCAACACATAATGCTGAAAATTGAGCTTTGCCATCACAGGCAAATAAATTACATTTTTAAAATATATTAGTAGATAACAGTTATTTTTGATTTTACTGTTTACTGCTTCCAAACTTCGGACAAATGCATGGACAAATTAAAAGCAAAATTCAGTATGTTTCACAGGACTCTTGGTAGCACTGTACTAGTGTGACTCTCGACTGTTCTCCTCTCACTCTCTTTCTCTGGCACTATTACTACAAAGCAATAATGTGTTAATTCAAAAACAGGGCATTAGGGATCTATCAGTCTGTGTCTATGAGTGCTTATGTGCCAACGTGATGTAAGAGGTCAAATTCCGGAGCCTTATTGAACAGCACTCCAGAGGAAACGACACAAACTGGAAAATGATTGGGAAGCTGGATGAAGATGAATGATTAGAAGCGCGTGAAACAGATGGAAGGAGACGATGCAGAGAAATGGAGAGGGATTGAAATGGCACTCAGGTGAAAAACGGATTTATAGAGGTTTGAAAGTTTAATGTGAATGTCGGTCATGTCCTTCTCCCTGAATGTCATCTCTCTTCTCCTCAAGTGTTTCGTTGTCACCACTTCCTGCGAAGAAAGGAAGTTATTTATTGTGCATGTGTGCGTTCCATCACAGGTCTCTGTGTCTTATAATAAGCTGGTAACAGATTTAGCCAATCAGCAGACTGTATTATATCTACGACAGCCAGAACACAGGGGGGACTTGTGTCTGACAGATGGCTGTGGTGTGTGTGCGCGCGCATGCATGTTCACACTTTGTATGTGTCGCTGGATGAAATGTTGCAGCTCTATGTGTGTATGCGAGCATATTCGTATTTGTTTGTATTTACGCACACTGATGCATCTTTCTGTGTCTTAACTAGCAGACGTGCAGTGTAGTGTGTGCATGTGTTGGCTGCAGCTCCAGAAATGCCAGGAGGTCCGTGTGTAAAGGCTATATCACAGTGTGTTTTACAGAGCAGCCATTGACCACCCTGCGCTCCACACAGCCCAGCAGGTCAGTGCCTCTGCCCTCTGCACACACCAGCCAGTCGACAGACCTCTCGACCGCAAATACATGATGAAATTGAGTTTATCTTGAAGCCACTCTGGGCTACAACACAGTTGTGACTCAGAGTAAAAGGCTGTTTACACAGGATGCAGTCTTGTGTTCATTTGTGCTGTTTTGTGACTGCTCATCTATGTAAACATGCACAAGATTGACTTCTTTGACAGTTGAGATGCATCTTTCTACCATTATGCTATACCAAGTTAAAGCCTGTTCTGGCATGACAACTCTCGGAGTGTTTAGCATTGTAATGGATATACAGTGGGGCAAAAAAGTATTTAGTTAGCCATCGATTGTGCATGTTCTCCCACTTAAAAAGATGAGAGAGGCCTGTAATTTTCATCATAGGTACACTTCAACGATGAGAGATGGAATGAGAAAAAAAAATTATGGTGGAAAATAAGTATTTGGTCAATAACAAAAGTTCATCTCAATACTTTGTTATATACCCTTTGTTAGCAATGACAGAGGTCAAACGTTTTCTGTAAGTCTCCACAAGGTTTTTACACACTGTTGCTGGTAGTTTGGCCCATTCCTCCATGCAGATCTCCTCTAGAGCAGTAATGTTTTGGGGCCGTCGCTGGGCAACACGGATTTTCAACTCCCTCCAAAGATTTTCTATGGGGTTGAGATCTGGAGACTGGCTAGGCTACTCCAGAACCTTGAAATGCTTCTTACGAAGCCACTCCTTCGTTGCCCGGGCGGTGTGTTTGGGATCAGTGTCATGCTGAAAGACCCAGCCACGTTTCATCTTCAATGCCCTTGCTGATGGAAGGAGGTTTTTACTCAAAAAGTCACAATACATGGCCCCACATGGTCCCTTTGCAGAAAAACAGCCCCAAAACATGACGTTTCCACCACCATGCTTCACAGTAGGTATGGTGCTCTTTGAAAGCAACTCAGCATTCTTTCTCCTCCAGACACAACAACAAGTTTTTACCAAAAAGTTCTATTTTGGTTTCATCTGACCATATGACATTCTCCCAATCCTCTTGTGGATCGTCCAGAAGCTCTCTAGCAAACTTGAGACGGGCCCGGACATGTACTGGCTTAAGCAGGGGACACGTCTGGCACTGCACGAGCCCCTGGCAGCGTAGTGTGTTACTGATGGTA
Organism: Opsariichthys bidens; assembly: GCA_037194245.1. Lineage (NCBI taxonomy): Eukaryota > Metazoa > Chordata > Actinopteri > Cypriniformes > Xenocyprididae > Opsariichthys > Opsariichthys bidens. Next base: position 2,010,971 of record CM074301.1, on the reverse strand, counting down.
GCTTTTGTTACTTTAGTCCCAGCTCTCTGCAGGTCATTCACTAGGTCCCCCTGTGTGGTTCTGGGATTTTTGCTCACCGTACTTGTGATCATTTTGACCCCACTGGGTGAGATCTTTCGTGGAGCCCCAGATCGAGGGAGAATATCAGTGGTCTTGTATGTCTTCCGTTTTCTAATCATTGCACCCACAGTTGATATCTTCAAACCAAGTTGGTTCTTCCCAGCCTGGTTCAGGTCTACAATTTTGTTTCTGGTGTCCTTTGACAGCTCTTCGGTCTTGGCCATAGTGGAGTTTGGAGTCTGACTGTCTGAGGTGCCTGCAATCTTCATCCTGCATCATTACAGTAATTTACCGGTAATGTTACAGCTTCCCTTACTGGTAAATTGCCAGAACCAGTTTACTGGTATTTTTGAGAAGATCCTGTTCACACATGATCTCTTACAGTCATTACTGGTGTGTGTGAAAGGGGCTAATGTTTGGTCTTAGGGGAATAGATCTACTGTGCTGCTGATGCAGGGCAAGTACGGAACTTGCCATTGCCATTACATACATGACACGCTGATGTGAGTAAGTTAGAAATTCTGCTGCTGTACAATATAACATGCATGAATTACCTGTATCAGAATATGCGCTGCAACCGCTACAGGGAATGCTGACTGAGTATTTGAATGTTAAGCAGCGATTTCATTGGCTACAGCAGGAACCAATCAGATGTGCCTCCTAGAGTTTCATGACTGAACTTTGTATTAAAATTCTTAAATAATGTGCATCAGCTTTACTTGTAACTCTTGTTTTGTAACGTTTAAATGAAAGAAAAAAATTCTACCGTGGTGAAGATTTAATCAATTTTTCTAATGTGATTTGTCTGTTCAGACCATTGCATAACAAAATGAACTGAATGAATGTGCTGGTGGCGCTTACGGAAAATCAAAAAATACCCCTGTCATGCCACAAACACAGTGCTGTGCAACTTTCCATTTGCTTGTTCCATTTGTTTATTTACATGTTTTCAAACAGCCATTCATATTATTGTATTCACAATGGTGTTAATCAGCATTTATCATGCTTAACACTAAATACAAGAGTGCCGAGACAAAAGAGCCAGTTCCTCTGATATTCACTTGTCGCTTATCAAAATAGCCACCCAGTTTTGTGTAATATTAGCGACTTGTGAGCATGTGACCAAAAGCCAGTATATTATTGGTTGGTGAGTTTTTTTCACAGTGTATGCAATTGCACAATCCACTCATAAAAAAGGAATTTACTGCATAACGCAGAATATCACGGAATTTGGCAAATTTTGGATTAATAAGTCAAAAAGGGCTGTACACTTAAAGCACGATATGGACATTAATATTAAAACACAGAAAGTTCACTTTGTTCCAAATGATTGTGTAAGTGATATATCAGTAGGATTTCGGTAAAATAAGCATTCAGATTTTAGGTTTTTACAGGAAGTGTTTGTTTGTTTGTTTTATTTTTCATATCTCTTTAGTCATACAGGTTTGTTTAATACTTTTACTTATAAATTGAAAACCTGCTTAAAGAGTTTGTCACATGATAAAGTCACTGTTCTCATGCAATATGGGGAGCAAGAAAGATCTATCTGATGATAGAAAGAATGAAATAGTGAATGCCTTGCAAAAAGGCATGACAACAACTAATATTTTGAGAGAACTGAAAAGAGATTATCAAACTGTCAAGAGATTTGTGAGTGATTCAGAGCACAAAAGAACCTGGCCAGATAATGGCTGTCCAACAAACAAATTGGATTATAAATATATATATGTAAGAATCTTTTTATGTCAGTGTGTGTGCACTTTGAGAGTAGTAATTTGTACCTTTAGGGTACGACTATGAACTTTCACTGGTCAATAAGGTGCAAAGATGTCCCTTTAAGGGTCCTACCCCAGTGACAAGCTGCTGTACCCCTGAATGTATTATTTTTGCACATAGGTGTTTGCTAAGGCATTGGTAGGTAGTTGTTCGGGTCTCTGGTGAGTTACTGGCTCAAGTCATAAAAGCCCACCTCTGAGTCTCTGATATACCTGCTTCAATGTCAGCCTGTGAGGATTTTATATATATGACTAATTCTTTATCTCACTACAAAAGGAACACAAAGTGCTGCTCAGGGACTTCGGAGAACACTTCTGAGTGATCTGTTAAATCGTTTTTTGAACTAAAATGAGTCAGACTTCTACTTATCTATGTTTAGTATCTGCTTCACTGCTGAACTGTTTATTATTTTATAATGAGGCAGATAAAAGAGAGGAGTTGGAAATTTACTGGGGAAAGTAATTAAGTATTTAACATGTTTTTTGGTTGTTGTTTTTTTTTTTTGTACTTTAAAGCTTTAACAATCATGTTAACATTTTCAAGAAAATCTGAATGTAAACTAATACATGTTTGCTAGGTCATCATCCATATTTGTTTTTTTTCCCAGCACACTCACGCACACGCGCGCGCACAACCCTACTCGTACACCTACCCATCACACTAAACTTTTGCCATTTTTACATTTTCAAAAAAAAAAAATTATTAATCCATTTCACAGTTCCTGGATGGTTTTGTTCACAAATGCCTCTTACACATATCTGTGATGCTATTTGATGTGTCTGTGCAAAATCACAGTGTGCATTCATGGGAATTCAAGCCAAGTGAATTTGATGATTAGATAACAGAATTATTATATTCAATTTAAATATAGACAGCATATTGCAGACAATAAGCATCTAATGAGATAAACACCCATCGTATATATGTCTACATCTGTTTTCAATCAGCACCACGGACAGCGACAATCTGTATGTTTCACAGTGCATTCTAAGCGACCATTGGTGAAAATGCTTTGCATTTTTTATAGTTTAATAAAGTAAAATAAAGGTTGAATTTAACCATGCTAATGTCTTAGCATTTGGTTCATCCCATTTTTGTTTTAATAGCAACAAAACTAGAACTGCTTGGATGCTCAAGTTGGTGTGAAATCATGTTATCCAACATTATTATTTGTCCAAGATGCCATTTAAAATGCCATTGTCAGAAGAGTTCACATGGTCAATGTCAAACATCTGCGTATTTGAGCCTTAAAGGTACATTATTATTATATATACATTCCCAAAATTCCAAATTAACTAAATTTAAAGGATGAGTCAATACATCATCAAGCCATAAAAATGTGTTTTCTGATTCAATATGGTAAGCCTATTATAAGTGTTTATATTTGAGACTTGAGACACAGGTACGGAGCCCCTAAAGATGGTGCCAGTGTATATGGCCGGCTCTGGTTGTTTGGATGTTCATCATGTTTTTATTGACTGTTTTAAATACTGCAGACACTCTATTGGTTTATAATCGCCAAACACTACTTAAAATTGGATCAGCTGTTGAAAATACAGCGATCTATAATGTTAATCAGGGTGGAAAAAACAACTCGCCCCCTCCTCTGCTCCTGTGTGGATTACCTGACTATCTTTGTCAGACCCTATGCTCTCCCGGGAGGAAGAGGCGACTTAGTTCACACTTGTAGTTCGGTTGGTTTGGTTTGTTTGGTCCGGACCAAAAAACAAAAACAAAACATATAGTCCTGGTCCGCTTAGTGTTCACACTTGCATTTTTAACAGCGGACCTTAAGTTACCGAACCAAAGGCATAGCGATACGGTCACAACCTGATTGGTCGGCTTTTATGACGTATATTTCTCGATGGAGCTCGCTTACCGAACATTCAAAACAATGCTGTGTGCTGGATTAAACTCGATCATTTTATGCGTGTACAAATGCTTTATTTTTACCAGCTAAGAAAATGTTCAAAAGATTCAAAACAGCACCAGGATTTTCTTCATTGTATGTAGAAACAAATATTGATGAGGCGCTTCACCTCCTCGTTGCTCCACATTTGTCCTCGACTCATTTTGGATACACCGATCTTTCCGCGTCGTCAAATCTGCTGACTTGTAGAGTCGCATCTTGTGACATCACGTCCTCTTTTTGGTTCGTTTACATGTCTTTGGTCCGTGTTGCATTCATTTATCAATCGAACCGCACCAGAGTTCGCTTGGAAGCGGACCGAGACCCATCTTTTTAGCGGTCTCGGTGCGCACCAGGGTTCTGATGGCAGCGTTCACATACAGTTGTGTTCAAAATGATTCAACCCCCACTGAAATTGATTGTTTTGGCCGGTTTGACATTGATTTTGATCATTCAGTCATCCTGCTTACAATTAAATCAAAGAGGCACGTGTAGGTCAGACAAATATAACATAACATTTATAATGAAATAACCACAAATGTCTTTTCTCTGCTCACATCATTATCAGTTTTATTCAACCCCCAAGTGACATTCAATCTTAATACTTAGTACAACATCCTTTTACAGTTATAACAGCTTTTAAACGTGAAGCATAGCTTGACACAAGTGTCTTGCAGCGAGCTACGGGTATCTTCGCCCATTCATCATGGGCAAAAGCCTCCAGTTCAGTCACATTCTTAGGCTTGCGCACTGCAACTGCTTTCTTTAAGTCCCACCAGAGGTTCTCAATCGGATTTAAGTCTGGTGACTGCGATGGCCATTTCAAAATGTTCCAGCCTTTAATCTGCAACCATGCTCTAGTGGACTTGGAGGTATGCTTGGGATCATTGTCCTGTTGAAAGGTCCAACGTCTCCCAAGCCTCAGGTTTGTGACGGACTGCATCACATTGTCCTCCAATATCTCCTGGTACTGAAGAGAATTCATGGTACCTTGCACACGCTGAAGCTTCCCAGTACCTGCAGAAGCAAAACAGCCCCAAAGCATGATTGACCCCCCGCCATGCTTCACAGTAGGCAAGGTGTTCTTTTCTTCATAGGCCTTGTTCTTCCTCCTCCAAACATAGCGTTGATCCATGGGCCCAAACAGTTCTAATTTTGTTTCATCAGTCCACAGAACACTATCCCAAAACTTCTGTGGTTTGTCCACATGACTTTTGGCATACTGCAGTGGACTCTTCTTATTCTTTGGAGACAGCAAGGGGGTGCGCCTGGGAGTTCTGGCATGGAGGCCTTCATTACGCAGGGTGCGCCGTATTGTCTGAGCAGAAACTTCAATACCTACATCTGACAAATCTTTTCTCAGTTCCTCAGCAGTCACACGGGGACTTTTCTCCACTCTACGCTTCAGGTAGCGCACAGCAGTCGAAGTCAGCATCTTCTTTCTGCCACGACCAGGTAGCGTTTCAACAGTGCCCTTTGCCTTGAATTTGCGAATGATGCTTCCTATGGTGTCTCTTGGTATGTTTAACATCTTTGCAATCTTCTTATAGCCATTGCCCTTCCTGTGAAGAGTAATCACCTCTTCTCTTGTCTTCCTGGACCATTCTCTTGACTTCACCATGTTTGTAACCACACCAGTAAATGTCTAGAAGGAGCTGAGTATCACAGTCATTTTAAAGCTGCCTAATTGGTGCTTATTAGGCTTTATTGCTGCTCCCTGACATCCACAGGTGCTTTCAATACCTGATTGAAAACACTTCAATGGACCTCTGTTCTTCAGAGTGGTAGTCTTTAAGGGGTTGAATAATTGTGTCAATGAAGAATTCACAAAAGAAACATTTACTACTGTATTACAAAACCAATTGATGTCATTTTAGTTGCATATGCTTCTTTAAGAAGTCCTTGTAGGATTTCATTCTGAATTCAATTACAAATGTACTCTAAATTCTCTAAAACCATTTACAGCATTGGGGGGTTGAATAATTTTGAACACAACTGTATGTTCAAACGAACTGCACTAACTGAGCAATCGCACCAGGGTTTGTTTTAATCGAACCAAACATGACAAGTGTGAACGCACCCTTAGACGCCGAGTTAAATGCGGTGGTCTATTGGTGAGAGCTAGAACCTTGATGACCTTGTTTCCAGGGGCTGATTGATCCCCACCGGATTTTGTCCGAGCTTGGCATGGATTGCTACCGGTGTGTGCTCCGACGCTCCTCGGATCCCGCGTATGGGTGGCTGGTGCTGGTAACACCTGCTGTCGTGGATAGGCAGCCGTCAGCCAACATTTATCGGCCTCCTCGTTTTAGTAGAGGTGGTGTGGATGTCGCTCTCCTCTAATCCTTTGATCATGCACCTCCGTAGCTGAAAGACTCAACCCCAGTGAGGTTTTCCTTGGTGAATGCAAGATCACTGGCCAACAAGTCTTTTATTTTGAATGACTTTTTCACTTCCAAGGACCAGGACATGTTGTGTGTGAGACGTGGATCGGTGTTGGTGAGTCAAGTGTACCTCTGAATTGTACTTATTTTAATTCTCCGCGGCTTATGGGTCGAGGAGGTGGTGTAGCAGCTATTTTTAATGAACACTTAAACTGTCGTCATCTGTCAGCTTACTCCTAGCTTCGAACTCAGTATTTTTGAACTAAGCTTGAGTTATCCAGTGTTGTGCGCTGTTGTCTATCGCCAACCCATATATAACATAACAATATAATTTCTTGGCTGAAATTATGCTAAAATATGATCGGGTCTTAATTGTTGGGGATTTTAATATCCACGTGTGTTGTCCTGTCAAACCCTTGGCTATAGCCTTTCTTAATCTGGTGGAGTCTTTTAACTTAACTCAGCTTGATGTGGCTAGTCCCACACATGTTTGTGGTCATATCTTAGACTTTTTAAGTCTTATCATTTTATCATATGGCTTGCCAATTGGTAATATTGAAGTCGGTGACAAAGTCGTTTGTAATAACTCCCATAAGCCAGCTGTGCTATTTAGTACAATTAACTCGGTTTTAAACACTTCCCAAGCAACCGGTCTTGAGCCTTCAGCCGAGATGTGTGAGAAATTTTTAGACTTTTTCATTGACAAGATTGAGGCTGTTAGAGATAATATTTTGCTCCCTTCGACTTTTTCATCCATTTACACTGAGTGCACTACTGTTTTGGATCAGTTTGAGTCGGTGTCTCTTGATTCACTGAAAGAGACCTTTGTTAAAATGAAACCATCCTCATGTGGTATGGATGTTGTTCCTCTCCGTCTTCTTAAAGCTTCATTTGAAACCATGGGTTTCATAAAATTCTTGCAATTAACAATAGCAGCCTGCCTTCGGGAGTTGTACCTTAGTCTTTTAAACACGCAGCTGTGGAACCAGTAATCAAGAAATCTAATTTGGATCCATCAGTTTTTGCTCATTATAGACCCATCTCAAAACTCCCATTTCTTTCCAAACTATTGGAGAAGGTCATATTTGGACAATTGAATTCATTTTTAGATTTACGTGGTATTCATGAAGTGTTTCTGTCTGGTTTTAAAGCACTACACAGTACAGAAACTGCACTGTTGACTGCGCTATCTTAATTTTACTAGACCTCTCGGCTGCATTTGATACAGTTGACCATAACATCTTGATTTCACGGCTTGAACAATGTGTTGCTATTAAGGGTACTGCATTGGAATGGTGTAAATCCTATTTGGCTGATAGAACTTTTTCGGTTCATCTTAGAGACTATGTCTCCTATGTCTCTGCCGCACTCAGTTGCACTGTGGGGTCCCCCAGGGCTCCATTTTGGGGGCTATTCTGTTCTCCCTGTATATGCTCTCTTTGGGTCATATTTTTAGGTAATTTGGTATTTTGTAATTTCTTTTCATCGTTATGCAGATGACCTGCAAATTTATCTGCCCTTGAAACGTGAAGAGACCTGTTCTTTAGCGCCTTTATTGCAGTGTTTTGAAGAAATTAAGACCTGGTTGGCACTAAATTTCCTTCATTTTAATGAAAAGAAAACAGAAGTGGTGTTGTTTACGCCAGGGGGAACCCGTGAGACAGTAGACCTAAACCTCGGTGAGCTGAATCCATATGCGAAGCCGTATGTAAAAAATGTTCTAAAATTGGATAAACAGATTAATTTAGTAGTTAAATCATGTTTTTTTCCAATTGAGACAACTCTCCAAGGTGAAACCTTTCTTATCCTCTAAAGACATTCAAAGAGTTGTGCATATTTTCATTTCAAGTCGCCTTGATTATTGTAACAGCCTTTATTTAGGTATTAGTCAGGGCTCTCTTTCCAGACTGCAACAGGTCCAGAATCGCCTACAGCTCGCCTATCGACGGGTACAAGAAAGCGGGAACATATCACTCCCATTCTCGCGTCTCTTCACTGGCTACCTGTCCATTATAGGATTCATTTTAAAATTTTCGTGCTTGTTTTTAAATCTCTTAATGGTTCAGCGGCAAGTTATTTATCAGATTTGATTAATCTGTATGCTCCGTCAAGAGCACTAAGGTCTGCTGACCATTTGCTTTGAGCTATTCCAAGGGTAAAACTGAAGAGCAGGGGGGACCGGGCCTTTGCAGGGGCGGCCCCGAAGCTCTGGAACAGTTTGCCTCTCTACATCAGACAGGCTCAAACACTTGAGGTCTTCAAATCTGGCCTAAAAACTTATTTTTACAGTCTGGCGTTCAATGCCATGTGAGAGCTGCTTTCTTTTACTGTTTTATTGTGTCTTAAGTGTTTTTCTTTTATGGTGCTGACTGTTTGTATTGATGAACATCTTTGCTTTTTGTATTGGCAGCACTTTGATAAACACTTGTTGTTTTAAAAAAAGTGCTTTATAAATAAACTTTGTGACTTTGAGACTTGACGGGATGGTTTTCATGGAAAATCGCACTTACGTCACTCGCCCTTGCGTATCTCGGCACATCCGTAAACGGAGAAAAGTGGTTCCGGCTATTTTGACCCTTGATTGGTGTAGGAGTAGCATAGGTTAGTTGTCACAGCAAGTGAGAAAGTTTGACATAGAGCACGCTAACTCTTCACCTGCTTTAAGAGTCTGTTGGCAAAAAGAAAACGCAACAGAGCTCGTAATAAAACGTGAATTAACACTGGCTTGGCTTTTCAGAGATGGTGGGATTTGAAATGTTGTAAAAGCATATTTTATTGAACAGATAAATTGGCAAATATTGTTGCCACATTATCGATTGTGAAGGGTCATATTCATCCACACAGTCACACAGAGCCGAAAAAATATTCTTCTGCAAAATATTTTTAACCGGTAGAGGACCAAAAGTTACATAGTGTGCCTTTTAAATAATGTACATTTTATTTAATAGTGTAACATTTCTGTGTGTGTAAAATTGTTCAAAATCCTAGAAAATGCACTTAATTTCCAGGTTTGAATCATCTTTTCAGCATGGTCTCTTTTGGGCCCGGCTGTATGTGAGGCATCTTTTGGCTGAGTGATTAATCGACATTGACAAGATTCATTGCCGGAGGATCATGATCTGATCACACACTCTCGCAGAATATCCTCAGAGACCGTTAGTTGACAGATCGGACGTGGCTGTCATCCCACTGTCCTCAGCGACTTCTTTTATGTATGTATACGTCAGAGACCAGATAAGATCAAGCTATTGTGCTTCTCTTTTTGAACCGATTGTAGTGTGGGCTGCATTACGAATGGATCTAGGTTATGCACAAACTCACTGCAGATGTTGGCGATGGTGATTCAGGTAGAGCTATGTTGGCTGTGTAGATGACAGAACGTTTGTGTATGCAGACAGTTGTGTGTGTGTGGAGGGTCATATTCATATCACATGCAAATCACATGCAAATTCCTGCAGAGTGAAGTCATTGCGTAAACCATTTCTTTTTTCTTTTTTTTATCGCATCCTCACATCTAAAAACTGCATTACAATCTTATTTACATTTTCCTATTGTTTTATATGCATAGATTTTATTATATTATCATTTGGATTAATTATTATTAGCTATTATTATTAATTTATTAATTTCATTTCTGTTCCTGTTCTGGTCCACGTTTCTCAAGTTTTTTGCAGAAACAGTTTTTATTATTCAAAATATATTATTTTAAGTTTTTTTTTTTCATTCATTATTTACGTTTGTATACATTTTATTTACTGTTTACAAGAAAATGTTATAAATATTGTTTACTATAAATATGTATTATTTGTTATTTACAGTGGTGGTCAGAATTATTGGTACCCTTGATAAATATGATCAAAGATGAGCGTATCATGGATTCTATCAAATACCAACAGATAAAAAATCTAAACCTGACCACTTCTGCTAGAAATCCTATAATGGGCCGTGGTTGGATCTTCCGTCTCAGGACAATGATCCAAAACAAACATGAAAACCAACACAAAAATGTGTCACTGAGCACAAAATGAAGCTTCTGCCATCGTTTTCCCCAGTCCTCTGACCTGAACGCCAAAGAAAATGAGTGGAGTGAACTGAAGAGAAGAAGCACCAAGGATCTGTAGAGATTCTGTTTGAAGGAATGGTCTCTGATCTCTCGTCAGGTGATCTCCAAACCCATCAGGCATTATAGGTGAAGACTCAGAGCTGTTATCTGATGCAAAATATATTGAAATATTAAAAGGAAGCCAGTTGTGTCCGCGTCATTGAGACTGTAAGATAAAATAATTTGGATGTTAGATATTTCAAGAAGATCTTTGAGGTTGAGCAGTGCAGCACAGAAGAGCGGGTACCCGGGTGCCAAAAAATGAGACCAACACAAAGTGCAGTTCAATCATTGACACACACAAAAAAAGTTTATCGTCCAAAGGGGTACAATTCTAGGTAGAAAACAAGAAATGAAACCAACCGGTCAGCAACTGGAAATACATATAAGGACTATGCGTTCACAATCACATGATGTCTGAATTTATCTAGGGGTAAGCAGAATTACACAATATCTAGATGTTTGTCCAGGGGTACGCAGGGAAAAGTCTCAAGTCAGCAGAAAGGATGAACACATGATCAGAAGGAGACAGGGTACAAGATGTTTCTAAAATCTCACAATGGCCACTTTAAGACAGGATGTCTTACTGTTGGAACATCTTTGTGCACAAATAAAAACTTGATTATTGTATACATTCATATCTTCTCTTTTTTTATATATATATACTTCGAATGTTCCGTATTTTAGGGTGAACAGGTATAGCACAGTTCTGCCCGGAAATGGTCTCTCAAGAATTATCTCTTCCCAACTTGGTTCTTCCTCTAGGGAGTGCTTAGCGAAATGAACAATCTCTTCGCTGAATGCTGCAACAGCTTCTGCAACTGAACACTGTGGAAACTCCTCTAAAGGTGGTAGATCCATTAATAAAATTTGGTCCTTAGTGCATACAGGGTTGTGTAAGGAGTTAACACTGTTTGGCTCAATGGGTAGTTTATCTTCCAGCTTTGGATGGCCCCCACCTCACTATTAGAGGTAGTTCTTTCCTTAGCTTCGTCGGTGTGTTGCTCCTCCCTGATAGGCAGGAAGGTGAATCCCCTTTTGAGATTCTGTTCTGAAATGGAGCTTGCCTGCTCTCCGGGAGGACAGTGCTTTATCCTCGAAGCATGTATCCACTGTGGTTGGTAATCTGTCAGAACTCCCGTCCTCGTCACAGTGATCACCGTAGGCAGGTCCAAGATACCTCGGCTCTCCCACCTCCGTCGGTTTCAGGCTTTTGATCAGCACATTCTCTCCTGAAACAAAAGGGTGAGTAGGCTTTTCCGAGGGAAGAGGAAGACACTGAGAGACATCAGCACATATTCAGTTTCTCGATGAAAGAAGTCATGTAGTCCTCCTGTATCACCTCCAGATCACCTAGGGAAGTAATGCCTGCGCGGCCTTTGACCCATGAGGTCGGGAAAGTATTTCAAATGGAGATAATTTAGTAGTGGAAGATGGAGTCATTCTTATTTCTGTCAATACGATTGGTAGCAAATCTAGCCACTTCTTTCCGGTATCTATTGAGGCTTTTGTGAGCCCTCTTTTGAGGGTTTGATTAAGACGTTTAACGTTCGACGTGGACTGAGGTGGCCAACGTGTTTTGGAGAAAAACATTTATTTCATAATGTGACAACCCACCCACCCCCACTTTCAGTTCTTTTCGTTCAATGAAAGGTTCGATTTTTGCTAATTTTATGAATTACAGATCAAAAGGATAAACAATGCATATTTATTTTTACAGTCATCTTTGATCACATTTTCAAGGGTGCCATATTAAACCTCTTATGTACACTTCTGAAAATAGTGTGAAAAAAGCAGTAATATTGGGAAATATTATTACAATTTAAAATATTTTTCTATTTTAATACATTTTAAAATGTAATCTATTCCTGTGGTTGCAACACTGAATTTTCAGCAGTTATTACTCCATTTTAAATTATAATAATATTTCACAATATTACTATTTTTTAAATTGTTTACTGTATTTTGATCAATAAATGCAGCCTTGGAAAACAAAAACGTTTTCGGTAACACTTTATTTTACAGTGCGTCTTCTTTCCTGGTACATATAAAGTATTTATGTTTTACATACAGGTAAAAGAGAGATAACACAAGGAACTTACCTGACATGTATGTACATGGAAACTAAGAAGAAACACTGCTGTACTTTCCAGTGGTACATACATTGTACCTATAGACAAGTGTTGGGTAAAAACGGGCACTTACTTATAGTGTCCGTATATGGTAACTAACAGACACATTACTGTACTTACAGACGAATTAGATTTTATTAATATTATGACTCCTTTAAGTAATAAATGAAACATCCAGAGTGCAGTGCAGACTGATGGCAGTCTCTATGGCTCCTGACACACTGACTGTAGCTTTAAGTGACCGTTATGACTCAGTACCTCAGAGTGCACCCCCCCTCCTTTTTTTTTCTGCTAGTATTTACTAGTTTACCTTCAGATACACATATGGACACACACGCTCATACCCACACAGCAACTGTTAAAGAGATAATCACATTAGTCTCCTTACAGTTCCTCTCTGCATAAGTCGATCCAATATCAATGATTCAATTAGAGAGAGAGCGAGTAGGTAAGACGCTAAAAGTAATATCATGTAGGCGACACCTATGGCAGCTGGTTGCATGCTCAGACAAGGCAAAGAAAGGCTAGTTAAAGCAAGGCAATTTATTTATATTGCACAATTAAAAACAGCAGGTAGTTGGCCAATATGCTATTCAGTTCGTAAACGTATGCAAAGGGAAAAAACACAAAAACACCAATATTTTACAACACATACATCTAACTACAAACATATTAGCATATCAGACAGAATGGTTGTTGCCTAGAAGGACCATTTACCAGCCTGCAGCGCTAGAAAGCGAGGTTTCTGCGCAATCGTCTCAGCACAATTGACACACTTGGAATGGATTAACGAACAGCAGTTAATCCATTTTGTAATCTTGTTTATAAAGAAGGGGTGACTGCGGCACGCTGATCTTAAACCAGTGGGAGACATTTTCAGGTCAGCATCTTCTGCTGATTACTGACTCTTTCAATGTTCAATATTTCCAAGTGCACTGCTACTTTACCCAGAATCCTCACCATGTGGGAACCTGCTGAATGGGAAGCTTTGGAGCTGATCCTGTTTTTAATATCCTGTTTTGGATAAAGCTGATTTTTCCTTTTTTCATATTCCTTCAGTGTTTTCTAAAGTCCATTTTTATAGTGCCATCTCCTCCTTTATTCTGACAAGTTTAAATCTGCTGTACTAATAAAGCAACTCCCTGCATCCAAATAGGCACACTATTTTTATAGGGTGCAAAAAGTAGTCAAATGAGTGAGATGTCGGAATATGGAGTTTTCTTGATACAATATAAGAAAATATAAATGATAAAAAAGCACTTTTTTTCCTAAATGAACTGGTGTTGTTATTGCTGACTAAAACTTTTGTTGAAATTAAACTGAATTAAAATATATAAATATAAAATTAAAAAACTTAATGAAACAAAATGAAAACGTCTCTGCTACAAGTGCAACCTTGGTTCCCTGAGAAGGGATTGAGATGCTGCATCAGAATGTTGATGCTATGGGAATGCTTCTGGGTGACCTGTGCCTGAAGCATGTGTGAAATCACTCTAATGTCAATGTCACATCCAGAAGCTATGAAAGAATAGTCAGTCACTCTCAGGCATGCAGGAAGTATGGTAAAGTGGCACAGCATCTCGTTCCCTTCTCAGGGAACCAGGCTTACAGTCATAACCAAGACGTTCCCTTTTGAGGGAACTCAATTCTGCGGCAGAATGTTAATGCTATGGGAATGTTAATACCCGCTAGGCCATAATGAACAAATGTCTGCTCAAAAGTTGAGAGTCATACAGAGCATAAAGTTTAGTTAGCAAGTAATTGAGAACTTGGGGTAGATTCCATGTCCAGACTCTAGAATCTAGTGGTGTGTGGAGAGGGCCAGAAAATTAAGCTTCTCTTGGTTAACTGTCTGAAAAGGAGAAGGACAAAAGGCCTCTAAGACAATGGAGCATGATATATTAGTAGGCACTCTCTGAACATAACCTGTTCTAGGGTGAAGAAAAGCTTTGACCATACCAGGAACAAACTCTAAGCAGGAGGAGGCAACAGTAAGGCCTTGCAAGTATTCTACTCTTTTTAGTAATTGCAAGTAAAAATGTCATCTTAAGGGACAGAAATCTCTCTAAAACTGACTCTGAAGGATCAAAGGGTGCCATAGACCCTCCAGTACCATGGGCAAATCCCAGGCAAGACACTAAAGGGTGTCTCCCCAAAGAATTCACACTGACAGATGCATGGTAAGCAGCAACGGCCACCACGTACACCTTCAATGTGGAGAGGGTTAACCCAGCAGGAAAGCAAACCTAAAGAAACTCCAGCCCTGAACCAACCGGGCAGTTAACTGGGTCCAACTGCCACTCTCTGCAATGGGGGGTTGGAGCTTGAGAAGTGACACACTGCTTCTGTTGTTTACTTCTCGAGGAGCTTTTATTCGGCTGGGGCTGCTTAGTGGGGCTGCACCTAAATCAAAAATTTATAGGATCATCAGCAACTTCAAGGAAAGAGGTTCAATTCTTGTAAAGAAGGCTTCAGGGCGTCCAAGAAAGTCCAGCAAGTGCCAGGATCGTCTCCTAAAGAGGATTCAGCTGCGGGATCGGAGCTTGCTCAGGAATGGCAGCAGGCAGGTGTGAGCGCATCTGCACGCACAGTGAGGCCAAGACTTTTGGAAGATGGCCTGGTGTCAAGAAGGGCAGCAAAGAAGCCACTTCTCTCCAAAAAAATCATCAGGGACAGATTGATCTTCTGCAGAAAGTATCGTGAATGGACTGCTGTGGACTGGGGCAAAGTCATATTCTCCGATGAAGCCCCTTTCCGATGGTTTGGGGCATCTGGAAAAAGGCTTGTCAGGAGAAGAAAAGGTGAGCGCTACCATCAGTCCTGTGTCATGCCAACAGTAAAGCATCCTGAGACCATTCATGTGTGGGGTTGCTTCTCATCCAAGGGAGTGGGCTCACTCACAATTCTGCCCAAAAACACAGCCATGAATAAAGAATGGTACCAAAACACCCTCCAACAGCAACTTCTTCCAAAAATCCAACAACAGTTTGGTGAAGAACAATGCATTCTCCAGCACGATGGAGCACCGTGCCATAAGGCAAAAGTGATAACTAAGTGGCTCGGGGACCAGAACGTTGAAATTTTGGGTCCATGGCCTAGAAACTCCCCAGATCTTAATCCCATTGAGAACTTGTGGTCAATCCTCAAGAGGCGGGTGGACAAACAAAAACCCACTAATTCTGACAAACTCCAAGAAGTGATTATGAAAGAATGGGTTGCTATCAGTCAGGATTTGGCCCAGAAGTTGATTGAGATCATGCCCAGTCCAATTGCAGAGGTCCTGAAAAAGAACGGCCAACACTGCAAATACTGACTCTTTGCATAAATGTCATGGAATTGTCGATAAAAACCTTTGAAACGTATGAAGTGCTTGAAATTATATTTCAGTACATCACAGAAACAACTGAAACAAAGATCTAAAAGCAGTTTAGCAGCAAACTTTGTGAAAACTAATATTTATGGAACACTCAAAACTTTATGAGAGAGATTGTATTTTATATTGTCAGAAAGATCCCTCTAAATGAATTCGTTGGGCAGTGCTGATTTCTAAATGCATAGTTATTTAATAAAACATGTCAGGTGATTCATAAATGTTGCATACAGAATCATATGAGCACACATGCACGCAGAATCTCTAACCTTTCCCCTCATGATCTTTAGTAATCAGCATGCTTAAGGTCAGATTAAAGGTCACGCTGACGTCTCTTCCAGCTTCACACACACACACTTCTGAAGGACTGCTTTAAATGTGCTAAAATATTTATCAGCAGTACAAACAGCTTTTTAAAAATCATTAGAAGATTCATCAAAACAACTCTCGGATACAAATATCAGAAATCATTTGATGAAGAATTTTTAATCATCCATCATGAGGCAGGGCCACTGTCATTGGTGCATGATCCTGTCATGGCATGGCAATTACTTTAATAAATCTGGACGGCTTAACCTCATTAGAATGTCACATAGATGAGCTGCCTGCTGGGATATAGGCTTTAGACCACAAATGTGTGAGATATGCCATTACTAACCAGTTTTGATTGATTGGCACATTCCATTGACTTCTATTGTTTTTATATATAATACTAGTTTTAAGTAACGCCCACCCTCACAGAAAAGTTTATGCATTTTTACAATTAAAAAAAAAAAATTACTTTATTTTTATACTGTTTATGGAAGCTTGTTTCCATCATGTAATAAATAATCTCATAATTCTGACTTGAAAATGTCAAAATTGTGAGCTGGCATTTTTTCACAGAATTGTGAGTTTATATCCCGCAATTGGGACTTTTTATCTCAGAATTGTGATTTATAAACTTGCAATTCTGAGAAAAAAGTCCAAATTCGCAATGAACTTTTTCCGTAGCTTTTACAAATTAGGACATCCCCAAAAGGAGGCATTAGGATGGTTTGTCAGTTTTAGCTCACTTATGGCTACAAATTTGCCCACAAAAAAATGGTTAAGTAGGTACACACAAACACACATGCGGATACCCACACCACTCATTGGATCATGCTGACTGATTTAGCTGTAAGAGGCTCATGGTTTTACTATCTCATTAACCCTTTGCGTGCGAGTGCATCTGTGTTTTTATCCATTTACTCATCGTTTACTCATAACCCAGTGATGCGTGAAAGTGTGTATGTGTGTGATCGTCTTATCATTTTTAATCCAGCAGCTCTAGATGTGTTCTGATGGTGATTTGTGTGTTTGTTATATGTGTGAGGCATACGGTTTAACCCACAGTGACCCACATACACACACTGCAGCTTACTGTGGATGTATGCATACTTGTATTGTCTGTGCGGTACTTTCCATTCTCCCTCTGGCTGATCCTCTTCCATTCCTCGTTCTCCTGTTTTTGATGGTGGTTCATCTTCTCTCAGGCTAATCAACTAAAATTAAATCTTAATTAACGTGGCATTCTCTGGCCTCATGTTATTTTAAATTTCCTTTTTCCCCTTTAAGTACACTTCTAAGACACATCCACACACTCTTACTCTTCCTTTTTAAGTGAGAGAGTTCACACGTGTGTCCCATTCAACTCGTCTGTATGCATTCCAAATGGAGTCAGTTAACTGAATAAGGATTGATTGTGTAGACTGGAGTGATCTAGGTAAATGCTATATTGGTATTTATGGGTGGCCTTCTAGTGGGGCTACTGGAAGGCATTGGGAAGAAGTGGTTTGTGTAATGGAGATCTTATGTAATTAGAGGTTTTATATGGATCTCTAAAAGCATAAACGTACTACTTCATAAGCATACTGTTCTAAAATCAACAATATTCAGCCCAATGGCATAATTGTGGGTGTGATAATGCTTTTATTTAAAGTTTCGATAAACAAGAAATTAATAATGAATAACTTACATTTTATGGAGACATATTGTCATCCACACATCTCCAAACATCAGACACTAGTGTTATTTTATTCTTGAATTAATCATTGTTTTTGAATGACTCTTTTGAGGGAATGATTCAATGACTGACTCACAAAGGGAGTCACTTGTTTTGCTCCTGATTGAATGAATTGTATTTAAATTAATTGTTTGAATGAATGATTCAATGACTCGCTCAAAGACAAGTTACATTTGTAATTGTCATTGGTGGTAAACGAGTCATTTGAAGAAGGATTATTATAGTTAACTAAAACTCAAGATCAAACCAATAAAATATCCTTGTTACTTTAATTGAAATTAAATAAAATATTTTAAAGAATATTTAAAAGAAAATAGAAAAGAAAATTATAAAAGAGACATATTAAAAAAACAAAACATATATATATATATATATATATATATATATATATATATATATATATATATATATATATATATATATATATATATATAATATACACACTTAACTTCTGGACCCCATGTGATATGAGTTTGAATTTGGCTTACTACTTTTCTCGCCCTCCTTTTCTTACTATGATTCTTCTATACTATATACTATGCAAACATAAACTTCAAAAACATTGTGTTCATTTTGCATGCTCTTTATCTCTCTTTTTTTCCACTTGTCATATACTCCCTCATTCACTCATGTATTATTACATGATGCACACAGAATTTGCATCCTGTCTGTGTGTGTGTGTGTGTGTGTGTGTGTGTGTGTGTGCACGCAACCACGCCTCATTTTCATGCTGTGGATGTGCTAACGTCATGCTGATGTGGCCTGAATTAACAGTGAGCTTCAGCCCTAAAGTTCCTAAACAACAGTGGCATACCCTCGTGTGTCTCTGTGTGTAGAAGTGGGTCTGTGTTTGGCCATGCACACCAGAGAAGCCATATGTGAGTGATGACAGTGTGTACGTGCGTGCATGTGTTTAGAGAATGCGAGGCAGTGGATCATGAACAGTGGAGTGAGTTTTCTGAATGCTAATGTCTGTATATTAAACTGAATGTGAACAGAATACAATTAGCGTTGGCGCAGAATTGCTTTGATATGTTTGTTTGAATGCATGTATTCGTTTGTGAGTAAGCATCTGTGTATTTTTTGGCTCTATGTCCCATGGCATTATTTTGCAGTTAAGCCTCAGGCTCAACAGATGGCTCTCTTTGAAATATTAGAGAAGGTACGTGTGTTTTTATTTGATTTAATGTATCAATGTAGCCGGGTCTCTTTGTTAATACGTAGGTATCTATACGTAACATTTTCTGGAGCGAAACATTTGAAGGTGCGTTCACACTTGTCATGTTTGGTTGGATTAAAACGAACCCTGGTGCGATTGCTCAGTTAGTGCGGTTCGTTTGAACATATGTGAACGCTGCCATCCGAACCCTGGTGCGCACCGAGACCACTAAAAAGACGGGTCTCGGTCCGCTTCCAAACAAGCTCTGGTGCGGTTCCATTGATATGTGAACGCAACACGGACCAAAGACGTGTAAACGAACCAAAAACAGGACGAAGATGCGCCGCTACAAGTCAGCAGATTTGACGACGCGGAAAGATCGGTGTATCCAAAATGAGTCGAGGGCAAACGTGGAGCAACGAGGAGGTGAAGCGGCTCATCAATATTTGTTTCTGCAAACAACGGAAGAAATCCTGGTGCTGTTTTGAATGTTTTGAACATTTTATGAGCTCTTCGTGAGTTCTCATCTGGTAAAAATAAAGCATTTGTACACGCATAAAATGATGGCGTTTAATCCAGCACACAGCGTTGTTTTGAATGTTCGGTAAGCGAGCTCCGTCGAGAAATATACGTCATAAAAGCCGACCAATCAGGTTGTGACCGTATGGCTATGCCTTTGGTTCGGTAACTTAAGGTCCGCTGTTAAAAATGCCAGTGTGAACGCTAAGCGGACCAGGACTATATGTTTTGTTTTTGTTTTTTGGTCCGGACCAAACAAACCAAACCAACCGAACTACAAGTGTGAACGCACCCTAAAATATCTAAGTAAATAACACAATAGATGTCGTGTAGACACCATTTCTTCATAATAGACGTCACTCGACACTCACCCGAACACAGAGACTACTATACTTGGTACAAAATGCACAATGACGGTAACATTCGATCGAGTATGAATGTGTCATTTTGAAAAGAAAATTCATTTTGAGTGGAAAACTCCAGATGTCAAGTCAAGTCACCTTTACTTATATAACGCTTTTTACAATGCAAATTGTGGCAAAGCAGCTTTACATTAATAATTGGCAAATCATTTTTAGCTGCACAGCAGCTCCCAAAGATGTCACAAAATCGCAAGTTACTAAGCCTAACAAGAAAAGCAATGATAAAATACAGTATAAATACACCTGGAAGGCAGCAAAAAAAAAATTAACCTTATTAAATATTCATGCCCCGGTGCATGATGGGAACACCAGTATCAGAAAAGTTGAGTAAGTTTTACTTAATTTTTTAAAAATTTCTACAAGCTTGAATACAGTACTAATATAGAATAGACCTTTTTGCCTTTTTCATGTTTTTTTGTTTTTTTATCAGTGCTGTTAGGGTGTTCTTGATGGTTTGCTCTACAGCCTCTACAGTATGAGCTCTACAGTCTCTGGTCTGTGAGTTTGCTTCTTGTTCTTCTTCCTTCCTTCCTTTTTTAGTTGGGTAAAATTTGCTAAATGTTAAACATAATTGTTGCCTTGTGCTTTTAAGTTGCCCAGCTTGGTGCCCGCCAAACAAATCCACACTGAAGTGCTGAGAAAATTTCACTTGCAAATTTCTTCAGAGGCCACTTTTTTTGCTTACTCAACAGCGAGTTAAGCCTTTTCCAATGTACCAGGTTCTCCTGAACCTTTTCGATCCATACAGACGCACTTGCTTAAATCCTGTAATTTTTCGAACTTAGATGTCAGATTGAAGGCTGAAAGTGCATTGTGGGATAGCTGCTCTGTCTTCCACATGAGCGCACAACTGCCCAGTAGCGGCAGTACCCTGAAGACTACAATTAAGGGAAAGTAAGCAATGGCATCTTAACAGCTTTTGTCCCCAGAGACCTGACGGATATTGGATTGTACTCTCCCTAAGCTGCCATGAATGTAGGTGTTCACCTGAATCTCTGACAGCTGCTGATCCATCAGGAAGGATTTCATGAGCGCTGTAATTGAGCTCATCATTTGTGGAGCTTGTGGAAACCTGAGGAAAACAGAATATACGCAGTGCCTGTAACCGCTTGCTGGTTTTGACTGACCTTTTTCTCTCTCTTTCTTTCCTGTTCAGCCCTGGATGGCCTAAAATCTAAATCCAGTCCCTTTTTTTTGTCAATAATTCACTGCCTTTTCACGGCCACCATAATCCTCTTTCAAAGGGCACAGCATAGACAATCAGCAAACTTGACTGTGTATGTGTGTATGTGTGTTCATTTGTATGTGTGTGTGTGTGTGCGTGTACGCGCGGTTATCACCCTTAATCCTCATGAATGCTGACTGTTCTAGATATGGGTCAGTTTGTTGCAGTCGAAGAGAAAGATGAGGTGAGAACGAGGCCAAAAGAGCACTCATCACGTTGTAGTTTTGTATTTTATAGTGTTTCTGTTAGCCCTTTTGGTCTATAAACACTCTAAAACCACTTAATTTGTATGCTAATTATGATCGACAGTAGACGTACTTCTATCACAGGAGAATTCTCTCATATTTGTCATTTTTACTACAACACCATAAACAATGGAAATGGCAATGTTTATATTGGTCT
This sequence comes from Opsariichthys bidens, assembly GCA_037194245.1. Classification (NCBI taxonomy): domain Eukaryota; kingdom Metazoa; phylum Chordata; class Actinopteri; order Cypriniformes; family Xenocyprididae; genus Opsariichthys; species Opsariichthys bidens. The sequence continues at coordinate 1,989,467 of CM074301.1, read as the reverse complement.
TTGCCAGGATAGATCTGCTACTATGCTGCTGCTAACATAACATTTTTTAAAGCTTTGTTTGAAGAATGTTTGAAACCAAGCAGATCTCTTCCATAGCATTTTTTTCCCCTACTATGGTTGTCAATGGGGGCTGAGATCTGCTTGGTTACATACATTCTTCCAAATATTCTTCCATTCTTCCTTTGTGCTCTGCAGAACGCAAAGGAAGTGTGCTGCTTTCTTTCCTTTTTCAAGGTGGCACAAGGGAAAATCCTAAAAGGCTTTTAAATGTTGCTAAATAAACAATGAAAAAAAAATAGTTTTAATAAAAATCAACCACTAGGAAATTTGAAGACATGCCCATTGGTGTCTTCAATACCTTTCTGGCTCATTTTCTGACTGCGTCTTGTTCTGTTGTTCTGGTAGAATTTCATTGTTGGTTTCTGGTTTCTGTTGAACTTCAGATGGTGAGTATGCTGATGCACGTTAAAGCGGACAACTCAAGCGTTCAGCTCGATCGTGGAGATAACCCTACAGCACTGTAGATTTCAGATAAGATGTCTTTTTGTTTCCTGTCATGCTCTCCTCCCAGCTCTCTTTCTTTCCATCCCATCTCTCTTTCTGTATGTTTTGCATAGGTCACAGTCAATTTCTCTACTCTTTTTGAATCCTTATGTTTGCATAATGATGCATAATTCATGAGCAGCTTGAATATGAATGAGTATGGCAGTGTCATGGCATAAGAGTGAGTTTTTAAGCAGAGTCATAAGGGTCACTAATGCAGCGAACACCTCTTCAGACACGACTGCCTCCAAACATGCCGACTGAAACTCAATCTTCACTTTAGTCTGAGGGTGATCTAAGGTTCGTTCGCAATCCTCATTAAATGCACATTAATCGAAAGTGTATTAGTTTTCCCGCTCTCTCTCTCTGGGGTCAGGATGAAGGTGTACGTAGAAAACAACAGATGTGGGGCTAGAACGGTTGATGTTGTGTGACAACATGACCTGTGTTAACTTTAGAGTATGTGTCTATTCAAAAATGTATCTTCCAACATAAATATACCCTGAAATATATTTTCACAAAAGTAAGTTAGTATTCCATTATTGTGAGAGCATCGTTTACACAGTCCTCTTGCAAAGCACAGTGGTTTGTGGGCGATGTTAGCCCTAAAATCATGCAGAGATGTACTCTGAAAACCCACAGAGAACTGAACACCATCTGGGCACCTTTGACAAACTCCTTCCAACGTACGATGGAACATACTAATCTCACTGTCTGTCCCAGATCGTATCTCCCCTTCTGAAAATTACTTTTTACTTTGCATTTCTGTATTTCTCTCATTTATTATGTGAACTGGACATATGTTCTCAACATATTTTCCCAGGGTTCAGGTGCAGCCTGACCTTCGATATATTTGTAAGGTTAGTTCACCATAAAAATTGAAATTATGTCATTTTATTACTCCCTCTCATGTTGTTCTACACCCGAAGACCTTCGATCATCTTCGGAACACAATTTATACAAAATATTTTTGATGAAATCCGATGGCTCAGTGTGGACTTTATTTTTTACTTTATTGGCAGCTTGGTACTTAACTCTTTCAGATGTCCAGAACGATACTAAAACATATTTAAAACAGTTCATGTGAGTACAGTGGTTAAACCGTAATATTATAAAGCGACGAGATTACTTTTTGTGCTCCAAAGTAATGACTTTTCAACAATATCTAGAAATCTAGCCGATATCAAAACACTGCTTCGAAGCTTTGCGAATCTTTTGTTTCGCCAAAATCAAGTAATTTCAGTAAACAAGGCTATCGTTACATCATAATTTACATCATTTGAAATTTCAATAGTTCACGTGACTTGGGCAGTTTGATATGCGATCCGAGCCACTGATTCGAAACAAAAGATTCATAAAGCTTCAAAACTGTGTTTTGAAATCGGCCATCACTAGATATTGTTGAAAAGTCTTATTGTGTTTTTTTGCCACACAAAAAGTATTCTCGTGGCTTTATAATATTTCGGTTGAACCACTGTACTCACATGAACTGTTTTCTTTCGTAGCTTTCTGGGCATTGAAAATGTACTTTTCTTGCTGGCAATAGAGGTCACATTGAGCCGTCAGATTTCATCAAAAATATCTTAATTGCTCGAAGGTCGTACGGTTGTAGAACGACATGAGGGAGTAATTAATGACAAAATTGTCATTTTTGGGTGAGCTAACCCTTTAAGCTCTGTTTAGGCTGTCATGCCTTCATCTAACCACATTTGTGAGAGACCATCAGCCACCTAGTGTGTATAATAGCCATATGCATATAAATAGCTGTTCAACTTTCTATGCATACCATGTGTTGTTGATGTTGATTGAACTTGTTGGTGAGAGCCCACAGCATGCTGACGGGGAGGTGTGAAGCTGGAGTGGATGATGTGTCCCAGCTGAGCGTGAAATTGAAATTGCTCCGAACAGCAGGGGCAAAAAGAGAGTTAGAAAGAAGGACAAAGAGAGACACACAGATAGTTAGACAGACAGACAGACAAACAAACAGACAGTGGTTACTGAGACTCTGCTGCCACCGCTGAACTTTTCATATTCACCACGTGGCCATATACACCATAGCAATGAGATCAACGAGTTGAGAGACTGTGAATCAATGGAAGTGATTGTGAGATGATTCCGATACGTGACCGACTGTATGGCACATTCGAAGAAACTAAAGGTTTTTGCATCCATATTTGACCTCAAAGCATATAAGTTCCCTCGCCTCCTTAGGGAACCCAGGTTCGGAACCACTGTGTCAGGCTGGAATCTTAAGGTCTTTTGCACAATTTGCGCAAGTGTTTTTTTTTTTTCCGTATTTGTCATCCTTGCACATTGATTTCGTATGCATGTTAATTATTCCGTCGCGAAAAAATACCCAGAACAATACAAAATGGAGTGAGGATGATTTTGTTGTCTTTTCTCTTCTTATAAAGAGAAAAAGAAAGAGGAACTATTGAGCCCATCCAATCCTGAGATCATGCGAAGAGGAAGGAAACTTTCTCATCCTTATGAAGGATTATCCTGAGTGATTCAAAGTTTACTTCAGGATATCAGTGGCTTACTTTGATGCTTTGCTAGCACACTTTGTATACAGTGCTTTGTGTTGCGAGACAAAGTGGATCAGCTTGTCGGACGGCATTTTGGATTTTGCCATTTGCCTCTCAAAATGTTTGAGAGTGCGGGTGCGAAAAACAGAGAAAATTGAACCCGATCCGAACTTTATGATGGACGAAAGTTTTAGAGGCAGTGTGTAAACTTGATTGACACAACGTGACTCTGTATGCAAAGACCTTTACACTGCTATTTTGAACCGATAATCAGAACAAAACACAGCCCTACAACTGTACCATATCTACAGTAATCTACAAGTTCTGCCAGTACTTCCTCCTTAATTAAACCACCATCTGTTTAACTCACCCTCTATCTCACCTTGGGATCACCAAACATCCACCACTTGCAGCTGTTGTCATTCGTTGTTACATATTTATGAAATGCAGAGGTTAAGCAGCATTATAAAACATGAAAATTAAACACTGAAAAAATGTTTACATAAAGAGTAAGAAATACCACAACATATGATAACAATGTGCAGATATTTACAGCTAGAATTATGTTGAGAACTGCAGTTGGTTTTATAGTTTTGCCCAATATAGTTATTTGCTAAAGAAGCCAAAGAATCAAGTGACAGCCTGTCTTGACACCACTCAAAGCATTCCGCTCCACTCCAGTTCCGCTCAGGGTTTTCCATTTCGCATTTTCCATCCACCTTATTTTTGCGCGGCCATTTGTAACTCGAATGTGCGAGGCTTATGGTTCTGTTCACTTATTTTTAGCTGTAACAAAGAAAAAAAGTTTGTTTTGCTGCTTAATATCGAATACTGGTGTTTGTTAATGTATTATTCTAATGCATAATACTCATAAACACACTCGTTCATAATGCAAATTGTTTTACCGTTTACCGCACTTAATGTAAGTCTCGCACATTCACAGAAAATAGCTTTCTTTTGCACTGAAAAATTGGGTGGATAGTAAGATAAAAAACACTGATACTCCCTGTCTCAAACGGCACATTTCATATGCATTCATGGTCTTGTGGACTTACAATGGCCACCACATGCACGTGATCATGAAGCCCACGAGGCCATAGGATGTCCCATTTGTCATTTCAGGTTTTCAGATTTTACTGTGGTGTGACAAACTCTGAAAACATATTTCAATATTGCTTCACAGGGACTTTAATACATGCACAGATCCAATATACTGTTACACACACATTTACTTTCTCAGCTGTTGACATTCACTTTACACATAACCGACTGTTTATTAGGATATTCACCAAGATGGGCATTTTGACATTTTGTTCACATGCAGTCAGAGGCATCTTTCTGGACACTTATTTTTTGCCTCCAACTCAATAACAAGCGACTGAAATCGTACAGTTCACTAGCCATTGGCTAATAAAAGACTATAATATACGCGATTAATATACTCTCATTGTAGAGGCTTGCCGCATTGACTGCCACACTTGTTCCTGGCAGTCAAAGTGGCATTACGTCGTGAAAGAACAGACTTGGAGGAAGACTAGGAGTGTTTAGGGTGCCTTTTGGGACAGGGCCTTCCACTCTGCTCACAATTGATTAAGCCAATCAGCTTAGAGGATGGGAAGTAACTTATATAATATCCCATATATCACTGCAGGTGGTAGCGGGAACTTAAGCTACACGTGTACTCAGTCTGGAGCTTGAACTCAAGAACAGTGTCTTTCAAGGGATTCAGATAGGCTTAAAATAAAAGGTTCACACTAGTTCTTTCCTGGATGGTGTGTTCTCTCCTTTTCTGTCTGCCTATCGCTTTCATGTTTTTAGCCCTCACTTCTGTCCCTGGCGTGAGCATTTGGAAGCTGAACTGTCAGTTTGTTGCTTTGATTTTCTCAGTGTGCAAGCCTAGCCCACAGACAGCCTTCTGCTGTATTCACAAACACACACATGAATGCTACATGAATAAATAGAGCACCAAACCGCTGAAATTGCTCAAATGTTCAAAGCTACTGGAATTTATTCATGGTCGACTCAGCTGTGTGAACAGCTTCAGGTCAATGAAAAAACGGCTTTGCTTCAATGCCTGATAGCGGAGCATGTCAAGATGTAAAAATCATAACATCAATCTTAACATCTCATCTTTTGGTTACACTAGTAAGCTTATACAAGTGTAAGTGTACACAAACGCACACAGTCACACATATTTATAATAAGATCCTTAGTACCTGCAGAGTGCCTCATAAATCATTTAATTGTTATATAAATCATTGTAATGGTGTGTGTGCAGTGGCGTAGCAAATGTCTCAGAAGGGAAGGAGACAGAATATGCACCAAAACTCGCTTATGGCTTGTTTATTGTTATCTTATTTGTACCTACTTGTATTGTCATGTGCAAATTTTGTTCTAAGCAATGAATAGGCTTATAAATTATGGTTAGAGAATCGACTGCTGTTGAATATTGAATGTAAATTATAGTTATATAGAAGTAAGTACTTTTTTGTTATTACATTATATACACTACCTTTCAAAAGTTTGGGCTTGGAAAGAGTTTTTAATGTTAGTAAAACATCTTTCTTATGCTCGAAAGGCTGCGTATATTTGCTAAAATACTGTAAAAAAAAAAGAAGTAATATTCAAAGTCCATTTAAGGAATGTCATTTGACTCGGCGGCCATCTTTGAAACGCAGCTAATGGGGGGAAACATCAAATTCTCCAATGAAATCTGACAACAATTGTCTCATAAGTTTTGTCTTTGACTGAAATCATAGCTTTTTTTTTTTTTAAGGCTGGACCAGCCAATGCACAAGTGCTGTCATAAGTGCATCTCAGAATGCTGAGCGTTTTTATAGCAATCAGAGCTGCTAAAGGGAGCTGCAGTGACGCAATAACTTTGGCGATTGGCTCTTCGATTGGCGGGACTTATTCTTCCATATTGTGCATTGCACTTTTCCCCATTCGTAGTATATGAGTGCATGTCTTTGTGAATATATTGTGAAATAGTATTACAATTTCAAACAACTTTTATATATTTTAATGTAATTTACACCTGCCGTGGCAAAGGATTCTTTGGTGAATGGAAAGTTCAAAGGCACAGCAATTATTTGATACTGAAAACTTTTGTAACTTTATTGTCTTTACTTTACTGTCACTTTCAATTTATCAATTTAATGCATCCTTGCTGAATAAAAGTTTTTTTAACTTTTGAATTATGCATATAGAGAACGTTAAAAACATGAAGACAGAAATGATCTATTGCTTTGTAAAATTATAATTATCGTCAGTGATCTGTCTCAGACAATGTCCCCTGAAATGTAACGTCTGTATTTAGATAATGTTAGCTGAAAAACATAAAATGGACATTGCCTGATGGACATGCTGAGGACAAATTTTAGGTTCATCAAAGGTGTGGATAAACCTAAAATAACTTTTCACATGGGGTCTCATGCATTTTGTGCTGTTTATTTTTCTGTTTCAGTGCGACAGACGTCCTGCATGGAGGACATGAGGAAAGAATTAAACGCAACGAGGAAAAGGATGAGTAAAAAGAGAGAATAAATCAGGTGAGTTTGTGGATGTTTCAGTCTCCTATGAAGAGTGCATTTCTTTGCTTCTCAATGTCAAAATTGCTCCAGTTGCTCCATAGATATTCCCAGAATGCACTGTCGAAGACATACTACTTGCTGTAGTTACATACTATAGATGTTGTCAGATCTTCTTAAGTCTCTTCAAAAGAGGAGTTCGAGTTGAAATGTTTGAAGACAGAAAATTCTTTTGTTCATAAAAGTGAAACAATAATGCAAACTTTTAATGAGTAAAAAATGAGTTTTTATTTGTTTGTCCCTTAATTTTGTAGTGATTATTGTGATGTGCTCGTTTATTATTTATTTTATTTATATTTTATTAGGTTTCATTTACTAACATAAGTTAACAATACTTCTACAACAGTCCATTCATTTCAATTTTCTTCAGTAATCCTTTTTTTTAAAGAAAAAGCTATCTGTTAAGATTAGTTAATGTACTCTGAAATAACATAAACTACAATATTTTTACCAATTAATTACTAAATACTGCTCATTATTAGTTCATGTTAGTGAATGCATTTTCTAGTGTTAAGAAATGGGACCTTACTATGAAGTGTTATGATTGTGTTTGCTTTATTATTCTAGTTATTTAAATAATAAAAGAAAGCACGACAAGTGCATTTTCCATTATGACTTTCATAAAGATGTTGTACAGCGATGTTGTTGATTAAAAGCCAGCCATGTTTTAATACGTGACCTTGTAATTGTCCCGCAGGTAATTGAGTCATCAGTGTCTCAATGTCTAATGGATCTGGTGCCTGAATTTGTAATCATGATATTGCGATTCATCTCATAGGGGAACTAGAGAGTGGGGTGAGACAGTTTAACCAATGAGAGTAGTTCTGAGACTCCAGTAGCTGTTTGGTGTAAGGACTTATCTAAGGACATACATGTATTTATGTATATGTGTGTATATTCCAGATGGTAGTAGTATGTGTTCATATTGGAATATTATCAATTATAATAATGTGTCGTACAATAGTGAGATTTCCAAGTGCAGATGTTACTGTGTCCGTGATCATTGATTTTCTAGAAATTGGGAAGTGCGGGGAAGTCCTGAACTAACCATGATTGTGTTATAGCATGAAATTTTGTTCTGGGCGCACACACACACAGGTTTGTTTTGCTATCAAAGTGAGGACATTCCATAGGCGGAATAGTTTTTACACTGTGCAAACTACCTATACTAACTATACCTACCCCTAAACCTAGCCATCACAGAAAACATTCTGCATTTTTACATTTTTAATAAAACATTGTTTAGTATGTTTTTAAAAGATATTTTAAAAATGAGGACTCATGAACTGTCCGAAGTTGTAATACCCATGCCATTTTACAAATTTGTGTCCTCATGAATCACAAAAACGCGCGCGCGCACACACACACACACAGAGAGAGAGAGAGAGAGAGAGGCTCTAGTAGTTTTATAACTGCCTGTGAAACTCTAAAACTTGGTGGCAGAGCAGCTGTCCTGCCAAAGGAATTGATCAGACGACTGCAGACCTAAATGTGCTGAACCCACACTGCCTCACACGCCCACAGTCTTATTAGAGAAAGAACATCTCACATCTACCTGATGTAAGCTGAAGCGCACTGAACGAGATTTTTAATTAACTGCCAACCAAAGCACACACTCACACGTACACCTGAGGGTTAAATTGACCCAGAATGTTCCATAACAGCATTCCGGCACCTTCGGCTGAAAAAAAGAAAACAAAGACTGGCAGTTTGTTTGTCAGTCCATTCTAAATCCTGCATGTTTTTGTTTGATCTTTACTAGAAGAAAAAAAAAAAATTGCAAATAAATGCAAACAGAACTCAAAAAACGATGTCAACACTAATTGATTTTTGGGTACGCACACCTCCAAAATCCTGATTTAACTCCTGTAGCCACCCCTCTTATTTCATCTCTCTTGTCTTTAAATTATTAGGCATGTCAATGTGATGCAACAATTTGCTGCAATGCAATCAACATATTAGAATGATTTCTGAAGGAACTACATTTGACATTGAAAACTGGAGTAATGACTGTAGAAAATTCAGCTTTGTCATCAGAGGAATTAAGTACGTTTTAAAATATATTAAATAGAAAGCAGTTGTTTTAAATTGTAATGTTATTTCACAATATTACTGTATATACGTGTATATATATTGTGTGTATCTATTTGTGTGTGTGTGTGTGTGCATATATATATAATGCGCACACACGCATACACAGACACACACACACACAGTTATAAAATTATATAACTGTAGAGGATTTTTGAGACACAAAGGATTATTTTAAGATTTTTTTTTTTTTTGTCTGCGTGCACATCAGTAGTTCTGAGGATGTCTCATGCTAACAGCTTCTATCAGCCTGTCTGCTGTCTGTCTCTAATAGAACTGGAGACTCGTGCTGGCAGGTAGGAAGCCCAGAGAACAGGATTAGAGGATACAGGAGAAGTCTCACTGTGAAGTCAGCTTCACTTCATTGTCTGAGATCAGACTAACCTTTGTGCTGCCGGGTCTTTGCTTTTACAGTCGCTATGGCAGCGGGCTAACTGCAGCAAGGGATGCTAGGATGCTGTTTTGTGAGCTGTAGCAAAAGAATCAGTGGCTTTTATGATGCCTTTAGTCACTGTTACATTGCACACAGACACACACATAGTGTTCCAACAATAGCTGCGTGAACCCAAGCACTTCTGTCAGAGTTATACTATGAGGGAATGCATCTCTGCTTCTGTATCAGGTTTATGATTTGTGTATGATTTCCCATCATGGTGTGAGGCCACAACTCTTTTCTGAATTAAATCTATACGTCAATTAAATGTATGTAATTAAAAAAATAAGTGTATATTGTGTACTATATAACTTTGCACTCAGTTTAGGTATGTATAGAAAGAAAAGCTCAAACTATAAGTAAATGTTAATATTTGTTATATTTACAGTGAAACGTAATTGAACAATGTAATTGAATCTGAAATAAACATTAAATAGATGAGAAACATTTTACAAAATTTGAAAGTTTTTTGAAAGTTTTTTAATAATTACCAATCTTACCAAATTGCCAACACTAAAACTGAAATAAAAAATAATTATAGCTTGTATGTATAAATATTAAAGAATTTAATAAAAATATCAAAGAACAAGAAAATGACAGAAACTAAGGTAACTAAGATCAATTGAAAATAAAAATATTATAATATTATTACTATATTTGTGCTTCACAGACGCACTTTGTGATTTTAATCTGCATAGTCGTCAAACTCAGCGGTTCTTTGAGAAATCTAATCCAGTCCCAATGTGAATATCTGTGATTGCTGATATTGTATTAGTTTTTTGACCTACCTGAGCCACTGTTGCACACCAATCTTCTGCATGCTGCACATTTTAATATATGGATGGTATCGGAGGAAAAAAATAAACTAAAATTAATAAGTAAACTGCTAAGATTTTTAGAATCAGGAAAGATTTCTCTAAAGTGTAATTTATTCATTACTCCTGTCTTCAGTGTCACATGATCCGTCAGAAATCATTCTAATATGCTGATTTGCTGTTCAAGAAACATTTACTTTTATTGTCAGTGTTGAAAATCCATTCTTTTGTTACTTAATATTTTTGTGGAAATCGTAATTCTTTAATGAATAGAAAGTTCAATGAACAGCATTTAATTACATTTATTTATTAAATGCATTAAAGCATTTATTAAGTAGAAATCTCTTGTTTTGATCCATTCTCATTTTTGATCAATTTAATGTGTCCTTGATGAATAAAACTGTTCATTTCTCCCTCTCTTTTTTTTTTTTTTTTTAACAAATGTTCAAATAGTATCAGTGTTTCCATAATTTTAAGCAGCAGTTTTTAGCATTGATAATAATAAGAAATCAGGATTTCTGAAGGATCATGTGACACTGAAGACTGAAGTAATGATGCTGAAAGTTCAGCTTTTCCATCACAGGAATAAATTAAATCATTTTAAAGGTGCAGTGTGTAATATTTAGGAGGATCTATTGACATAAATGCAATATAATATACATAAATATGTTTTTTCTCAGTGGTGTATAAAGACCTTACATGATGAACAGTTATGTTTGCATTACCTTAGAATGAATCATTTTTGTCTACATGTCCCCGCGTGTCCCCTTACATTGAATGTTTCTACAGTTGCCCTAAATGGACAAACTGCTCTAAACTGTGCGTTTCGTACTATGTTGTTGTTGTTCTTCTTCATTGGTTTTTTTCTAGAGGCAGCTTGCATTGTCACTACATTGAATACGCACAAAATAGTAGTTGTAGTAGTGAAAGTTCTTTGTTTGGAGTAAGAAGAAAAGTGAAATTTGAACAAATTTTTTGCCTCAATCTTCGTCGTGAAAAAAGCAAAAACGTGATGCAGCCAGACAAAGTCGGGACAGACGACCGCAGAAATTCATTGATGAACAAGTAGCAATAATATTTGCAATAGCATTTAGTTTTACTGAGTAAGTAAATATAATTTTCTAATTTATCTTTGTAAAGAAACCTCATTGCTTGACTGGCTACTCTCTGCTGTCTCAGATGACATCTTTGTCCTGTGTCAGCCACCGTAGCTTTTCTATGTGCTTCGAAAGGGGAGGGGAGGGGCGGTGGACTGAGTCGTTGTTTGCGATTCGCAACCTCACCGCTAGATGCCGCTAAAATGTACACACTTCTTTCAAAAACATAATGTTTCCAAACTTTTCACAGGTACTGTATTTCAGTAAATACAGGCGATACTCATGCACTCTTCATCTAGAAAACCTCTGTAATAATCACGAACATGTTAGTCCCCTCTGAACCGGCACGTGAAATCACTGTCAGACGATAAGCAAGCTAGTCCAATTCGAATAGGGCTATAATGTCATTTTGCCCACTGGTTCATGTGGAGCAGTCAAGCATAATCCAATGTAACCAAAGACATGGAATCATCACAGGACCTGAAAACTGATCTATGGGTATTAAACACTTTGCAGCTCACACCATTATCCAGAGTGGTTTTCTCTAAAGGCCGAGCGCTGTCCTGCCTGCCAGAAAAGCAGATTTGGCGCCCCAGCTTTGATGTTAAAAGTATCATCTTTTTAAAGCGCTGTAATATGCGCTGAATCCAGCGCAGTGAGAAACAGACCCATCTGATGCACAGACCGTGCTCTGGGAACTGGGGCTGGAGTTTAGGAAGAAAGAAACAGTAGTCGGAGCGCCGCATTCGGAATATCAATTGGTCTGGCGGGGTTAATGTTTAACACACCACTGCCAAGGAAAATTCAATTGCTTCCACAAAATGGGTGATATTTGAAAAGAAGCCTCAAGGAAGACTTCAAAGAGCATCAGCTCAGCAGTGTCTCCACGGATACCGAGTCAAGGGGAATGAATGAGAGGGACGAAGACATGCTAATTTAGGTAGATTATTATTTTGTGTGCATGTGCGTGCTTCGTATTAGCTGTATTTTGTGCGGTAAAGATGAGTCAGGATCTTAGAATGGGAAGAACGGAAGAGTAAACGATTCGCACATTGACGGCATCTGTTGAGTCATTATAATAAAATGACTAAATAAAAAATGACCATTTAGCCCAAGTTAAATGCACTTCCTATCGGCCACTTAAATGGTTGCTCAATAATTAGAATTAGCCAATACTGTATCATATGTACCACTTGGAACTATGCATTATTCAAATGAATGTTAATGACTTGTTTTCATGATTAAATTATAAATGAATCATAATAAACCAAGAAAATGTGGCACTGTTTTAGACAGCAAGGCCTCTTGGCTTAAAGCATTTCAGTCCATTAACCCAAAATAATTACCTCATTTGTGAAAAATGATTAGTTGTTTCTTTTCTCCCCATGTTCCAGGGTGTTATCTAGGTTATGGAATGATTCTTTTCTCTGCAACTTTCAGGACTCGATGCAAACAAGTTAAACTCATCAAAGTCAGCGTGTCTCTCCTAATTTGCTGTTTTGAGTTGTTTGGCAATTACAAATGCAGCTCTCTGACATGTTTGCAGCAAAGGAATTAAAAACTCATTTACCTTTTTTTTTCTTTTTTCTAAACTCTTGATTTCACACCTCATTTCCGAGACTTGTGAAGCTCATTAGGCTAAATCGCTATTCAGCGATAAAAGCGTGGTGGTGCTCCTGATACTCTGCCTTCCCTCTGCAATGCAACCTGGGAAGAGAAGGTGCTGAACTGACTGTCAATTATCAATTGCATGTGGTTCATTAAGACTGTATGAGGAAATGAACACATTTTTCTTGAAGGAATCTTACCCTTTGCTGGCATAAAATTGAGTTTTGTTGATCTTTATCAAGTACTTCATGCTTCATGAATTATATCTTTTCAGTGTAACAGTGTACCAGATTTTGTATTGAAACACTGTTACTATCTGGTGTTCAATATAAATTCAGTGTAATTACATAGACCTTCATAGCTGTCACAGCTGTTTGCACTTGTTGTCAGTCCTGTTTGATCAATTTCCCTGCATGGGGCTCTTAATTAAATTTCGGCATACCAGTCAAACCCGCTTTAGGTTATACTAAGGTAAAATGAAGCCCAGTATTCGGCAACTTGGCTAAACTAATGAATGAAACGCGGAAAACAGGCTGAAATGCTCAAAACCAGTGGCCAAGTTGACATTTCTTTTGTTTTCAAGGTGCACATTTGAAAAACACCCAATTTGCATTTCAAATCTGCTTATGTAAATATTATTGATGTATTAAACTTCATCCTCTCGTCTGTTTATAGAAGTAAAGTCCCTTTAAGACAAGTCATTTCACTCAGCGGCAATCTTTGAAACGCCTCTCAGCTTTCGATTAAATTTCATATTTGAAATCACCAATGAAATCTGACAACAGCTGTCTCATTAATTTTGTTTTTAAATGCTTTAATCATTTGTATTCCATACAGCTTCCTTCTTAGATTATCAACTTGGAAACTTGACAATTTTCAACCCTGACTTAGTCAAAATGTTGATGTATGATAGTAAATGTTCTCTGTTAATAATTGTGCCCTACAATGACAAAACACAGCAACTACTCATCTCATGAAAATTGTTATGTCTAATACTGAATCTTTTAGATTTAGATCTCTTCTGTAATTTAAATTCGATTGAAATACTTTGAAGCCATTTTAATTAGTTAAAGTTTTACTGTTTGTGCCTTTGTATGGGAGAAGTATACTCCTGAAAAACAAATGCCACAGCAAATGCACATATTTTCATCTTGTGAGCATCTGACAACAAAACACCAAATGGTCGGAAGTCGTATATATCACAGGAATATCCCACGTCCAACTTTTAATGGAATGCAACACTACAAGCCATTGTAGGCATGCAAGTCGGCAGTTATGTATCTAGACTTGCTATGTTTATTGTTATGCTATGTTCTCACCATCTGAGAGAATCATCTCTATCTATCTATCTATCTACAGTTGTGTTCAAAATTATTCAACCCCCCAATGCTGTAAATGGTTTTAGAGAATTTAGAGTACATTTGTAATTGAATTCAGAATGAAATCCTACAAGGACTTCTTAAAGAAGCATATGCAACTAAAATGACATCAATTGGTTTTGTAATACAGTAGTAAATGTTTCTTTTGTGAATTCTTCATTGACACAATTATTCAACCCCTTAAAGACTACCACTCTGAAGAACAGAGGTCCATTGAAGTGTTTTCAATCAGGTATTGAAAGCACCTGTGGATGTCAGGGAGCAGCAATAAAGCCTAATAAGCACCAATTAGGCAGCTTTAAAATGACTGTGATACTCAGCTCCTTCTAGACATTTACTGGTGTGGTTACAAACATGGTGAAGTCAAGAGAATGGTCCAGGAAGACAAGAGAAGAGGTGATTACTCTTCACAGGAAGGGCAATGGCTATTAGAAGATTGCAAAGATGTTAAACATACCAAGAGACACCATAGGAAGCATCATTCGCAAATTCAAGGCAAAGGGCACTGTTGAAACGCTACCTGGTCGTGGCAGAAAGAAGATGCTGACTTCGACTGCTGTGCGCTACCTGAAGCGTAGAGTGGAGAAAAGTCCCCGTGTGACTGCTGAGGAACTGAGAAAAGATTTGTCAGATGTAGGTACTGAAGTTTCTGCTCAGACAATACGGCGCACCCTGCGTAATGAAGGCCTCCATGCCAGAACTCCCAGGCGCACCCCCTTGCTGTCTCCAAAGAATAAGAAGAGTCGACTGCAGTATGCCAAAAGTCATGTGGACAAACCACAGAAGTTTTGGGATAGTGTTCTGTGGACTGATGAAACAAAATTAGAACTGTTTGGGCCCATGGATCAACGCTATGTTTGGAGGAGGAAGAACAAGGCCTATGAAGAAAAGAACACCTTGCCTACTGTGAAGCATGGCGGGGGGTCAATCATGCTTTGGGGCTGTTTTGCTTCTGCAGGTACTGGGAAGCTTCAGCGTGTGCAAGGTACCATGAATTCTCTTCAGTACCAGGAGATATTGGAGGACAATGTGATGCAGTCCGTCACAAACCTGAGGCTTGGGAGACGTTGGACCTTTCAACAGGACAATGATCCCAAGCATACCTCCAAGTCCACTAGAGCATGGTTGCAGATTTAAGGCTGGAACATTTTGAAATGGCCATCGCAGTCACCAGACTTAAATCCGATTGAGAACCTCTGGTGGGACTTAAAGAAAGCAGTTGCAGTGCGCAAGCCTAAGAATGTGACTGAACTGGAGGCTTTTGCCCATGATGAATGGGCGAAGATACCCGTAGCTCGCTGCAAGACACTTGTGTCAAGCTATGCTTCACGTTTAAAAGCTGTTATAACTGTAAAAGGATGTTGTACTAAGTATTAAGATTGAATGTCACTTGGGGGTTGAATAAAACTGATAATGATGTGAGCAGAGAAAAGACATTTGTGGTTATTTCATTATAAATGTTATGTTATATTTGTCTGACCTACACGTGCCTCTTTGATTTAATTGTAAGCAGGATGACTGAATGATCAAAATCAATGTCAAACCGGCCAAAACAATCAATTTCAGTGGGGGTTGAATCATTTTGAACACAACTGTATCTATCTATCGATCGATCGATCGGTCTGTCTGTCTGTCTGTCTGTCTGTCTCTCTCTCTCTCTATATATATATATATCTCCCTCTCTCTCTCTCTCTCTCTCTCTCTCTCTCTCTCTATATATATATATATATATATATATATATATCTCCCCCTCTCTCTCTCTCTCTCTCTCTCTCTCTCTCTCTATATATATATATATATATATATATATATATATATATATATATATATATATATATATATTTATATTATAGCATTCTACCAAATGCTTCTTTCACATTATTCCTGCATTCTGATATTCTGAGAAACTGCATAGAGCTTTTCGTGTGCAAAGGCTTTGTATTGGAACAATTAACTGCATTTCCTCTCGGGTTTTGTTCTTCACTATGGAGCTGTGGTGGACTAGTCATGAGAATGCAAACGCATTTGCATTTTTGAACATCTGCAGCCTTTGAAAAAGGTTCCACCATCTAACCTGTCTATTTATTCTTCTCTCACTCAGCTTCTGCATATATGTATGTGTTCAAGAATGAGAGCACAAGAACGCCTGTGTGTGTGTGTGTGTATGTCAGTCAGTTAGTGTCCTTGGGTTTTAAGGGGCATTTGGATGCCATGACGAAAGCTGTAGCCGCGAGGCCAGACTAAGAGGTGTACAGTACAGACGGGGTAATGATGTCACGAGATCTGCTTTGAAACCCAACAGCCACAGGAAACAAAAGACTATTACACCCTCCTTTCCTCCTTTATATCCCGACTCATCCCTCAGTCTTTTACCTCTCCTTTCCTTCATCCCACTCTCTTTATTTTTGCTCTCTGTCTTCCTTTCTTTGCAGAGAGGCTTGCGTCTGTAGTCATCATACACAGGGCACAGTGGCTTTCTGAAGTGTCATAACATGTTAACAATCCTGCCACTCAAGCTCCTCCTGCAGAGACCAAACAGAGACCAAGAGCTCTGGTTATATCTCTGCAACACGGACCTAATAGAAAACATATCCTCCTTTTATAGCAGAGGGTTTTGCTTTAGGAACTCAGGCGACCAAACACCATTTTTTAATATAGGTGAGTTATAAAAAAAAAATGAGAATGTGAGTGTGAAAACCTCTTGGAGAATATCTGCGTGTTTGTTCCTGTTTTGCAGATCTGATTGCACTCACACATGCAATCTAGAGCAGCTGTTTGCTCAATAGTGTTTCGCGTTTTGGCTTCTGTTAATCACACCACTAAATCAGCAGAAAAGCAGGGGGATTTTTTTTTAAGCCAGACTGTGGGAATTAAAGAAATACTTCACTGAAAATGGAAGTTCTGTCATGTGCTCGTGCTGTGTGTTCCGAAGCTGTATGATTTCCTTTCTTCCATTGAACGCAAAAACAGAATGGACAATCTTGTCTCTTCCGTGTATAAAAAAGTGACAAAAAAAAGGCTCTATGACTAATGCTTTATATTCCAAGTCATCTGTAGAAGTAAAATAGCTTTGTGAGAAGAAGAATAGACTGAAATTTAAGTCCGTTATGGGCTAAATACACTGTTATGGACTGCTCCGACAGGCAACAGCAACAGGGCAGAAAACACAGGCAAAAGGGTAATCCAGAAAACCGGCAGAGGATCAAATAAACAAGGCACAGGAAACTGTGATAACGCTCAAATGCAGTGTAACAACATACAAGACTTTGCAATGAATGACTGCATAAACGGCTTATATAGGCAGAGTTAACAAGGGTAATGAGAAACGGCTCAAAGTAATCAAGCATAATGAGTCTGGGCAATGGGTTATGGGAAATATAGTCCATGGTGCGATGACAAAAGATGGAAGGAGGGCCCTCTGGTGGAAATAAAGGGCACTTCAGCTGGCAGGCGTGATATACACTATCATTCTAAAGTTTGGCGTCAGTACGCGTTTTTTTTTTTGTTACATGACATTACTACTTTTATTCACAAACGATGCTTTTATAGTTATGGATTTTTGCATTATCTAGCACAGGGTTATATTGCCTATTGTTCACTTTTCACTTGTGGATTTACATTATCCAAAATGTTTCCAACAATGTTTAAATTCATATATATTTGCAGTTTTAACCAGTGTAACGTCCCTCCTCATTGCATCACCTGACAGTGATGTCATGTCCACGTTACTCTCACTTTTACTGCCGTGGAAACCATGGCAACGCAGTAAGTCTCATGAAAAAACGTGGAAGTAGTAGTTGAAGCATCGTCATGTTGTCGTTTAAATTTACTTTTAGTATAATTGTTTTAAACGTGAAAAATGCACTACCTTATCCCACCATTTAATTCGACAAATAAAGTCACATGTATGAGTAGTAATTTAGCATTAAACATTACATTACTTGCGGCTAATTCATTAGAATGAAATAAAATCATGTGATCAAATGTAACGGTTATAAAACTTTATTTCATTACCTCATCCATGAACATGATTTGTGAGTCCCGTCAGACTGATTTCCATCAGGTGTGGAGGTGAAGGTGACAACTCCCATCTTTCCACAGAATCGTCAAGCTATGCTTTGGTTATTATTTTGAATATGTGACTTCTAGTGGTGAAAATTACATAGGGCGCCTTTAAATGCAAGTTTTTTTGTTTGTAATATGATGCCTCACACATACAGCTTGGTATTCAAAAGCCGTTTTCTCACCAGTCTACGGTTTAACATTTAAAAATGTTGACCTTTTCCCCCTTATTTTTAATCTACAACTAGAGATAAATATTTCCTGACGCATTTTCCCTCTTCATGTCAAAAGAGCACAGGGAGCTCAGTCTATTAACCTGTTTAAAAGTTAAACTGACCGTCAGTGCTAATGCCAAGAGACTGAGGATCTGGTACAGTATTAGAAGAAAAACACAGAGACTTATGTCAGTCTCATCAGATTATTGACCTTTTGACCTGAACATGCTGAGCTTCTGCTAATGCTAAATCCACACAATTGGATTTGTATAGAGTGGATTGTGGTTTTTGTATTGCTTTTGTTTCTTTAGCCGTTTTGTTTCCACCTCTGACTTCCTGTTTTTCCATTTCCATTTTCATAATTGTTGTTTTAGCTTTCCTGAGAATTAAGAGCTCAACTGGTTATGCAATTTCACATTAATTCAGGCTAACACATGTTAGATGTTCTCCTGTGAGGATGACGTTATGTGTCCTCTACAATGATCTAAATGAAAAATATATCAAGATGATCTGGCAAGACGAAACACCATGGATCTGTTCCATTCTTGTGAGCAGATGAAAATATGCAAAATAATGTCATTTACTACATATACAGTGCATCCGGAAAGTATTCACAGCACTTCACTTTTTCCACATTTTATGTTACAGCCTTATTCCGAAGGGGATTAAATTCGTTACTTTCCTCAAAATTCTACAAACAATAGCCCATAATGACAACGTGAAAGAAGTTTGTTTGAAATCTTTGCACATTCATTAAAAATAAAAAATTAAAAAATCACATGTACATACACATTCACAGCCTTTGCCATGACACTCGAAATTGAGCTCGGGTGCATCCTGTTTCCACTGATTGTCTTGAGATGTTTCTACAACTTGATTGGAGTCCAGCTGTGGTAAAATCAGTTGATTTGGAAAGGCACACACCGGTCTATATAAGGTCCCACAGTTAACAATGCATTTCAGAGCACAAACCAAGCCATGAAGTCCAAGGAATTGTATGTAGACCTCAAAGACAGGATTGTATTGAGGCACAGATCTGGAGAAGGGTAAAAATTTCTGCAGCATTGAAGGAACCACTGAGCACAGTGTTCTCCATCATCCGTAAATGGAAGAAGTTTGGAACCACCAGGACTCTTCCTACAGTGGGCCGCCCACCAAACTGAGCGATCGAGGGAGAATGGGCCTTAGTCAGAGAGGTGACCAAGAACCAGATGGTCACTCTGACAGAGCTTCAGCGCTTCTCTGTGGAGAGAGGAGAACCTTCCAGAAGAGCAACCACCTCTGCAGCTCTCCACCAATCAGACCTGTATGGTAGAGTAGCCAAACGGAAGCCACTCCTCAATAAAAGGCACATGGCAGCCCGTCTGGCAGACTCTCAGACCATGAAAAACTAAATTCTCAGGTCTGATGAAACAAAGATTGAACTCTTTGGCCTGAATGACAAGCGTCATGTCTGGAAGAAACGAGGCACTGCTCATCACCTGGGGAGTACCATCCAAACAGTGAAGCAAGGTGGTGGCACCATCATGGTGTGGGGATGTTTTTCAGTGGCAGGAACTGGGAGACTAGTCAGGATCAAAGGAAAGATGAATGCAGCAATGTACAGAAACATCCTTGATGAAAACCTGCTCCAGAGCGCTCTGGACCTTAGATTGGGGTGGGGTCTGGACACACAGCCAAGATAACAAAGGAGTGGCTACGGGACAACTCTGAGTGAATGTCCTTGAGTGGCCCAGCCAGAGCCCAGACTTGAACCCGATTGAACATCTCTGGAGAGATCTGAAAGTGGCTGTGCACCGACTCTCCCCATCCAAACTGATGGAGGTTGAGAGGTCCTGTAAAGAAGAATTGGAGAAAACATTATACTCAAAAAGACTTGAAGCTATAATTGGAGCCAAAGGTGCTTCAACAAAGTATTGAGCAAAGGCTGTGAATATTTACTTACATGTGATTTTTTTTTTTTTTTTGCAAATAAATTTAAATAATGAATTTAATCCCTTTTGGACTAAGGCTGTAACATAAGAAAATGTGGAAAAAGTGAAGCGCTGTGAATACTTTCCGGATGCACTGTACATAACTCACTTAAAACTTACTCGGTTTTAAATTGGTTTATGCAGAACTGCTTTAAGGAACTTATTTAATCAATTGTCTTTACAACAGAACTGAATCAACACTGAACTGACAATAACTGAACAGTGACACTATTTTCTTTCAGAGCTGCTATTCCGCTGAATTAAACTCTTTTCGCATCATTCCTGTTATCATTGTAAAGCTGCTTTTGAAAAAATCTGCATTGTATGAAGCACTATAAATAAAGATGACTTGACTTAAAATTGTTCAGTGTGTAATTTCAGTTTCACCTTTTTCTGTTTTAGAAAAAACTTGTTGAACAGAAAACGGCCAACAATAAATATTTCCCTGTTTGAAATTCTTTGAGGCTGTAGCTGTCTATCAAGCTGAGAAAGGACAGAACATATATATATCCATATTGGCAAAAGGTCTCATGGTTTTACTTAAAGTTACCATGAATGATTTTTTTATGGAATTATGCAATTATAAATGCTTATCCATACACTTCAGTATTTTTTTAATTTACATGCCCTCATAATCTTTATTCAAAGACACTTCATAGGTACAAGTTTGAATCAAAGTTTTTAATGTCTGGACCTTGGATCTTGAATTATTGACCAAACAATCAGATTTCTATATGTGTACAATGTGTTCTGTTCTAATGATGACTGATAACAGGAAAAACCTGGCCTTCAGATATTCTAATTCGGTCTGAAATAGTAGGAAATAAACATTTCATTATAAGAAAATGTTAAGGAAAGTTAGTTTGACTTCTCATGGCATTTTGAAATAGAAAATGTTGTCAAACTGATAAGGTTCCAGATGCTTAAATAAGATAAAATACATAGTAGATCCTATGTAAACATGTAATCATACACTCTTGATACCGCTAAAGATGAAAATTGACGTGTTAATGTTGAATTATGTTTGTAATTGTTTGTTTCTGTTAAAATGACAGAAATCCTTTTGAATTATCCGTCCGTGTTTTTTTTAAATTTGGTTAAAAAGACGGAAAAATTTGTTAAAGGCTAAAGCAACATCTGGTCACGAGTAACAATCTGTACCATTCATAAACATGCATTGATAACGAAATATAATGTAAAGACTATGAGTATGTCAAGTATATCAAGAGTATGATATACCATGATAAAAATACACAAAATAAACAAAACCTTTATTCATTCATAATTAATAACCCTGGAAATGTCAATGATATCTTGACCACTGAACTGGAAGCCTGGTCACTTTTCTTTCTTTTCTTATGTTTTATTTATGAAGAAATGTATGATAGACCTTCCTTTGAACTCTTTAAACCCTCTAATCCCAGAAGTGATTTTCCACATTTCTTTTCTTTTTTTTTTTTTTTTTTTCATCATGTTTTCCTTGTTTTGCTCTTTTTTGTATTGAGGTACATTCTGATTGGATGCTGCAAGGCTATGCTGTACATTATGTTCATTAGTGTTCATCCGAGAAAAATTAGTTTTTTTGTGACAAACATTGCACTGTGTTTTTTTGTGGCGTGAAATGAGTAGTCTGTAGCAGGTTTAGCATGGCGTATACACTGTTTAAAGTGTTGTGTATATTCTGTTGGGGTAAAGTTTGTGTTGTGGCTGTCCCCTCGGCTGTATCTCTGCTTCACTAGTCAGTTTGATCCTGATGGTTTCCGTCAGCCCCATCAGCAGCCTGTTATTGCACTCTCAGCCAACTGTACATATCACCCACAAGACATTTCTAACACACACGCAACCTAACACACAGGCAGAGATCTCACGAACGCACGCTGACACACAAGCCCAAAACTATGACCGAAAGTCCTCATTTATAATTCATAATGGTCCAAATCATAGCATGTTGCCATCTTTCCACGAAATGCCAATAATAGAATGTCCTCGTCTGAGACACTTTCCCGCATGAAGCTCCTGCCATTCCCTCTTAACCCTGTTACTGAAATGGCAACTTGCATTTTCACACTAAGAATCACTTTCTCACCAACTCCTCATGAGTTCATGAGCAATGTGCTCTCTGCAGGGTGAGGCGATGAGGGGGAAAAAAAGCCTTGTTGCCATGGTGAGGAGAAAAACGACCACATTCAATTTCCCCCGTGAGATTATTTATAGTTGTCTTTATTGGGCTTTATTGAAAGGGAAAAAAAAGATGGCGAGAGAAAATTGCTCACTGGTCGGAACAATATGTTGTTATGGTACAAACGGATGGGAGGTCAGAGGATTCAAAATGGAAGGGCATTTTTATTTAGTCACAGAACCAATTAGCAAGCCACCCACTTTTTTGTTCGAGCTTAATGTGGTTTACACCTCCACACTTGTTTATGTGCGTGCAGTTTTGGAGGTAGTGTTTCGTTATAGGTTGTTGATTTCTGTGAAAAGGTTTTTGCTTTTCAGTTCAGTCTGGACTGCCATTGTTGTTTGTCATTTAAAGCTAAGACATTTTTTTTAGTGGTTCTCAAACTCTTCTTTACCTGCTTCAATCAGATTAGAATCGGATTTTGCCTAGTCACCAGCATGTTCACAAATCTATTTAAACACAAACCTAATGGCTGTGAGCAACACAATGCTTAATGCCCCTTTTACAAGATGGAATATAAGACTCTGGTGTTCCCAGAATGTCTCTCTGAAGTTTCAGCTCAAAATAATTTATTATCTAGCTTGTTAAATTTGTCATACCGTTTTTGTGTGTGTCCCTTTAAATGCAAATGAGCTGCTGCTTTAACAGCTCATGCTTCGGTTGTTTAACAAAAACAAAGCTGGAGAATCTCACGCAGCCGAAATGACGATTGTCAGCTTTAGATTTTTCAAACCGGAGTCAGACACTGATGGAGAAATTTTAGTACAACTTTTAGAATGCACCTGGACGTTTCTGGATGGTTAGTGGATAAGTTTATGTAGTTGCTATGGAGATGATTCAACTCACTGAGTGTAATTATGTTAAACTTTTGTAAAAAAAAAAAAAAAAAACAGCATTGAATTGATCCTTGTTTGTGAAGCAGTCTGGCATAAAATGATGGCATGGTAACAACACTCTACTACAACAACTATTTCTCTTCTCAAAATCAGCCCAACATGGCCTTGTTCTCTGTGACAGAGTTTATGTAAATTCTAGGCATAGTGATGTCACTAACCTGGGAAGAGGCTTGTTGTAGTCCTTTAAACAGCAAAATTTTAAAAGAAAATATCTCCCTTTGTATTGAACTTTGAGCATCGTAACTTTGAAGATGTTATTTTTGCTCTAACAGCAGTATTACACATGAACTAAAGTGAAATCATGGTCAACCACCTATTTTATATCAATATTCATGATAGCAAAAAGTAAAAATCTGACAGAAATAAAATGAAAAAAGGAAAAATAGCTTTTTAAATAAAAAATTAGGGGTCGGTAAGATTTCATATACAGTAATAGTTTGAAATATTAAAAATTAAAATAACACTTTTCTATTATTACATATTTTAAAATGTAATTTATTCCTGGGATGCAAAGCTGAATTTTCAACATCATTTCTCCAGAAATCGTTCGAACCATATCATGACTGTGAGCTGCATTTACATTTACATTGCAGTGGTGGCTTGCAAAAAAAGACAATCTCTAGCATTAATTTTGATCATGGCTTGTCTTGAAAAGGAAAAATGGAGAAGAAAAATGTCTGTTGTCTCGCTAACAACACGTTATTGACAACTCACGTTATCGGGTTCTGTGCTCCTACTGGTTTTTGATTTGATGGTTGTCGTAGAAGTCACACTGCAGGACTCAAAACTTCTGACTAAATTCAGATGAAGTTAAACTTCAGCTAAAATTTGATCAGTAACTGTCAATAATCAGCTGTTGACGAACACGTCAAACTAGCGACCAAAGACTTCAGAATTTGGCCTAGGATCAGAGAAATCTTGTCTCAGACGGCCTAATCATGGCCAAAATCGTACAGCTTAAGAGAAATATGCATCTTTGTTCAAGTGGCGCAGAAAGATTAAGTATTTCAAATTAAAAGTCATTCAATTTTTGCTACTAGAGCTTTGTTTAGATAATCGATGTGCTAAACTCGAACATGTTCAATGGAGCTGAGACTTCTGAAGGTTTAATCAAATTAGCTTAAATGTTTAATGAACAAGGCAGTGTTCATTAATAAATAGTCAATAAAAGCAAGTCGAGGGATCCTATATGTCCTGAATAGCTAGAAAAGCTAATAGACCTGTTCAGACATGCACAAAACGTTGCTTGTGGTTTCATTAAATCTGTCCCATCATCTGTTTGTGTTGCTTAAGTTGTTATTCTTCATGAGTAAGTTACAGAAATCATTTAGCAGCGCTAAAATCTGACATAGTGATTATTGAGCACTTCTTGGCACACATCCCCCCTCTCTGTCTTTGTGTCTCTTCCTCTTGTGTTTGTTTTCTTTGATCAAACAGATCTGCATGAAGAATTTTCTCTTACGAGTGTGTGTAACTCAAAGAGTGACGTGGTGCTGCTCTCATTAATGACAAACAGCGTAATTAGTTTGGCCTAGAGAGAGAAAAACTCTTGGCTGTTGTGTCATCTGTCAACATTTTCCAGAACAATAATGAGAATATTTGCCTTTGCGAAATTTGCTGCCACAGTCCTGTGTGATTGCTGTGATGTTATGAGTAATAGCTGTGTCTACCCATGCCACAATTTGACACAGTTTCTTGGGCATTTTAGTGGTTCCCAAGATGTTGCTACTGTGTTCTGAGTGGTTGCTAGGGCATTGCTAGGAGGTTGCTAATCAGTTTTGGGCTGTGTTTCCCAAACACATCATAAGCCCAGTTCACAAATCTCATTGGCACTAATGGTATCTCTGATCTACTTAGACTTACAACACTTTAGGGAAACATAGTCATGTGTGGTTGTTGGGTTTGCCAACTCAAATGATTCCACTGGTTATAACGGTGTTGCTATGTGATTGCTGGGGTGTTCTGATAGTTGCTATGGTGTTGCTGTGTGGTTTCTAGGGCATTTTGAGTATTTACCAGAGCTTTGTTATGTGGTTGGTGTTCTGCTGGTTATAAAGAGTGCTGCTATTTAGCTGTGAGGTTGCTCTGCGTGGATACTAGACCATTGGTTATGTGGTAGCTAGGGTGTTGCTATGTGGTTGCTTGGGCGTTTTAAGTAGTTATTTGAAATTTGTCATGTGGTTGCTAAAGTGGCTATAATGGTTTTGCTGTGTAGTTGTGAGGGTGTTCTGGGTGATTACTAGAGCATTGTTATGTGGTTGCTAGGGTGTTGCTATGTGGTTACTTGGGCGTTTTAAGTAGTTACTTGAGATTTGTCATGTGGTTGCTAAAGTGGCTATAATGGTTTTGCTGTGTAGTTGTGAGGGTGTTCTGGGTGATTACTAGAGCATTGTTATGTGGTTGCTAGGGTGTTGCTATGTGGTTGCTTGGGCGTTTTAAGTAGTTACTTGAGATTTGTCATGTGGTTGCTAAAGTGGCTATAATGGTTTTGCTGTGTAGTTGTGAGGGTGTTCTGGGTGATTACTAGAGCATTGTTATGTGGTTGCTAGGGTGTTGCTATGTGGTTGCTTGGGCGTTTTAAGTAGTTACTTGAGATTTGTCATGTGGTTGCTAAAGTGGCTATAATGGTTTTGCTGTGTAGTTGTGAGGGTGTTCTGGGTGATTACTAGAGCATTGCTTTGTGGTTGCTAGGGTGTTGCTATGTGGTTGCTTGGGCGTTTTAAGTAGTTACTTGAGATTTGTCATGTCAGGTTATAATGGTTTTGCTATGTAGTTGTGAGGGTGTTCTGGGTGATTACTAGAGCATTGTTATGTGGTTGCTAGAGTGTTCTGATATTTGTTAGAGTGTTTCTATGTGGTTTCTAGGGTGTTATGAGTAGTTGCTAGAGCTTTATGTGGTTGCTAGGGTGATTATAATCATGTTGCTATGTGGTTGTGAGGGTGTTCTGGGTGGTTAATAGAGCATTTTTCTGTGGTTGCTGAGATGTTCTGGTTGTTGCTATGTGAATGTTAGGGTGTTATGAGTAGTTACTATAACATTGTTATGTGATCGCTAAAGTGGTAGTTACTAGACTGGTTTTATGCGGTTGCTTGGGTGTTCTGGGTAGTTAGTGTTGGAGTCCGCTTTCTATTGTGTTCTGGTGGTTAAGAGTTGTTGCTATGTGGTTGCTAGGGTGTTCCAGGTAGTTAGTAGAGCATTGTTATTTGGTTGCTTTGGTGTCCTGGTGGGGAACAGAAGCGTTATGTGGATGCTGGTGTGTTCTGGGTAGTTACTAATGTGTTGTTATGTGGTTGCGAGGGTATTCTTGTAGTTGCAAGTGTATTCTAGGTGGTTTTTTACTACCCCGATTGAAAATAGCCCATCTCCATCTCTAGCCCATCACTAGATATACCTCAGGTTCCTCCTTCAATGTAAATTTTATTTTTTAATTTTATTACCCAGCAGGTGAAAATCATAAGTCTGATGGCTTAGAAAAGTACTAACACATCTCTCCTCAACAATCCACATAATTTGAGGTATCATTCATGGCCACAGCATTTTTTTTATTAATGGTTTGTTCAGTATGTATGTCAACCACAGTAATTATGACCTTGCCTTTAAAAACACCACTAATAAATTGGAGTGTGGACAATGAATGTAATTATTATAGAGTGAAGTAGAATGTAGTCTGGAGGATGAAGTGAGCAAGAAGTATTGTGAAGCTCGAGTGAAAGTAGAGTGCGGTAGAAAGTACAAGATGAGCATCTTTATTTATGGATTTCCACTCAGTCTAATTTATAGCAAGTTCCACTTGGATGCATCTGAAAGGCTTCAGGGGTCAATGAATGAGCTCAGCCTCACACAACAACTCATATATGAGCCATTATGAGGTTGTATCAAGCACACATGCTCGCACACACTTACACACAAACACATGCACACAGATGCTGTTTTTCTGCTGGATGCAATAAACATTCGGTGGTCTTTATTCACTTAATCTCATTTTATCCTTGTGTGCATTTAAACTTGGCCGCTCCAGACATGTTGCACCAAGTTTGACGTCACTAGCTGAACCCTAATGATCTGATTGTAATCAAACGAGTAGCACCGTTAGAATAAAAAAGTCACATGTAACCACATCGATCAGAACGAATGACGTAGAAATGGCATAATGACGTTATGCCGCGTGCAACGGGCTGTTGTTGTTGTTGATTGTTGAATGGCGTGTCATTCTAAAATTCTCCTTCCACTCATCAACTGTTAAGTAAAGCAGGATAGTCCTTTTTCAGACTCTCATCCACAGAATCCTTGTTTTGGAGCACGTTTTTATAGGCTTATTTGCTCGTCGTCTCTAAATTAAGATCTTAAATGGATAAGAATTTAGTCTGATCTTTAAAACAGAGAAAAAAAGCAATGTAGGAGAATAGTGTGTGCAAACAGCAGGAAACTCTGTATATTCATGCAGTGTGAGCATGTCAACAGGGCCGTTTCTAGGCATAGGCGAACAAGATGGTCCCCAGCTCGAGGTAGCGCCAATGAGTGCACGCACTAGCACTACATTTTAGCATGGGTGTTTCTAAACATTGGCACACTGAAATATGATTGCCGCCCCCACTGCTTCCTCCCAGCATCATTGGGCTAGAGTACTGTCAATCTGGTGAAACCTATATGCCAATGGATCAGAGTGCTGTCGATTACTGCCTGATCGTTGCATGTAAAGTTTGCATTTGCAGTAATCTACAACACCATCAAAGGGCTGTGTCAATTGCTTATTGCATTTTACCATGCAATAAAGCTAAATTTAAAGGACAATGTAAAAAATTGCTAGAGTAAAAAGTGCACAAAATCTGTATGTGGTGGCCGTGAAATGGGCAGATCGCGTAATGTGACTCGGTGTGTGTTTTAGAGGCGAAATATAACTGCACACTCAATTCAGCATTTTTTTTATGAAGTGATTGTGCAGTTATATTTTGCCTCTATAAAGCTCTGTTCTCTAACTTGCACCTCTAAAAGCTGTGTGCACCAATGCATTGTTAAAGGATCGTTTTTTTTCCCATTTAAAACTTTAACAATATTTTTTAAAATATTGGTATAGTAAAAAAAGTGCTAATTCACGAGATCAATACATCCTTTATGAAACCACTTTGTCGAATTGAATGTACCTTTTACAGATGGCATTGGAATGGTGAATCAATTTATTTAATTCTTACAGCACTTCATGCGAGCAGCGGTAAACACAGAGGGCATAGCGTTGTATTATTTAAGGGTTCATCCGTCAATGAGTAAAAAAGAAACAAATAGCTTGATTCAGCCCTGTCCCTGACTGAACTGAATCAGCAATTAATCCTGATTACTTTCATGTGACTGATCAAACTATTAATGTAGTTTGGGAGGATAAAAGTTTTATTGGTTTGACTGTAATAATAATGCAAAAACTGACACTTGAAATCAACATTTAAAGCCATCAAAATGGCTAAAAATGAAAAAAAATCAATTCCAATCTGAAGCTTGTGACATAAACGCACACATCAACCCGATCACTTTTTTTTAACTTTCGGATACTTTAATTTAATTCATTACAATTGGAACAAAAGGTGTCCATGGCAAACAAAGCTAATGATATGTTTTCCAGTGAATTACGCCTTAAATTTTGGTCTGTTTCTCAAAAAACCTAGTCTTTGACTTCATATAGTGCATAATAAGTTGTATAAACTGCTTTTAGGATCCTTTTTGGGGCTTGATTTAGTCTGTTGGTTATTTTAATCCATAAATCTTTTTTGTTGGCTATGTGTGCATTCCTACCTCAACTAAGAAGTACAGACGAATGCAACTGCATGTTCTCATTTTTCTTTTATTTTCAGAGTTATCTCTGTCTTACTAAGAAGAGAGAAAGCAAAGAAATCTAGTTCCTTTGGGAAAAGACATAAACATCAAGCTATTTTTCAAGACTACAACATTTGAACGCACTCGCTGGCAGCTCATGCATTAATATAATGCATGCCATGACATCAGCTATGAAGATTTCATCAGAAATGGTTTATTTATGAGTCTCATGAAATAATCATACACTTTACATTTATTTCAGGTCGCCCATCAATCGGTTGAACTTACACACTCATTGATTTGCATATTTCATCAAAACAAATGTGTGTGTGTGTGTGTGTGTGTGTGTGCTAAATTTGCCTTGGTAGAATATTAGTTTGACTTCATCTGTTATAAAAGAAAGAGAGGAAGTGAAACAATTATTCCGTTTTCCTCATCTTCGGTTAAGTTTTGCTGTTCTTACAAAGACAGAGAGAGATGTAGTAATAAGGGAAGAGATTTCATCTATGCCAGCGACAATTGACCCTTCGCAAACAGTTTGATTGACAGGCGATCTGACCAATCATAACCCAGAATCTGCCATTTTGTCTGACAAAGCAGTCAGAGGAGTACAGTAGATTAACGTTGGTGAACTTGAACTGGAAAAATTGTGTGTACTCGCGTCTTTCCACGCTAGAAACAACATTCCTTCTGATGTCCATTCATGTTTATTTGATGCTATATGTATGAGGAGATGATCGGTTCACGAGCCGCTTGAAAGAGCTTCAGCGATCTGTCACGACACGATAAAGAGCCACTATACGGTGTTTATTGTTTAAACTTCTTTAAAACATTACGATATATTAGATTTGAAACTGTTTCATATGTCTGTCGACACATTGTCTGTGTCCTCTTTCCTCCGGGATGTATTTTTCACTGCGTGAGAACATGATGTGTGGAGCGAGAGCGCACGGCTTGCCGGACATAGCAACAGTAACAAACAAAAAGTTCTTTGCAAAGGGTCAATTTCACACACACATGGACAATGGCAGGCAGGAGTCACCACACAGCATTAGGAGGTGAAGTGAGAGTGTGTAAATGAGATTCATTAGAAGAAAACCATTTTTACAGTCTTTTGTACGTGTTTATCATGACTGTGTGGGTGATTGACTCTTTCTTTAATGCACATTTCAAAATGTGTGTGTGTGACTTAGCATGCTTTACACAGTCATTTCTCCAGTCTTCAGTGCCACATGATCCTTCAGAAAACATTCTAATATGCTGATTTGGTGCAGAAGAAACATTAACTATTATTATCAATGCTGAAAACAGTTTTTGTGGAAACTATATGATACTTTTTTCCCCCCACAGTTCTTTGATAAGTTGAAAGTTCCAAAGATCAACATTTATTTGAAACAGAATCATTTGTAACATTATAAATGCCAACTACACATCATGCTCGGTTTCATAAAAAAAAAAGTATGAAAGCTAATGCTGTAATCATGGGTAAAGCTAAAAACGCTTTGCTGAATGCTTATGTACTGTATAAACATCCATCTCACTGGATGTCATTGATCTCAGTACAGTCATTGATCTTTTGGTAAATGCTCTTAATGAATTCACAGCCTCACAAATGACTTCAAGCATGAACAACTGATTTCTCATTTTGACACAGTAAACAGGATATAGCCGAATAAACAGCAAAATACGTCAGTCCTTTTCTTTCAGTCTTAATCTGTCTTTGGCTGTATCTTTTGCTCTTCTCATCCCTGTCTGTCTTCAGATTTGGCGAGGCATGCCTGGAGAGGTTTTCACATGCTAATGTTGGTGTTCTAACGTCACCGCTGCATTTACTGTTCTGGGGCGTTCACACTAATGGAGATTTGCAACGACAGATCAACATCATTATGAATGAGCATTGGTGATTCTTTTCATATGAGTACAGTCATATATACTCCCTATTAAAAAATAATAGTAAGAAATCTTACTGACCCCAGACTTTTGACTGGTTCTTTAGAACTGTGGGTATGTGTCACAATGGTCAACTATTCATCAGCTGGCATTATTCTTCTTTTCTTTTTTTAATATATATATATATATATATATATATATATATAGTGAATATGCTGTATTTAGCATGCCAACAGTATGCTTGGTCTTTGAATTCTTCCCCTTTAAAGCACTCCTGCTAAAGCAATACACATTCAGACAGACATGTTTGGTCATTCTGTCAAATCTCATATTGTTTTTTGAGTGTCGCACCGTGTTAAAATGTCAAGTTAAAAATACTCCAATTTTTAAAAATGTGTCATGAGACTCCTGTGTTCTATTCCAGTCTAGTGCGCACATTAGCAGTTTTTGATCACCAGAATGCAGAATCTTTTGTAAATGTGCTCGATCGGGTTTAGGTGACTCCAACACCAATCTACTTATACGAGTTGTCCAGTTGAGACAGATTGGTCAACTAATCATTCAGGCGACCAACTAGCCACTCAGTTTTTCTAAATATACATAGTTTTATACATCCATAGTAGGAGTCACAGTGGTCTGGGTATAACATCACACCTTGAATGGTGAATATAGTGGAAACAATGTCATTTAAAATATGAACAGAATCTTTAATGTATATTGTTTCTTTCTCTCCCTCTCTTGTTTTTGTTTCTCTCTCCTTTTGTTCCTCTTGTTTGTCATCATTTCACCTAATCTGTTCGTCCTCTACGTTACTCTCTGGCCCTCTTGTCTCTCTGTCCATCTGTCTTTCTCCAGTAGGCACAGTGTGTGTGGATGAGGCTGTGAGAGGGTGCGTGCATCAGGATGACGATGAAAGGCTTGTCCTCCAGCCGTAGCCACCACCACACACTCACACACTGCGACCCGTCCTACGAGTCTTTGACCCTCCGCCACGACAGACGGCCTTATGTCCTCAACCAATCCCACACGACTGACCAGGGCTTCTATGGGTGCCAGTCTGACCTGGCCAGCAGCACATTTCCACGTCGGCATCACGGCTCGCATCACGAGTTTAAGGACGAATGCGCCATTGTACCCTATGTGGGACCGGGGGGCATAGCCGGGGGAACTGGGCCTTGTGGCCCGGCTGCTCTCCCCCCGTCCCTGCTGGAGAAGTTCGACCAGCAGCAACCAGTGAGGAAGGACGGGTATCACACGTTGCAATACAAACGGACGGCGGCGCTGGAGCACCAGCGCAGCGACAGTCCTGGGCGCATACGCCACCTCGTACACTCTGTCCAAAAGCTGTTCACCAAATCCCACTCCCTGGAAGGTCCTGGTCAGCGCAGCCTGAACGGAAATGACCCCACCATCCCAGCCGATGCAATGGCTACTGCTGCATCCCACCCGAACGTTTCCTCCGCGACTGTAGACACCCTACGCAAGCCATCTAGCAACAAGAGAGGCAAGAGCAAGGAACGCAGTCGCTCCGAGCCCAAACCACGTGCGCGGACGTCCGGGTCGGGTTACTGGAGCTCAGACGACACTCTGGACAGAGATATCTGCCTCTACCACCAGCATCAACCCTCTGGAGTCATGACCATGGGCCGCCATCCGGACAAATCCCAGTCCCACTACTTCTTGGGACAGAGCTACAACACCCTTGGAGGGGGACGCTCGTCCCTGAAGACCTCACGCAGCAACAACGACGTTGGAAGTTGCTCCACATGCTCCAATCCCACAGGAAGCGCTCTGACTTTTGGAGGCCCGACGGCAGTCGACCAGGCTGGGCCGCTCGTCAAGAAGAGCTCCTGGTCCAGCACGCTAACGGTGAGCAGGGCCCGAGAGGTGTACCAGAAGGCCACGGTCAATATCGATAAAGCCCTAGTCAAAGCACAGACCTGCCAGCAGGGTCGAACCTGCCAGTTTTTACAGGTAGGAGAGAGATCTCGCTTCTTTTCATCACCACGACCATCATCATCATTGCCATCAGTGTCATTAGGTCAGCTACACACCTAATGACATTTGTGCTGAGGAGGCATGTGCATTTGGTTTCTTGGTGTGGAAGGTGTGACATCTCTTCATCTTTCTTTTCATCTTGTGCTTCACCTCTCTCCACGTTCATCTCTCCTGTGTTTCAGCGCATGATCTTTCTGCTGTGTGTTTGTGAAGAGTGGACATATTGCATGCATGTCTTTGTCTGATCATTTTAGGGGGCTGTTCACACAGGATGCATTCTTGCGTCTGTTCATTTTGTAATTGTTTTTCTTTGATAATGTGTGAAATTTGATGGATATTGCTGGATATTGTTTTAAATTTGTCTTATGAATTTTTCTATGCCAGACTGCAATACGCCTCATTGTTTTTTTTAATTGCTTTTCTATGAACATCTGGAACTATTGGGTCAGGTCCTTTTTTTATGAAACATGCAAGATCAGTGGTTCCCATCCCTGGTCCTGGAGTACCCTCAACAATGCACATTGTTGATGGGTGCTTCTCAATCGGAAGGTTGCGTTCTAGGAAGGCTGCATATCTCGGCTGCCACATCACCAAGCTCCATCGAAGGATGGCTCAATTTGAAAGAAGCCTTTTTTTCGCGTCCTTCGTTCAACTCATTGCACACATTCCAGTTGACGAAAAAGATTTAGTAGAAAATGAATCGGAGCTCAGCTACCAAATGCAAGATTTTGGAGCTCGAGGCATTATGTTTTCTGTTGTTTTGTTGTAAATTAATCACATAATGCTAAACTACATATAATGTAAATCACTGGAAGACCACAGATGGTTGTAATAATTACCAGTAATGATAGATAGATTTTTAATATAAATTATTTTTAAAATTATGTTTTTAATAGTATTTTCGCTCCTTGCCAGCAGGGGTGGAAAACGTATGACATTGCCGTGCGCACTTACTAGACTGTCTCAAACTAGTGTTTAATGCTATTAGCCTACAAACCTCTGACGGACCTGACAAGGAAGTACACAGACTCACTAGGATGCATTTGAGAAGCACCCTAGTAATCCTGAAGACCTTGATTAGCTTGTACAGGTGGGTTTGTTTGATTAGGGAGAGTGGATCTCGAGGGGACAAAGTTGTCCAGCCTTTTGGTAATGCAATGTGCAATGTGTCTTATCGTTTTTAGTTTATTTTTCTCTATGAAAAATGTTTGGCCATTGTGAGCTTGCTGTTTTTTGAATTGTCTTGTATGGAAAAGGGCTAAAGAGACATCTTTCGCCATTGCGACAGGCCTTGGTTAATATCAATAGTTTTCTTTTGTTGTTGTTGTAAAAAGGTGCTCTATGGATATATTTGACCTCTGCAGCAGATCACGCTGTTTTTAATTTTTCCTAATAAAATGGACTAGACGGATGTATTTGACACATATTTGGATGTATGTGTCTGTTTTTTTTCCATTTCTTTCTATTAAAACATGCTAGACGGACACATTTGACTGCTATGATGCATCTAGCAGTTTATTAATTGCGAAACATCCGTTTGGAAAATTCCTTTTCATTAACACAGTACATCGGGGCAAATTTTTACGAACTTTTTGTACAGTCTGTTCATCAATGACAACATGAGGGGTGTTATTGACCATTGTGACGCGAGAGATCTGAAGAGATGTCTGTGACCATTGCGACAAGTCTTTATTACTTGTTATGGTTTTTTATGAAAACATTCTAGACGGTCGTGTTTGCAGATCATGCTGTTTTTAATCATTTTCAAATGAAAAGCATGCTAGGCAGATGTATTTGTCCGTTGCAATGTGTCTTATCGTTTTTAGTTGTTTCTCTATGAAAATCTGCTGGATGGCATCTTTGCCCATTGCATCGTGTCTCACTGGTGCGATGTGTCTTTTGCCATGAATGTCAAATCAAAATTTGTTTTTTAGCATCTAAAGATACGTGCATTCTGTTTTATTCTGTTAGATCTTTGTCCAGCTGTTTTTTAAAACAGCAACATGTCCTGTGTGAATGGCCCCTACAAGTCAATGTGTTTGAATGTATTAACTTATGCTCTGGACTGACCTGCTGTGTGTTTGCGGCACTGTGTCAGATAAAAATGAACTCCGAGACCGCGGCTTGTGCTTGGTTTTCTTTGTTGTGGACTAAGGCTGTGCGATAGAGAGATCATAAACAAGTAAATGAAGGATAACTGAGAAAAAATTCTGCCCGCAGCCCTGGAGATCAGTGACTGTTTGTGTGAAGATTAAGAGGAAAAAAAAAAAATGGATTTGGGGTTTTGTGTTTGGTTTTGCGTGTTATCTCTCTGTCTCTTTTGTTCCCTATGTGACACAGTAATTGAGTCACAGGAAAAAGAAAGTGATGGAGAAAGAGGAAAGGAAAAGCAGTGAGCAGTGGAAAAGAATGGAGAACTGGGAGAGGAAAACAGAAGAAGAGTTAAATATAGTTGAAGTCAATTAATTTGAAGTGAAAGTGTGTGACCATGCTAGACCCAATTTCCCCACAGCGTTAGTAAAACCAGTAAATCTTGACCTTTTTGTTGGTCCCCACAAGGAAACAAGCTTATAAATCATAGACAATTATCTTTTTTGAAAATCTAAAATAGCAGAACATTTTGTGTGATGGGTAGGTTTAGGGGTAGGGGTAGTGTAGGGGGAAAGAATGTACAGTTTGTACGGTATAAAAACCATTATGCCTGTGGAAAGTCCCCACAAAACACAAAAACACAACGTGTGTGTCTGTGTGTGCGCGCTGTCAAATGGTTAATCGCATCCAAAATAAAAGTTTTGCATTTATGTATATATAAATACACACACATGCGTGTATATATTTATCAAAAAAATATTATATTTATTTATAAAATATATGCACAGTACAAACTATATTATATATTACATATATACACGTGTGTGTGTGTGTGTGCTGTTTTTAATGTGTAAATCAAAGTGATGCAAAATTTTAAATATAAAAAATTTTAGTCATAAAAAAATCCATTTGAAAACTCAGAATCATAAAACTAGTTTGATTTTATATATATATATATATATATATATATATATAACAATGAAAACCATTTTTGCAATGCAAAGTACAAGGGACTAGAGTGAAGTATGTGTGTATGGTAGAGAGTCAGGGAGAGAATAAGAGAGGAAGGGTAAGAGAAGACGTTGCAGATAATGGTGTCCGGAAAGATAGAGGAACTAAAAAGACTGAACTCCAAGGAGAACTGCCAAAGTGCCCATATCTGAGCCCCTATCTGCAGTAATGAGAGTCTATCTGGTAATGGAGTTAGCTTGACTGTAAGACATGAATAACTTTACAAGTCTTAGTTGCCAGTTTGGCTAAAGCTACTTCAACACTAAGGTCACACTCATCTTCATAGCAAACGTTTTCAAGCAGAGCCCATAAAAGGAGCATTCAGGTACTTTGTTTCCTTTCTGTCCTTCTCTCTTTCTGCACCTTTTCCTCATTTCCATCCTCTACTCTTTAAAAAAAAAAAAAAAAGTAGCATTCCGCAGAGAGTGGATCCTTTCCCCTGGTCGGAACAATATCTCTCTTTGTGCCCCTTTCTCTTCTGTTTTCGGTGACGGAGGAAAGGTTGTTGGCTTCTCCCCCTAGTAGAGCGTGTGAAAAAAAGGGGAACGTGTGAAAGAATTGCGTTTGCATGCGACACACATCACACAGTGAGCCTGCAGCCCGGCTTAGTATAGTTCTCCATCACTGGCCACTAAAAATGGAAGATTTTAAAAGAAGCCGAGCCATGCTGGATAATATGAAATGATTGTTATTCATCTCAGAGAGGTGAGAAGCTTTTGAGGTGAGGGTTTGAGAAGTGCACATTACGTGTGTCGTACATGAATAGTGCAAGTGGGTGTAAAATGTTTTCAAGATCGTTTTCAGATAATGATGTTGGCTGTGCAGAAGTCAATATTGTGTGTTGTAGTGGGAGCAGCAGGTGTTAGTGTGTGGGTACAGGTTGCATAAGGCCATGCGTGTTATGCCAGGATGCGCTTTTAGCTTTTTAAGAGTGTATTATCTGATGAATCTAAGAGGTTTTGTGTGTTATACAGATAATGTGGGAAGAGATTGAGAAGTTATAGTCATAGCTGCGTCATTTATAGTTTTTTTTTTTTTTTTTTTTTTTAAGAATAATTGCACATTAAGCATTTGTGACGTATTAGTTAACAGTTTGTCATTCATAAAGCATGTTTTTATGATTTTAAAACACTGATAAGCACATTTATCAATGGACTGGACAGTTGCAATGAATTATGTGGCTTGTTAAAGTGTTGGAAATGTGTTGCAAATGATTTATTATAATTAGAAAAAGGATATATAATATATTTATTATATGCAAATATTCTATATAAAATTATAATAATGTAAAAACATAAATATTTTGTATGCATAAATAGATATGAAACATATCATCATCAGGTTTCCACCCATTTAACTTTTCTGTTTGATTGTTTAAATATTTCTATTTAGTTTTATACATTTTCAGTTTCTTCATCAGTATTAAAAGTGATCAAACTTTTAAAAAATGTAGTCACTCATTTTTAGTGGGTTAAAATTATTTACAATGTTTATATGCATTTATATATAATGAACTGCATATACACTAATCACTATTGGTTCAACACCATAACAGCTGATTTCAGAACAATTATTATTAATTCATTGTAATTTATTTGATAATACCAAATAAGTGCTTGAACACAAATTAGAAATATTCCCTTGGCAACTAACTGAAATAAATTGGTTTAAGTTGAAGTACTTACTTAAACTGAATTAAAAATAAATTAAGTAGAATTATTTGGGGTTTTTTTTAAATGGCAAAATGACAAAATTGCTATAACTGAAAGGATTTGTTCACTTTAAAATGAAAATTACCCCAAGCTTTACTTACCCTCAAGTCATCCTAGGTATATGAAGTTATATTAATAAATATCCCGACGCGTCCGAGCTTTATAAGCTTTATATAGGGTTGAGGGGTGTGTGTGTGTGTTTAGGCCTTCTGAGGTGAAGCGATGCATCTGTATAAGAAAAAAATCCATATTTAAGAAGTTTTAGAGTAAAATATCTAGCTTCCGCCAGACCGCCTTTCATATTCAACCTACGGAAAAAGCGTAAACTGACGTTTACTGTCATTAGAGTACATTTATAATGAATGGATGCACTTTCTTGAGCTTCAAACTCATTGGCCCCGTTCACTGCCATTATAAAGCTTGGACGTGCCAGGATGTTAATTAATATAACTCAGATTGAGTTCATCAGAAAGAAGAAAGTCATATACACCTATAGCGGCTTGAGGGTGTGTAAATTTTCATTTTAAAGGGAAATAATCCTTTAAACTAAAATTAAACTGAAAATATAAAAATAAAGCTAATTCAAAATATTGATAAATTCTATAGTAGATTATAAACAGTATTAAAATAACATAGCAACCATGTTTATATATAAACATATTCATTAAAACACCATTTGCAGCGGTTTATGAATGAATGTGCTTGTTAATGTTTGAATGATCATATGAATTCACATGAATTCTCCATTATCAAATACAACATTAATTGCTTTATTACTTGTAGTTATTATTAAGCATTACTGTGAGATCAGGTGTTTATGAGAAGCTAACTTTCTCTCTGTCTGTGCAGGTTCCTCAGGATGAGTGGGGTGGCTTCTCATCTGTGGGTCAGGATGACGAGATTCCGTGCAGGAGGATGAGGAGCGGCAGCTACATAAAGGCTATGGCAGAAGAGGACAGCGGAGACTCGGACTGCAGCCCTAAACCTTCACCCAAAGTCCAGGCCCGGAGAGCCAGTTATTTGAAAGCCACCCAGCCTTCACTCACTGAGATGACTACACTCAAGTGAGTCTGGAAAAGTATAAGCTCGTGCATGTTGCCGCCATGAAATCACATGGGAAATCAAATGCATGTATTCTGTGTGTACATAAAGCTTGCAGGTGCGTGGGCCTACCGATCCGTCTGCAATTTCAATGAACCGTCATTTTCTCTGGGGTCATTTTAAACACGTTATTTTACAGGCGCTCAACCCACTCCGCATCTCTAAGTGCTGTTGGGATGTGTCTCTAGAGAGGGTGTAGTCTCGTCCTTAAGCCCCACCTCTGTTCACATACACACATTTGGTGCAATTTCATATAAAATCCCTTAGTGTCCTGAGACTCTCACCACTACAGTGAAATACTTTCACTCTCCCCTTTATTAAAAATTGAACAGAACAAAGTCATTTCAAAGGGAATTTTCCTGCGCCTTTAAAGTTCCTACCGGCATTTTTTTAGTTGCGCACCGTTATATCATGCGAAAATAGGTCTGATTTTAACGTAGGAACTGAGTTTGAGCTCTATTTTTCTCATTTTTGTTAAAACCTCACATATTATAGTTGTGTACTACAGTGACAACATATCCTATTTAGACTACATACAATGAATTGAGTCACTTTTATCCCACAGACTTATTCATGAGAACAAACTGATTTGCATTATAAAGAGAAACAACACAACACTTTTGGTTCTGTGTGTGTGAATGTGCACTTTTGTGTGTAAACTTTGCAAACACAGCATCGGTATAATGTGATGCTCATCAGTTTGGTGTAATATTTGAAGTATATATATATATATTTTAAAGAAATTAATACTTTTATTCAGCAAGGGCACATTTAATTGATTAAAACTAACAGTAAATGCATTCATATTTTTACAAATAAATGTTGCTATTTTGATCTTTCTAATCGTTAAAATATTCTGAAAAAACGTGTCATGGTCCTCAAAACTATTTTCAACATTGATAATAATAAGAAATGTCTCTCTGTAACGTAGGGTGTGCAGATAAACACGAAGACGAGAATTAAGTGAAAAACAGGTAGCTTTATATACTCCAGACAGGTAACAGGTAATCCAGGCAGAGAGACAGACACAGGAACAGGAACACATCCAACGCTTACACATTCAATACCAGACAAGGAACAAAGAACAGAACTGAACTTAAATACACAGAGCACAGGGGATAACGAGATGAATGATTGTGAACAGCTGTGGTGATCAGGTGAGTGTCCATGGCAACAGATTGTGGCGGGAACTAAAACAAAAGAACATGTGACTGTGAATATGACAACAAGCAGAAGGTCCATGTGGTGATCAGGTGAGACGAGGTGTGACATAACGCCCCCTCCCGGAAGGCGCGTCCTCGCGCCGTAAAGAGGACGAAGGGATGAAGGGATGGGCAGAAGATGTCGGCGGTGGTTTAGGAGGTGGACGGCCGACCAGGAGGAGGCAGGAAACAGGAGTCCAGGGTGGCGTGGATGGTGGTGAAAGCCAGTCAGGCGCCTTGAGCAGAGGCAGATGGTGACATACCCAGGCCACAGCCAAGGCTGCGCCCCATGGCGGCGTCGCAGGAGGGAGGATCCATGGTGATGTCTTTGGTGACGCCACCATGGGGATGACCGGAAGCGACGATGTCATGGAGTGCGGAGCCCACCGCGTAGCCGGAGTGCTGAGGTAGCGACGGGACCCCGCTGGCCTGGGCGATCGCGACTTAGCCGCCGCGACGACCCACCGAGGAGGAGGCAGGGATCCAGAGGGCAGAGGTGGAGCTGGAGCGACCGAGGGCGGAGGAAGAGCCTGAGGGAGGGCGGAGCCAGCTGTAGCGGAAGGGGTGGAGGGCCCGAGAGCAGCGAATGGCCCGCAGGTCCGCAGCGGAGGTGTGGCGATGTCCGACCCAGGCGTAGCCGACGTTCCGAGGGAGGCCGGCGAAACCAAATGCTCGATGGTCCCGGTCGCCGACGAGGGAGGGAGGAGCATAGGCGAGGGAGCCAGATCGACGGGTCGAGGGGGACTGGAGTTCGCCGAGGCCGGAGGCGGAGCCACGGGTTCCTCGAACCCAGGAAGAGATGGCTCCCAGAAGTCCCGAGATGGACACACGCCACTGAGAGGAGGCTGAATGGGAGTAGAGGGGCAGATGGGAGGCGGCGATGACTGGGTGGCAGGCGTGGCTGGGGACTGGATAGCACTGCTAGGCTCAATAGTAGAATTCCGAAGAGGAGGTGGGAGAGGGAGGTTGGGCGGGGCCAAAGGTTTAAGGATACACTGGACAGGTTCAGATGAAGACATAGCTGAAAGCGGTTTCTCCTCTTCAAAAAAATTTTCCCCAGTGCGAGCCCCACACTCACTCTCAGTGGCGGACGGTACGGTATGGCTCCCTTCCATTCCCTCGTCTGCCACGAGGTTTCCCTCGGCGAAGGCCGGTTCCGTCAGCTCACACACCTGCTCAGTTCCGTGTTGCTCAGGCTCCGTGGTGATGTGCGGCTCGGTCGCTCCTGCTTGCGCTGGCTCGTCCATCACTCTCACGTCCTTCTCACGGTCCGCGGTGGGCTCGTGCTTCTGGTCCTTGCCGTCAGGATGTTGTTGGCTGGGCACTGGGTAGATTGTGGGGCTGGTGTCATCCACTGTGAGCGGCGAATCACATGACACCAGCACCCACTCGACGTAATCCTTAAAGCTCCCCCGAGGCCCTTCCCCGGACAACTGCTCTTTCGTAGCGGAGTTGAGACCAGCATAGAGGAAAGTGCAGAGACAGTCATCCGGGAAAGTTGTGGCTGGAACCAGGTCGAGGAATTCTTCCAAATGTGCCTCGAGGGAGCGGTCCTGCTGCTCAAGGCACAGCATCTTCATTCCCAGAAGTGGATCCATGGTGCAGGGGGGGGAAAAAAAAGGACACGTTCACGAAAACAATAAACAAAACACTATAAATCACGCCACTAAACTTTTAGGTCTGGTATTCTGTAAGGTAGGGTGTGCAGATAAACACGAAGACGAGAATTAAGTGAAAAACAGGTAGCTTTATATACTCCAGACAGGTAACAGGTAATCCAGGCAGAGAGACAGACACAGGAACAGGAACACATCCAACGCTTACACATTCAATACCAGACAAGGAACAAAGAACAGAACTGAACTTAAATACACAGAGCACAGGGGATAACGAGATGAATGATTGTGAACAGCTGTGGTGATCAGGTGAGTGTCCATGGCAACAGATTGTGGCGGGAACTAAAACAAAAGAACATGTGACTGTGAATATGACAACAAACAGAAGGTCCATGTGGTGATCAGGTGAGACGAGGTGTGACACTCTCAAGCACCAAATCATCATATTAGAATGATTTCTGAAGCATCCTGAAGTAATGATGCTGAAAATTCAGCTTTACCATCTCAGGA
The DNA here is from genome assembly GCA_037194245.1 of Opsariichthys bidens. Lineage (NCBI taxonomy): Eukaryota > Metazoa > Chordata > Actinopteri > Cypriniformes > Xenocyprididae > Opsariichthys > Opsariichthys bidens. The sequence continues at coordinate 1,947,124 of CM074301.1, read as the reverse complement.
ACCAATTACATTTTAAAATATATTCAAATAGAAAACAGTTATTTGAAATTTTAAAATATTATCTTTTTACTGTATTTTTTTTTTTTAATCAATACAGCTTTTAATGCATTTTGTATATTTAATCTACGCTCTAAAAATGCTGGATTCTTTCAACTCAAATGCAGGTCAAATATGCACAAACCAAACAGTTGCGTTTGTCCGTTTTGACCCAAATTTGGGTTGAAAGAATCCAGCATTTTTAGAGTGTATATTTTATACAGAATTATGCTAGGATGTTGTTATGGATACAGGCATGAGGCAATAGCTCAGGGTCTAGATTCAACAATTAATAAGGAATAGAAAGACGAAGATATTGGAATCACGCAGATTAACAAGTCACATACCAACATAACTGTAGCAGCCTAACACAAGAGTAAGGACAAGACCTGGCAATGACTGTGTCTGAAGTCGCCCCCTATACCCTTAAATAGGGCACTATTTTAGCATGGTGTCCGAAACCATAGTGGACATGATCAAACACACTCATTCAATCCCACAATGCACCATACCATACAGGAATTTTACCATACAGGTAAATTCCTTTTTTAATTGATTATTAAATTGTGCAATTACAGTTTATACATGCTAGTTTAGATGACAGAGTTCAATATAAATCTAATTAAGATTAAAATAAAATTAAACAAGCTAAAATTACTCTGTAGCTGCCAGTTTGCCAAGTTTCAAATGATTATTAAACAGCAAGCACAAACTATGCAAAAGAAGCACTCCTTCAGGCATCAAATTCGCTCGCTCATTTTCATTTACTCCTTCAAGCGGACTATATTCGTGGAGTAATGTAGGGAACGGTGAATGAGGGTGTAGGGGTGATTTGAGTTGGAAGAACATAAGAAATAAGATACACAGGAGTTAAAGCCCATAATGAGACACAGGTGTGGAACAATCAAAAACCAATGAAATGGATTAAAAATAAGGAAAACAGGAAAAGACAGGAAGAGTGAAAATGCAAACTAGAAGTCCATGAATAATGTCAACACAAACAATAACAAAGACTTTGAATACCCGTGACAGATATAGTATAACTCGTACTCTATTTATTTTACTCATTTATTTATTTCATTTAATTATATCAGACTCCAAATGTGCATGACTGATGGTGTTCCAAAAAAATCTCTTGAAAGAAATTCCCTGCTCAGTATGTAGGGAACAGCGAACACTGCATAGGGTCCCTGTGATGGGCTCTTTATCTTTTTTTCTGCTTGACAGGAAGTGCTGCAGCATTGAATATTTATAATCCGAGCATTGTGCCTTTAACTCAACCATTGACACACATTCAAACACACATATACATACTCCCATACACACACATACATGACACTGATCAATAATACATAGCAAAAGAAGTAGAACTGTATAAACCTATATCCGCATAAGCACACTTTCCATTCAGACACACCGTAAATGGTCGACATACACACTCACGCTCACGTGTGCTTAAACAACCGCATATATATATACACCAAGAAAAGGCTAAAAAAATTGCGTTATATAATGAATATGCAGTCCCCTGAGGCCTGTGCTCATTATAGACAGATATTCCCTTTATTGCTTCAAAACAATTCCACAGACTTACATTGAAGCCATGAGTCATATCTACAGTTTATAATTTGTATAGTTTTTGCATTAGACAAATTTTTGTCAAGACACAAAATGATGTGTAAAAATGCAACAGAGCAAACATTTTTTCAAAAATACTATAATTATAGGTTCTGATTAAATAATGTTTATAAATGATTCAATAGTTCATATGAAATAAAATAGTTATGTGTATAGTTTAGTTAGATGTGTATTAAATATATAAATGATTTATCCTCATGAAAAAAAAGGTCCTGAGATAATAGGATTTAATGAGAATTTGTCCTATTTTTCCCCACGATATCAAAATGTATCCTTCCCTCCTCACAGTACACTTCAGTGAACTTCTACTATTTTGTTGTGTTATTTCATTATTTCCTGCTGTAATTGATTTCATCCACTGTCATCTCTTCCTCTTAATCTATTCTTGTACTTTTCCTGCATTCTTTCCTCTTTGTTTCTCTTTTACTCTCTCTCTCTCTCTCTCTCTCTCTCTCTCTCTCTCTCCACATTCCTCACTCCAGTGAAGAATGACTAATGTGTGTTTTTACTTGCTGTAACTGCATACTATTTTAAGAGCCGCATCCATAATTAAGATTGACTCGACCTGGAGGGATAGAATGTGTGTTTTTTGTGTGTTCATGTTTTAATGCATTTCTGTGTTCATATTTCATGGACCCGATTGCCCATCCTCATGTAAAGAAAAACTTCTAGTACTAATTGTGAGGAGTTCATGTGTACATCAGTCTCAGATTTATGAAGAATACACTACCACACACATACATGCATAACAAAGTAGAGTTGTTTTTAGGTCAGCTTTAATGAGTATGAGAAAACATGATGAATGAGTGTGAGTTACAAGAGTAATCTCACCTCTCATTTCATTCTTACCCCTCATTAAATACTTGTACACCACTTCACGCTTTCTCTCTGTTTGCAGGATCAGTACGGAATCCCATTCCCCTAAGCTGCAGATCCGGAGTCACAGTTACCTGCGAGCGGTGAGTGAGGTTTCAATCAACCGCAGTTTGGACAGTCTGGACCCGGCCGGTCTGCTGGCCTCGCCCAAATTTCGCTCCCGAAATGAGAGCTACATGAGGGCCATGAGCACCATCAGCCAGGTTGGTCATCGCTCCCCTCGTTCTGTGGTGGAAATCGCCATTAAGATACTAATCTTAAACCAGTTGGAAAGAACAACTGGTCCTGGATTAGATCCTAAAGGTGATTTTCAACCAGAACCTTCATAAACGTGGCCTCTTCAAGGTTTGCAGAGGGGAGGAAAAACAAGAAAAAAAAATAATAATGTTTTTGCTCAAGCAATCAATTTATGCTCAATCCCATGAATGATCTCATAGAATCCTTTATCATCTCTTCATCCATACATTAACCCGAATCCTATTAACTACTATCATACTATCCATGCTATATAGCCTGTATGGAAGGATCAAAAATCATAGTATGTTGTGAATACTGTTAAAGATGCACATGTACTCTCTGAATAAATTAATCATAGCTAACAGCATGTAAAGTATTTCTACAATGTCATCTGTAACTAAAACTGTGTTTTTGTGTACCTCCACACCACGTGGTGTCAATACTAGTCCAAGATCATTACCATACACTGTAAAAAAAAAATGCCATTATTTTAACTGTAAAAGACTGAAAAAATGCAGAACATTTACATAAAGTGTCTGTACTATATATGGTCAAAAGCTGTAATAGATCTAGCTGTCCATTTAATGTCATTTTACTGTAAAATACTGTTAAATTTATGTTTAACAATATGTGTAATTTACAGTGAAAAAACGTAAATGGACATTTCAACAATTTCCTGCGTGACACTTCACATTTGATATACTTTTGTCGAAATAACTGTTTATTCTTAGTTTTTATTCATTTTTTCTAATCGGTTACGTAAATTAGGGTTTTATTTTAATGTGGTTAAATTAATGTTTGTTGCATTTTTTAAATTTCATGTGTGTTACCATGATGGTATTTAGAGTTTGTGTGCACCTTTTTTATATTAGTATTGTCATTTTCAGCTTTTTGTGATGAGCTTTGAATCGTCATGTGACTCTCATCACCTCTGTGTTTGGTGGTTGTCACTGTATTACAAAGGTGCAAAACAGGTATTAGTAATTCAGTAGGTTGATACAGTAAATTAACATTATATCAGTTAATGAAATATGTTTTTTACCGTAAATTTAATGGATTTTTTTTATAGTGAGTAAAATAAACAGTTATGAACCATAATTATTACAATATAAACCTTTAAATTCGACGAATTTGAAGTGTAAAATAGTGCTGTCCCATAAAACCTAAATGTTGTTACCGCATTTTTTACGGTAAAGTTCTGGCAACCAAAGCTGCCGTTTTTTGTTTTTTTTTTTAACATAAATTTTACAGGGATGAAGATTTGTTAATAGCGCAAGTGAATCAAGACAACTGACCTCACATGTCACATGAAATTTCATTCATACTGCACAAATTCATACTAAATAGAACATACCTTAACAGTGAAGGAAGTTCTTCATCAAATGTAGTACTTTACTATGTGACTTTGGAGTCAGCTAATCGATATGCAACAAATGAATTTGTGGTGTCAAGACCCAATTTTTATGATTTTATAGCAGTTTTTTTTTCCCAAATACTGGGACTAAATTCACCAATAAGTACATACTAGAGAAAACAGTATGCATCACTCAGAATGGGCTGTTAGCTGAATGGAAGAGAATAAACCAGCAACAAAATATTAGCATTGTGTGGAGATGGAGCTCTCATGTTTACTATTAATATAAACACTCATAGGTCATTTTTAAGGGGAGCTGATGTCAGTAAAGCTTTGTTGGCAATTTTAAGTAGGGTTCTTCCTTGTTAGCATGTGTAGCTAAGGGATTTTAAAGGTGAGTTTTCAGGATTAGCTTCTTTTGCCATGAGCTTTTAAGGTGAGTTTTCCAGATTAGCTTCTGTTACCCTGGGATAAGGTGATGGGCAGCATTTACAACCGAGAATTTTAAGGTGAGTGTTCAGAGCTTGACAGCTCACTCAGACAGACAACAGCCCTTACCTTTTAGATATCTGCCTCCCATCCGCGAAAAAAAAGACACTGCCCTCAGGCGTGTATGTGGATGTGTGTCTTTTCTGTTCCCTGAGGATATATCAATCATTTCACTGACAAAAAGCTCAGTTACCTCACCAAAATTAAAAAAAAAAAAAAAAATGTCATTCATGGGTACCTCTTGTGTATACTGAATGTGTGTGTGTGTGTGTGTGTGTGTGTGCATCCAGACTTGTGTTTGTGCTGCATGTGTGTACATGCATATGTTTTGCATGTAGGTGTATTTCTGTGAGGTTTTTTTGCTTACAAGATGATTAGCAGACCTTAGTGCTTGTTTGTAGCCTCCTTTCACCATTGGCATTCTGCTGTCTTTTCCTCCAATCACAACTCACTATTAGTCCTTCATTTCCTTTTGAAACTCAAATCACGAGACCTTTTCTTCTGATAAGTTTCTGTGTAAATCCAATCACACTTCTCCTAACTGTCATTTCTTACTCTGCTGTAGTATAGAAAGATTCAGCCACACCTGATTGCTTTCACTTGTACAGAATTCCTCCCCTCTGCACTCTTTTTTTCTGGTGTTATCTGTATTAGTGTGTTTAACCCTTATCTTTGAAGATGCAGCATGTCTATTAGAGGGTTAAATTCATCCTACATGATAAATGGCAGCTCAAGATTCGCAGTTCAAACATTTTCCCCCAGAAATTGATTTTACATCATTAGTATTGTGTCCATAAACACAGGATATTGAATAACCTATTACTAATTTCCTTCTATGATGTTTAGTCATTTTGGTATTTAAGGTGTCGTGACATTTCAGGCTGAAAAGTTGAAGTCAATCTAAAGAAAATGACCCTTAACAGCACAAATTTGTGTTAAACACTCTAATACACTTCTGTTTTTTATTCTTTGTGATTTTCTTTCTTGCTTTTGTATTTTGTAAAAATGTATGCTTGATGTGTAAAAACATACTTCTGAAAATAAAAGACATTTTCTAACACTCGAAAGCACCTCAAAGCATCCTGGATTGGGAAGTACTTAAAAGGCATTTTTTTGGGATTCAACACTATATATTATAGAAACATAATTATATTAATATAGTTAAATTATATTAACACAATATTTTTTTTTTTACATTTTATTTACGTTTTTAGTTCTGTATTCTATATTATTGTGAATTATATCTAAAAAAAAAATAACATAAATCAAACAATATATTATCATTTATACAAATAAAAAAAATGATAAATGAATCAAATGTGTATATGTTATGTTAAAATAATTTTGCATTTTAAAAGTGAATGAGCTGACTATAAAGAAAACATTTAGGTTTGTCAAAACGTATGCATTGTTAACCCAATTTCATTTTTAATCTTAAATTATCTTTTTCTACTGTCACTGTTCATTCCTTCTAATGCGGTAATCATTCATACCTTTAATAATGTAATTCTGCTGCTGGTTTTCATAACTCTGGACAAAAAGTCACGCTGAACATCTTTCAAAATGAATGAAGGATTACTCAGCGTAGGGTTAAAATTTACCGTAATCCAGGGTTAAGCTTAGTGGGAAAAGTCACATGTACTTTATTAGATCTTTAGAAAAGCAGCATTTAAAATCCTATGATCTCATTAGGCTCCTTTGTCTGCTTAAAACAATGATTCAAAGTCACTGCACATTAGTAAGCCTTGAGCTAATATCTTAAAAACCGCTCAATCAGGCAGGTGTGCTTATATACTATACATTACGATCTACACTTTATAATATTTACAATATGCTATGATCGATCTCATGACAGAAGGGTTAAGGACAGAATATAACAGCATGTGGTGACATGTTGTCTCCCCCTGCAGGTGAGCGAGGTAGAAGTGAACGGGCAGATCGAGGCCGTGTGTGTGAGAGTGTGTTCAGTGAGATGGAGTCTCAAGCCGTGGATGCTCTGGATCTTCCTGGGTCCGGATGCTTCCGCATGAGGAGTCACAGTTACGTGCGGGCCATTGAAAAGGGCTGCTCGCAGGAGGAAGAGGAGGAGAGAGCGGCACGACAAGCCATCATGCCACCTCGAACTACAACTACTGTTCGAACCATCCAGAGCAGTACAGGTACAAGCACATTAAAAGCTGTTAAAACAAGTGTTGTTACTGAAGTTTTAATCATGGTTATAAGGGTCAATGACATGCTGCTAATTTTTGTGTCTGGACTGGAGGTTAATTTTTTTAAATGTAGTGCAATTCATGCATACACTGACTTGAATGCACTTCTTTTATGACCAACGTGTTTTCAATTTCTGTAATGAATTGTATTTTTATGGTTTTTTTTGTAGGCATTAAGTCAAAACCATACTGCTCGTGTAACCACCTGATTTTTTTTTTTATTACATTTATTAAGAAGTCTGGCATAAAATTTTCTTTTTAAAATAATACTAATATATCACAAGGTTCTGTTTCTCAAAACTTTTTTTTCTTGTCCAAAAATCTGTGTGGTTTTGATCGAAAGAAAATAATGTACGTCTATATGTATTCATGTTGTATTGAAGATATATATATTTTTTTTATCCATAGTTTGTGTTCACAACCTGAAGTACGAAAACCTATTAGGCAAATTTATTTTTCAAATTAATACACGTAAATAATTCCAAGAATTGTTAATCTAGATTTTTTCCATCTTTTCTTGTAAATCCATAATTGTCATTGATCCTTAATAACTTTAAATAAAGTATTTAAATCAATATGTGTACGGAAAGTGTTCAGACCCCCTTCAATTTTTCACTTTTTGTTATATTGCAGCCATTTGCTAAAATCATTTAAGTTCATTTTTTCCCTCATTAATGTACACACAGCATCACATATTGACAGAAAAACACATAATTCTTGACATTTTTGCAGATTTATTAAAAAAGAAAAACTGAAATACACATGGTCCTAAGTATTCAGACCCTTTGATCAGTATTTAGTAGAAGCACCTTTTGATCTAATACAGCCATGAGTCTTTTTGGGAAAGATGCAACAAGTTTTTCACACCTGGATTTGGGGATCCTCTGCCATTCCTCCTGGCAGATCCTCTCCAGCTCTGTCAGGTTGGATTGTAAATGTTGGTGGACAGCCATTTTTAGGTCTCTCCAGAGATGCTCAATTGGGTTTAAGTCAAGGATCTGGCTGGGCCATTCAAGAACAGTCACAGAGTTGTTGTGAAGCCACTCCTTCATTATTTTAGCAGTGTGCTTAGGGTCATTGTCTTGTTGGAAGGTAAACCTTCGGCCCAGTCTGAGGTCCTGAGCACTCAGGAGAAGGTTTTCGTCCAGGATATCCCTGTACTTGGCCGCATTCATATTTCCCTCGAGTGCAACCAGTCGTCCTGTCCCTGCAGCTGAAAAACACCCTCACAGCGTGATGCTGCCAACACCATGCTTCACTGTTGGGACTGTATTGGACAGGTGATGAGCAGTGCCTGGTTTTCTCCACACATACCGCTTAAAATTAAGGCCAAAAAGTTCTAGCTTGGTCTCATCAGATCAAAGAATCTTTTTTCTCACCATCTTGGAGTCCTTCAGGTGTTTTTTTTTTTTAGCAAATTCCATGCAGGCTTTCATGTGTCTTGCTCTGAGGAGAGGCTTCCATCGGGCTACTCTGTCATAAAGCCCTGACTGGTGGAGGACTGTAGTGATCGTTGACTTTCTACAACTTTCTCCCATCTCCTGACTGTACCTGACATCTCCAGCTACAGTGATCTTTGGGTTCTTCTTTACCTCTCTCACCAAGGCTCTTCTCCCCCGATAGCTCAGTTTGGCCGGACGGCCAGCTCTAGGAAGGGCTCTGGTCATCCCAAACGTATTCCATTTAAGGATTATGGAGGCCACTGTGCTCTTAGGAACCTTAAGTGCAGCAATTTTTTTGTAACCTTGGCCAGATCTGTGCCTTGCTGCAATTGTGTCTCTGAGCTCTTCAGGCAGTTCCTTTGACCTCATGATTCTCATTTGTTCTGACATGCACTGTGAGCTGTAAGGTCTTATATAGACAGGTGTGTGGCTTTCCTAATCAAGTCCAATCAGTATAATCAAAGACCATCTCAAGGATGATCAGAAGAAATGGACAGCACCTGAGTTAAATATACGAGTGTCACAGCAAAGGGTCTGAACACTTAGGACCATGTGACATTTGAGTTTTTCTGTTTTAATAAATCTGCAAAAATGTCAAGAATTATGTGTTTTTCTGTCAATATGAGGTGCTGTGTGTACATTAATGAGGAAAAAAATGAACTTAAATGATTTTAGCAAAGGGCTGCAATATAACAAAAGTGAAAAATTTAAGGGGGTCTTTCCATACCCACTGTATATTATGTTCCTATAGCAAACTATAGCTGTTGTATATAATAGAAATGACTTCAGAAATTCCATACTATCATTGAAAAAATGTACAATCTTCCCACTTTCCCTCCCTTTCATTTTTTTCTTCCATCCATCCTTCCCTCCTCTCTCTGTCACGTCATCTGAGAGAGCCAAGGTCTCTTCCCTCCTTCGCTCGTGTTGTTTAATTACAGCGATTAGAGAGTCTCATTCTTTCTCCTCGTCACTCTGTCATCAGGGTCATAGTCAGCTAATTAAAAACATTTACAGACAAGTGGGACGAAGGAGAGCCAGAGAAAAAGCGAAAGAGCTGTTGAGATAAATTAGAATGAGAGAGGAAACAGACAGGAACATAATAGATGAAGATGAGATTTTGGGATTTGGGGAATGACTTATGCAGAAAAAAAAAACTCCATTATTAACCGTGTCCCGTGTGTGTAGGTTTTTTAAACTCTTATTCACCAAGCTTTAATCTCTGGTAAAAAAGAAAAAAAAAGTCAATCAGGATTAGGTAAGACATCATTGCTTTTGCAGGCCATTATTCGCTTAAACAAGATTGCTAATCAATTAAATAAAAATCCCAGACATGCTATGGACTTTTTAAATGAGGCAGCAAAGTCTAAATTGAAAATATTATAGGCTGGTTGTCAACAGTCCCAAATATTAGTTGTTGTTTTTTTGTTTTTTGTTTTTTTTATGTGACTGTAGTCACATAAACATTTGGGACAATTGACAACCAACATATATTTTCAATGTTTATATTAACACACTTTTTAAGTTTGTGGTGTTTCTTTTTTTTATTCGATGTAAAGTTTTGAATGAAAATGTCTTTTGCTTACCATGGCTGCATTTGTTTGATCAAAAACACAGTAAAAAAAAATATTTCACAATTTTAAAAGGACTGTTTTCTATTTAAAGGCACAATATGTAAACTTTTAGGATTAAAATATCCAAAAACTTCTAGAACAATGTTTTTATGTTTTTTTGACCTGTGCACTTACATTATACCAAATGTTTCCAACAATGATTAGATGAAAACAAATCATCTATTTTAACCAGTGTAATATTCCGTGTAATGCTATGGTGTAGGAATGAAGCACGGAGCTGGAAGACTGAATATTATAAAGACGTTTTAATATTAAACACTGGTTACAGGCAGGGAAAATCCACACATGAAACGTTAACAGCGGACAAGGACTGGACTGACACAGAGGGAATATATACACAGAAACACAGGAGGATAACGAGCGGGGCACAGGTGACAGACATCATGTCTGACAAGACACAGCTGACTAAAATGAATCAATAAGGAAACAGAGAACACGTGACAGACGACAGAACTCAAAACAAAGACCACATGTTACAATTGACAGTACTAGAACTCAAAACAAGAAACATGAGACTAAAGACAGGACTGGGGAACAGAAACAGACAGACATAACTGTGACACCGTGTAATTGCATCGTCTGTCAATGATACCATATACGTGCTACCACTTCCTTCCGTAGAAACCATGGAAACACCAAAGACGCTTTAATGAATATATTATGTGTTTTATTAGACATGTGAGAAACTGTTTGGATCTGTTTTATCGACTAATCACTGTTATAGTCTTATTGTTTGAATCTCTCATTTTCTTGACTTACTGGGAATAAGATTTTTGTGCTTGCCTCAGAGAGACACTATTTTACCAAGTCAAGAGGCTAACATGGTATAATCAGAAAGAGCTTTATTTGCTGTAATAGTAATAAAACTTTTTTTCCACCATACAATATATTTTTTAATTAATTATATAGCATTTATTAATACAAATCATCCAGCTTTTATTAAAGGCACAATATGTGGGGGTTTTTTTTCATCCGCTAGGGGTCACTGAAATCTTCAAAACAATAACAAAGGCGTAGTTTGATGACGCAGTGAATGAGTGGAACATAAAACTTGTCGTCATGCCGACAATGTTTATGGGGAAGTAGTGTTTATGGAAGAGTGAATGCATGTTTTTTTAACATGACTGTGGTATGAAGCTGGACGTGGCAGAGAATTGCGGGCGCGATTACTAATAAGAGACAGATATCAGTGGCACATGCAAGTCCCGAAGATAAAGGAAAGAGAACATTTCATTCTACCGAACTACTCACAAGTGCTGAAATACTACTCATACAGATCAATTTATTTGATGAAACTGCATTTGAGTGTGTTGAAAGTTGTAATGTTATTCTGTGTATTAGTTTGTTGGGTGTATGAGACTTAACAGTATCATACTGATGATATTCTTTTTATTACTCGTTTTATTTCTTGTTTTGTCCCAAAGTTTGCTTGCCATGGTCCATAATGTTTGAACGAAACAACAACTTGCTAGACGTCACGCAGCTGTTTGTCTGGCACTATTTAAAATTGTGAATTTCTATGAATTTACAAATTCTTTGAAATATTTAGGATAATGTAAGTACATAGTTGAATGAAATTTATAACAGTGTGCAAGTGGTTTTTAGATATTTTAATATAAAAAATGTACATATTGTGCCCTTTAATATGATATTCTTATATCGATCTACTATACTATGAGCAACAAGTGTCTCATAGCAGCCACCCAACACATTGTACAACACATTGTAAGAGTAACACTATAAGATAACACAACACACTCAAGCATATTTTTAGTATGATTGTTTTAACCAAGTAAAATAGTCCTGCGTTAACCTACAATTTTAATTTGTCAGATAAAGTGACCTGTATTAGTAGTAATTCAGCACTTGCGGCTGTTTTAATAGAATGAAAAAAAAATATTCAAGTGATCAAACGTAACTGTAACAAAGTTCAAGTTCAGGGAAGAAGGAGGCCGATGTTAAACGCAACTACAGTCGTGGCCAAAAGTATTAAGAATTCCATAAATATTAGTTTTCACAAAGTTTGCTGCTAAACTGCTTTTAGATCTTTGTTTCAGCTGTTTCTGTGATGTACTGAAATATAATTACAAGAACTTCATACGTTTCAAAGGCTTTTATCGACAATTCCATGACATTTATGCAAAGAGTCAGTATTTGCAGTGTTGGCCGTTCTTTTTCAGGACCTCTGCAATTAGACTGGGCATGATCTCAATCAACTTCTGGGCCAAATCCTGACTGATAGCAACCTATTCTTTCATAATCACTTCTTGGAGTTTGTCAGAATTAGTGGGTTTTTGTTTGTCCACCCGCCTCTTGAGGATTGACCACAAGTTCTCAATGGGATTAAGATCTGGGGAGTTTCCAGGCCATGGACCCAGAATTTCAACGTTCTGGTCCCCGAGCCACTTAGTTATCACTTTTGCCTTATGGCACGGTGCTCCATCGTGCTGGAAAATGCATTGTTCTTCACCAAACTGTTGTTGGATTGTTGGAAGAAGTTGCTGTTGGAGGGTGTTTTGGTACCATTCTTTATTCATGGCTGTGTTTTTGGGCAGAATTGTGAGTGAGCCCACTCCCTTGGATGAGAAGCAACCCCACACATGAATGGTCTCAGGATGCTTTACTGTTGGCATGACACAGGACTGATGGTAGCGCTCACCTTTTCTTCTTCTGACAAGCCTTTTTCCAGATGCCCCAAACCATCGGAAAGGGGCTTAATCGGAGAATATGACTTTGCCCCAGTCCTCAGCAGTCCCTTCACGATACTTTCTGCAGAAGATCAATCTGTCCCTGATGTTTTTTTTGGAGAGAAGTGGCTTCTTTGCTGCCCTTCTTGACACCAGGCCATCTTCCAAAAGTCTTGGCCTTCATGCTCTCACACCTGCCTGCTGCCCTTCCTAAGCAAGGTCCGATCCCGCTGCTGAATCCTCTTTAGGAGACGATCCTGGCACTTGCTGGACTTTCTTGGACGCCCTGAAGCCTTCTTTACAAGAATTGAACCTCTTTCCTTGAAGTTGCTGATGATCCTATAAATTGTTGATTTAGGTGCAATCTTAGTAGCCACAATATCCTTGCCTGCGAAGCCATTTTCATGCAACGTAATGATGGCTGCACGCGTTTCTTTGCAGGTCACCATGGTTAACAATGGAAGAACAATGATTTCAAGCATCACCCTCCTTTTAACATGTCAAGTCTGCCATTCTAACCCAGTCAGCCTGACATAATGATCTCCAGCCTTGTGCTCGTCAACATTCTCACCTGAGTTAACAAGACGATGACTGAAATGATCTCAGCAGGTCCTTTAATGACAGCAATGAAATGCAGTGGAAAGGTTTTTTTTGGGATTAAGTTCATTTTCATGGCAAAGAAGGACTATGCAATTCATCTGATCACTCTTCATAACATTCTGGAGTATATGCAAATTGCTATTATAAAAACTTAAGCAGAAACTTTTCCAATTTCCAATATTTATGTAATTCTGAAAACTTTTGGCCAAGACTGTATAATCTTATAAACATAGGCCTAAGCAACAAAAGGAAAGGAATGGCAGCAACTACACCATTATAAGTATAATAAAAACAGCAAAGTAAAATGTCTCAGTCTCTCTGCCCTGCTGTGCTTCATACCAGATTCAATAAATTTGCTCCCCCATGAATGCAGTTTCGATTATAATCCGGTCGGATTGCATTCCATCTGCTGTGGAGGTGAAGACAACAACTCCCATAATTCTATGCTCATTCACAGTCATCAAGCTACGCCTTTGTTAGTCAGTTTTTTGTTAGTTTTGAATAAGCGACCTCTAGCGGCGAAACTTACATGCTGTGCCTTTAAATATATTTTAAAATGTAATTTATTCCTATGATGGCAAAGCTGAATTTTCAGCAGCCATTACTTTAGTCTTAAGTGTCACAGAAATCATTGTGAAAAGAGTCGTGCTGCTTAATAACTTTGTTGAAAGTGGACCAGATTTAACTTTCAACTTTGTTGAAAGTGGGGTTTTTTTTTGTATTTTTTTTTTTTTTTTTGTCTTTACTGTCATTTTTGATACACTTAATGCATCCATGTTGAATTTCTTTAAAAAAAAAATAATTACCCCCAACTTTAGAATAATAAAACCAAGTCTTGTTAAAGCTTTTGCATTTTTATTTATTATTTTTACATGCATTGCTTCAAAAATAATTATGCATATCACACACAATTCTACTTTTTTTTTTCGTCATCAAAAGTTCTGAATTAATTATTAATAGTTTTCAGAGTTCATTAGTCAAAAAAAAGACTCACAAACATCTCTGGTGTAGTGAAGGTTGCAGACATAGAAGTGTCTTTAATTGACTGAGCTGAATGGTTGCTAAAAACCATCTCGTCTCACTTCCATTTAGATGGAAACTGATGTTTTATTTGGGTTTGAGTTGCTAAAACTTTTTAGTCTGCTATTTTATACCTTTTTGACCCATTTAGTCTTATTTCCAGACCAGTTGTGAACATGATTGGTGGCCGTTGTCCACTGACAGCATATTCAGCCAGTCATAGTGCTGAGGGTTCCTGGCATGTGAGTTCCCATTGATTGCATAGAGTGAACCAATTAGATTATAGAAAAATTTGATTGATTTAATCAGTTAAATCAGTTTATCCCAAACAAACCTGTGTCAAAGAGTTTAGCTGGCCAGTGTGAGATTTCATATGTGAGAGAATTAAAATTCTGCTCCTGCAGAGTGGAGAGAGATTGGAGAGAGTCTTTTTCAATGAGAGTTGGCGATTTGAGGCAGCACGGCACCATTGGTGACGAAACGTTCAGCAACTTCTATGCCACTTTTGGGTTTAAAACATTATGCAAATTAATCGTGATGTGAGAGTGGTGCTCACATGATCCACATCATAATGCAGTTGGATACAGCAGTTCCATTGGAATGCTGACAAGAAACTAAAAGTACAGTAGCTCGCCAACCTCCAGCAATTAAATCACTGTCAACGTGAGCAGCCTTCATGAGGAGTTATTGGCAGAACACATGACCTGAAGGCAAAATGGAAACAAACAACCAAAATGCTTTTTTTAGTCTAGATGTTCACTGAATGAAACACAAGCACAACTAATGTTTTTCCTTAGGCTCTGTGACTACACAAAAATACACATTATTGACTTATTGTTGCAGCAGAAATCGATCATAGAGAGCTAAAGGGACAAAAAATCTTGAGTGTCTAAGTTTATTCTATGTATATGTGCATGTTAAAGTGTAGAGTGTAGTTGTTAATTTCTCTTTGCAGTGTGTGTGTGTGTGTTGGGGGTGGGGGGGTGCTCACAGTTGTGGGTGTGATAATGCTTTTAAAAAAGTTATATAAGCAAGAAGTTGATATCGAATAATGCACATTTCTGACAAACATTTGCCCATTTAATTCTTTAGTAAACTTTTTTGCCAATGAAAATATTCCATTTCACAAGTGAGAGAAACCCTCTGGAGCTAAAAAAATGCTCACATGCTCTGGTCTGGAACTAGGGCTGCATTATATATCAATATAAATTAAGATAATATAATTATTATATAATTATAATTATAACTGCGTTATAATATAAATAAATATTAATATAAATACATTTTTGAGTAATTCTACATCTAGATGGTAGGTGTCATTAATAATACAATTTACTGAAACATTACATAGATTATTATTATTAGTAGTAGTATTGTTATTATTTTTATTTTAACAAATATCCCACAATCAAGATTTTTTTCATCCATGTTTTAATACAGTGAACAAGTTCTGTTGTGCAGCAAAAAATAAAAATGCAATGTTTTGTTGTAAGTAAATTTATATTTTCCTTTGCTTACGTTTTAAAATATAGCTGCAAACAATGATGATGGGTCCAAGCCCCGGCACCTCTGGTGGCTTGATGAAACCTGTGCATGGTGGGCAACATACATTTAATTGACCCTTTGCAAACAGTTTGATTGACAGGGGATCTAACCAATGATAACGCAGAATCCACCATCTTATCCGACAAAACCGTCAGGGAGTAGCCTATAGTAGATTAACATTGGTTGAGTTGAAATACTGTGTGTCCTCACGTCTTTCCGCGGTTGAAACAACATTCCTTCTGATGTTCATTCATGTTTATTTGATGCTATGAATGAACTAGTATGAAGAGAAGATCGGTTCACGAGCCGCTTGAAGGATCTGTCACGACACATTAAGGAGCCACTGTACGGTATTTATTGCTTAAACTGCTTTAAAAAATTACAATAATTTAAATATGAAACTGTTTCATACGTTGTCAGTGTCCTCTTTGCTCTGCGATGTATTGTTCACTGCGGGAGAACATGATGTGTGGTGTGAGAGAGCATGGGTTGTCGGGTATAGCAACGGGGCGGGTTTTGCCAAGGGTTAATTTAAATCAAACAGTGATTTTATACAATATGAGACACTTCCTCTTTCCCTTTTTTTTTTTTGTCATTACTTTAATCCCATGCCATAGTAATACTGTTAGAGCAATACTGTACAATCCTACGATCCTACAGTCGTTCACAATTTACCTTCTTCAATGTTTTTGTTTCAAGTTGACCAAGTTTGGTGGTGATTGCATGAATATTCTAAAAGAAGTACTTAAAAACTCAGAGCCTGATTATTCAAAAAAATCCACATTCAATGTTGGTTGCGCTAATGATTGTAAATTAGAAAGTGTTTCCAGCTTGATGTGAACAATACATGTACTGAGTTTGGTGACTGCAGGTAAGACTTTGTCAAAAGGGCGCTATAGAGCCCCTCCTCACCACATACTTGTAGGGCTTTGCCTATGTCTACTGGCCAACAATTTTGACGTGTTTGTCGAGTTTCGTGCAATTTGAAGCATGCAAAGAGCCTCAAAACCCCCAAGAATATTATAAAGGTTTTGCATGTTGCCATGGCAACAGCATTTAAGATTTCAAGAATCCTTACATCTGCCAAATCTTGTCTTCTGCATCGTTGTCCGTGTCAACTTGTACAAATGTAGGGCGAGGTTCTAGCAGACCAATCATAGTGCTTGTGATCAATTTCAAAGCATTTTTTTTAAAGTAACACACTTCCTGCTGCCAGTTGGTGGCGCTATGACTTTGACTCAGAATAGTCACATCTTTGTGATCAGCCTCCTACAACGAGCACACAGCTAAATGTTCATGAAATTTGAGAGCACGCATTTTTCAAACAACCCTAAATAACTGACTTCCTGTTGGGCTGGCATATTACTTGGTGTGCGAAAGTTGTTCGGACCGATGAGATAACTATATGAAGTTTGGATACTGTAGGTGAAAAGGGGTGCGTTTCAGAGCCCCTCAAATACAACCATATAAAAGGGTGTGCCACAGAGCGCCCCCATGTCCTCCCACGTAAACTTGTGTGTTCCTACGAGTGTGCAAAGTTTCAAGGGTTCATGTTAAGGTACCCAAAAGGGCCCGAAAGGTAAAAATAAAATTACCTAAGGAAACCAATAGGGCCTTCACCCTTTAGAGATTGATTAAATTGTTCTTATTTATGAATTAATTTAATTTGACAGCATTTTTGGTCATGAATTTGTGATGAATCATAAAACATAGAATTTGTGAAAAATAAAATGGATTTTATGGTGCCCTAAATTAAAAGATAGCTTGCTCTCTCAAGTTTACTTGGAAACAAACATTCATTTATCAGTTCTAAAAGCCTCTTGACTCTGCACAGACGCAGACCAATGGCAAAATGAATTGTTTAAATATCAGTAAATTTATTTTTTAAGCGTGACTTGACCAATAAGTTTTAACAATGGAACTAAATTTAAATGGTCTGAAAGTAAACCAGACTGAGTTTTACAGCTGTCCCACATTCCATAGACACACTCACAGATGTGCGTATCACATTTGTCCTTTTAGCAGCTTTGATCTAAATGTCATTTCCATGGCATTAAAGGATTAGAACTCCCCGTCTGTCTGAGAGTTTCTCTTTTTGTGTTCATCATCTGCTTTTCTCTCCATCTCTCTCCTTCTCTGTCTGCTTCTATCTCCAGGGTAATGGGATATAATGCTTTCATGCCTCTAGCTTACAAGGAAACTCCAGCCCCAGATGAGCACTAGTGAGTGCTCTAAGGTCTAGAGAGATGATAGATGCCACCATTCTTGATCTGATTCATCACTGACACTAAACAGTTTCTTCAGCAGACAGGAAGTCTCTTATTCTCCCTGCTTTTATTTGAAAACAGTAATCTTGTTGAAACGTTATCACTATTTTAATGTTATTACAGACATTCTGTTGTTACTATCAGATTGCCATTTAGTGACATTGAAATCGTTGTAGTTATTGAATCTGTCATAAAGGCTCTTACTTGTCGAAATTATTCAGACTGAATACAATATAAAGTTCTGATAAATTATTTCTCACAGCAATCTAAATAAAGGAAGAGCTCTACCTGATTCTTAAACACAGGATATTGAAGATATCCTTGCTTTTCAAGAAACAAGGAATTACTGTGGGAAGAAGGTTATGTGGAATCACATTGTATTAAAGGCACAATATATATATATATTTTTCGCCGCTAGGGGCCGCTAAAATCTTCAAAACAATAACACAGGCATAGTTTGATGACGCAGTGAATGAGTGGAACATGGAACTTGTCGTCATGCCAAATGATCTAATGATGTTTATGGGGAAATAGTGTTTATGGATGAGTGAATGCATGTTTTTTAACATGACTGTGGTCAAGCTGGGTGTGGCCGAGAATCGCGGGCGCGATTACTAATGAGAGACCGATATCAGTGGCACATGTGAGTCCCAGGGATAAAGGACATTTCATTCTACCAAAGTTACTGAACTTTGCAAGTGCTGAAATACTATTTGACGAATCAAAATTGTGAGATAACACGGCGCTGTTTCACTTGGTCTAACATTTCACTATCATACTAACTGCATTTGTATGGAGGACCAGGAGTGCCACATTAAAATAAAACGATGAATCAATTAATTCATTTAATAATTCACACATAAAAATGTAAATAAATAAATCACTTTTAAATAGGCAAATAAATAGACGTATTTAAAGTTGTTTATTTAATTCCTGTTTTTAAACGTAGATTAATAGAACAATAAAAAAAATACATTTGTAAATTATTTTAAATCTCTTTTTAAATGGCTTTTTAATGGCTTTTTAAAACGCTTTTTAAAAAAAGGATTTGCCAAAAGCTTTTCTTTATCCATTTGTCAATTGAGTGCTAAAATGCCATTGGACAGTACACACGTGGGAGCAACCAAAGAGCCTCAATTTGAAGAGCCGACCCTCTCTAGAAGAGTTTTTAAAGGCACTCCTGGTCCTCCATACATTTGAGTGTGTTGAAAGTTGTAATGCTATTCTGTGTATTAGTTTGTTGGCTGTATGAGGATCAGTATCACAGTATCAAACTGATGATATTCTTACACTTCATCGTGTTGAGTTATATAACATTGATTAGTCTTATGTGGCCCACATTTGCGTACCTTGTCTTATAACGTGCAAGAGTGCCATCTCTATCAAGTCAAAGTTTTTGCAAAGCACTCACCATCTCGAAAACGCCACGCCGATATTGATCCCTCTTTTGTCCCAAAGTTTGCTTGCTACGGTCCATAAGTGCAGCTAGATGTTGCACAGCTGTTCACGTCTGTTGCAATGGTTGCAGTGGTTACAGTGCAGTACAAGCGGAAACCAGGGAGGGACAGGGCACTAATTAAAATTGTGAATTTCCCTGAATTTAAAAATTCTTGGAAATATTTAGGATAATGTAAGTGCATAGCTAAACGAAAGATATAACACTGTGCAAGTGGTTTTTGGATATTTTAATATAAAAAAATTCCATATTGTGCCTTTAATGCAGAAACAAAGCGTGAGGCTCAGTGCTTGTGGAAGTCGGTGGAGATGAGGAGGAGAATGAGAGAGATGAACATATGGGAGTTGATCTACTGTTGTTTTCCAACCACATGAGGGCGAGCTTGAGCACTCACACTGTCTGTTATGCTACATAAGAATGGATGTTTTAAGACGCGTGGTTGCTTCGAATGTTATAGACTGAGCACATACCGCACATTTAACCCTGTTAAACACTAGAGGTGTGAGGGGAAGATTCTTAAGGAATCGAGTTTATGTGTGTTTTGGCCATAATAGCCTTCATATACTTTACTTATGAAGATATAGCCTACTACATTTAAAGTACATATTGACATATGAGTTGCATGGATTATACATTTGTTTCGCGCAACATTTAGCTCGTTCTTTAATAATAAGTATATGTGCAGCTTTTTTGGCTTCATATTAATTCAAGAGACTGCATATGTTTATCAAACGTTTTTATCGCAGTGCGCTTGGTGACAAAATTTACAAGGACAAGCAAACACGTGATTAATACAGATAAAATGCGCGATTTTCTTCAGGTCTATATAATGTTTTAGAAATAAATTTAAAAAAATGAAATGATTTAAACGGTCAACTGCTATCAAAAGAAAATTGGGAAGGAGATTTTAAGAACATTATCTTAAATGGTTGGGATTTTTCAGTTAACTTTATGGACATCTAGTGTTAAAATCTCAAACACAATTCAGTTATTTCTAGTCATATCAAATTTGAGAACAGCAGTAAACCTATGACGATATAGCTTACTTATAGCTTACCCCTTTTTAATTGTTTTTAAAGGATTTTTAGTCTTAGTTTATCTTATGATTTAGCGGGGTTAGTCAGTTCAGTGGGGTGGGAAGTCCCGCAGGCTTGGTTATGTTTGGCCGGTACGGGAATCGGTGTATTTAACGGATGTGACGGTGTGGGCCGGTCCCGTACCCGCCCGTGACTGAACTAGCAGCTCGATCCACCAGCACCCGAGCGAGCGCGAGCGCGAGCGCTAAATCAGTGCGGTGTCATTAGCTTCCATTCACAGCCAAGCTGGAGTTTATCACTAGATCCCGCCGATTCATTCAGGCGCTTTTGTCTCTCGTTCTCTCTCCGGTTACCGTTTACCGAAAATTACAGGGTATGTGTGACTGCTGGATCCGCCGCCTCTGTGAGTACACACGCGCCCCGCTCTCTCTCTCTCTCTCTCTCTCTCTCTCTCTCTCTCTCTCTCTCTCTCTCTCTCTCTCGTGTCATTTGTTTGTTTGTGTTTGATTGTATTGACTGAGGTGATGGACAACTGAACTGAGGACATTTTGCTTACTCATAGTGCAATGGACTGATTCGAGTCATCATACAGTTTATAAGCTGATTATGAGCCTATGGATTGTATAGCTAGACTACTTCAACATTAAACATGAATAACAGGCTATAAAATATCATCTTAAATAAATGAATAATAAAAATATTAATTGTATTAATACTATATAAAAATATTAAAAATATAAATATGATTTTTAATTAGCCTATTTTAATAATATAAAATAGCTTATTAATAATCATAATTATATGTATATATATATATATTCCTAATGCCCCTGAAAAACCAAAAAAAAAAAATTTTATATTGCTATTTTGTGACAAAATTGTCATGATGGCTTTGTTGTGTATGTTTGCGAGAGGGAGAGATTCTGAACTCTGTCCAGCATCAGTCTATTTTGGTGTGTCATATGTGATATTAGGGAGCAGGTGTCAGGCAGGGCTCAGAAATACACACAGCCAAAATAGACACCAAAAAAAAACCTCCAGAGAGGTGAGAGGTTGCTCTTTGTGTGTGATTTCACTCTCCAAACCAGTGGACATTATCCCAAAAGTTGCGGTGTGTTTTTCCCAAGCAAAAACTGGGTTCGCATGCAATGAGTGTATTTTTATTTGAGAGCCCACATGGCCTCAGCCATCCAAGTTTCAGTTATGAGTCTGAGAGATCTCATTCATTTCAAATTGTCTAGCTATCCTGTGATGTAGTAGGTCTCTATAAATAAAATCTGTCGCCGGTGTTTGAGTGTTTCCAGTTTAACAGTCATGTATAATAGAAAAAAAATGTGACTTGAGCAAAACAATAAGTCAGTTTTGCTCCTCAGCCCAGGTGGATGATGCTGCTGTTTCCACGGCAACTAATTCATTTAAACTGTTGATCTGGGGAACAGAGGATGGGATGATGTCATTGAAGGATCTTTCATTTTTGTTTTCATTTTTCACTTGGATTTTTACTTTCGATTCTTTTTGTTTATTTTTTATTTTCGCTATTGTTTTGATTTGTTTTGATGTAGTCTTATACCAGAATAGACCTGAGCCCATCATCATGGTGTGTGAGCTCATTTCGATGACGTCCTGTCTCAAACGAGAGATAGTGTAATGAAACCGTGAATGGGCTGACTCAGAATGCCGAAGATGACAGCAGCGATATCATAAACAGGCCCTCCACTCGATCAATACAGACACTCACTTAGATATGTTCTCAACATTATCGATTATATTCTCATTACACAGAATCTGATGACTTTCATATTGATCCAAAAAAGTAATAAAAGTCCTTTGAAGAAATAAGAGACACATCAATATTTTTGAACTCAAAAATGATTTTTTGCAATGACCAAAATATTGTAACCGTCATACATTTAATCTAATTGAAATACTGTTATTTAAATAAGTAGCCTAACTAAAGCCGTTGAATGTGCAGTGTTGTTAGTGAAGTGTTGGTTTTGAGCGCTAGGGGGCGCTGTAGCACAACGAGAGAATGTAGAAAAGCACGTGTTTCAAATAACATACTCCTTACTACACTCTTAAAAATAAAGGTTCCAGAAAGGAGTTTTTACAGCAATGTCATAAAAGAAGCATTTTAGATTCCCCCAAAGAGCCATCTCATAAAAGAACCATTTTTTTTCTTAGTTTGAAGAGCATTTTAATAATCTGTAGAACCTTTTATCCAACATAAAGTGCCTTTTGTGCCATGGAAAGGTTCAACGGATGTTAAAGGTTCTTCATGGAACCATCGATGCCGGTAAAGAACCTTTTTATTTTTATAAGTGTACATGAGAATGTATACAAGAATCATTTCAGTTATTTATTATCTTAATTAACTTTAATTTTTAATTTTATATTTTCAGTTTTAGTTAAATTAAAATTTAGTGTGTATATATATATATATATATATTTAGACCTTTAATATATTTTATTCAATTTTACTTTGAATTTTTTTTACTTTGGTACTTAAATTTCAGTTAATTGCACCGGCTGCATTTCTGTTTTGTATATTTTTGTGTTTCGTCTTTATTTTAATTAATGAAAACAATTTTTAATAGTTTTAGATAAAAATAACAACACTGGTCACATGATTAGATGTAATTTTTCAAAAGTTGTGCAAAGACACCCAATATGCTCATATTCATATTGTAGCATAAATGGTTGAGGGTGCTAGTTTTGCTTTGAGAAATAGTGTGTGTGTGTGTGTGTGGCTACAGGACAGTGCATCTTTCAGACTTCACAAATCACTCAGTTAGACATTTCAGTTAAACAGTCTTGCTACTTTTCTTCCTCCCTCTCCCTCCTTCCCTTCCTCAGTCACCATCTTTCTCTCTCTCTCTCTCTCTCAGCCGCACAGATAATCATTTCCTTTCAGGCACTCCCCTCACTCATCATGAAAGGTGCTGTGCTGATTTATACTTAAACATCACGTCTCAAAGCTCTAAGATTTATATGATTTCCTCTTCCTGTGTGAGTATGTATGTGAGAGAAAGAGACATGAAAGAGGGTGTCACTGAGAGAGCGACAGAATGAACACACTGTCTGAAATGCTCTACTAGTGTGGGCATGCAGAAAAATACACAAACACACATAATCTCCAAGCTTTCATGTGAATCCCTCTTAATCTATGACCTGAAGCTTACCTTTTAATAAACATTACTGAGAATATGATCTAATGCTTTTCTGTTACACACACACACACACACACACACACACCGTCGTCAAACTCACTGAAGTGTATTGTAGTCCCGAATATGGATATGCGAGAGTATTATTTGATCTTATGGGCCTCTAAAATATTTGATTCTATTCGATTCATATTTATTCTATGATGAATTTCAAAAGTTACTTACATTATTTATATGTATATGAGAGGATTTAACTTGGATGCATTAAGTTGATAAAAAGAAAAGGCATTTACAATACAATGATCTAATCCTGAAAAAAGTCAAGATTTCCCCCATAATATTAAGCAGCTAATAATAAAACTGCTAATAATAAGAAATTTTTCTTGAGCATATTAGAATGATTTCTGGAGGATCGTGTGACACTGAAGACTGGTCCATGTAAAAATAAATTTGGTGTCAGCTGTGTTATTAGCTTTGAGATGTGCAACACTTCTATTTTCATCCTATAGGTGGCGATATGTACACAATGAAATATTCTGTCACACGCTGGAGCCTTAAAGGGATAGTTCACCCCAAAATGAAAATTCTGTCATGAATTACTCACCCACAGGCTGTCCTGAAATGGAACATAAAAGCAGATATTTGGAAGAATATGGGTAACCGTACAGTTGATGGTCTATAGTATTGGGGAAAACACAACTGAAGTTAATAGGGACCATCGACTATTTAATTTCACACATTCTTCAAAGTATCTTCTTTTGTGTTCAGCAGAAGAAAAATCCTACAGGTTTGGAACAACTTGAGGGTGATGGGAAATATGGTCTGTCATTGTTACAACGTCAATCATCTGCTCATTACCCGATTCAACGTGCGTTTTAGACTATTGACTATTAGAAGACTTTTTTTCAGTAACTACTGGTATCTGAGTCTGTTTTTAGAGAGTGATTCTGAGTTATCTTGACTGTTTGATGACCGTGCACTTTACGTAATTACAACTTAACGGCCTCTCTTTGAGAATCGCTATGCTTTGATTCAGGCCACACAGAAAGGAAGTGCGGTCGTTGACAAGATCCTGTCACACTGACTGCCACAGGAAACTCCTCTCCTCTACTCCATGTAGTGTGTGTGTGTGTGTGTGTGTGTGTGTGTGTGAGAGAGAGAGAGAGTATGTTGGATGGTTTAGGTTTTCACTGCGAGGGTGGGGCAAACCTTAATTACAGACCGTCTCTCCTCTTTCAGAAAGGGTCCTCTGTGTCTGTGCGTGTGTTTTTTGCCCCTAAATGTTTTGGGAGGGTCCTTTAATGGCATATATCACTTTGGCAATGAAGTTTCAAAACATGCATTTATAAAAAGCCAAAAATTACAACATGCCATTTAGATTGACTCTATATGAGTTTATGGGAAGAGGTGTGTGTGTGTGTGTGTGTGTGAGGTTCTACTTTAGTAGTTTAGGAAGTCTTTGTAACACAATGCATTGCATTCCTATGCTCCTGCTGGGCTCCTCGTTTGTTCCTTGCATTCTTGCCCACTCACCCCCAACCCCCTGTGTGTGTGTGTGTGTGTGTGTGTGTGTCGGGGGTCTCTTAAGTCTCCTAAAGACCACTTCACTCTCGGAATAACCCAAAACCAGCACTAACACACTCTCCACGAAAACTACACACACATTTCTCTGCCACACACAAGAGGGTTCTTTCCCCAACCCCCTCTCACAGGATACCAGGGGTCAGAGGTCAAACCTGGAGACACAAAGCATAAAGAGAAAAAAACGCAGAGGGAGAGGGGGGAAAACAGAGAAGGAAAGAGAGATAGGTGAGTTGCGGGTAATTATTAGGGTGGTTAGTCTGCTGGAAAGTTGGTTAGATTGAAATCAGTACTGCTGCTCAGATGACAGTACGTTTATTTCGGTTCATTCATGGCTCATCTCATGAGTTGTCTGTTGGGTGTGCTACATATATAAGTCGGGGTGTGAACTTTTGACCACATTCCTTTGTATTTAGATGTAAATTCATGAGTGTCAGGCCTCTGACCTCTTGAGATGTACAAGATCTCGACCTAAAGACCTTCAAATAAACCCAAACACACACTAAGTTCATACATTGCATATCTACTTTTATAGCTTCTTTCTATCTATCTATTAAATAATATATCAATTAGGTATTTTTTTAAATAATTACGTATATTCAAAATACATTTCAAATATATAATTTTAATTTTATATATATATATATATATATATATATATATATATATATATGAATTCTATAATTAATTAATAATAAATAAACATGCATGGAAAAAATATATATTGTAATATGTAAAAGTACAAAAATATACGTGTATGTTTGTGTGTGTGTGTGGTTTACTAATTAAAATTAGCTTTATGTATTTATTTTATTGTATATGTTCATATTTAGACAGCTAGGTACATATGAGTGTGTATCTTCCTGTCAAGTTGGGTTTCATTCCTGGAAGAGAGCAATGCAGGATGCATCTATCCTTACACAAATACACAAACTCACACTTGGTGACCCGTCACAGGCAGATGTGTAATCAGACAGGTATGTAGACTGTCTC
Source organism: Opsariichthys bidens (assembly GCA_037194245.1). Lineage (NCBI taxonomy): Eukaryota > Metazoa > Chordata > Actinopteri > Cypriniformes > Xenocyprididae > Opsariichthys > Opsariichthys bidens. Next base: position 1,920,858 of record CM074301.1, on the reverse strand, counting down.
ATTTGAACACAGGGAGTGTAAAGGCAGAACTGAGCTTTTAAAGGGAGATCATTTGTGTGCGAGGAGGAGTGTGCGTGTGTATTAATATTTAATTTTAGACTACCATCAAGTTGAATGTGTCTCGCGGTTTTATTGCGTTCGTTCAGAATGGTTTTGGTATTTGTGTATGTGTGATCTCACTTTGACTGGTGTCGGGAATGCTCTGACAGGAACTAAAGCAAATGGGCCGCTAAGACTAATCTCATCCTCTTTTGCTGTGTGTGTGTGTGTGTTTCTCTCTCCCCTCATTCATCCCCGACTCTCTTGTCCTCCTCCAGGGCATGTCTGTCTTTACAGACTAGAGAGAAAGATATTCATCACCTCAGTTAAGATCTTGCTCCCCTGCAGATGCCTACTCCCCCTAACTTTGAAGAATGAAGTTAAAGTTTCAAAGCTCATTAGCTTTGCATTTACTTTTATTTTATTTGAGTATTTATACACTCAGAGAGAAAATGTTATTGATTTCCTTTGATATTATTTTTGGATTCAGAATTGTAATTCAGTTTTCTTTTTTATGTTATTATTAATTCAATCAAATTATAAATATTTTGCATGCAGAAACAATTTTATATGATTTTTTTCTGCATTCAGAAATGTTATTCTTTTGTTTATTTTGGATTCATAAAGGTTTTATTTTATTTTATTTTATTTTACACTTATACATAATCTCATACTTACCTAAATGAACAGCCACAACCTGTCCGGTGTGTGATTTACTCCTGCTTTGAACTGTGATTATGACACTTAATTTGTCACCTGTCGGCGGAGTGTTTGCGCATGCGTGTGTGTTTGTTTGTAAGCGTGCATGGGTGTGTTCGTCGCTGATTGACAGCTGCGGGGAAACTGGCCGTGTGTATGAACTTAGGACAAGCAAAAGTAGGTCAGGCACACTGTTAGTAAACACATCCACTCACACAGTTTACAGTTAGCAGTTAGCACTGTGACAGTGTACATTTTCAAACTGGCTGGTCTGGTGGTCTGTTTTTATTTCTATCTTTTTTACACACACACACACACACACACATGCTGTTTTATAGAAAGGCCACAGATTTCATGTTCCTCCCTGTTTCCACGGCTACACTATCACAAAGGACTCCAGCTGGCTCTGGAAAAAGAGAGCAAGGGACGGAGAGAAAGACGAACGGTGACCAGCCCCTTTCTAAACACACGGCAGCTGGGCCGAACTGTCATTCTGCACTCTGGCCTGCTTACACACACACACACACACACACACACACACACTGCGGCCCTCCTCTGGCTTTATAGCGCTTTGTGTTTTTGTGATAATTCCCTTGGCATCTGCTAGAGGGAGCCCAACTAACCTGTGTGAATCAGTTTTATCGTTTTTGTCGCTTCTAACACACACTCCCATCGTCCGCGTCCAGCCGTCAGAATGCCCAGAGGTGCGTTCAATCTCCCGTTCTAATGAAGCATGAGGCTGAAAAGGGAGTTTCTCCAGGCAGGGGCCGAAAAGAAGGGATGAATGGATGATAGAGGGGGGCAGAGAAGAGGGTTGAGCAGAGGCCGTCTTTGATACAGCTCCGGCCCGGGCGGGGGGGTAGTGTGTTTTTTAGCCAGGAGATTCACCATTCACACTCCTCTGTCGGCCGCTCGTTTGAAGTGCCTCACAAAGAGGAGTTTGTGGGCCGGGGCCAAAAGGGGTTTTGTCATTCACAGAGTCCCTCTCCTCCTCCTCTTTAACCTCTTGCCCATTCTTTCACTCTTTTGAAATGAGAAATACTTTATCGGCCAAGAACGCAGCCAATTAATGTTCAACCAACAGGCCGAATCGCTACAAAACTAGCATGCACGCTTGCAGTTTAGTTACTCGCTCTCGGATTTGATCTAAACTTTCAGAGAGTTAAACTCCAATTCCCAGAATTGGTTGCAGTAGCAAACGGATTGTGGTAGACAAGCGGCAGATGTTAAGACTATTTTGTTGAGAGAAAACTTTTCAGGGAGTTTTTCTTTCTCCGTTCCTGCCTGCTGGAGTTCAGGAATTCTCTATCACACTCCACTTCCTAACTGTTGGATAAACACGATGGCCTTGAGAGCGCGCGTGTGTGTGTGTGTGCGTGTGTGTGTGTGTGCGGTTTTGGAGGCGTGACGCTTCCATGATCCAAACATCAAAGTGTATCCGTGGAAACTGTGAGGTAGTCAGAAATGCCGCTAACATGGCATGACTTGTTTTTATTCCCTGCCTTTTTTGTGTGAGTGTGTGCACGTGTAGGTGAAAATAAAGTCGTTTGGGATGTGTCCTACACATCTGGTGACGGAGAATATATCATACTGTGGTTGCCCATGTTATAAAAACACTTTTTTTTTGAGACGTTTTGGCCTCTAAAAAGACTTTGACAGTTCTCTGGCAACTGACTTCCTCTTCACTTTGTGGAGTCCAGACAACCCGTTGACCTTTCTGGCATGCATTTGTACAGATGGGGCATCTGTGTGTGTGTGTGTGTGTGTGTGTGTGTGTTTCTGTTTGTAGACATTGATTTAATTTAGGGCTGTCAAACGATTGAAAGTTTTAATGTAATTCATGATGTGGCGTTTAATTCATTTAATTAATCGCACGACAAATGAGAAATTACCCCAAAAGACCGTTTAAAGTCATTATTGTGTTAAACGTAAAACAGCATCAAATAGACATTACAAAATGTAGCTTTAGAAAGAAATTTTATATAGAGTTTATTACACATAAACGTTTAGGCTACAACAGCCGTGAGGGTTGAGTAAATGATGACAGAATGTTTTTATTAAACCTTTCATTGAACTATACCTTTAATGTGGCTTTTCATTAATATGGAATATGAATTATTAAATGAAATAATACTTGTGGTAAATGTCTAAATGAGTAAGTCATTGAGTCATTCATTCATTCGATTCATTTAAACAGCTGATTCATTCAGGAATGAAGCAGATAGGCTTGTTCGAGATGCGCTGCGCAAACCGATCAAAGTACCGCAAGAGCAACTAGAGAACAAAGGAATCCTTATGCTTTTGAATGACTCTCGTGATACTTTGATGTCATTCGCCTATCGGTCTGTACAGCGCCGATGCATCTTGAGCAAGGCTCTCTTTATGAATGGGCCATTGAGTAATTGATTCCCCTGATTCGTTCAAAACGCGAATTCATTCAGAAACACCGCTGTGTTGCTCAGAGACGCGCAATCATTCTGCTATGGCTTTATAGGTAACAAAACCAGAATATTGTTTCTAAGATATAACACAATATTAACTTCTAATTAAACTGTTGGATATAAAATCAGTATTACGTTTGCACTCGTGCTCTTCGGAAACAAAAACAGCACTTGTTGCTTGTGTGATATTGCTTAACTATATCATATGATGTGATAAATATCATACAAAACTCATACAGGGGGATTTTTGCCGCAATGCCCTGAATTTTAGCGGCATGTAACTCCATTCTATAGCCTACGTTTATGTTCGTCACCGTCAACTGTATGCATAAAATGTCAGATGGGTAATGTCGAGGTCTGCAGCGGGGCGAGTACATTAAAGGGTTAGTTCAACCAAAAATTTAATTTTTGTCATTAACTTCTCACCCTCATGTTGTTCCAAACCTGTAAGACATTCGTTCATCTCCGGAACACAAATGTTAAGTGTTAAGCTTTTTTTTTCCCCCTATTGAAAGCAATGTAATTACTGTCGGTCAAGGTCCAGAAAAGCAGTCAAGACATTGTTAAAATAGTCATGTTATGAAGCAACGAGAACACCTTTTGTGCGCAAAAACAATTTCTTCTCTACTCTGTCATTCTCCTATGCTGTTTACGTTGTATAGACGGTGCAGGCTTCTAGGTTTTGCATCAAAAAGCTGGCTCATTATTGGCCGACACTAATTCATCGCAAGAATTAATTGCGTTTTAAAATATATTACTTTTAAATTATAATAATATTTCACAATATTACTGTTTTTACTGTATTGTGGATCAAATATATGCAGCCTTGGGAGATTTCTTATAAAAATCTCACAACTCTAAACTTTTGAACAGAAGTGTACATTTATATTTTATTTTTATATTTAAACAAAGACAGGAAGAATATTTATATTTGCTGTTAAGAGTCTCAAGGCCCTTTCAGTTTCGTGTGATAAGATTAACAAATAAGCCAGATTGTTTTTACCTTGGAAACTCACATCTGACTGTAGTTTAAAGTGCTCCAGGTGGGTGGATGTTTTGGGCTATTTGACCTGTGGTTTGCCTTTGTTGCAGAAAGAGAGAGCGCAAGAGAGAGGAAAGGCTATAGAAATAAACCGCAGTGTTGGGTGGGACAGAGAACACACGCATACACGCTCGACACATGACACAGCCTCATACACACAGGTGAAAATAAGAACACACATTGCCCGGCTCGGTTGCTGTAATAGTTTAAAGAGAAAGCCTGGCCTACTTTCCTCGTGCACTGTGACCCAGTTTACATAGACTCAGACGCATGGAGCAGTCACAAACCTGTTCCACATCCCTTCTGTGTGTGAGAGAGCTGTTAAAAGACGGAGCATGATCTTCTTACAGTGCTATAATCTAAAGCAGACATGCTTTGGCACACACACTCTCGTACACTCAGATGTCATAAAGCGAAGGAGAGATCTTCCGATCTAATCCGTCCCCTTCATGTGTTCAGGAGTTATGTGTATGTGTGTGTGTGTGTGTGTGTGTCTGGGCCTGCGCTAACCTGCTCCTGCCAAAAGCAGGAAATGAGGGAGCTGTAAGAAAATGGACTGCCACTGTTTAGTCTCTGAGCACACACACACACACACACACAGTGTTTAGTCTTCTCCAGCAGCTGTGCTATTCTAAGCAACACAGGCAGGAAGAACAGAGAGAGCAGAAATAGATGGATGATTTTGGGACAGTAATGCCAAACTTGTTTTGTTGTTTTACTCTGCAACATTTCACAGTGCTGCACTCTAAACATGCTCTGCCTTACTGCACACTACTATACTCTTGTCCTTCTTTTCTGCTCTATTCCACTCAATTCGCTTCCAACATATTCGTATGTGCTCCTAGTTTTTATACTAAACTTGTATTCTACTCAACTCTATTCTAGTATGTTCTAGTTATCTCTATTCTGTTGTATGCAACTCTACTCTATTCCCACTCAACTCTACTTTGAACTGCTCTGTTCAAAACTGTAATTCTACTGTATTCTACTATATTATATTCAACTCTAAGTTTATTTTACGGCAATCTATTCTACTTTACCAAACTTTATTATTCTTTATTCTCTACTCTATTCAACTCTACTCAACCCATTTTTTTATATTTTAGTTTACTTTAGTCTGCTCTTCTCAACTTTATTATGTTCTACTCTTATTTTACTGTACTCCACTGTACTTTATTATCATTTACATAATCTTGTTCTACTCTTTTGTTTTATCTACACAACTTTATTCTACTCTGTTCTCCTCAGCTCAACTCCATTGTGCTCTAATGTACTTTACTAATCTTTGTTCTAATCTGCTCTACTGTATTTTGTGATTCTACTCAACTCTACAGTTATTCTACTGTGTTCTACTGTTCTTAGCTTTATTATGTTCTGTCACTGAATTCTGTTCTGCTTTAACTCTGTACTATTGTATGATATGAAAGTCTATTCTATTTCCTATTGAACTTTTCCTAATTCTATTCTGTTTACTTTATTTGACTCTGTTATATTTTACTGTACTTTACTCATCTCTGCTGTGATTTGAATTTTATTTTATTGTTCTATATAGTACTTCAAATAGTTCCATGGCACTCTTAAAGGATTAGTTCTCTTCAGAATTAACATTTCCTGATAATTTACTCACCCCCATGTCATCCAAGATGTTTGTCTTTCTTTCTTTTTGTTTTTGAGGAAAACATTCCAGGATGTTTCCCCATATAGTGGACTTCAGTGGGGTACAATGGGTTGAGGGTCCAGTTTCAATGCAGCTTCAAGGGGCTCTACACGATCCCAGACGAGGAATATGGGTCTTGTCTAGTGAAACAATCAGTCATTTCCTAAAATGAATAAAAATTTTATACTTTTTAACCACAAATACTCATCTTGCACTAACTCTGCGACATGCCGTGCATTACGTAATTACATTAGAAAGGTGACGTGTGACATAGTCAGAAGTATTGATCCAATGTCTACAAAGCAGACGTGCAAAGACTAAGTCAAACGGCCTTTACAAAAAAGGTAAAGCAACAATGTCTGTCAATTTTGACGTTTGAGGACGAAATTTGTTTTTCACCCTACATGGTACTGCTGACGTCTTGCTAGTGCAAGATGACCATTTGTGGTTAAAAAGTATATCATTTGTTTGTTTTGTTTTTTTTGTTTTTTTTTTAGAAAATGATCATTTCGCTAGATAAGACCCTTATTCTTTGGCTGGGATCGTGTAGAGCCCTTTGAAGCTGCATTGAAACTGCAATTTGAACCGTTGTACCGCAGTTTAGCCCACTATCTGGAGAAAAATCCTTGAATGTTTTCCTCAAATTCTCAAAGAAAGAAAGACATAAACATCTTGGATGACATGTGGGTGAGTAAATGATCAGAAAATTAATTCCAAAGTGAACTAATGCTTTAACTTTTCTTGCACATCTTTTTGTCCATTTTCAAACCATGAACCTGCAGTTATTGCCTTTTTATCTTTTGACTATTAAATACATTTTGCCACTAAATTGTCTACTGATGAATGTGCACTTAATAACCTTTCACTTCCTCCTCCTCCACAGTATCATCATGTATAACCACCTACAAGAAAACTCCGCCCCCGGTCCCACCCAGGTCAACACCCACCAGACCATACATATCTATAACAGCCCAGAGCAGCACAGAATCGGCGCAGGATGCCTACAACGAGCTCACCGGTGCCGGCCCTGCAAACCGGGCCTTAGCAGCGGTCCAGTCTGGCCTCAGCAACTCCACAGAGAGCATCGATAGCATGAAGGCCCTGACGGCAGCCATTGAGGCAGCGAATGCTCAAGTCCATGGCCCAGCCAGCCAGCATGTGACCAACAGCACCATTACCATCACCACAGCCAGTGCCACCACTAGCGTAACACACATCTCACCGGATGCTAAGAAAGACGCCCTCAGGAAGTGCTTGTCCATAGGGATACAGGTTGGCCACACACACTCACATCTGCATTGCCTATAGTGTTACACATTATATAAGCAATACCGAACAAAGAAAACTGAAGAGAATTAAGTGTGAAACCACGGCAGTGTGAGTTTACAAGAAAAGAAGTAAACCACACACTCAAGTTCAATGTGGAAAAATCTCAAAACCTTCAGAATGGAATAGTATACTACTCTTACTATTGCTAGCATATAAAAATTTGGCAAATATAGTAAGATTAGTATGCTATTTTAAATTCAGCCAGGCATTTTTTTACAGTATATACTGGAATGCTGCCGAGGTAGGGAGCATACTAGGTTTCGGGAGACAAATTCCAAACGGAAGTGAGTATCCCTATGCCCTTCTCCCGATGTGGGGACATTTTTTAGTGAGCAGGGCACTTGCGTGCCATTATATAGCCGTTTGGAGGATCAAAAAAGGGAGCAACAAAAGACAACATAATTTCCTCATTACCTTCACCTGGGATGCTCCCATGACAAGCAGATGTCCGGCAGTGTCCAGCAGATGATTGCTGCTCTTGTGACAGAAATGACTTATTATTGCTTGTTAACATAACTGTATAAAATAAATATATATTTTATATAAAAAAAAGTTTTTAAAATAGGCATTATACATGTTTGTGTGATTGCAGTTCTCTGCTCTCAACTTTAAAGCTTGCCGTCTCTTCTCGTTTGGACCCTGCATTACCCAACACGTTTCTTGCCTATGAAACTTATTTAAACATAACATGACAAAAATGCATTAAGTATAAAAAAATTTAATTGCTCTGTTTTTAAGATAACTCGAAGTATATGCTGGGTCACATGACCATAAAATGATAGAATGACCTCTTTGAAGTGACCATTGCATGCTCCCTTCGCTAACAACCTTGTGGAAGGGCCCTACAGTTGTTCACCACGAACAAATGGCGGCCCCTTCCCGAAGTGCACAAAAATGCCGCTTGGAATTTGCAATACATTCTCCAGTTGAGTATGCATTGGGATTTTGCATGCTATGATGCTCACATATACTGTCTAGGGAGACGGTGTACTAGGTTTTGGAACACAGCCTTTATATGCAGTACATTATCTGATTGAGTATGCATCAATATAGTGTACAATTTGCACATTTTGAATCACTTCTTGCTTCACACCTACCTCATTTGAAACTGAAATATTCACAAAATAAAAATTAGAAAGGGCCTAAGTACAAACAACACCAAATGTACAGCAGTACATTTAACAACAACAATTCAAAATTTACTGTAGACTCCATATTGAATGTGTGTGTGTGTGTGTGTGTGTGTGTGTGTTTAGGTGGATGGTCCTGAGGAAAACAGCCAATCAGAAGTGCACTGCAAGTTTCAGTCTGTCGGCATTCAAGTAGAGGAGGAGAGTTGGTAAGTTTATCTACTCCCACTCACTCTCTCTCACACACACCCCAGGAACATATTCCATTACATCTTTAGCCTTTAACTCCAATTATGTGCTCATGTAAATAAGACATTCAAAATATTCCATTTGTGAGGATGACTACAAAAGTGTCAGAAAAGTGGAAACTGTAATTGGGGAGGGAAAAGAAAGTGAAAGAGAGAGAGTTGTCATTTCAAGCACATGCTCCTGTGACAAAGACCCTCCCATTCTCTGTCTCTATTTCACACACACACAGCTGTCCCTATCATGGTGGTTTGGACACTGGGGCCTCCTGAAAGGGTAAAGGAGTGGGAGGCAGAGAGACAGCTGCTCTGTGTGTATGCGGGTGTGTCTGTGTGTACGTGCACGGCCATCTGTTGCTGTGCCCATTATGAAGCAGGCAGGCTGCTGGGTCATAGACATGGTCAAGTATCGACCCCCTGTCTCACCTCTCTCTCTCTCTCTTTTGCTCTCTCTTTTGCACTCCTTCAGATGTCACTATTTTAGCACCCTGTCTCACACAGGAGAGACATAAAGCCAGGAAGAGGTAGAGTGAAAGAGAGAGTGGTACGGTCACTAGATGTTCAGTCTCTGTGTGTTTTCCATTAAAGTTCAGCCTAAGCATCGTAAAATCCCCATCTCGTAGACAAATTGCTGCCCAAGAATACAGATCAAATGCCAGAACAAATGTTACACAAACACACATATACTGTGTATAAACAGTAGTTTTACAGAAGGTCAGTTATGTTCAGAATCAGTTGCTCTGTTTCAAAACCTAGCAAACTGTCTGTGGAGGCAGCATTTTAAGGCATCACAGACATAGTTGCAACACTGGTACCGTCGAAGACACCTAACTTTAGCCTCGTATCGCGTATATCCTGCATTGCCAACGGAAACCTCAAACTGCATCACTCAAAGCAGCTGAAGCAAAATCATGAAGCAAAGCAGCTTCAACTCATTGAAAATATATATAAAAATGGTGAATGTGAATGTAATTGCCAGGTATGAATGCGTTACATTCAATTTATTATTATTATTATTATTATTTTACTTTAAAGTACATTAATTATTGCTGGTTAAGACAAGTGCAAGTGTATGTTATGGATTTTTATGTAAGAATATTGTAAATATTGATTATCAACATGCTAAAATATTGATAAATATGTTATTATTATATATTTATATATATATATATATATATATATTATGTTAATGAGTTTATATATATATATAAAATTCCAACTATAAATGAATTAGGGTCATTAAAAACAAAGATCCCCTCCGGACATCACTTTTGGCCAACACTGTAGATTGTTTCTTGATTGTTTTTAACATACTGCCTCTTTAGACAGCGAGTTAGCTTCAGGTTTTGGAACTGAACTCGTGTGTATGTTTGTATGTGTTTGTACACATGTATAGGAGGTTGTGGCTGGTAATGTCAGCATTGAGGAGTTGAGGGCAGCAGATTCCTAGACAGTGAGCGAGGGACACACATAACCCACACACACCCGCACAGGTCGCCGGTATTTGGACTTTGCTGAAGCATGCCTTTGTAACTGAGAGGGAATAAGGCTGTAAAACACCGGCGCACACACACACACACAGCTCTTCTAGCACAGGTCTGCTCTTGTTTCCTGCTGAAGTCAGAGCCCTTGAACTGTATGCAGAGATTTCTTTAGCATGTCATACACTCTTTTCCTCCTCAGTGCAGTAGGAATGAAGGAAATTAAGGAATGAGTTGCCTTCCCCTGTGGATGTGTACCATACCACTCATGTCTGGTTTCTTTAGCTCTAGAGAGGTTCAGTGCAACTAGTAGTCAGATAGATAGATAGATGGGGGAGAGAGGGACAAATGGATGGACAGACAGAAAGAGACAGACAGATGGACGGACGGATGGATGGACGGATGGATGGCTGGACGGACGGAAGGACAAACAGATAGATAGACAGATGGACGGACGGACGGATAGATAGATAGATCGATAGATAGATAGGGGGAGAGAGGGACAAATGGATGGACAGACAGATGGACGGATGGACGGACGGATGGATGGATGGATGGACGGACAAACAGATGGATAGACAGACAGATGGACGGACGGATAGATAGATAGATAGATAGATAGATAGATAGATAGATAGGGGGAGAGAGGGACAAATGGATGGACAGACAGAAAGAGACAGACAGATGGACGGACGGACGGACGGACGGATGGATGGACGGATGGATGGATGGATGGACGGACGGAAGGACAAACAGATAGATAGACAGATGGACGGATAGATAGATAGATAGATAGATAGATGGGGGAGAGAGGGACAAATGGATGGACAGACAGATGGATGGATGGACGGACGGACGGATGGATGGATGGATGGATGGACGGACAAACAGATGGATAGACAGACAGATGGACGGACGGATAGATAGATAGATAGATAGATGGGGGAGAGAGGGACAAATGGATGGACAGACAGATGGATGGATGGACGGACGGACGGATGGATGGATGGATGGATGGACGGACAAACAGATGGATAGACAGACAGATGGACGGACGGATAGATAGATAGATAGATGGGGGAGAGAGGGACAAATGGATGGACAGACAGATGGATGGATGGACGGACGGACGGATGGATGGATGGATGGATGGATGGACGAACAAACAGATGGATAGACAGACAGATGGACAGACGGATAGATAGATAGATAGATAGATAGATAGATAGATAGATAGATAGATAGATAGATAGATAGATAGATAGATAGATAGATAGATAGGGGGAGAGAGGGACAAATGGATGGACAGACAGAAAGAGACAGATGGACGGACGGATGGATGGATGGATGGATGGATGGATGGATGGATGGATGGATGGATGGATGGATGGACGGACAAACAGATGGATAGACAGACAGATGGACGGATATAGATAGATATAGATAGATAGATAGATAGGGTGAGAGAGGGACAAATGGATGGACAGACAGAAAGAGAAAGACAGATGGACGGATGGACGGACGGACGGAAGAACAAACAGATAGATAGACAGACAGATGGACGGACGAATAGATAGATAGATAGATAGATAGATAGATAGATAGATAGATAGATAGATAGATAGATAGGGGGAGAGAGGGACAAATGGATGGAAAGACAGAAAGAGACAGACAGATGGACGGACGGACAGACAGAGGGACAGACGAATTGACGGAAAGACGGACAGATCGATAGATTGTTATTGGGAAAAAATTAGCTACATTTGGTTTTTATTAATAATTAGCAAATATTGTCTTTTTAATAATAAAAAAGTAAATTTGTGACCCTGGTGTCTTCCCTGTCACACCCTTTGGAGGTTTGTTGCTGTGGTGGTCCTAGTAGCCCACCCCTGCTGGAGGAAGCATCTTGAATAATGAATGTGTGTGGGTTTTCTCGTGTCTATTGATAGCTTTGGTTAATTTGTAAAGCATTGAGTGCACTACAGGTTAGTTTCAGCCTCAAAAGTCACGCCCACTCTGTGCACAGACCATCTCATACATAAATGGAATATTCAGCTTCAACCTAATTGGCTGGCTGTTACCAAAGTCGTGGTACACCGGTAAAGTGACATCAATGTATGGAAGTATGAAGTCTGTTCTCCTCTCAGGTTTAGATCATCATATGAACATGAACAATAACCGAATGCTTAATACTTTAATTTGTTTTACTATATTGTTTTGACATTTATATTTCTTTCAAATGTTTAGCATTTAGTTAGATATTCTGTCATCTAATACAATGAAATTCATTCTTCTAAGTGTGGCTCAAGTGTCCAGATATTTTTGGGGACACAATATATTTCACGCTCAGATGTAAAAAGAATCTGCTGTAAAACTGTCTGGCACAGTTACATTTAACTGTGAAACATGAAAACCACACACACACACACTCACACTGAGAGAAAGAGAGAGAGAAATTCTCTAACGTTTTCTTATGATATGATTTACAGAAGGCAATGATTACTACCATGTGAGCGGAACAAGAAATGAATACTCTCTTTTTCCTCCCTCTCTCTCTCTCTCTCTCTCTCTCTCTCTCTCTCTCTCTCTCTCTCTCTCGCACCCTTTATTTGTCTCTCTTCCGCTCTACAGGAAGTAGTTAGCTGATATGAAACAGGCGCGCGCGCGCACATACACACACACCAACAATCTAAAATGGTCTTTAATGGAAAACAAATGGTTAAAAAAGATATCAGAACTCAGTATTGTAGTGGAGGAGAACAGACACAGATTACTAGATGGATGGATAAAAACACAGAACGTTAGGTCCATGAAAAAGATGAAAGAAAACCTAGTAATAATAATTTATGGTCTGTATGTGCTATGTGTTTTTTTGTTTGTTTGTTTGTTTTTTTGGTGCTTTTCAATAACACAATATTTCAAACGCTCAGATGCACAGGCACACACAGGCGACACACACTCAAGGTATGGTGAGAGATGTCAGTGTGCTTCAGTGCACCTGAATAGAGCAGGTGTCCTACCTCTCCAGTACGCGCGCGCACACACACACACACACACACACACACACACACACCAGGCAAACACAGAGTAGCAGATCTAAGCCAGATCGCTTTGATATGTTATCCTTCTCTATTCCTAAAGGAGAGGAGATGTGTGTGTCTCTGTGTTAGTTACACTTGTATACAATTTCGTAGTCTACAGTTACCTAGAAGGAAGTTTCAGCAGAAAATTTCAAGCCAATTAATGTAATTTATTTGAACATTTTTGTTGTTGTTGTTGTTTTACTTTTTTCGGAAAAGAGAACAATTTAATCATATTTTGTATTATGATTAAAATGTTCTTTAATTTTAGCCAATGTTTTGTCATGTCATATTCATCCATTTTAACATATTGTACTTGACTAAAATGACATGATTTTTTCAATGAAAATAGCATTTATAGCATTTTAACCAAAGTTTACCATAACTTTTAGATAACATTTTGAAAAACATATATCAAACATTAGCAATTTAGCAACATACAACAAAAATACAACATATCATTTAAAAGGCTGGGTCATATATATATATATACACACACATTCTGATTCTGTATGAAGGAATGGTCTCTGCTCTCTCGTCAGGTGATCTCCTAACTCATCGGGCCAATGTTTTTTGGAGAAAAACATTTATTTCATAATGTGATTTTCCCCCTCTTTCAATTCTTTTCCTTCAATGAAAGATTAGATTTTTGCTCATTTTATGAATTATAGATCAGAAAGGTAAACAATGCAGATTTATTTATTTATCATATTCACCAAGGGTTTCCACAATAATTAGAAATGTTTCTTGAGCAACAAAACAGCATATTAGGATGATTTCTGAAGGGTCATGTGACACTGAATAATTTTTTTTTCATCACAGGAATTAAATATATATTTTAAAATATATTAAATTAGAAATCGGTCACTATAAATTGTAATAATATTTCACACTGTTACCGTTTTACTGTATTTTTGAGCCTTGGTGAGCAGAAGGGACTTCTTTCAAAAACATTAAAAAAAAAAAAAAAATCGTATTAACCCCTTGCACTTAATGAAACTGCTCTTGAAAACCTTATTAATTTTTTATGGGCATTAGATGCACATTTAGCAACTATACAACACTATTCATCTTCTTGTTCCAGCTACCGCAGAGTCACACGCTCCAACAGCGTCACCACTGCCGTTCAAGCTGATCTTGACCTACTGGAGGGTCTCGGTGATGACCAGTTCACGCAGACCCTCCAGGGACCCATTGTCCGCCAGCCGTCCAAGGATGCAGCCACTTCCACTGTCAGCATCCAGGGATCTGGGAACCACTACCATGCCTGTGTCCAGGATGACTTCACCGACGTGGGCTTCGACCCCTCCATTCTGCCCCCGCCGGTTCCCTGGATGGATGGAGTTATGGAGGAGGAATACGCAATTGGAGTGTCAGGCTCTGTGTGTCCGCAGGACGGACGCTGGTTTCTGAAGCTGCTGCATGCAGAGGTGGAGAGGATGGAGGGCTGGTGCCAACAGATGGAGCAGGATGAGCGAGAAAACGAACTACCGGAAGACAGTGAGTTACAATGACTCTAAAAAAAAGAAAGAAAAAGAAGCAGTAGGCTGCCCATCTATTCAGTATTTACATTTTTTTTTAAAATACTTATAAGCTCATTTGAAACTTTCAGTTTGACAGCATTTTTGTGCTTTATATACTCATTTAGAATGTTCGATTTAAAGGGTTAGTTCACCCGAAAATGAAATTTCTGTCATTACTTACTCGCCTTCATGTCGTTCCACACCCAAAAGACCTTCGGAACACAAATGAACATATTTTTTGATGAAATCCGATGAATAATTGATGAATTAAGGTTGAACCACTGTAGTCACATGGACTATTTTAACAATGTAATTACAACTAATTTTCTGGGCCTTGAAATTTTTGGAATGACATTCCTGTGTGTAGGGAGATAAAAAAGCTCTCGGATTTCATCGAAGAAATCTGTTGATTTGTGTTCCGAAGGTGAACGAAGGTCTTACGGGTTTGAAACAACATGAGGATGAGTAATTAATGACAGAAATGTCAGTTTTGGGTGAACTAACAGCATTTTAAGCTGTTAAAGACTCATTTAGAATGGTTGATTCAACAGCATTTTAATAGGCTCGTTTACAATATTCGATGGAAATGTATTGCCCTTACATTTCTGGAATGTTCGATTCTAAATGCATCTTTGATGCCCCCAAAGGTTTTGAATGAGTTTAAACCATATAGCAAAGTAATTGTAACAAAATGGTTATTGTAGCTACATCTGCTATTTTATTTTTAAAGTCAAGTAGTCATTTGACTGCAAAACTATATTTCGAGTGACATTTGTACAGTCTGTGACTGTGAGTCATTTGAAGAATAATCAGCCGCTACCTATCAAAACTACCAGTGCACAAGGTCATTTCACAGTCTGGTTACCTCCGGCCAGCCTGTTTCTTTTTCTCCCACTTCCCGCCTTTTCCCCGCTCAAGCACACACACGCACGCCGCAGCGACCGTCTTCATGTCACTCACAAAGCCTGCTTGTTCATCTATCTCCTGTCTGTCTCGCTCACACATACCAGACATTTCTACCAGCAGGGAGCCACCCGTCTCCCTCGTTTTTTCGCTCCCTCTTTCTCTGTGTATTTTCTTCTTCCTCTCACTGTTTCTATATTTGTCTCCTTCTACTCTCTCTTCTCTAACCCTTCCCTCTTTCACGGAATACATCAAATATGCTAATCTCCATGTCCTATGACAGCACATTGTTTGCCATATGGTCTCTTGCTGCTGCATATGTTAAACAGAGCGAGTTCATTTCGTCAGATCACTGTTTAAGCTGCCTCACGGCTCCAGTCCACAGAGACACGCTGCAGTCACTCCTCAGGCCAAGGCGGAAGCCTTTATGTGACCCCCACATGGCAAACATTAGTTTCCTTTGAGAGAATTCACCCTTGTTTGGTAATCTGATATGCTATTTGCTCTCTTTCACTCTCAATCTATCTTTTTACATCACACTCTTGTTCTGCATGTGTGTGTGTGAATTTCTTGGCTCACTGGCTTTGGCGGCTGTTTGTTTGGTGTGCATGGTAAACACTCCCCCTGATCCTCTGGCTCCTGCATTCAAGTTCCCAAGCCTTAGATATTTATGACCCCCTTCTCGCTTCAAAGAGACAGCATTTAAACATTAACCGGCTGTCTAAGCCTTTGCAACACAAACGCACACATTCACCGCTGTGTTATTACATAAACTTTCTACTGTGCTAATTAACTTTTTATGCTCCTTTTGTTTTACTAAACTTGTTTTCCACAGCTGAAGCTCTTTTTTTTTGTGCGTTTAGTCCTCGGCAAGATTCGTAGTGCGGTGGGGAGCGCTCAGCTGCTGATGTCTCAGAAATTTCAGCAGTTCCGGGAGCTCTGTGAAGAAAACTTGGTATGTATGAAGCACACATCCTTCAGCCAATCGGAGCGGAGCGACACTTGGTGACTCCGCCCCTGAGTGGCTGCGTTACCATTATATAAGCCATATATTGTTTTTTTGTTGTTGTTTTTTTTTTTTTTCAAAATTAACAGATGTTTTGTGTATAATCTGTTCCCTGGCTGTCAGAATCCCAACGCCCACCCACGGCCCGTGTCTCAAGATCTGGCAGGATTCTGGGATATGCTGCAGCTGTCAATTGAGAACATCAGTCTGAAGTTTGACGAGCTACACCAGCTGAAAGCTAACAACTGGAGAGCACTGGAGCCTCCTGAGAGAAAGGTACAAATTTTACATCACAAATCCAGATCCATTACACACTCTCTAAAAATGGCTAAGAATACCGCAGTTGGCATAAAACAATTTGCGGCGCTGTATAAATAAAAAATGGGTGAAGGGTGGAAGTGCAGTCTGTTCAAAATATTGTTCACCTAAAATGAAAATTCTGTAGTTAATGGCTTGTTCCAGAATTTTCTTGTTTTGTTGCATGCAAGGAAAGTTTTGAAGGATCGTACAGGTCACTGTTCACGATGGAGCCTGAGGCCTTCAAGCCTAAAAAAGCCACAAATTTGTTTGTGAATCAGACTTAACTACTCTCATAAATTCTTACGAACAAGCCAAGGAGTGCTAGGACAGATGTCAAGTCACATGGACTACCTTAACGATGCTTTTATGGCGCTGTTGTGTCCTTTTTGAAGCTTGACAGACCCGGTTCCTATTTAATGGAATTGCACAGAAAAGAACAAGAAGCGTATTATTTGAAATTTCAGCACAATGTATTGAACAGACACTTTTTCTGTATTTGTCTCTACATAAATATGGTGTGTACTCTGACTTTAAAAGGATGGTTCGCCCAAAAATGAAATTTCTGTCATTAATTACTCACCCTCACCCGCTCCCCCAAAATAGCAGATCTTGCCCCCCATTGGCTACCATAGTATCTTTTCCTTACTATGGTAGTCAATTGGGGGCAAAATCTGCTTGCTTACAAACATTCTTCCTTTGTGTATTGCAGAATAAAGACATTTATATAGGTTTGGAACAACTTGAGGGGGAGTAAATGATGACAGAATTACAATTTTTGGGTGAACGTTCCGTTTTTGGCTTTATGATTTCATTTATAAATGTTGCGTGAGTTATGCTGTTATTTGATTTGTTTTGCTCATTTTCTTATTATTTTATGTGTTCTGTGTTTGACAGTGATCGGCTTTTGAGGCGATGCTCCCATTTGCACGCTGCATGTGGTTCACATCCGGGGGTCCTGTTTACCTCATGCCAAAATGGGTTAAACTACTAGTTGACAAACACGGCCTCCTTAATGACCCTGCCACCCCTGAGCACTCACTTAATGCATTTGGCAGATGCCTGGCACTCATACACGACTAAATATTGCAGATGACCCAACAGATGACCCCACGTTTGCATGCATTTGCTGTGTTGTGTTACACCGCGGAGTGACACTAACCGGTTTGTCGTTGCTGTCCAGGAGAAGCGTGTGCCCCCTCCAGTACCCAGGAAACCTGGGAAGGGTCCCATGCTGCTAGTGAGAGACCGGTCTCTGGAGGGATCCCAGCGGATGGAGGCTCGTAAGCGGCTGTTAGCGGCTAAACGTGCCGCCGCCTCTCAGCGCCAGAGCTCTGCAACTGAATGCGCTGACAGCATCGAAATATACATCCCAGAGGCCCAAACACGATTATAAACACTGTCATACTGGGTGCTCAGAAGCCTAAATAGATACACACACACACACACACACACACACTCATCTTCAACCATAACACAATAGCACTGAATGACAAAGGCAGGGTAGCTGTAACATTATCACTCCTCTTTTCTTGTGTAAAAGAGTTTCTTCACTGTGGGCTTCTCCTGTATTCACGACTTAATTTTACTCTCTTCCTCTGTCCTGCCATTTGTAGCTCCCTTGTTAAACTCCCAAAGACTTTAATATTATTAATATTACTATTAGACACTATATATTTAATTGTTAAAATAACCGATATATATATATATATATATATATATTTATATATATATATATATATATATATGCCTATAACACATATTATTATGTCTGTTAATGTTACTACCCAAATATTGCACACTACTGAATTTTGTTATTTCATTTGTAATTTTTGCAGTTACCGTGTAAGAGCCATATGTCTCGTGTTCTCAAAGAGGACAAAACTTCTAAAAGGGCAACATCACCTCTGAAGATTTTAACAGCCAATGTAGCTTTGATTGCCGTGTATGTATGTACACATGTGGGTGTCAGGCTTTCTGTACATGTACGTACTCTCTCACGTGTCACCCTGTACCTTTGAGACAGGGCGAGGTTGATCTGTTTTCAGTATCAGGGGACAGCATGGAAAAACCACCTCTTCTCTTCTTTCTTCTCATATTTTTCAACCTCCCACTCAGTCATCCTGTCCCTTCCTCTCAAACCATCCTATCTCCTTTTTTGTCCAATCTTCATCTCTCCTCAGCAGTGCCACTCACCTGTTTTTGACTGACATAGATGTCCATCGTATCTGACAAATGTGACACTTTAATCTGTCACCACTCAACACGTTCACGTCATTGACAGAAGCACTGTCGGAACAAGCCACTCTTCTCGACTCTGAGTCATTAGCCGTTCATAAATTAGCAGTGTGTCACGTTATGAAACATTACATACGGGCAGTCAGGGATTTCATTCAGCATCAAGCCCCGTTCACACTGACAGCAATGAAGTGACCCGAACTCTTTTATTTTCAAGGTGGTGTGATGTGGGCGTGTCCAGTGAATTGTTACTTTATTTCTCACAATTGCAGTGACTTTTTATTTCATAATTGTGACTATTTCTTGCAATTGTGTCTTGTAATCTCAGAGTCTAACAGTATATCACAATTGTGACCCTATATATCACAAGACTTTATTTTGTGTAATTGTGACTACTTAAAGGATTAGTTCACTTTAAAATGAAAGATTTACTCACCCTCAAGCCATCCTGGGTGTATATGACTTTTTTTCTTTCTGATGAACACAATCTGATATCCTGACGCATCCCAGTTTTATAATGGCATTGGTTCACAATGAGAGAGAAGGGGGTGTAGCGACCAATGAGCATGAAGCTGAAGAAAGTGCATTCATCTTTATTAAATGTACTCCACACGGGGGCTCTGGGGGAGGTTAATAAAGGCCTTCTGAAAGAAAAATACCCATATTTAACAAGTTAGGAAGTAAAGTATCCAGCATCCGCCATACCACCTTCCATATTCAGCTCAGGAAGAAAGTGTAACGCCTCTCGCAGTTCAAAACGCTTAAACTACGTCCCACACCTTCCATATTCAGGTTTCGAAAAAAGTGTGACTGACGTAACGCCAGTTATACTTTTTCCGTAAGTTGAATACAGAAGGCAGTCTGCCGGAAGTTAGATATTTTACTTCACAACTTGTAAATATGGATATTTGTCTTCCTTTATTAACCTCCTGGAGCCGTGTGGAGTGTGTTAATGATGGATGAATGCAAACTCGTTGGTCTCATTCACTGCCATTATAATGCTTCGGATGCGTCCGGATGTTTATTACTATATAAGTCTGATTGTGTTTATAGAAAGAAGAAAGTCATATACACCTAGGATGGCTTGAGGGTGAGTAAATCTTGGGCTAATTTTCATTTTAAAGTGAACTAATCCTTTAATGTAATTGTGATTTTATATCATGAATTGTGACTATTTCTCGCAATTGCGTTTTCATATCTCACAGTCGCACAATTCACAAATATCACAATTGTACTCTATACAGGAGATGTATTTCTCTTCACTTAATGTCGTTATGATTTTAAGTCATAATTGCAACTTTATATCGTTATTGTGACTTTATTTCTCGTAACTGCATTTTTTTTGCAATATATATCACAGCGAATTGTGACCCTATCGATCAAGAGCGATTTTTAGTTTTATGTAATTGCGACATTACTCAATGTAAGTGATAATTGCGACTCTGTGTCGTAATTGTGACCTTGTTACTCATAATTGGGTTTTTATACATCACAGATGCACAATTAATTTATCATAATTGTGACCCTATGTATCGCGAGATTTATTTCTCGTCATACTGATTTAGTGAAATTACAAGATTATATCGGAAATTGCGACTTCATTTCTCACAACTACGATGTAATTTCTTACAATGTTACTTTATATCTTATTATCTTTAAATGGCTTCCATTATTTGTGTACAATTTGTGTTTTGTTGACCATTTCTGGTGACATGAGCAAGGTAATTCAACACGAGTGTCTTCAGCAATAAAATCGCTGTCAGTGTGAACGAGCCACGACCACAACAAGTGACAGGACAACTTCTGATTCTGTGGCATTGAAGAGCTCCGCCCACTGTGAAATCTCATTGGTCCATTCTGCTCTTCGTAACGTACATTAAACATCTGATTGGCTGTGATTGTGTCACATTGACAAACAGACAAATAATCACATCATGTTATGTTGAACTTGACATTAGTTTGAAAAATGCACATTGTTTAGCATATTTTGTAAATATATAAGACGCCTTCCTGACTGCCCACTAATATAGCTCCTCACTATATTTGTCTAAATGTTTGTATAAATGGATATAAAGTAAAATATCAGTATTTTGTAATCAGGGAGTTGTAGAGATATTTAAGATCAGACGAAGCGCATTTAAACTGGCAGAAGTTAATCATTTCTCTCTTTACCATAGCTTTGGAATTTTAATAATGCTTAAAGAATCGCAATGTCACAATACATATTTTAGCAGAAACACCAACTGTGACAGAGCAATTTATTCATTATATTTATAATCACAAGTTAGCATGATAGTCTTTATCCTCAACCAAGTCAGTCAAGTGTGTGTGTTTTTTCCACATCAAGTGCATGTACCCAAGTGCTTCCTAATTTTCCTAAAGTCATCTCTTTTATTTTTTTTTCTCAACCGATATGTAGCACAGTTAATACTTTGTAATGTAGATCATTTGTTTTTATTTATACTTGGATGTATATAATTTCAGCAACCCTAAGGAGACAGTGCAAGTATCAAAGCAGAGCTCATCCCATCCGTTTACTATTTTTTCTATTTAATGAAAGCGATTTTTAACTGTTGAATCACACACTCTTGTGCTGCTCTTGCAATTGATTTGCAAACAGCACTGCATCATTGTTGCACTGACAAGATACTCGATTCTAGTCAAGTCCTAACTGCACTGTCTCATACTTTTCAATAACGGATACTAATTTGCACTTGTTAAATATGTTGGATAAACGGAGCCATTTCTTTTTTCTTTTGCTCAAAATATTTCACTGTGGATAGACACGTCACTATAAATAGATATTGATATTAGTTTCCCAGCAGCCAGTGTGCAGCCATTCTCTATTTTCATAGACCGTTCAGTTGCATTGGCCTTAGTTTGATCCTTGTCGTGTTTAACTAAACTCTTCGTTCCAGTTATTATGCACTAGAGCCCTTCTACTGTGGTTAATGTTTGTTTGAAATATTATTGATGTTTAAACGCTCGGCCTTAATTTATGAATATATGATAGTCATGCACAACGTAGCCTCAGGGGAGACTATATAACGTGTGTATGAGTGTGTGTGTGTGTGTGTGTGTGTGTGTGTGTGCGTGCGCGTGTGTGTGTTTGTTTATGTGTATATGATAAAGAGATCTGATGATACCGGAGATGTTACCTTATCAATTATAGCATTCAGTATTCATGACAAAATACCCAATAATATTATATATATATATATATATATATATATATTTGTTCATACAGTTCTGCATTTTGTCAGCCAAATAATATCAGACTGAATTAATTTGGACAATCAGTGATTAACACAAATAAAATCAATGCCATTTTATTTGTAAAAATCAAATGAGTAAAAATATACTGAAATATGTTTATATAAATATGAATTGGTTGCATACCATTTGATTTAAAACTCCATTCTTTTTAAAGAGATATATATGAGATATTTGAGAGATATTTTGTGAGTTTAGCACTACACTTTTTGCTGAAAGTGATCACAACCTCATTTTCTTAACTGTTGTCATTCACGGATGTGATAATATTGGTTTATATCTGGCAACATAAGAAGTCCTGACTTTTTAGGGTTTTATTCTTCCAAAATAGAAGAAAATCAGACTTTGTTTTATTGCCAAACTGTGGACGGTGCACTCACCACAATGTTTTGAGAAATGAAGGCAGGATATGATGTATTTACTGTTCTTGTAAAAGCATAAACTTTATCAAAATGACTGTGTGTAAATACATGAATGTTCTTCATTGTAAATGTAATCTACATCTAAGGATATCTTACTACTTACATTTTGTATTTATTGTATCAACACTGTTGATGTTATGGCACGTGTATGAAATTTTGATCATTAAAATGTTACAGATGCTCACAGCCGTGAAGTGATTCATTCAAATAAATGTGTCTGTTTGTTTAATCCATTAAATAGAGATTAATGACTGCTTTAAATGGAAGCCTAGACATTTCCTACTTTGTATTTCACAATTGCAGATTGATTTCTCATAAGTTTTTGGGGTGGTTATGATTAAAAAAACAATTATTTTCATAGTCATTAAAGGGATAGTTGCAAGATATCAATGGGGGGGCAAAATGTGCTTGGTTACAAACATTCTTCGAAATATCTTCCTTTGTGTACAGCAGAACAAAGAAGTGCATACAGGTTTGGAACGACTTGAATTTTCATTTTTGGGTGAACTATCTCTAATATTTAGAATATAGACAAGCCTTATATTAGTGTAATTGTCTAGATAAGATTGTCAATATGTTTTTTCTTTATCAAAAGAAGAAATGTGAATCTATCAATTTGCCACTTCTATAACTCAAAGTGACATCGATAACCACAAATCCCTTTAAGGCTATAAATGTCTCATCGTCTCATTATTTAGAACAAAATAACCACATATTTATTTATTTATTTCATGATTTATCACAACTTTTCAAAAATGGTTCGTCAAATCAGTGTAGGTTCACAAACATTGTTCAGATAACATAATATTTTGAGTTTCTGTTGAATAAATGAATCTCTTTCTTTGTATCAACTCAATGAACTCAAAATGTTAATGCAGTCAGGTTGGGCCTAAACCGAACATTTTTACAGTGTGATTGTTAATCATTTCTGTGCATGACGTTAATCTGATTATTTTTTCTTAATAGTCTATATTTCTCAAAATTATGATTTTCTTTTTCACTGTTGCCACATTTCACATTTGTGACTTTGTCTCACAAATTAGGTTGTAATTGCATCTTATTTGTCGTCATTTTTCACTTTTGTGACGGCTGTAATTTTATTTCTCATAATTAAGACTATATCATATTTCATAATTTTCTTTATTTTTAGTGGCTAACTGCGACCGTTTTTCATCATCATGACGTTATTTTGCACACTTCCGACAACTGTGAGAAACACTCTCACAATTTGGCTTATTTTAAATCTTCTCACTATTATTCTGGCTTTGTGTCATTGTGACTTTCTACCGCACAATTGCAATTTTGTGTGACTTCGCACAGCTTTTCCTTCAGAGCCCACAATTTTGCTTATTTTAATCTTTCTTACTATTATTAGCTCCTTTAAATTTTGCTCTGAGTTGAAAACAGGCTTCTATAGTTGTAAATGGTTGCCCGAGGCCTGAGCAGGAGAACAGATCTTCTTTGACTATTATTAGTCGACAGCTTCAGGCTTCTTCCACAGATGAACCCAGAGAACAGATAAACTCTCATCCAACATGTGTGAGCCATCCATTCCATCCAAAAGTCTTTAGTATTATAGAATGTAGTGCCTTTTTAAATATAGGTGTTCGGTTAATTAACCGCTTTGAGCTGCTAATCACTTGTCGTCAACTAGACCAATGACCATTTGAGTTGTTTGTTTGGATCTCAGCCCAGCGAGAAGTCTGAAGTAAAGAACAGCTGTCTAACCGAGTGTGATTGAATATCCAGGACAGACGTGTCCTCGCTAATCCGTCTTTATTGTCTGTGCTCGGATACAGACGTGCACTCTCACAGACGCCATTGGCAAGCCATCGTTGACGTCTGGTTTTAGCTACCGCTAATTAAATGCAGGATTATGCTAATTGGCGTTCTTGTGAAGCTTACACACAGAGAAGAATGTCAGTGTGATTTAGCAATAGCCTGTAAGAACATGCCTTTAATATGTGTAAGATGTCAAGGTAGGGCAGCGTCGGATTGGTATAAATCACCTCGTTTGAATGTACCTGCTCATGCTGGCTTTCGCTTTCTGAAAGCAATCCACATTTTCTGTCTGACCTCACACGTTACTTCACTTTTCAAACACCACTGGAAAGAAGTGTCATCTGAAGGCCAATCCTCCCCACGATACTCTTTGCTTGGAGGTAAAATTACAGCCTCCAATATGAGAGCCTTGCCATTTTCCCGCTAGAAACACTTCTTGAACAATGGAGTTAAAAATAAGCAGGAGAAAGGAGATTCATTTTGTAGAAAACAAAACTTTATTTAAACACCGTGTGACCCCTATTTGCCACATACATTGCACAGTAAGGAGGAGAAGTCACATCATTGGGCATCATGTCACATTGGCTACTGTAAATGCACTGGTCTAAGGTCCCAAAACCTTTGAAATCAACATATTTGGTGACATAAAACCATTCTTTCCTTTTATCCTCTGAAAGTGGTCTCGACTTGATAAACAAAAGAGAAAAAAAACTTAATACAATTCTTGTAGTGTTCATTCTTCCAGCTCATTTGTCCAAGGTGTAAATGTGTGTGTGTGTGTGTGTGTAGGGGTGGGTTGGGTTGGGGAGCATGTGGGCACATTCACTGGCCGTTTCTACACTGAGTATTCAGAGGAAATCTCAGACTATAGTTCTGCTACATCTGAATATCCCTCAAGAGTAATGAAAGGAAAAAAAGAAACATACTAACGACAGCATCTGAAACTTTACAACAAAAAACTGAACATCTATGAGACACAGAATGACCCGGTGCAGTAGTGATTAGAGTCTGTCGGAGAGAAAGCTAGAGTTGATAAGATACCGAGATGACCTGCCATTTTGTGCAAAAAAACGAGGCAGAATATCAGGCGTGTTCTCTAAAAAGGAGGCAAACATCAACAATCGTAGAGCCGAATCTCTGAAAACGAGAAAGAAAGACTCATGAGGAATGGGAGAAGCGTTCATCTTCTCGTAAAGAAGGAAAGACAGGAATTCGTATTACTGTGTTTGGTTTTGGTCCCCTGTGTACAAAATGAAAAGATACATATTTATTTACATAGAAATGGAATACAAAAAAAAGAACCGACTGCCAAGGCACCTTGAAATGCTTTACATAAAGGAATCCTCATCAATTTGATTTACATTTACCAAAAATAGAAATGATCAGGCCATGCTTGTTTGCTTTCTGTTGCTCAGTCAAGTTTTTTTGAACTCGCCGTGGAGTTCAGTTTTGGGGGGCAAGAAACAAACATCGATGAAGCTTTTTCATTCATCCATCCGTCTTCAGGCGAGGAGCTGTTTGGCCTGCAGCTCCATTTCTGCGGCCCTCTTGAGTGCCACGTCAACCAGCAGCTGGAAGCCGCTGAAGTCCTGGGTGAGATCGGGCGGGGTGGGCGGCGGGGTGTTGAACAGGCCGCTCTGGGGGCTGACGTTACCCTCCCCGCGGCACCCGAACAGGCCGGCGGCGTCTGTGAGCGGAAGCTCCGTGGCTCCCTCGACGCCGACGCGCGTAGTCGTGCCGATGCCTTGCGTGCCTGTGGTGATGGTGGTGTGGCAGATGACCGAGGGTCTGGGTAAGACGGGTCCGGGAGAGGGGGGTGTTTTGGGTGACAGGGCCTTTTTGGAGTAACTGTTAGAAGTGGGCGTGCTGCTGGTCGGGTGAGGCGAGCCGGGCTCGTAGCTGCTGCGGTCCTCTCCATTAGCGAGAAGGCCGTGTTTCGGGGACTGGGAATTGTCGCTGAGCATCTCGCCACCCTTGCTGCCCCGTCGCGAGATGGTGAACTGGTTGGGGTCCTTGCCGTCTTTCCGGAGCATCTCCGGAAGGAGTCGTCGCCGGGCGTTTATAAACCAGTTGCACACCTGTGCAGAGAACGGTAGATTAGAATACGTTCACTTAAATACAGAAGCAATCATGTCAATATTTTTGTGCATGCAGAACATACATCATGTCCTATAATCCAACAGATCATCTAAATAAGTCAAGACAAATTTGACATTTTTAAAGAGTTACTTTTATTAAATGAGAAAAAAACTGCACTTTAATCAAAAATATATAATTAAGCAATTAAATATTGCCAATTTCTTATGGAACGAATAACCTCACATTCTACTTCTAACTTCTACCACCTGTTTTTTTGTTTTGTTTTGTTTTTTTAAAGTTCAAAGCCTATAGTCCTATCAAACCGTTTATTTTGTTTGCGCACTGTCTTGCTCAAGTTTAGAATGGAAATTCATGAGTCCGTATTGAGTAAACATGTGACGGATCTCTGACTCTATTTTCGTTTTTCCTCTTTTAAAAAGCTGAGTTGGCAGTTGAAAGCAGGAAGCTCTTGGCGGTGAGGATTTCTCTCAATCACCTAAGTAACAGTTCACCTTTATCCTTCAGATTGCGCTCTTTGTTGGGCCTAAGGGCTTTAGGCCTTAATCATGCTAATAGCGCTGTATCTTTCACGGCTCTGGTCTGAGCCTCACCTGAGGGGGTGTAATGTCTACTCTAACGCAAATCCAACATTTCAAGGAATAGAAATGTGAATGCTTGACGTCAGTGTGCATCTCTACAAAAAGACCAATTACCTTAGTTAGTAATGGCCGACTGTTGACACCTTTAGTTTATATGAACAACTGAACTCTGCTGGGCTTTTTAGTCAATGAAGATAATGCACCACAGGAAGTCTCCAATGAATTCTATTCAGCTAGGGACATATATAAAATTAGGTAAATTAACATTGATTTATGATAGATTATAAATTATAAAATAATTAAAGAAAATGAAATGAATATTAAAAATGAAGTAAATGTATGTAGTGTTCATTACAATGAAAACTACACACATTTACTTCCTTTTTAATATTCATTTCATTTTCTTTTCTTATTTTATAGACTATTTTGACACTAGTACTTGTAAACAACTTAACAATTATGTCTATATGTCAGCTGTTCATTTCCAGCAAGGTATATTTAAACTTAGTGTACTTGCTACAGCAATAAGCAGAGCTGTTTTGACTTTTACAGCTCTATTCTGGTCTACTTTCCAAATACGCACATTATGCTATAAAGAAATTGAGTTCTAACTTTTCTTTCTCAATATCTAAAGGGGCCAGTCCTCAGTATGGTAATGCTCCTGTATTGTCTTCCAGTGAGCCTCTTCAGAAGAGAAGCCTCTTTGGCTCTCTGGGTAATGGGGCTGTATTGTGTATCCAACGGTCCGCCTGAGCCTGGTAGTCTTCACTATGTTAATGTGTGTGTATTGTGTCTCCCTATTGTTAGTGAGACAGCTGGCTGAGCGCAGGGGAAATTCCTGGCCCAGTGTCTGAGCAAGTCTCTCTCTCTCTCTCTCTCTCTCTCTATGTGGCTACATCTCAGATGACTCAAAACAGTTATTCACTCATCTGTCCACAGGAATTCTCTCCATTGACTGCATTCACAGGAAGTGTTGTTTATATGACGCTAAAACTCAGCGGGAACAGAACGTGTGATCTTAAATGCAGTAGCACTAGCGAAAAGAGCTGACTCTTTCTTTCTCTGACGTATTTTCTTTTTGGCACTCTGCTATTTATGACATTGAACCTTTCAGTTTCCTTCACACGTCAGTTGAACTAGACATTGATGACAGTTAACTGCTCTCCTGTGAAGCATATAAATAGATTACTGATCAACAAAGCAGAAAACTGAAAAATTCCCCTTTGCATTCTTGACCGAAACAAGCAATCGTGAGAAACTTCAGCCCTTCTCTGAAGCGTAACTTTAAAAGCTACTTTGAGTCATTCAAACATCATTTTATTCAGGGTTACCAAACCTTTCAACCTAATTTTTTGTGTATTATATTGTTTAATCTAGAATTATATACAGTATTTTTAGATGTTGCAATCGCTAAAAGCAATTATATAATACCTCATAACAAAACCAAACTAGAAAAATGTATTTTTTTTTATCTTCTCCAGACTTGGAAACAGTGTTATTGTTGTTACTGTTAACTAAAACTACTAAAAAAAAAAAATTTTGGTAATTGAAAAAAATGCTTTGATAAAAGAAAATATAAATATTAGATGGAAAAACAATGTCAAATAATATTAAATACTATATAAATATACAAATAATGTTGCCTGGAAATCACAGTTTTAACATTCCCTGATTTGGTTTTATTCTGATTAGCGTCATTATATGCAGTTGTTCCCTTGTTTGTTTGTGTTTTTTTTTTTTTTTTTTAAGTTCTGTACTAGGCCACATACATACACTTCTACAGATGTTCAGTACCTGTAGTGTGGAGAGATGGGTCTGCTTGGACAGCAGGGCTTTTTCCTGCTCTGATGGATAAGCATTGTAACGGTGTTGGTAGAGCCAGTCCCGGAGTATCTGTACTGACTCTTTGGGCAAGTTTCCTCTCCTCTTCCTCTTTCCTGACACTCCTCCGTTCGAAGAAAGGTCAAGAGGCACATCCAAACTGTCCTCGTCCTCCGTCTCGCTTCCGGACATTGCCAACACACCTGTAGGCATACGGGAAACACAGCGAACACTATAAACTCTAAAGTTTACAACATTATCCTTTTCTTTGAAGTATGAAATCAAGTTGGTGTATGAGCAATGTGTTTTTAACAGTCAATAAGTGTGTTTCAGGGAATGGGAATCAGTGTGTGAAGGAGGACAAAAGACACCCAGTCAAACATCAACCCCCCCCCCCCCAACCCCTGCTGAGGACCCTCCTCCCCCTCCTCTTAAACACACTGTCTCTCCCTCCAAAATGCCAACTGCGGAACACTACACAACAGCGCCTGGCCGTCTGCATGCATGTATAAGCGTGCGTCTGTGAGAGAGAGAGCGTGTGTGGCAGCTGATGTGTCACATCCCTGCTGTCAAGCAAAGCCATGTGATTCATGGATGAAGTGGAGGCGTCACAAAGACTCTAAACAGTGTCAATGTTTCATCGTGCATTTCCGAGCACTGTAAATACACTCACAAAACTAAAAAGCCTTTGGTTAAACAGACTGTTTTGTTTTAAAATTCACTTAAAGGGCCAGTTCACCCAAAAATACAATTCTGTCATTCTTTCCTCACCCTCAAACATGTGTGATTTTCTTCAAAGGAACACAAAAGGCAGAACAACATTATCAATCACTTATTCACTTCCAATTGTATGAAAAGGAAAATATAAGTGAGTTCATGACTCATTCTGCCTACCAACTCCTTTTGTGGGAAAAAAGAAATGCGGTTTGGAATAACATGAAGGTGAGTAAAAGATGACACAGTGATGATTTTGGTGACTATCCCTTTAAATGCTCTTCTCACAACTTTCCCTGCTTAGGATGATGACTTGAATATTATTACAACTTGATCCTAAGTATCATAAACCGGTTAGTTTGTCAATAAGACGTTTCACTCAAAGTGCTGAAGGGGACTTTTAGTTCATGAGCACTCTGTAAGTGAAAGAAAACTTTCCCCAACTTCAGCAAGAGCGTGGGACTTAACGGTCTAAAAACGAAACGAGTGAAATCACGTACACGTTTATCTTTGATGTTGTGTGAGAAAATGACTGAACTTTTGATGAGGAGTAATAAGGAGTAACTTTGTCGTCGGCCTACATGTGGTGGTGGTGGAGGAGGAGGAGGAGGGGGAGGGGAACCTGTTGCAAATCTCAAGACCGAACAAAAGAATGTCGGTTGTGGGACATTTTAAACTCAGTTTTTTCGACTTTTCTCAAGATGAAAACTTGTGAAATCACGCCAGGTGACAGATAAAGGGTTCGCACAACTCTCTACAAGGTTATACCTCGTAATATATGAGAAATATTAACTTGATAACAGAAAAGAGCTCGGGCTCTATTGTGTGCTGCGAGAAACACGAGGTCGGAGGGAATGTGAAAGCGTCGCCTCGAGGAAGCGGCGCGAAATACACAAACTTCACAAAAAGAGGTCGACATTTATTCGTTGCACACTTTAAACCGTGACAAAAATGTTCACATGCAGAGAAAGCAAAAGGGTAGGGGAAAAAAATAAAGGAAAGAAAGACACGCTTGGAAAGTTTCCCCTCATATTCCCAACACAACTTGAGTCACTGTTATGAGAAACTCTGAGCGCGTGAACATTTGTTCCCAAGCCAAAGGAGTTCAACTATTACACGAAGGCATTTTAATACACACTTCAACGGTCACGACAAAAGCCTTAGAAGAGTTCCCTTTGAGACTACTTACAATTATAGCTCTAGATGGGTTCGCGGAACAACACTTCAAAACATGTAAAATACACACAACTGCCAAATAACCACGTCTGTACAAAACCACAGCTTATATATTGCGAATAAAAACACGCGTGTGAATAACGCGAAACGGCTGACTGTGACAGCCCGCCAGCACATGGTGAGAAAAAGGCTGTTTTGTCTGCAGCGGAAAACAATAGCAGGCAATGCCAGACATTTTCTGTTCAACCATCATCGACAAGTTCTATCCATTTATTACGATCAGCGATAAAAGCAGAACACAGATCGCCGCTATCAAGCACATCGAAAAGACACATACCCTTTTTGGTCTTCATGTCCGTCAAAATTCCCCTTTTCACGTTGGTCGATTCTTCCTCGCTTTAATCACACACAACTGTATTATTCCAGATTATTTGTTGCGAAGTATCGAGCGAAATATTTCTTTTTGTCGAGGAATCGCCGCGGAGCGCGTTTTTCATTTGTCGGAGACGCAACACATTGTCGGGTACCTGGGACAGGCTGCGCGTCTCATTCAGTGTGTTTGATGTGGAAACTGGGTGACAGCTATCTTTGACAGCTGCGTGACTCAACGCGGTTAGATCCTCCCCCTCCGAGGGCAAGAGGGAAAAAATCTGACATCAGACATACAAAAAGGATAAAAAGAGACGGAAAAAGGGCTTTTTGACCAATCGATTCGAATCTTAAACGTGTTTAGTGAAAGATCCGGCACGAGGGATGTGTTTGTGGAGACGGGTTTTGGACATTGAATTGGATCTAGTTCTTGCACGTTTCCCTTTAATGACTGCGGCAGAGAGACAGGAAGCTGGTTTATTATGAATGTAGGTTAACATTACCAAGAGGCAGACACATGGCAGGGATATATTTGGGGCTGCTTTCATCAGCACACCTCTGTTAGGCGCCCTACCGCAAAACAATATTTTTGGTAGCGGTGCGTTGTATTTTTGACTGAGATGTTTGAGTGCTACTCGTGTTATTTGGCAAAAAAAATAAATAAGTTGCTGCAGAATAGTGTTGATGTGTTATCAGGTGCAATGCGGCATTTATTTCAGGTGACAGATGTCCATGATGTCCATGATGCTGTTGCGAGCTCGAGAGAATGATATTCCTAAGGATTCCAATTAATGATTCTTTTGAATGCGATTCTTATGAGCTATAAGCTATAATGCCCTCAGGAATCTTAAATGATGACACGATTTCAGATATCATCAGAGCAGACCCCATACATAAGTTTAGCATAATTCTTGCACAATATGTTTACAGTTTTCAATTGACTTCTCAGACTTTCTAGAGGAGGCAAACAATGCAACCCAATAGTTGCCCGTGTCTTTAGGCTATATTAAAAATGCGAACTAAACAAAACTGCAATTTTATAAAAATAGGCGACAGCTGATTAATTTAATCTCACAAGTTTTGAGTAGCCTAGCCTTAACCATAATACAGCGGGCTATTGAAAGTTTTGACGTTACAAAAGCAATAACTTGCTGTGTAGTGAGTCGGAATAATTAAAGTGTTTTGATTCACTGTAAAGAATCAGCCATAAGAATCATTCGACCAGGAACTGTACAACACAGGTCTCGTTGTGAGTGATTCGCTGAAAAGAATCACCTCGTAAGAGTCGTTCGTTCGGGAATCGGACTACTCTCTTGGCGCTATACGCGTTTTCAACTTATTAAAAGGAACCGACTCAAAAGAGTCATTTGTTCAGGAATCGGATACACTGGTCGCTTTTTTATGTTTCGCGCTTTAGATTTAGCGGCTTTTTAGTAGATTTTCCAAAAAAGGAAGGTTTTCCGAACGCTCGTTCGAGAACTTTAAACGAAATGGAACGTCATGAACAATTTTACAAACGGGGTTCTAAGTAATGATTGCTCGGTTCCCAACACAGCCCCATTTGTAAGCCGTGCGTGATGCGTCCTGTTGGCGCAGCGCTGCGTGATATCCAGTTGACCGTTGGGATTAGATAGTTGTAAAGCAAGAATCGCTTGTTTCTTCAGCTGCCCTGGTGACGCGTCCCTAATTCAAATCACAGCAGTCTCAGAATTCTTAACGCTGATTATCTCTCTTGCGTACGGAGCCCTATGTTCGTCTGTTGTTGTTCCTAATAGGCGCATAATCCAAAACAGTTCAGAATGTTTGCGTCAAATAGTGCACAAACGCACAGGTTAATGTATCCGTTACACACGTGTTATCATATATGTGTCAGAACATGCACGATTCAGATACAGACCTTTAAAATCTGCTTGTCAAAACACTGAGGCACATGGCGGTAAAGGCTTAGAACGCTGTATTTGGAGTCTGTAGATATAGGTCAGGTCGTTGACTTTTCCATGCTAGGCGTGCATG